>CAWUFW010001034.1:0-600000 GCA_963921515.1 Calotriton arnoldi
TGGATATTCACATATCATTATCTCTTTGTGATTACGGTTATTGTTTGAGTTCACATAGTGTCATACATTAATACCTAACTGCTTGTGCCTAATAATATACACAATTAAATGCAATGCAATTCTGCCCTAGTGGGCTCAGACACTCCTTAAAGAATGGAGTCTAATACACATATCGTGGCCTTATCTCGCCGATGCATAATTGGTAAAAAACAGTTCTTCCCCAGTGGGCCCTTCATTTAATTAACTGTGAACTTAAAAAAATACAAATAAAAAAAACAAATGTTGGTATGATCACCCTGTTGTCCTGAACCGACCAAGATACATTGAAGCTCTCTTTCTTTTCTTCCTTCATCAGGTAGTCTCCATGTTACCTACAATAATAAAAACAATAGAAAATAAGTCCTGATCTTTGATTCCTCGTGTCTAAAAACAGCAAACTAACATTCTAAAATTGTGCACGCTAATAACTGACATATAGGACATATAGGAAAGTATCTAAATGAAAAGACAGTATAACTCCTTATTGATAACCTTTAGTTTTCACCAGAGAGTTCTCTCTACCCTAGGTGGACTGCTAATTATTCATCTTTGTTAAGACCTTCTGGGTTCATAGTTCTATATTTTAAATCAGTTTGGACTCTAGTTTGCGTAATTCTTGAACTCTATTATCCCCTCTCTCATGTATAGGAATCTTATCCAGTACACAGAATTTTCGCAGTCTTGTATCTTTGTCATGTAGTTGTTTATAATGTCTAGCTATGGAATATTGTTTATCCTCATTTGTGATAGCTCTCAAATGTTCTAAGATCATTTTCTTAGCTTTATGGGTTGTGCTGCCAATGTAAAATAATGAACACGGGCAACTCAATGCATATATACAAAAGTCTGAATTACAGGTCAGGTGTTTAGTAATGATGTAAGGCTTTTCTACCTTAGAAAGTTGTATCTGCTTGCAGTTCGTACTGTAATTACAGGCTTTGCACTCCCCACAAATGTAAAAGCCTTGTATATCATTAGTGTTAATCTTTGGCTGCACAAGCCTATTATTTAAGACATTCTTTAATGACGTACTTCTCCTAAAGGTTACCTGGAGATTATCTCCTATAGACTTAGACAAGATCTTGTCAGTTTTAAGGACTTGCCAAAATCTTATAAAGCTTCTCTTAACCACCAATGTGTGGGTGCTAAATTATGTTATAAATCTCACTGGTTGATCTTTGGTCTCAGCTTTAAACTTTGGAATCAATAGATCTTCCCTTTTTACTTCTCTCACTTTCGTACATGCCTGTTCAATCACTTTCGAGCAATATCCTCTTTTTCTTGAATCTCTGTGTCATCATTGTCACTTCTTTCAAAAATCATTCCTCCGAGCTACAATTCCTTCTGGCTCTGAGTAACTCGCCATAGGGTATGCTATCAATTAGATTCTTAAGATGACAACTACCTGCAAGTAATAAACTGTTTCCTGCCGTTTTTGTTTATGAAAATGGCTACTTTCCAACTTATTGTTGCACACTTTCACTCGAATGTCAAGGAATTCTATTTCTTCTGGATGTACCTGGCTAGTGAACCTGAGATTTAAGTTAATATCATTCAGAGTGCCAATAATACAGTGCCTGAGCACACACTCAGCTTGATCAAACACGTCAAATATTATGACGCATTATTTAAATTCATTCTTTGTCTTTAATTTTCTTCCTCTTTTGCCCCGCCAGCCACCACGTGTTTTGTTGCTTGGAGTGTTCCCCACGACTTCATCAGGGCTGTATTCCTGGAAATTCTCTTGTCAATATCTCCAAGCGGGTTCTACTTCCGTCCTGGCGAAAACATCTGCGTGTCCCGTTAAGTCTTATGTCTCAACTTGTGTAGTACCTCATTTAATGTGTCCTATTAATATCTCGATCCCAATTGTATCTTAGATCCTTTGCATGGCCTGTGTATCTGCCATCTTTCCATAAAACCTCGCGGTGCCCTCAAGGGGGACTTGGATATTCCTGGGAGGAAGTGTGAAGGCTGGGGCTTCAGTAGGGATGACTGTGTTAATGCTTGATTCCTCCCAGGAATATCCGAGTCCCCCTTGGGGGCAGCGGGAGGTTTGATGGAAAGATGGCAGCTACACGGGCCATGCAAAGGATCTAAGATACAATTGGGATCTATATATATTTAGGACACATTAAATGAGGTGCCGCCTTGTACTCAACCTCCCTATCCCTGGGCCCCTTGGTTGCCTAATAATGACAATCTTCCTTTTGCCATCAGATTTTACTCCAAATGTCTCAGATTGCACAGACGCATCACTTTCACTAGCATCACTTTCTATTTGGTCTGCTTGTCCTACATTGGCGGCAGTCAATACTTCCTTATGTCCCGAAGTGCTCATTGTACCTATATGTAAGTTATTAGCGCAAGAATTTTTAGAATGTTAGGGGCCCATTACGATACCCGGCGTAAATAATTCCGCCAGGCATGGAAGCGGCAAAAATCCGCCCGCACACACCGCCTGAACACCGACCACGCCATTACGATTACACAAACCGAATACCGCCATCGGCGGAAAAAGCACACAAAATACCGCCCGCCAACGTCCGAGTCGGAGACAAACCGCCCGCCACGGACGGAAACACGCACGACAACACAAAACCGCCCGCCCTCACGGCCGACACACTGCACGTGAAATTACGATCGCACCGACATGAGCGCGGAAAACCACAAATATACCGCCCGCCAGCGCAAACAACGCCGATGAGAATCGACACGGCAGAAGCCATGGCGCCAACGTACCTGCACAGAAACCATCCGCACACAAAACCAATAGCACACAACATGGCCAACAAGTCCACACAGCAAGGCACGCACAAATACACAAGCACAGTACACATCCCGAAAACACCCCCCGGACAAACAAAAAATACAAAGGCCAGAACCCCAGACACAACACACCTGAAAACAACAGACCATGAGGACACACCCACATAGGTGAGTACAAAAGCAGCACTCCCACAGACCACAACCCCTTGCTACATTGCAAACCAGAGAGGGAGAGGACACAGTGACACAGCAAGGACAGCAGCACACCACAGAAACGCACACATCACAACCACCACCACCACCACCACCACCACCAAACACCACCACCACCACCACCACCACCACCACCACCAAACACCGGCACCACAAACCCCCTGCACATTACACAACACACACCGCACCAGCACCACAAACATCATGGCACCACAAAGAATGCCCAAGTTCACGCCCATGGAGCTGACGGTCATGGTCGACGAGATCATCAAGGTGTACCCACAAATCTATGGGAACATGGTCCAGCACACACCACTAGCCACCAGAAACAGAATGTGGAACCGGATCGTAGACCAGGTCAATGCAGTCGGGACCCTGCCCAGGAACAGGGTCGAGATTAACAAACGTTGGAATGACGTAAAGAGCCTGGTCAAGAAGAAGGAGGGCAAAAACAGAGAGCTGGCTGCCGTCACTGGCGGAGGGAATCCCGCGCTCTTTAAGACCTTCAAAGCGTGGGAGGAGAAGGTGCGAGTCGTAATCCATCCGGAGATCCTCGCCGGATTAGCAGGGGGAGTGGAGGCTGGTAAGTACAAACTAATGTATACCAGCACACCGCTATGTACTCACATGCACTACCACCATGCCACAGCTCCCAGGGACAAACACCCCCATGTCCAGCACACAATACACAACACATCACACACACATGCAACAGACACTACCACACACAGCCCAAACAGAACAACTGTAAGATGCGTGGGGACATGTGTACACTAAGCCAGCCACGTAACCACCAACAGGTCCCCAAATATGCCAGAAGCGCCACAACGAGCACCCACCACACCCATGTGTCCGCCACAGCTGCACTAACCGACAAGTAACAGGTAAGTGGCAGGAACACAAAGTGCAGTGGGTGGGACGGTGGACAGCCCAAGTACAACACACACCAGGCCCCAGTCCCACAGCACAGCAAGGAGGAGCATCCCCCACACCCCACAGCCACGTGTCAGCCACCGCAGTGCACAACGACAGCCGAAAGGCAGACATCACGGTCCACAGCAATCGGTGTCAGTGGGTATCCAGCCACCCCCACGACCCACAACACCCTCCCACCCCCACAGACCTGCAACATGGAGCACCCCCCGCTTAGAGCCATGTGGCATCCAGTACAGTGCACGCACGAACAACTTGCAGGTGGGAAACTGGACAGGGCTGGATTACTGGAGGCATGAGGACCATAACACGACCAACACATGGGACATGTCACGTAGCAGACGAACACGCAGCACCGCCCACCGTCACGAACAAGTGAACAATGTGCACACGGACATGAACAACAGACTCACACCCCACATGACCCATCACAGACATAGCAACACCCAAGGAGCCACGTCTGCATGCACAAGCCACACTGAATATAGTACCACACGGCAGCCACTGTGCAACTCATCACACACAACCGAAACACCATTGAAGTCCTGTCCATGTAGCCCCAACTGCCTGTCAACCACACACCCCACAACTACGCCTATGTAAGACAAACAACACTAGACGCAACAGAGCGGAACAACATAAATGCACACGAACACCACTGAACCCATCAAACACACAGACACACCATGCACAAACAACATACCATCCATCCCATCCGTCAGCCCCAGTCTCATGAAAGGCATGTCATCCGCACAGCTGCCACACATACAGCAGTCACGCTAAGATACATGCCCATGACCAACCATGTGCCAGAAGTCAATGAAGTGCACGACACACTGTGAGCAACAACACACAACATGGGCCACACCCCCCGAGCACTGCAGTGATGCACATGGCACAGGGCAGCACGCACACCAAGGAGATGGGACAACTGCAATACGTTGGCTGGCACACAACCAGCACTCACTCATAACGATGCGTCCAATGCCATGTCCAGTAATCACAACAGACAGCAAATATGCAGGCCATGTCAAGCATGCACACACCTCAAACCATGCACTGTCATGCTGCCACAACACATGTCACGTTCGGCACCCATGGCTCACAGCATGTACCCCAAAAGCATATTCCCTCCCAAATGCGAATCTGGGGCATGGCCCCCATGTTGCCATATGCGTTCCTAAGCGTTCCATTTGAACCCCAAAAGCATATCCCCTCCCAAATGCGAATCTGGGGCATGGCCCCCATGTTGCCATATGCGTTCCTAAGCGTTCCATTTGAACCCCAAAAGCATATTCCATCCCAAATGCGAATCTGGGGCATGGCCCCCATGTTGCCATATGCGTTCCTAAGCGTTCCATTTGAACCCCAAAAGCATATCCCCTCCCAAATGCGAATCTGGGGCATGGCCCCCATGTTGCCATATGCGTTCCTAAGCGTTCCATTTGAACCCCAAAAGCATATTCCATCCCAAATGCGAATCTGGGGCATGGCCCCCATGTTGCCATATGCGTTCCTAAGCGTTCCATTTGAACCCCAAAAGCATATCCCCTCCCAAATGCGAATCTGGGGCATGGCCCCCATGTTGCCATATGCGTTCCTAAGCGTTCCATTTGAACCCCAAAAGCATATCCCCTCCCAAATGCGAATCTGGGGCATGGCCCCCATGTTGCCATATGCGTTCCTAAGCGTTCCATTTGAACCCCAAAAGCAAAGTACAAACCAGACCCAGGATGGGCCAGGAGCCCGCATACACCAGAGTCACAATAAGTAGGGGCACAGCAACACACCCATCGGCATGGCCAATCCGTCCCATGCCACATGTGCACAGCACACAGTCCCATTGCCAAGCACACACAACTACAGATGCTACAGCCACACACACGCCTCCGGGAAACCCATGTACGAGATTGCACGAACTGTCAATGTCAGACGACAAATACATACTTCGCCAGGTGCAACACAATAACAAATCTCATTCTCTCCACAGGTGACGAACTGCTGGATGCTGGGGATGGAGCCAGCAGCCAGCACAGCCAGCCTACAAGCCCCCAACGAGGACACACGGATCTGGAGGATCTGTCCTCCTCTTCGGACACGGACAACCAAGCAGGCCCATCTGGTGTGGCAGGGCCCAGCCGCTCCCCAGGACCCCTCCTACCCACCAACCCATCATCCAGGGCTGCTGAACATTCACAGCCCCCTGCTGCCACTGTCGTTGCGGCCACACCCACGGTCATTGTGGCCACTACCACTGCCGCAACCGCCACCATCGCCGCACCGACCACCACCGCCGCCACCACCGCCACGTCTTCGCTGGCACCAGCCCCAGCGCAGGTGGTGGCCCGGACGACTGGATCCACCCTGGGAGCCACAGCGAGGACCGTGGTGAGCAATGTGGCTAGTGGGCAGGGCCGGTGGCAGCAGGACTGGTAGGAGGAGCAGGGTCAGGGAAACGCCAGCCTCCCTGGGAGCCATGCCCTGCCTCACATGGCCAGAGTCCTTGGGGCCTATGAAGAGGCCCAAGGACAATGGGTCCGGTCTGCCTCAGACACGCGTGAGGTGCTGGGGGTGTTGAGGTCCATGGACGCCCGTATGGGCCAAATCGTGGACCTCATGGGACAGCTGGTGGTGGCGGTGAGGTCACAGCCAGGGACAGCAGCTCCCCCTCCGCCACCACCTGCCGGGGCGCAGGGTGGAGCAGCAGTGTCCAGTTCCCCTACGTCCACAGCCAGTGATCACACCTCAACCACCAGCATGTCGCAAGCAGGCACCCCCCCTCGCAAACGTGGAAGGGGCCGTCCGAAGAGGAAACAGATCTCCCGGGAGGACTTCGCACGCTCCAGTCGCAAGTGAGGCAGCCAGCCAGCCTTCCGCCAGCCTTCCTTGACCAGCCACTGCATTGACTTGGACTACGATCCCACTCCACACAGCCATCTGGATGGCATGTGTGTGTTGGACTATGGACATAGAACCAGTGGGTACACCCTGATCATCACGCAGCCATGACCGACAGCTCATTGTCACTGCACGCACCACTTTTGTCATCACCTTACACACAATCACATGTCACAGTTTGTAATAAATGCACCTTTTTCACTAACTGCTGTTTGTGCCCTGTGTCTTATTTGTACGGAATACAACGGCCACCTTGGGCGGAAAGGCACCTGATGCGTGGCATGGCATTTGAATCCGGAGGGCCTGTAGGGACCTAGGGGTGGGAGACAGAACAGGAGCACATTCAATGAGTGTGTCACACACCCATCACACAGTACATGTCAACAACTACAAGCAATGTACACACATCGCACAGAGCAATAGGGCACAATGCCACAGCCACCAACAGTGGCATACTACCCTGGCCATGGAGCGTTGACACACAGCACGCAGTGAACAAACGGCCACCCTGACACAGCACACACACACCGCACAGATACAGCCACATCAGCCGTCGTACATGGACACTCACCGTCAAGTGAAGTAGCGGGCGATGAGCTGCTGCCGCACATTACCAGCTTCCTCCTCTCCGCTGTCCTCCTCACTCGAGCTGTCCTGGTCTGCGGGCTGGGGCCCTGGTTGATCTCCGTCATCCACGATGAGGGGGATCTGCTTCCGAATGGCCAGATTGTGCAGCATGCAGCACGCCACCACTATCCGGCACGCCTTCTGTGGGGAGTACGCCAGCGCACCCTCGGTGTGGTCCAGGCACCTGAACCTGGACTTGAGGAGGCCAAAGGTACGCTCGACCACACGTCTGGTCCTCCCATGTGCCTCATTGTAGCGATCGTCTGCTGGGGTGCGAGGATTCCTCAATGGACTGAGCAGCCATGCCCCATTCGGATACGCAGAGTCACCTGGGTGTGAGGGACACAGAGAACCGTTGCTAATCCAACTGGACAGGGGACAGCATCGCACAGCCAGCACGCTACACCACTCCACATACTCACCGACAATACAGGCACGATCCTGTTGCATATTGGACATCAGTCGTGGCAAGATGCTGTTGCGCATTATGTGTGCGTCATGGGCCGAGCCTGGGAACTTTGCACACACGTGGGTGATCACCATGTCCGCAAGGCACACCACTTGCACATTCAGGGAGTGCGTGTGCTTCCTGTTGCGGTACAGGTGCTCAGTGGCCTGTGGTGGAACAAGGCCGACATGTGTGCAGTCAATGGCTCCAACGACGTGTGGGATTCTGCCAAGGGCATAGAATGCACCCTTCACTGCCGCCAATTCACGAGCCCTGGGGAAGCGGATGTACCTGTTCCGGTACAGCATCATGGCTGCCAGTACATCCCTCAGCACCTTGCTGAACATGGGCTGGGACATCCCTCCTCCAATGCCCACTGTGTGCTGGAATGACCCAGTGGCGAAGAAATGCATGGCGGCCATCACCTTAGCCGTGGGGGTGACAGCAGTCGGATACACCCTGCGGGGACGGAGATGGGGTTCTAACATGGCACACAGTCGATGCAGGGTTGGCCTGTCCAGCCGAAACTTCCTAATAACCTCTGTATCGTCCATGTCCGCCAGCAATTGGTATGGGCGGTCAATGTTCGGTCTCCGCCTAGGGACAATGGCAGAGGACACATGTCAAAGCAACACGACACATAGCAATTTCGCATACACATCACTGACATGACTGAGTAAGCACAGGAGCCACAGCCCAGCTGTCAAGCTGGGACGGCACGGCCACAATACACTTACACAGGTCTCCCAACAATGGCAATGGCTAGTGATACAAACCACTGCCATGTGCATGCACATGGGGATCCAGGCCCCAATGACTTGCGGGGCGTGCTGATGGGGACTGACTGCATATCCGTCAAGCGGCAACGCCACGGCAACATGAATGTCTGCTGAGCATGGAACTGCTTCCGCGGCTGGATGAGTATGGCACACGACGACGACGATGTGGGCAGAGGCTGAGCGGCCAAAACAAGTGGGACCTGTGGCACGAGGGGATATGAGACAGTAGTAGGTGTCAGCACTGCACCCTATGTACAGCACTGTACGGATCACACCTCCCGAAACATTGACAGGTGTCCACATTGACAGCCCCATGCCAAGACGGCTGTGTGCTTGCAGTCACACGTCACAGGTGAGAGGTTACATTGCACGTGCCAGGTGGCAGTCGTACATAGTGGGAGCTGGCATGTGTGTGCATGTGTCTCCTGTTCAGGATCCACCAGATGGGCGCTGACTCTGTACTGACCATTGGACACAGCATGTTCCGTGGAAGGCTTGTGTGTGTGGGATGGTGGCACTGGATGTGCCGCCGTTGGGTGGGGGGCCATGCACAGGGCGGGTACGTCGATGATTGCGCATTGTTGGTCACGGTGGGTGCACCCACTAAGATGTGTTGCCCTGTGTTCAATTCCTATGTCCGCATGATGATGGACTGTAGATGTGGGCAGACTACACATTGGTCGATGTGCTGTCTATATGCATGTGCCTTCACACCAGGCACAGCTGCCCCTGCACATGTGACCCCTGCTGGACTCGCTGCTCGGTCTGTGGAGCTGATGCACCTTCTGCGCGTGGGGCAGGCAGCTCTCCTCACTTCCCTCATTGCGCATGTCATGACTTTGCCGCAGGTGACATGGATCATGGAGGGCCCACATGTACGCGTGGGTAGGCTACACATGATTGTACACTGGTCGCCACCCCCAGTCAGTGTTTCGAATGGGAAGGTTGTCGTGCTGGTGGTATGTTCGATGTGGCGGATGGGCGGGCCTAGGTGCGGGCTTACATTCCGGACATGGGGGTAGTTGTATTGGCGACTAGTTGCAGTACACACGGGACACGTCTCTTCCTTTCCACATCTGGGTCATCCCTTGTACTAACTGACAGTGATACAGTCATCTTCGCCCCAGCCCTCATGTCCTCCCCTCGCTCCCCCAATATGCATGCTCACCTGCGAGGCTAGCACTTGCACAGGCAGCCCCAAGCTCGCACCAGAGAGGGCAAGGAGTGTATGTGTGGGTCCAGTTGCACGAGTGGGCTGTCTCAGGGTATGATGTGTCGCGGGACGCCGTCCACCTGCGTGGTGCCCCAAATGGTGACCCGGCCTGCATGGACTATGCATCACAGTCTTCGCCTTCCGGATCCGCCACCTGCGACACCCAGTGGCTGTGGCTGCCCTTGCGGCCAGGCCGCGTCCGTCTGTGGCTGATGGCCCACACATTCACTCTTTGGCCTCTCTGGGGAGGGCTCGGGGTGGTGGCGCACGCGCTTGCACTTAGTCGCAATGGCATGTGGCGTGGTTGGTATGATGGGCAATGGATGGGATGGTGCGAGCCACCTCCCGTGACATCAGTGCTGCTCGTGCTGTGGTGCGTCCCCCTACACTTCCATGTGACTTGTGCCATGCTAGACGTTGAGGTTCTATTGCCTGCGTGATATGACCAGGAGGAGCGCGAGGAGACCTCTCACACACCATGCTCCACTGCCATCCCGTGCCCTGTATCGCCTGTGCGGATTGACTATGTTGGGGTTACACCTGGTCGACTGGGGCTGTGTGTGCCTTGTCAGGGGCATGGCGGGCGCACAACAGGATCCAGCTTGTCCACAGAGGGTGGGCTGAGGTGCGCCTGGTACCGCTTTGTACGTGTGCCCGGCTGCTGTGCACACACGTGTTCACTCCCCCGACAGGTGTCCTCTCACAATGCCCAGGGAAGCGGTGGTGTACTGTTCATGACCCCTCCCAACACGGCGTGCTCCAACTTGGCATGTGCGCATCTACCCGTCGCACCCACCCACCTGAGCACTGCGTCCATACGACTTCACACGACACATGTGTGTCTTCCACAGTAGTGCTACTCATTTGCGTTGACATCCAATACCAGTGGACTACATGGTCATGTCACGACTGCCGTGTACTTCACATACTCTCATCCTCTCTCATTCGTACTTGTGAAATGAGTCAGCGGAGACAGTTTTGGTTTCAAACATTATATTGAGTCTTCTGTCCTCTGTGATGCAGTATAGTGGACACTACTGGCAGCGGGATACATGTTGAGGATATACTGAGCATGATTGCAAATGGGATAGGGTGTGGGGTTACATGTGATTGGCTGTTGCATGTGGGATGTGGGCTTCAGAGTGACATCTGCTTGGCCAAGGCTGTGCTAATGTACATTTACGTATAGCTGCGGAGCTGCGGACTTTGACACAGACGGTATACATGTAGCCTACCAGACCGCTTGGCATCATGGGCACAGTCCATCTCAGTTCCATGTGACAGGTTTGCTGCGGTTGTTCCTCATGCACGCGTGCATGTGAGATGACATCAGGGCATGTGCTTGCGTGCATGCAGCGGCGTGCCACTTGTTGTTGCACTGTGGTGGTTACTGGACATGTCACAGTCACTGGGGTCGTGTTGTTGTTGTATGCACTTGTCGTCCATGCAAAGGTCCTGGTATGGGATTCCCGGGGCGGGGGTGGGAGGGGTGCAGCACCCACAGACTCCAGGCGACCTATTCATGTCCACTGAGCGGTGTGTGTGTCCATGGGCGCTGGATCCATGTCGTGTCCTGGTTGTTCGTGCAGTTCCGTCCATGTGGGTGCGATACACAGAGCCCATGCCACTGCCTCCCACGATGCATGCGGTGTTCCTGGATGTGATGGGGAACAGTGTGCATGTCCCGGTCATATCCGATGTCATGGCGATGTCGTTGATGGTGTGGTTACAGTTGCCGGTCGTTTGGTATGGCTGTTGTGGTGGTGACTGGCCAGTCCGTGCGGAAGCTAAGCATGGGTGCGGGGTTGGACATCATAGGTCACTCGGGGAACCTGCGTTGTGGTCCGACGTATTTACAGGTTGTCAGGTATGCGATGCCGTCCAGCAGGGCTTCCATGTCATTGGTGGTGTACATGTTTGCCAGCCAATGAAGCGGATGGTGGCTGTCAAGGTGTTGTTTGTAGGTTGTCCCTTGGAGGACCATGATGGGGCATGCTGGGTGACATTCGATGTAGCTGTTATCGATGATCCGTCGTGTGGAGGCACAGTGGTCCCATTTCAGTGCGGGTGCGATGTTGGCCACATACGCCATGCCCCCATAGGCAGAGCAGGCCCTGTCGTGTGCGTCCAGAGGGAGGAGTAGTGGTAGCAGGTCCGCCTTCAGACATGCCGGGTTGGAGAGGCATATCTCGACGGGATGCTGGTAGGGACACCTCCGACAGTAGAAGACGGGCATGACGCAGCTGAACAATGTGATGCGGTAAGTCAGTCGGTAACTTACGTTCAGCAGGGACAGGAGATCGCATCCCAATGTATGGCACAGGTTGGTTTTGTACAGCTTGAGCTGTTCGGCGTAGTTGGGTAGGTGTGTTGCGGTTGCCATTTCGCAGCGGTTCGTTGAGGTGGCGTGCTCCGGCTGTGTGTGCAGTCTGCAATGTGCACGCTCCGGGGTTGCTGTGAGCTCTGTGTAGTCGTAGGGAGACAGGACTTGTGTTCTGTTGGCTTGTTTGGAGGACACGGGCCCTCTTCCCACATGCTTCTCAGACAGTTCAAGGTCAGTGCTGTGTGACTCCTTCCAATTAACTTGCATGTGGCCGACATGGGGGAGTGTTTTCTTCTTTCTTCCCCGTCCGTTGTGTGCTTCTGTGATATGCGCTATCTGCCCTGTGGTCGGTCTCCTCGGCATGCCTGTGTTGGTCTATTCTTGGACAATGGCTGTATTCACCGGCTTCTGTCGTAGGGCTGTGGTTTCGGAGTTGGAATGGAAGGTCATTCAGTGCTGCCTGCTCTCCCTTGTGTGGGCGGCAGGCTGCCTTTCCACTCTGCGTTGGGCCTTGTGTGTGAATGTTATTCTTGGGCCACCTGTTGTCGGTCCCCGGGCTCTTTGGGGTTCCGTTTGATATGTCTTGTTCATATGTGCAGGGTGGTATGGGTGTTTCTGTGTGGTACTGGCGTTCCTCTTCCCGAAGGGGCCCTGCTTCTCCTAGTTGGTGTTGCCGCCGCTGTGTGCTACGCCATGTTTGTTACACTGGGGTGTGTCCTGCTGTTGCGTGTCTTCACTGATATGTGTGCGTCGGTTGTGTGGCGTTGGGTGTTGTCCGTGAATTGGGCGTTGAGGACATGTCTGTGGCCGGCCTGTCACGTGTCATGTGCGTTCGGGGTGGGGCTGATGTGTGTGCTGCTTGGTTGTGTCCCTGTTTCTGTGTGCGACGCATGCATGGCGCTGCGGTTGGCCTCTGCGTTGTGCGCATGTGTGGCGGCGTCATCGGCGCTTTGGGGCCGTGACGGGGTGGTTGGTTCCTAGTCCCAGGTGGTGTGTACACATGTGTTCTGCGATGTTACGATTTGGCCTGTGTGTCATATGTGGATGCGATGGTGGATGTGTAGTGTACACGCGCTGGTGGGGGGTTGTCCGCTTTTTCCGCCCTTGCACTGTGTGCGCTGTTTGCATGCACTTGTTGTGTGTGTGCCTACCTGCGTCTCCGCGGTACGTTGCGTCCTTGGTGGTGCATCAGCAGGAGCATGGGGACGGCCTGCAGTGCTGGATTCATGCTCGGGGAGCCGCTTCTTCGTTGTCCGTGCTCGGCGTCCGTGTTACCGCTTCGGTTTGTCGTACGGTATCTCTTGGCCGTGGGAGCCGTTTGTTTGCGGCATCGTAATTTATGCGCCGGGCGGGACGTGTTTGGTCGGACGGTGTGTGTCAGTTAGCTGCGCCGCTACATGTACGGGCGCACTTTGATGGCGGACGGTGTTGCTGGCTTGCCGGCGGTGTTTGGCCTACTTTTCGCATCGTAATTGGGCGGGCGTGTGGACTGCTGCGTGCCGGCGGTAACTGGTGGTTTTTGCATCCGCCAGCACGGCGGTTGTGCTTCCGCCCGCCATCGTAATGGGCCCCTTAGTTTGCTGTTTTTAGACACAAGGCATAGTATATCGGGACTGATCCTTTATTGTTTTTATTATTGTAGGTAACATGAACACCACCTGATGAAGGAAGAAATGCGAGACAGCTTCAATATATATTGGTCGGTTCAGGACAACAGGGTGATCATTACAACATTTGATTTTTTGATTTGTATTTGTTTAATTTCACAGTTGACTAAAGGAAGGGCCCACTCGGGCGGAACTGTTTTATACCAATTATGCATAGGCGAGATAAGGCCACGATACAAGTATTGGACTCGATTCTTTAAGAAGTGTCTTAGACCACTGGAGCAGAATTGTAATGCATTTAATTGTGTATATTATGAGGCTCAAGCAGTTAGCTGTGAATGTATGACACTCTGTGAACTCAAACAATAACCGTAATCACAAAGAGATGACATGTGAATATTGACTCAACCCTTAGCATTGTCAAAAATGTGATTATGTATCTAACATCAAACTTGAATTGATTGTGACAACGTTGTTAAATAAGCTTAACTAAATATGTGCAGGGATAAGGTTATCAGTTTAAAACATGAATGACAATGTTATAAGATTGCCGCAATAGGTAACTTTAAAAGAATTCCATCTAGTCCTACTCTTATTTTGGTGGTGGAAATCACATGTGCAAACATAACTGGCCCATGACCAATGAACTACGTGTTCCGAAATGCGTCAGACGTTTTTGCTGCTTGTAATAAACAAAACACGCTGGAAGGAATTGAGCAGCGGACCGTTACCCCACTGCAGGCTCGCTGTCACAAGAGGTGGTGGAACCAGCGATCTCTTGTGTTTCATATATATATATATATATATATATATATCTATATATATATATATATTCCACATGAAGAATCACGCTTCCTTCCAGCATGAAAATACAAGCCCATCCAGTCGAGAGGTAAGTAAAGCAGATTTATTCCAACAGGCAGCAATATGTTTGTGTTTATATTTTTTGTTAACTATTGTACTAGTTTTAGAATATATGTATAACATTTTTAGAAGTTAGTACATTTTTTTAAAGTAAATTATGCGTTTTAGTACCGTAGCGGGTTGTGGGTTTATAGGGGAATAGGGTGGGAAGTAATTTAATTGTAGTTAAGTAATTATTTATTTTTATTTATTGGTATTGATAAATAATTTTAAGTTAATTAATTATTAATTGGTAATTAATTTTTATTAATTGGTAATTAATTTTTATTAATTGATTAATTGGTAATTATATTAAGTGTATTAATTTATTATTGAAGTGTGTTGTGAGTTTATAGGGCAATAGGGTGGGAAGTAATTTAATTGTAATTAAGTAATTATTTATTTTTTTTATTGGTATTGATAATTAATTTTATGTTAAATTGTTATTAATTGGTAATTAATTTTTATTAATTCATTATTTGGTAATTATATTAAGTGTATTAATTTATTATTGAAGTGTGTTGTGAGTTTATAGGGCAATAGGGTGGGAAGTAATTTAATTGTAATTAAGTGATTATTTATTTTATTGTTTAGTATTGATAATTAATATATTATTAATTAATTATTAATTGGCAATAGATATTTTTATGTTTTGGAAATTAATTTGTTCATTAATTAATAATTGGTAATTAATTGTCATTAATTATTTTTTATTGGTAATTCCTACACTACCAGGTCCAGAATGCCAAAGGTTTTGGCTCCGCCCACTGGGGCTGTCCTGGGATTTAAAATGTGTGTAGTAACAGCTGAGTGATGTTTGCGGATTTAAGCCACTGAGGAAGGGAACAAGGATTCCAGAAACGCGTATGGCGATGAACTTTGCATGAAATTAATGCCGTGTCTGCCTAAGCTGTCACCAATAAAGAATCGAGAAAGCATCATACCTGTGGCCTTACTCTCTGGGGCAACTCTTTGGTTTGGATATTTGCGGCTGTGCCCAGCCGCGAGTAAGGCCCACCGCATAGAATGCGGGCTCGGGATGTGGCCTGAATCGGCTGCATCACTTCACCGGGATCTACGCTCGAGGTGCCGGCTTTCAATAATGAGCAGCGGAGGTGAGCAGGACTTTCAGCGACCCACTGCGGACTTTATTAAATTGAATAACTGCATTTCACCGAGCACTCACATGAGGAACATTAATTCCTACACTACCAGGTCCAGAATGCCAAAGGTTTTGGATCCGCCCACTGGGGCTGTCCTGGGATTTAAAATGTGTGTAGGAACAGCTGAGTGATGTTTGCGGATTTAAGCCACTGAGGAAGGGTACAAGGATTCCAGAAACGCGTATGGCGATGAACTTTGCATGAAATTAATGCCCTGTGTCTGCCTAAGCTGTCACCAATAAAGAATCGAGAAAGCATCGTACCTGTGGCCTTACTCTCTGGGGCAACTCTTTGGTTTGGATATTAGCGGCTGTGCCCAGCCGCGAGTAAGGCCCACCGCATAGAATGCGGGCTCGGGATGTGGCCTGAATCGGCTGCATCACTTCACCGGGATCTACGCTCGAGGTGCAGGCTTTCAATAATGAGCAGCGGAGGTGAGCAGGACTTTCAGCGACCCACTGCGGACTTTATTAAATTGAATAACTGCATTTCACCGAGCACTCACATGAGGAACATTAATTCCTACACTACCAGGTCCAGAATGCCAAAGGTTTTGGCTCCGCCCACTGGGGCTGTCCTGGGATTTAAAATGTGTGTAGGAACAGCTGAGTGATGTTTGCGGATTTAAGCCACTGAGGAAGGGAACAAGGATTCCAGAAACGCGTATGGCGATGAACTTTGCATGAAATTAATGCCCTGTGTCTGCCTAAGCTGTCACCAATAAAGAATCGAGAGAGCATCGTACCTGTGGCCTTACTCTCTGGGGCAACTCTTTGGTTTGGATATTAGCGGCTGTGCCCAGCCGCGAGTAAGGCCCACCGCATAGAATGCGGGCTCGGGATGTGGCCTGAATAGGCTGCATCACTTCACCGGGATCTACGCTCGAGGTGCTGGCTTTCAATAATGAGCAGCAAAGGTGAGCAGGACTTTCAGCGACCCACTGCGGACTTTATTAAATTGAATAACTACATTTCACCGAGCACTCACATGAGGAACATTAATTCCTACACTACCAGGTCCAGAATGCCAAAGGTTTTGGCTCCGCCCACTGGGGCTATCCTGGGATTTAAAATGTGTGTAGGAACAGCTGAGTGATGTTTGCGGATTTAAGCCACTGAGGAAGGGAACAAGGATTCCAGAAACACGTATGGCGATGAACTTTGCATGAAATTAATGCCCTGTGTCTGCCTAAGCTGTCACCAATAAAGAATCGAGAAAGCATCGTACCTGTTGGCCTTACTCTCTGGGTCAACTCTTTGGTTTGGATATTAGCGGCTGTGCCCAGCCGCGAGTAAGGTCCAACGCATAGAATGCGGGCTCGGGATGTGGCCTGAATCGGCTGCATCACTTCACCGGGATCTACGCTCGAGGTGCCGGCTTTCAATAATGAGCAGCGGAGGTGAGCAGGACTTTCAGTGACCCACTGCGGACTTTATTAAATTGAATAACTGCATTTCACCGAGCACTCACATGAGGAACATTAATTCCTACACTACCAGGTCCAGAATGCCAAAGGTTTTGGCTCCGCCCACTGGGGCTGTCCTGGGATTTAAAATGTGTGTAGGAACAGCTGAGTGATGTTTGCGGATTTAAGCCACTGAGGAAGGGAACAAGGATTCCAGAAACGCGTATGGCGATGAACTTTGCATGAAATTAATGCCCTGTGTCTGCCTAAGCTGTCACCAATAAAGAATCGAGAAAGCATTGTACCTGTGGCCTTACTCTCTGGGGCAACTCTTTGGTTTGGATATTAGCGGCTGTGCCCAGCCACGAGTAAGGCCCACCGCATAGAATGCGGGCTCGGGATGTGGCCTGAATCGGCTGCATCACTTCACCGGGACCTACGCTCGAGGTGCCGGCTTTCAATAATGAGCAGCGGAGGTGAGCCGGACTTTCAGCGACCAACTGCGGACTTTATTAAATTGAATAACTGCATTTCACCGAGCACTCATATGAGGAACATTAATTCCTACACTACCAGGTCCAGAATCCCAAAGGTTTTGGCTCGGTCCACTGGGGCTGTCCTGGGATTTAAAATGTGTGTAGGAACAGCTGAGTGATGTTTGCGGATTTAAGCCACTGAGGAAGGGAACAAGGATTCCAGAAATGCGTATGGCGATGAACTTTGCATGAAATTAATGCCCTGTGTCTGCCTAAGCTGTCACCAATAAAGAATCGAGAAAGCATCGTACCTGTGGCCTTACTCTCTGGGGCAACTCTTTGGTTTGGATATTAGTGGCTGTGCCCAGCTGCGAGTAAGGCCCACCGCATAGAATGCGGGCTCGGGATGTGGCCTGAATCGGCTGCATCACTTCACCGGGATCTACGCTCGAGGTGCCGGCTTTCAATAATGAGCAGCGGAGGTGAGCAGGACTTTCAGCGACCCACTGCGGACTTTATTAAATTAAATAACTGCATTTCACCGAGCACTCACATGAGGAACATTAATTCCTACACTACCAGGTCCAGAATGCCAAAGGTTTTGGCTCTGTCCACTGGGGCTGTCCTGGGATTTAAAATGTGTGTAGGAACAGCTGAGTGATGTTTGCGGATTTAAGCCACTGAGGAAGGGAACAAGGATTCCAGAAATGCGTATGGCGATGAACTTTGCATGAAATTAATGCCCTGTGTCTGCCTAAGCTGTCACCAATAAAGAATCGAGAAAGCATCGTACCTGTGGCCTTACTCTCTGGGGCAACTCTTTGGTTTGGATATTAGTGGCTGTGCCCAGCTGCGAGTAAGGCCCACCGCATAGAATGCGGGCTCGGGATGTGGCCTGAATCGGCTGCATCACTTCACCGGGATCTACGCTTGAGGTGCCGGCTTTCAATAATGAGCAGCGGAGGTGAGCAGGACTTTCAGCGACCCACTGCGGACTTTATTAAATTAAATAACTGCATTTCACCGAGCACTCACATGAGGAACATTAATTCCTACACTACCAGGTCCAGAATGCCAAAGGTTTTGGCTCCGCCCACTGGGGCTGTCCTGGGATTTAAAATGTGTGTAGGAACAGCTGAGTGATGTTTGCGGATTTAAGCCACTGAGGAAGGGAACAAGGATTCCAGAAACGCGTATGGCGATGAACTTTGCATGAAATTAATGCCCTGTGTCTGCCTAAGCTGTCACCAATAAAGAATCGAGAAAGCATCGTACCTGTGGCCTTACTCTCTGGGGCAACTCTTTGGTTTAGTTTTAGAATATATGTTTAAAATTTTTAGAAGTTAGTAATTTTTTTGTAAGTAAATTATGCGTTTTAGTACCGTAGCGGGTTGTGGGTTTATAGGGGAATAGGGTGGGAAGTAATTTAATTATATTAAATTAATTTAAAAATTTTAGTAATTAGTAATTATTTTTACGTAAATTTTGCATTTTAGTTCTGTAGCGGGTTGTGGGTTTATAGGGGAATAGGGTGGGAAGTAATTTAATTGTAATTAAGTAATTATTTATTTTTATTTATTGGTATTGATAAATAATGTTATGTTAATTAATTATTAATTGGTAATTAATTTTATTAATTGGTAATTAATTTTTATTAATTGATTAATTGGTAATTATATTAAGTGTATTCATTTATTATTGAAGTGTGTTGTGAGTTTATAGGGCAATAGGGTGGGAAGTAATTTAATTGTAATTAAGTAATTATTTATTTTTATTTATTGGTATTGATAATTAATTTTATGTTAAATAATTATTAATTGGTAATTAATTTTTATTAATTCATTATTTGGTAATTATATTAAGTGTATTAATTTATTATTGAAGTGTGTTGTGAGTTTATAGGGCAATAAGGTGGGAAGTAATTTAGGGGCCGATTCTGATGCGGGTTGGAAAAGCTTCCCAACCGAATCGGTTGGGAAATGGTGTCCAACCCACTCGGATCGGGAAAGTCCGACCGGCGGAGTAGGATGCATCCGGATGCTTCCAGATACAATTTGGTTGAACTCCCATTGACTTCAATGGGAACATTTGTTCCTAACCGCATCAGAATTGGGCCCTCGGTCGGGAAGACACGTTCCCGATCCCATTTGGAAGGAGCAAATGCCGTTAGGAGGCCTTACTAACCGCATCAGAATCAGGCCCTCGTTCGGGAAGCTTTTCCAACCCGCATCAGAATCGGGCCCTTAATTGTAATTAAGTGATTATTTATTTTATTGTTTATTATTGGTAATTAATTTATTGTTAACTAATTATTAATTGGTAATAACTTTTTAATAATAGATATTTTTATGTTTTGGAAATTAATTTGTTCATTAATTAATAATCGGTAATTAATTGTCATTAATTATTATTTATTGGTATTTATCAATAATTTATTAATTATTAATTGCAAAAAAAAATTAAATAATTATTGTTTTTTGGTATTGAATTTTTTTTTTTTATTATTATTTGGTAATTAATTGTTAATAATTATTATTTAATTGTATTTATCATCTATTTAATTGTTAATTAATTATTAATTGGTAATTATTTGTAAGTACATTATTATTGGTATTGTTAATTAATTTATTGTTATTTAATAATTAAATTATTATTTATTTAAAAAAAATATATTTTAATTATTTGTAAGTTATTTTACCCCTACACTATCCAACACTCTCCCTACTGTTGCACTCTCTGGAGTTGGAATAGTAATTTTAACCTCTACACTATCCAACACTTTCCCTACTGTTGCACTCTCTAGAGTTGGAATAGTAATTTTAAACTCTACGCTATCCAACACTTTCCCTACTGTTGCACTCTCTGGAGTTGGAATAGTAATTTTAACCTCTACGCTATCCAATACTTTCCCTCCTGTTGCACTCTCTGGAGTTGGAATAGTAATTTTTACCCCTACGCTATCCAACACTTTCCCTACTTTTGCACTCTCTTGAGTTGGAATAGTAATTTTTACCCCTACGCTATCCAACACTTTCCCTACTGTTGCACTCTCTGGAGTTGGAATAGTAATTTTAACCCCTACGCTATCCAACACTTTCCCTACTGTTGCACTCTCTGGAGTTGGAATAGTAATTTTTACCTCTACGCTATCCAACACTTTCCCTACTGTTGCACTCTCTGGAGTTGGAATAGTAATTTTAACCCCTACGCTATCCAACACTTTCCCTACAGTTGCACTCTCTGGAGTTGGAATAGTAATTTTAACCTCTACGCTATCCAACACTTTCCCTACTGTTGCACTCTCTGGAGTTGGAATAGTAATTTTTACCCCTACGCTATCCAACACTTTCCCTATTTATGCACTCTCTGGAGTGGGAATAGTAATTTTTACCCCTACGCTATCCAATATTTACTGTTTTAGTTAATGTAGTGTATAATTTATTTAACAATTTTTTTTAATTTGTTATATATATTTTTTATATTTTTATTTATATTATTGTTGTATGTGTATGTATGTATTTATAATTTATAAAATGTTTTTTAACAATTTATAAATTATTACAATAATTAATTGTAAATATTATTAAGTATATATATTATATTTGATATGTATGTTTAATTTTGTTTTTTACATTATATGTATTACTTATAATTTTGAACATATTTTTAACTATGTTTATTTTAAATATATGTATCATTTACTTTATTTTACATTATTTTTTAACATAAAAAAAAAACGATATTTTTAACAACGATATTTTTGAAAACGATATTTTTTTTTCGATATTTTTGTACTTACCATAATGTAGATAGGACTTCGATATTCTTGACATCGATATTTCGGCTCGATATTTTTGACGTCGATATTTTTGACGTCGATATTCTGTCAGTGATTCATATATATATATATATATATATATGGAAAGGGATTTTCCGTGTTTACCTCGATTGTGCACATATATATATATATGTTACCTACCGGCAGTAGGTAGTTACAGTTAGGACCCTGTTTCCATGGGAAGTCTTTTTTTGATTTGCCTATATCTTTGGCAACGTTTGACGAATCCTTACGAAATTTCCAAAAGTAATGTGCCGGTGATTCTAGTTGTGCTTGGAAAGTTTCGGAGTGATCAGCCAAGGGGAGGCCGAGAAAAAGGGGTGTGTAAAAAAAAAGTGTGTTCCCCATGTTAATTCCCATAGACATTTTAGACACGACTACAGCCCGAACCGCTGGATGGAATTGTACCATATTTGGCAGAAAGGTCCAGAAAGCACGCTTTCTGTTATTTGGTGATAATCTGCTCAGTAGTTTTTGAGAAATTAAAGGAAATCCAAATTTGTATATCTGGGAAGAGCCTAAGCACAGATCTTATGGTGAGATCTGATTGGCCGTCAGCACTTCAACCAGGAAGTGTTGGCAGCCATCTTGGGACAAACAAACATGATAGCACCTCATTAAAATGCATTGTAGTGAATGGCAGGTTTTGAAGGTCACAAAAAGGAGAACGTATAAAGGGCGATAACAGATTTTAGTTACAATATAAATCATTTGTTGATGGTACAATACTAATTTTAGGAATTGTGGTGTGTTCTAAGGCGATTTTACCCATTTTACCCAGTGAAAAAGCCTCCTGCTGGGATTTCATAATGTTTGAGAGAAAACTGTTTTCTCATGATTTTCCCATAGAGATCATGAAGGTGCTCCAAAAGGTAAAATGAGAGCATATTACCATAAGTTTGCAACATTTTTACTTTTCTTTCAATTCTAGGCATATGTGGACTCTAAAATTCTGGTTTCTCATAACCAGCATGAGAACTTTTCCAAACGTTGCAAGTGTTTTAGGTGACTCTATGAGGACATGAACATGTGCTGGTCTTTCAATAGTGGTGTGAGGCTACATCACTGGGATTTGTTAGAAACTTTATAAAAGAAGAAACCCCAAAGGAGGGGCAACGCCATTTATTTTTGCTTCTTGACAGATGCAACTCAATTGATTTTTGCCCCCTGACTGAGCACAGCCATTCTGGTTTTTCTGAAGGATTAGATACTATGCTGATCGATTTTTGATGCTTTCTAGAACTATCCTTTACTTATGGACTGCTTTGCCGAATGCTACGGTCGGTAGCAGATGCAGTGAACCTTCTTTGCTGAACCATTTCAAATTTTCCTATTCTTTTATTTCTTTTTGCTTATGCTAATGGACTAGCCCTTAATGAACTCTAAACCTGAACCTTTTACTTTAGGATTTTGAGTTGTTAGACAACTGAACTACCCTCTACCTTAATGATAATGGAGCCCTGTAACTCTGTAAATGGATTATATGGAGGAAAGAACCATCCTCTAAACTAATATAAATGATTTGCATTCTACTGAAAGCTGTGATATTCATGACTGAATTGCTTAAGAAATTACTTATGTTAATGGATCTTGAATCTGTAATACAATATCCAATTGTAATCCATTTGTGTCTGAGTCTTTTGTTAGATCTGGTAGTTCTTCCATTTGGACAGCACAATTTAAAATTATTTAAATGTGGTGTAGTGAGAATCAGCAAGCCTTTACTGAGCATCAAGTTCTGCTCCTCTTGTTCTATGTAGCAGTGGCAGAACATTTGGCTTGTATGATAATAGTTTGACTTAATTTCTTCAGGAGGTTGGGTTTACCTGTAGTGATTCTCTACTTCTATAGCATGGTCTTAAGAAGGGTGTATCTGAATTTGATTTCTAGCTTGTGAGTTAGCTGCCAATTAATGGTCCTTATTGGACAACTAACGTAAATTTTGGTCACCCTAATTTCCACCCGTCCTATCGGAGAAGAAAGGTTTATTGGAGGATCATCGACTCTATGGTAAATGGTTAGCTCAGTATTTCTTCTAATCGTAGGGGGCCCAGTACGGTTAGAGGAGTGAACATAACTAAAGAGAAAAGTTTCCAAAAAGCACGCTTCACGCTACAACACAGGGCAGGTGTCAGGGGTTGCAGCAGCATAATACACCACACAGGGTAAGCGGGATGGTAGTGCAGTACAACGGACCATGGAAAGCAATAGGGAGGGGACAGGGCCATGCACATGGACAACAGAGAGCAGAGGGGAAAGAGGCAAGGTGGCCATACCATACCATGACCACACCGGACAGACAGGAGGGACAGTTGCAGCATAACAGACCATGATGGGCAGGAGGGAGGGGGCAGGGACACGACAACTGAGCAAACAAGGCAGGAGAGAGTAATAGGGGCCTGCACAATGAAAATGGATGGCAGGGGGCAGGGCAGGAGCAGCAAGCTGATCATGGAGGGCAGGCAGGATGGGCACTGGAAGCACAACACACCATTGAGGGCAACAGTGAGACTATAATGGCATACACATGGACAACTGAGGGAGGACCCTGCATGGCAAGCGGAAGGGTTAGTGGCAGCACAACGACCATGGTGGGCAAGAGGGAGGGGGCAGCGCCATGCACAAAAGACCATGGAGGACAGAAGGGAGGGGTAGAGGCTGGACACAGACAAGAGAGGGCATGGGAAGGGGCTTCACAGCAGACCACATAGGGCAGGCAGGAGGACCAGTTGCAGCACAACAGAGTATGGAGGGCAGAAGGGAGTGGCAGCAAAAATGGACCATGGAGGACAGGAGGGAGGGGGTAGGGGCATGGAACTCAGACAGGAAGGATGGAGATGGCTGAGACTGGCGGCAGCCATCTGACCATGTTAGGCAGGTGGGAGGGGCAGTGGCAGCTCAATAGAACACTCAGAGTAGACATGATTGGGCATAGAATTGGGCAACGGAGAGCAGGAAGAGTGGGCTGGGACATCAATCTAAATGGAGGGCAGGGGCAGCACATCGGACCATGCAGGGAAATAGGGAGTAGGCTGGTGCATGGACTCAGACAACAGAGGGTAGGGAGGAGGTGGATGGGGTAGCAAGCTAATTGTTCAGGGCAGGTGATAAGGGCAGTGGCAGAACAACAGCTACACAGAGCTGTAATGAGGGAGCAGGGGCAGGGACTTGGACAATGGATGACAAGGAGGGGGGACAGGAGCAGCAAGCTTGTGTGGAGGCAGCACAATGCCAGGACAGGCCCTGCATCCAACCCCACCCCCCACTATGCATTGCGATGGGCATCTTACTTAACGTTAAAAAAAACCTCGAAATTCACCAAAAAACCCAAAGATTACACAGACGTTATAGATAGGAAATATAATTTAAAACATCCTTCGAAATTCACAAAAAAAACAAAGGTTCAGGGATGTTATAGTTAGGTTCAGATTTTACACACACAATATCATAGAAATTCAGCTGTTATAGTTAGAGTTATTTCGTGCACAAAGGTAACTATAATACGCGCCCTCAGCATGCACTGCTAATTACCATAGATATTACATCACTCATGGCATCTTCTATGACATCATTGATAATATCGCTGTAATATTTGCAGTAAAATTGTTGATGAGAAAACTGTGCATGGCGAGGGCACGAGTTCAAGTTACCTTAAGGCACGAGTAATACTTACTTGAAATAACTCTAACTATAACAGCTGAATTTCTATGATTTGTGCATTTAAAATCAGAACCTTACTATAATGTCCTTGTAACTTTTTAGTGAATTTATATATATATATATATATATATATATATATACCAAAGAAGCTCCTACTATACGAAGAACTGGAGGGACACAGCGGGGATACCAGGTAAGTAGCTTTAATTTCATATTTATATATATATTTCGAAAAAACAAGGTAAGGAGATTGGAAATGGCACAGCAGTCAGAAAAAACCAAAGGTTACAGGGACGTTATAGTTCGTGACAAAGGCTTAACAGCCGAAAGGCGTCTGACACCACATCTCTGCTGAATGGATTAAATGATGCAAATACACCGTGTGGAGTGCAATTCCCTTATTTGATCGACAATTGGGATTGATATATATATATATATATATATATATATATATATATATATATATATATATATATATATATATATATATATTACCTACTGGCGGTCGCCAGTAGGTAGTTATAGTTAGGACCTAGTTTCCATAGTGAACTCGTTTTTTGTTTTCTCAATATCTTTGGCGCCGGTTGACGAATCTTCGCGAAACTTTCAAAACTCGTAGCCCGCTCCGGTCAGCTCCTGTCTTGAAAGTTTCAGGGTGATTCGGCAAGCGGGGGCCGAGAAAAAAGGGGGGTTCCAAAACGTGTTTTCTCCATGTTAATTCCCTTAGGAAACTTTAGACACGGCTACAGCTCGAACTGCTGAACGGAATTACACCAAATTTGTCAAAAAGCTAGCCCTTGTTTCAGAAAGAGACCTTTTTTTAAAATGGTGTAAATTCATTCAGTAGTTGCTGAGAAAATCAAAAAATAAAAGTTTTGATATATAGAGGCGCAGTGGATCCGTGCACCCTCCCGACCACAAGCTTTATTCTAATTGGCTGTCAACACTCCAAACCAGGAAGTGTTGGCAGCCATCTTGTGCCTCGGTAACCGAGGCACAAGAAAACAGGGAAAGAAAGGTGAAATTAGAAAAGGGGGCAGGGTAGAAACACCCTGATCCCCTAGGCCTGCTCAGGGGTCCCACAAGGACCCCCAGGGCGGACTCCCGCGCTTCGCTATTATTTAGACCCCGGGTGGGCCAAGTCCCGGGGGCATTCAATAATGTAATTGCGGGGGCCCAGGGAGGCCCCCGCAGCCCCGGGGACCGCCACCCCCGGGGCTTTCCATAAACATTTGCGGGGGCACACGGCCCCCCCGCAGCCAAGGGGACCGCCACCCCCTGGGGCTTCTTATTTTTAATGTGTGGGGGGGCCTGCAAGGCCCCCCAAGCCCCGGGGACAGCCACCCCCTGGGGCTTTTATTAATTATAATCGCGGGGGCACACGGCCCCCCTGCTGCCCCGGGGACCGCCACCCCCCAGGGCTTTTTTTTTTTAAAACATAGACCTGTGTGGGGGGGCTCAAGCCCCCCCACACGCCCCGGGGCTGTGCAATAGGTGGGAGGGGGGCCACGCGGCCCCCCTCCTGGAGCCCATGATGGCCCTGGGGACCGCCACCCCCCAGGGCCGGCTCCTGCAGTGTCCCGGGGTGCCCACCCCGGGACACTGCTGTTTGCAATGACAGGGCGGGAGCCGCGCGGCTCCCGCCCTGTCATACAAACTGCTTGCTTCATTGAAGCGAGAGCAGGAAACCTGCTCTCGCTTCAATGAAGCAAAGCAGATTGCTTTTCCACAAGGGGAGCTGCATGTTAACAGCTCCCCATGTGGAAAAGCAATGCCGGCTCCCGCAGGACGCGGGGAGCCGGCGGGACCGTGGGAGCATTGGGGCTCCCCCCATGGTCCCCAACAGATAGGGCCTGCCCCGGGGCAATAATATTCGAATTCGGGGGTCGGTAACGGACCCCCGAGCCCCGGGGACCACCACCTCCCCGGGGCTGTGCAATAGGTGGGAGGGGGGCCACACGGCCCCCCTCCTGGAGCCCATGATGGCCCTGGGGACCGCCACCCCCCAGGGCCGGCTTCTGCAGTGTCCCGGGGTTGCCCACCCCCGGGACACTGCTGTTTGCAATGACAGGGCGGGAGCCGCGCGGCTCCCGCCCTGTCATTGCAAACTGCTTTGCTTCATTGAAGCGAGAGCAGGAAACCTCTCTCGCTTCAATGAAGCAAAGCAGATTGCTTTTCCACAAGGGAGCTGCATGTTAGCAGCTCCCCATGTGGAAAAGCAATGCCGGCTCCCACAGGACGCAGGGAGCCGGCGGGACCCGGGGGATGGGGTCCCTGGGGCTAGAAGTGGCCCGGGAGGGGGGCCACGCAGCTCCCCTCCCCAAAAATAAAAATAAATAAATAAAGGCCGGCCCCGGGGGATGGGGTCCCCGGGGCCAATAGAGGCCTCAGGAGGGGGGCCACGCAGCCCCCTCCATAAAAAAATATTTGGCCAAGCCCCGGGCAATGGGGTCCCCGGGGCCGGAACTGGCCACGGGAGGGGGCCCACGCGGCCCCATTCCCGTTAATATATATATATATTTTTTTTAAATGGTGGTCAGGCCCTGGGGGATGGGGTCCCCAGGGCCCAAAAAAAGTAAAAAGAAGGGGCCACACAGCCCCCCTTCCAAAATTGTTTTTTTTTTTTTTAAACGCGATCGTGCCGGAGGCCCTGCCCCCTCCCAGCAACACTCTGCAAACGCGCTCTGTGGCGTGTTTTAAGTTGGGGAATTAATTCCCCTTCAATACTGGGGGTCCCTGGGGCCAACTAGCCCACCAGGTACCTCCAGTAAGCGCCACAGGGCTGCGTTGCAAAGAGGTGGTCCAGGCCACGCCCTTTTACACCTCTCTGCAACGCAGCTCTGTGGCGCTTACTGGAGGTACCTGGTGGGCTAGTTGGACCCCAGGGACCCTCAGGATTCAAGGGGACTTTATCCACCAACTTAAAACGCGCCACGGGGCGCGTTTGCACAGTGGTGAAGGGAGGGGGCGGGGCCTGTGGTGATATGTGTGCAAACACACCCTGTGGCGCATTTTAAGTTGGGGAATTAATTCCCCTTCAATCCTGAGGGCCCCCGGGGGCCAACTAGCCCACCAGGTACCTCCAGTAAGCGCCACAGGCCTGCGTTGCAGCTCTGTGGTCCAGGCCACGCCCCTTTTTAGACCTCTCTGCAATGCAGCTCTGTGGCGCTTACTGGAGGTACCTGGTGGGCTAGTTGGACCCCAGGGACCCTCAGGATTCAAGGGGACTTTATCCCCCAACTTACAACGCACCAGGGGGCGCGTTTGCAGAGTGGTGGAGAAAGGGGGCATGGCCTTTGTCTACCTCTCACCAATCCCACTGCGTGGGGCTTACTGGAGGGAAAAGGTAGGCTAGTTGGCCCCTAAAGGACCCCCAGCAGTGAAGGGGACTTCAATTCCCATCCAAGAGTGCACCAGGGAGCGCGTTTGTAGAGTGGTGGGCAAAGTGGGCGTGGCCTGGTATGAGTACTTACCAGTGCTGCTGTGTGGGACTGACTGGAGGTAATAGTTTGGGAAGTTGGCCCCCAAGGATGTCCTTGGGGGCCAACTACCCTCTTGTTACCTCCAGTAAGTCCCACACAGTGGGATTGCTAAGACGTCTTTGGAGGCCATGGCCCCCTTTCTCTACCACTCTGCAAACGTGCCTCGTGGCAGACTACGGGATGGGGGATGAAGTCCAATTTTGTCCTGAGGGAGTTTGGGGGCCAAGAATCCCTCCTGGTACCTTGTGTAAGTCCTACGCAGCGGAATTCCTGAGCATTGGTTGGATGCCCAGCACCCTTTCTACACCACTCTGCAAACGTGACTACTAGTTAAAGTAGCATATTTATGCACCTCTGACTTAGAGGTAGTTTTAATCCCCCTGCCCTATTATGTACTAGGGCCTTACAGAGGAGGTCATGCTAATCACAGGGGTACCCCAACGCATAGTGTTCCCTAGTGTATATAGGTGTTTTCACTGTATTCTAAGTGTCTTTTAGCATAGCACTGGCTCTAGGCCTGGTTAGTCAGACTTAGTTACCACCAGTACCCGTCTGAAAAAGTTGTGGGCACAGGATGATTTTGCAACAAGGCCTCTTTCTGCTCCTCTGTTGGTTCTTTCTGCACATGTCTTGCTTCTTCTTGTGCGTTTTTTCTTCTTTTTTCACATGTCCTACCTCTGTAGGCATAGTTAGAAACTAGCTTTTAAAAAACCTTTGAAATTCACTTAAAAAACCATAGGTTTCAGGCACGTTATAGTTAGAAATTAGCATTTAAAAAACCTTTGAAATTCACTGAAAAAAACCATAGGTTTCAGGCATGTTAAAGTTAGAAATTAGCATTTAAAAAACCTTTGAAATTCACTGAAAAAATCATAGGTTTCAGGCACGTTATAGTTAGAAATTAGCATTTAAAAAAACCTTAGAAATTCACTGAAAAAACCATAGGTTTCAGGGCCGTTATAGTTTGTTGGACATTTCACTCGTACAAAACCAGAGAAATTCCCCGTTATAGTTAGTTCAGCTAACTATAACTCGCGCCCGCAATGCACTGCTGATGACGTCACATATTACATCACTCATGACATGGTCAGTGACATCACTGATGACATCACTGATGACATCTCAAATGACATCACTGATGACATCACTGATGACATCATCCAGGGACTGTGTGTTTCTGTAAAGTTTAAATATGTTTAATATATATATAGGGAAAGGCGTATTGAAGAATGAGTGGGTGTATAAGTGTCTGAATGGATGATTTAGTAGGTGCGTGACTGACTCTATAAGTGAGTGATTAAACGTATCTTACTGAATGCATGGGTTAGTGACTAAACTGTGTGAATGTCTCTATCCGTCTGTCTGTTGGTGTGTAAGCGGCTGCATGGGTTTGTGAATAGCTACATGAGTGGCTGCATGGGTTATTGATTGGTTGTCTGAGTATCTGTATGGGTGCCTGAGTGTTTGTGTGGGTGGGGTGTGTGTGACTCTGTGCATAGATGTGTGAGTGGGTGATTCACTGGGTGCATGGTTTCAAGAGTGCATCTGTGATGGACTGTATGGGTGGGTGAGTGTGTGTATGGGTGTGTTAGTGAGTGAATGTATATCTCAGTGGTACATGTGTGAGTAACTACATATGTGAAAGGCAGTATATATGTGTGTTGGAGTATATAAATGGCTATAAGTGAGAGTGTGTGATTGTGAGAGAGGCTGTATGGATGAGTGTGTACTTGTATCAGTGTTGTATAAGAGCGTAAGAATGTGCTAGTATTTGTATGAGTAAGTGAGCTGATGTGTGTATAACTGTATAGGTGAGTAAATGGCAGTGTGATTAATTATTTGCATGACTGACTAGGTGTGTGAGTACCTCTATGGATGAGTGGCGGTGTGTGAGTGTCTATATAGGTGTATGAGTGCATATGATAGTCCTGTACTGAGTGACCGTAAGTATGAGTGACTGTATGGGTGAGTGAGTGGATGTGTGTGTAGACCTAAGAATCAGTGAGTGTGTATGTAGTTATTGGTGTTGGAGTGTCTATGGTTTTGAGAATGGCAGTCTGTAATTTAGAGTGGGTGTATCAAAAGTTATATTAGGGTGTGAGAAGATGCATGAAATTATCACATTGATGATGTCATCAGTGATGTCATCAGTGATGTCATTTGAGATGTCATCAGTGATGTCATCAGTGATGTCACTGACCATGTCATGAGTGATGTAATATGTGACGTCATCAGCAGTGCATTGCGGGGCGCGAGTTATAGTTAGCTGAACTAACTATAACGGGGGAATTTCTCTGGTTTTGTACGAGTGAAATGTCCAACTAACTATAACGCCCCTGAAACCTATGGTTTTTTCAGTGAATTTCTAAGGTTTTTTAAATGCTAATTTCTAACTATAACGTGCCTGAAACCTATGGTTTTTTCAGTGAATATATATATATATATATATATATATATATATATGCTACCAGCCTCGCACATAAAGTACAAAGAATGAAGCACTCACTGGGGCGAGTCCAAACGTTTATTCCGGGACTCACATTGCAACCAGACGCGTTTCGGCAGTTGCCTTTCTCGATGGTGATCAAGCACGCCGGAAACGGCCATTGTTTATATGTCAATCATTTCCTGTATCCCAATATGGTTAACAACAGCAAAAATGGACTGTGTTTCTAATAGAAAAACATACCGCCAACTTATAACATGCGAAGTTCATGTATTCATATACATTTTATAGATATAAAACGCTATACTTTGTACGTTTGTGATAATGAAAGCTTCCTTGTACAAGTAATTTACCCATTACATTTATATTGGTATTATCATACCACTTCTTACTACATTTAAACATAGATTGCCCAGAGTCTACAAAAAAACATCATACTGTGCCCACAAATGGGAAAATCGTCGACTCTATAGTAGCTTTCTTCTCACAAACAGTATATTTAAATGTCAAGGTAAAAATGATAAAAGCAAAATGCAAAATATTCCGTTTTCAGAATAATATAGTGCCCCCGATCTCAATAGATAAGGGTCACAATAAAGATCTCGTCCTGAATGGGCATGCCCTTCGACATTCATAATACTATGGACTTCAACACAGTGCAATATTTCATCTTGTTTCATCACCCCTCATGTTTGTTAACCAAAGGATATATATCAAAGAAACTATCGAAAATAAACTATCAAAAACATTTAGGTTCATATCATACACATCAGAGATTCATGTCCAATGTTCTTCAATTTTGGCAATTTTAAAAAACAGTTCAAATTGACAAGTCGAAATCGTCAACAACCAGTTTCCGTGCAAAAATCGATACTGTGCAAAAGATATTCCAGAGATTATTGTTCCAGCTGACAACCAAAGATACCCCTCTTAGTTCCCCAAATGTACAGATAAGTTCCTCATTGCTGTTTAAACCTTGCGGTAGTCTAGTTTGGAGATCTATAATATATCTTGATTCCAGTCTTCTCAGACTCGTTATTCTATCTCCCCCCGGGGATGTAATGGTACATGATCCAAAGCAAAGAAAGTCAACAGATCCCTATTGCTATTGTGTTTAGACATAAAATGCCTCGCCACCGGGTATGACATATCACAATTCTTAATTGCCCTAGTGTGTTCCAAGATACGCATCTTGGTCTGATGTATGGTACTCCCTATGTACTTGAGTCCACAAGGGCAAATAAGGCAGTATACGGTGTATGGAGCACTGCATGTGATGAATCTCCTAATGGACCTAGGCTTTTCCAAGCCTGGTACGTTATATGTCAATACTCGTTTACTTCCTATACACGCTTTGCATTTCCCACAAGGGAAGAACCAATGCAGGTCTTTCCCAAATGGCTTTTGTGCTGTTGTTTTGGTCATGTGACTGCTTGTAAGTGAATCTCTTAAGGCCCTGGCTTTTCTAAATGTCAACATTGGGCCTGCTGGAATGTCTGTTCCTATCACTGGATCCATCTTTAGCAGATTCCAGTTCTTTCTCAGGATAGTTCTAAGTTCACCTGCTCCTTCTGAAAATGTAGTTATCATACGGAACTTACATGTGTTGGGTTTTCTAGGTGCCTGTTCATGTAGCAGTCTGGTTCTAGATATGGAGTTCACTTTCTGCAACGCCCCAATCAATGTTTGTTCCCCATATCCGCGGGCTCTGAATGTCTCCAGGCAATGACCAGCATGAATCTGGAAATCCTCCTCCCTAGTGTTGTTTCTTTTGATTCTCAGCAGCTCCCCATAGGGGATACTGCTGATCAATTTAGGAGGGTGACTGCTGGAGGCATGTAATATCGAATTGCCCGCTGTGGGCTTACGATACAGTTTAGTACATAATTTTCGATTTATTACACATACCTCTAGATCCAGAAAATTAACTGAGGTGGAACTTATATCTGCACTAAATCTTAGGTTCACGTTGTTTTGATTGAGTATGTCTACATATGCTAGGGCTGTTTCTTTTGACCCCCTCCACACCATAAACAGGTCATCTATATAGCTGTACCAGGGAATTATATTCCTGGTCCAGATGATGTTAGTATCCGCCCAGGCCACCTGCTCCTCCCACCAGCCAACGAACAAGTTTGCATAGCTGGGAGTGAAGCAGGTGCCCATGGGTGTCCCTGATACCTGTCTGTAATGTTGCTCTTGGTACAGAAAAATGTTGTTATGCAAGCAAAAACCCCAAAATTTGAGTAACATATCATTATGCTTTGTAAACTTCAATGGTCGGTTCTGCAAAAAATATTGAACCGCCTGTAACCCCTTCTCGTGCATGATACAAGTGTATAAACTGGTGATGTCCATCACTATCATGTTGTCGCCCTCCTCCAATTGTACCCCATCTATGCGAAGCAAAAAATCCTTGGTATCTTTCACATATGATTTCAAAGATACCACAAAGTCAGCCAGAAAATAATCTAAGTACACCGACAAGGGTTCGAGAAGACTACCTTGCGAGGAGACAATAGGTCTCCCCAGAGGAGTGTTCACATCCTTATGGACCTTGGGCAAGTGGTAAAAGCTAGGTGTAATCGGAGGAGGTGGATGGGGTAGCAAGCTAACTGTTCAGGGCAGGTGATAAGGGCAGTGGCAGAACAACAGCTACACAGAGCTGTAATGAGGGAGCAGGGGCAGGGACTTGGACAATGGATGACAAGGAGGGGGGACAGGAGCAGCAAGCTTGTGTGGAGGCAGCACAATGGCAGGACAGGCCCTGCATCCAACCCCACCCCCACTATGCATTGCGATGGGCATCTTACTTAACGTTTTTTAAAAACTCGAAATTCACCGAAAAACCCAAAGATTACACAGACGTTATAGTTAGGAAATATAATTTAAAAACCCTTCGAAATTCACAAAAAAACCAAAGGTTCAGGGATGTTATAGTTAGGTTCAGATTTTACACACACAATATCATAGAAATTCAGCTGTTATAGTTAGAGTTATTTCGTGCACAAAGGTAACTATAATACGCGCCCTAAGCATGCACTGCTAATTACCATAGATATTACATCACTCATGGCATCTTCTATGACATCATTGATAATATCACTGTAATATTTGCAGTAAAATTGTTGATGAGAAAACTGTGCATGGCGAGGGCACGAGTTCAAGTTACCTTAAGGCACGAGTAATACTTACTTGAAATAACTCTAACTATAACACCTGAATTTCTATGATTTGTGCATTTAAAATCAGAACCTAACTATAACGTCCTTGTAACTTTTTTTAGTGAATTTATATATATATTTATATTTATATATATATATATTTCGAAAAAACAATATCAGCCTCCCGCTTCAAGGTAAGGAGATTGGAAATGGCACAGCAGTCAGAAAAAACCAAAGGTTACGGGGACGTTATAGTTCGTGACAAAGGCTTAACAGCCGAAAGGCGTCTGACACCACATCTCTGCTGAATGGATTAAATGATGCAAATACACCATGTGGAGTGCAATTCCCTTATTTGATCGAGAATTGGGATTGATTTTTATATATATATATATATATATATATATATATATATATATATACTTAGTAGTGTGATTGATTACAAATATGACAATGGGTTTGGTATTGGTTTCGCCTACTTCTTGCCATTCATAATGCATAATTTACATGTCAAAGATTAATTCTGGAATCACACCGCTATACATAGACTTGACTGTTAGTGATTATATGTTTATAGTCCCCACATGTTTATCAGAGAGTTGTGAAACATGCACTTTATTTACATATTTTTTGCACTAACTCTCTTCCTATATGGCTGCTAAGTAAGAGTCCTCCTTTTTTGATGTATTGATTACTGTTGCAGTAGAAGTGGTGACTTACACCCGAAATTAGACTCCACCCCTTTTTCAGTGGAGATGTGTAGTCAACACTTTTTTGTAACTTTCCACTCGCATTTTGTGAACAGCCAAAAGTAGTAAAGTTACTCAAAAGTGTAAGAGTAAAGCTGCGCTTGTAAATTACTCACAAGTTTTATTTACATTGGTGAATAGCCCTTACATAAGAGACATTCTGGCTCAAGGTAAGGGGAAAGGAATTCCAAGCCTTACAGCCCATGTAGGAAAAGAAGTAGCCGGAAATCGTGAATCTCCAAATACAAGGAATTTTTAGCAGACATGCGTTGGTCAGACGCAGATATACCCCAGGATTACGTGGAAGAATTTGATTGTGTAAGAAGTGAGGAAATGGGGCATAAATGCTACAATGGGCAATATACATGGCTTTGCTGTGAATCCTGGCTGTCACTGGTTACCAATGCAGCTGATGGAGAAGAGGAGGTGCACGTGAGAATGCAGAAGCTGAAAGGATTAATCTGGTGAACTGGTTCTGAATGCACTTTAGACAGTGTCAATAAGCTTTGATAAGACCTAGAAATGCTGAATTGGAATAATCGAGCCTAGATCAAATGAGTGCTGTAACTGGTGTTAGCTGGCCCTCCAATAAGAAGTGTGGGGCAATTTTGCAAAGATTGCTGTGAAAACCAAGCTGTCGGATACCAAAACTGCACTCCCAGAATTGCAATGAATAACAGCATAGAAATAATAGAATTCAAGGCCAGGCTGAAGATCTTGAAGAAGGTTGAGTTTAATGGTAAGCACCACATCTCCAGTCAAATTCAAACTGCCACAGCTCAGAAATCTCCACTTAGCCTTCCCAGATGGTTCTACATCAGAACCTTTACAATGCTTGGTTCTGTGACTTAGGGTGTTATTTAGATCTTGGCGGCTGAAATACTCCGTCCCAAACGTGACGGATATCCAGTTCGCCGTATTACAATCTCCATAGGATATCATAGAATCGTAATATGGCGGACTGGATCTCCATCACATTTGTGGCAGAGTATTCCCATCTTCCAAGAACTAAATTAGTCCCTTAGTCACAGCAAGCCATCACAATTGTGTAGGTGGAAATTTCAAGCAACATTTCATACTTGAGCTGACATGTTAAATTTAGCATCAAGTTTTCCATGCAGAGTCTTTACAGTGACTGCTGTGTTAGGGGCATGGCCCAGTTCAATAGAGAGAGGCTCCCTCCAACTACCAGTATCTCTGTTTTGTCAAAGTTAAGTTCCAGACGGTTTCTGTTCATCCAATATTTGATATTTGCCCAGCAGGAGTGAAGATCTTGGTGAGGGCCATTTAAGCAGAAGAGTAGTTGGGTGTTGTTATCATAGATATAGAATTGTAGGCTGAAGGGTCGAATTAAGGAGGTGAGAGACTGAACATACATGTTAAACTGATAAGGGGGGAGACCAGAGCCTTGTGGTATACCACAGAGTGTGGTGGATTTCTGAGAACTGTGACTAGAGGGATTCTTTGTGAGTGATTACTCAAGAAGAATGTATACAAAGTTAATACTTAGGTCTCTATGCCAATAGCTGATAGTCCTTTTATTACAATAGAATGCAGAAGTATTTTCACCTTGGCCATGGTTCATGAGTTCTTAATGAGTAAGATCTTACCATTGAAGAATTTAGCGAGTTGCCCACATAGCTCTAATGAGGAGTGTTAGTGTCATCAGAGGAGGAAGTATCAGTCAGCTGATTAATTATTGCAAATGCTTCTCTTTTTTTATTGGCTTAAGTTTGCAGGAGATGTAGTAAAAGGTGATACGAACCGCCTTGAGGCATCATTTATTTTGGTTTAGCTGAATTTTATATTTAATACATAGGTTCAACATTCACCCACACGAATGGGGAAAAGGGATGTCAAATATGTCAAGTGAAGAAAACAGACCAAAGATGAGAAGAACATAGTACTAAGTCATAGTGAACCAGCAAAGTGGTAGGAAGAAGAGCATTGTGCAGTGCCAGACCATGGCGCATGCAGGAAGGCACCAAGGGATATAGGAGGTACCACACAGACGAGGCAGAAGGTGTTAAAAGTGAGACTGTGTGGAGTTAGAAGATGGGAACAGAGATACTGAATGCAGGGTCAGCTGCCAAGACAGACTTTGAGAGAGCTGGCAGGGAATTAACCATATTCAGTGAAAGACTCAGTTCATTTTCCAGATGCAGGGTAAGGAAAGGGCTAGACCTCACGGAAAGTACTGGAGGGATAATTTGTTTCTATTTCTGCAGATACATTGCAAAGAGGACAAGAAGAATGCCAATGCCATGCATTCAGGATCAGATTTACTAACATTTTGCATCATCGTTGCACCACTTTTGTGGAGAAGCCACACTGCAAAATGCTGGTAGATATTTACAAAGGCAAGTAAGGGATCCTTTGCGCCGCCTTGTTTGGCTTTGTAAAGAAATGCAACGAAACACAGTGGCTTGCGCTGCATTGCATTACGTTTTGGTCTGGGAGGCAATCCTTGGATGGAGCATGGCGTTACCGTGCATCCACCCATGGAATTAATGCAATCCCAGATTTAGTAAGGTTTGTAAACCTGGGATTGCATAAAATCACAACGCCTCACCAGGTGTGGAAGCATAACGAGGAGAAAAATAATTTTTTCTCCTTGTTATTTTCTCTTTCTATGTGTGCAGCATTCTGCCGCACACATAGAAAGAGGAAAATGCCTCTAGGGATTGTGTTTGGGCCAGTTTAGAAACATGGTCTGACTGCCCTTTGCAGCCGCACAACACAACCGCGAGATGACAATACGTCAAGGACGAGGTTTATTAATTGCTGGTTCTCGTCTTGTTCTGGGTCAACACTTTTACAGCGGCGGCCGGGACAAAAAGAGAAAAGGGAAAAACATACACTGCCTTTACTCAGCCTGTAAGGAGCCCGGAGAACGAATATATATATATAGTATTATCCTCAATATATCTTTACTAAACTGCAGTGTGAGTTTCTCTGGCACCTCGGACTGATTACCAGCTATTCATCAAATAGCAGTTCATTTGGACATTTGGATACAGAGATTCACTGTCGCCCCTCTCTACACAATATCCTGTAGACAGAGAGTACAGGGTTTTCCACAACATTTTTCATCGGTGGCTCTCCCTGAAGAAGGCGTGGTTTCACGCCCAAACGCGCTTAGAAGACTGTTTATAACCTTTGATGTATTAAGAAACAGATGAACAGCAATTACTAGAGACCAATTCATTCATTTGACATTGAGATTTTAATTTGTATATATTTCATGAATTTTATATGTATGTTATGAGATGTTACATGTTTGTTCTTTCATGTTGATGTACTACGTGTCATAGTCTCACATTTGTTTAGTATATTGTCGAGTTTCATTGTGCATTGTGAATGAGTTAATATTATTAGATTTGTTGTGGATTTTTTCTATTTTCATTTTTCATTGTTTAGAATATCTAATTAATTGATAGTCTTTAAAGTATAAAATTTGTAATTTACTTACCTGCTAAATGAAATAATAATAATTAATAATCAAAAAATAAAAAAGATCATAAATATTACAAATTTCCTGTTTATACATGGCCTTTATTATGTAATTACATGAAAATCTATGGGTTGCCAAGGGGTTCTCTATTACATTGCTGATTTGTTCCCTGCCCCTGGAACCTTGTTCTCATACCAGGGGGTCCATATTTCTTCACACAGGTTACTGTGCATCCACCCATGGATTTCACGCAATCCCAGATTTAGAAAGGTTTGTAAACCTGGGATTGGGTAAAATCACTTTGCCTCACTGGGGTGGGGGGTGGCATAACGAGGAGAAAAATATTGTTTTTTGCCTCATTATTCCCTCTTTCTATGTGTGCTGCATTTTGCAGCACACATAGAAAGGAAAACGCCTTGAGTGATTGTGTTTGTGCAGGAAGGTATGCCTTCCTACACAAAAACCATTTTCTTTGTAACGCAGGCACCCTTGCACCATGGTGCAAGGGTGCCTGATTAGCACAAGGCTGCCTGAAGTGCGCCAGTGCTATGAGAGAGCAGCAGTGTGCCATATCTTAGTAGATTTGGCACATTTCTGCTCTCTCCCTTTCACGCAATGCAGCGCAGCAGTTACCTTGCTGCACTGCGTTGCGTAAAAGATTAGTAAATCTGGCCATTAGTGTTTATGTGAAGCATCCCATGAAACTAGAGTAGCTGGTCTAATAGAGAAAAATGTGGGAATTTATGAAAGAGAACTCTTACAAATTAACATGAATCTAAAGAGACAAATTCTTGGCTAGGAAACTGTAATGGCTGAACATTGCACATTCTTATGATCATTCCAGAAAAAACTATGAGCCTTCCACCAGAAACACTTTAATCTCAGATGACTCTTTATTAATACAGCTGTAAAGAGCTGAGTAAACATCTCTGAATGCAAGCACATTTTTTTTTTGACTGCGCCAGTGTCTAACCCTGCTCAATTATTTTCAATCACTGGCTAAGTTTTCGGCCAGACATTAGAGTTTAACTGCATTATGAGAATAAGCCAATTCTGGTGATTAAATATGAATGCTGACAAGAAAACTGTGGGAACTGTCACAACTCACGCTAAACAATGCTTTTCATAGAAGACAGGTGAGCCTCGGGCTGGTTCAGGAAATATGTAGAGATATTTCAGTCACAAAATGTGTTGGTCTGAGTATTTTTTTAGTAAATGTAGAAATATGACTTGCCAGGATTAACAAGTGTAACAAACAGCACAAGGCATTAGCTGGCATACAAGTTGTAAAAATATACCATCCCTATTGTGAAAAGAGTTCACCCTTTGTTCTGTTTTTAAGCTGGCCAAGTATAATTTAAGAACAATTCGCCCTCTTCGGGGCTTATTTACAAGTCCCTTGCGCTGCCATAGCGTCATTTTTAATATGAGAAAAAGAGGCTAAAATCAACATTTTGCAATGAGAGCGAATCGGTGCCATAAATATAAAGAATTATAGATGGGTAACATTTCAGTTCAGGATGTTGCGGACGCGCAGCAGACGAGCGCAGCGTGCGCGCCGGTGGCACACCAAAGGCGCGCCAAGGCAAGCCCGTCTGCGCCTGGCCCGTTAAAACACGAGCCTTTGAGATACACAAGTAGGGAACTTCTAGATCTCGCCCATACTAACGCGAGCTGCTGTAGTTTCATTCTGAGTAACGATCAACTACATGAGAGGCAGAAATGTGCTTGCGGATACTCTCTCCCGGCGCAACAGATGGTCAGGGCACTTCAAACCTCTGGAACAAATCCCAACATGAAGGAAGTACTTAGAATCTCTAGTCTGACAGAGGTGCACTGCAGCCTCATTAATGTCAGATCACTTGAAAAACACAAATATGAAATAGCGGACCTTATATCTCTATATGGCTTATAAAACCTGGAACAAGATTGATAAGGCTATGCTTCAGTCCCAATTGGACATGATGCGGCCACTCTTAAATGTACATACAGATTTGGCAGCCAGCAAATACACTGACTGGCTAAACAAAGCCTTTAGGGCTACGGTACCCATCTGTAAAAACTCAGGGAATCGCAATTTACCATTGGCCCCCTGGTTTACAGAGGCCCTACGACAGGAAAAACAAAAACGCAGCAGACTTGAAAGATGCTGGAGAGCAAAATATGATAAAGCAGACAAAAGCAACTATAAATCCGCATTGGTTCAATATAAAACCATGCTGATTACTGAAAAAAGGGCCTTTTTTACCAGGCAGATTGAGAGAGCCAAGAACTCTTCCAAAGAACTGTTTGGGGTAGTAGAGAAGCTCTCCTCCCTACCTAAGAAAAAATCCACTAATAACAATCAACGCTTCTGTGATGACATTGCCAACGCCTTTAGAAATAAAGTTAAAGGTATCTATGACTCCTTTGAAGCCACCCTCACACACGAACCAACTGAGGGATTTCCGAGTTTAGATCTCAAAGAAAAGATTTTTCAGAGCTTTTCACAGGTATCTACTGAATTAGTGGAAAAACACATTTGGGAAATTAAATCTGGATCCCCGTTGGATCCCTGTCCCCCTGCAGTTCTGAAAGATATAGCGAAGGAGGTGAGTCCTATTCTCACGGAAATATTTAACAGCATGTTCACGTCTGGTATCTTTCCTGTTCTATGGAAGGATGCGTCAATCTTTCCATTGATAAAAAAACCTAATCTGGACGCATCAAACCCGAGCAACTATTGCCCAATTGCCAGACTTCCACTTCCAGCCAAGATAGTGGAGAAAATCATGAATAAACAGTTAGCTCATTTTATCCAAGAAAATTATTTACTTGATCCCTCCCAATTCAGCTTTCGGCCTGAACATAGTACGGAGGCTGCCTTGATCAAGGCCACCAAGGAGATTAGGACTGTGATGGACAGAGGGGGTGCTGCTGCCCTCATCCTCCTCGTTTTGTTGGCAGCTTTCGACACTGTTGACCATAATTTACTGCAATTGCGTCTGGAAACATTAGGGGTCAAGGGTATGGCACTGGCCCTGTAGTTTCCTTTCTGAATGAAAGAAGACAAACAGTGACCCTGGATCAGTTTAAATCAACCCCTTATGTCCTACCATGTGGGGTTCCACAGGGCTCATCACTTAGCCCATCCCTGTTTAACATCTATGTATCAGAACTGGCCCCTTTGATCCAGCATTTCGGCTTCAGTCTAACATCGTATGCCGACGACACACAGATTGTGGTTGCGGCATACAAAGATCAAGCTTCTCCAACATTGCAGTTCCAAAACTGTATGGTTGAAATTAACAGATGGATGGGCAAGCACTGTCTTAAACTTAACTCAGAGAAAACCGAAGTAGTGATCTTTGGGAACCTACAACCCAGATGCGACGACCTTTGGTGGCCGGCTGAGATGGGTGAACTACCAAAACCAGTACAGAAGGCAAAAAATCTCGGGGTACTGATTAATAACAAGTTAACTTTATCTCAGCAGACCAATGCCATTTTGTCGGCCTCCTACCATCTGATTAAGAAACTGAAGAAGATTCTGCCCTATGTCCCCATCGAGTCCAGGAGGACGGTAGTGACTGCACTTGTGCTGTCAAAGTTAGACTACTGCAACGGACTCTACCTGAACATGCAGAAACAATATAAAAAAAAGCTACAGATGGTACAAAATGCAGCCGCAAGACTTTTATTTAATATCCCTAAGTATGAGTCAGTCTCTAAGGAAATTCGGAGACTCCACTGGCTTCCTGTGGCACATCGTTTCAAGTTCAAATCGTTATGCTTATCATACAAGGCCCTGAATAATACCGGACCAGTGTTTCTTAAAAACATCTTCTCCTGGTACCATCCTGCCAGACAGCTATGATCCACTGGCGCTAGACTTATAATGGTCCCGAGGATTCGCACTTCCAGTTGGGGAGGCCGAAGCCTTTCTTATGGCACGGCTAAATTATGGAATACGCTCCCAATTGATATCAGAGCTGCGAGCTCACTTGCCTCTTTTAGAAAGGGTCTTAAAGCATGGTTAGTTCAGAATTAGGCTACTCCTGTGACGGGCTTACTTATAGACTTCAGCGCCAAGACACCTCCGGGTATTCGTGCACTCAATAAATTTTATTAACATAACATAACTGAATAATCGAGGGGTTCTGAGTGACAATAAATAGACAAAGAGAGCGAAGCTGGAAATGTCTATGAAATTACTCATAACTCCAAGGGAAAATAGCCGTTGGCAAAGCCAATAGGTCTCCCCTATGCAAGAACTATTGGCTTTGCCAATATCTTTTAGCCATGTTATTAAGCAGCACAGTTGCTGTGCAGAATGGCTACAGGTTATTAAAAAAAAGCGCTAAGACTCGGTCAGTGCTGGCTGCATCATAGCGCTTTTTTTTCTTATGGCGGGAGAGCAGCACGAACAACAGGAAGGAGGGTGGAAAAGGACGGTCAACACTGATAACGAGATCGAGGGTGGGAAGATAAAGGGCAATGGGGCAAAAAAATTGGACGAGTCATAGCGCATTTTTTGGCTTATGGTAGGCAGGAGGTTGATAACAGACATACCTGGAGGGTGGGAGGGGGAGGAACCAATACAGACACAGGAGTTGGGGGGAAGAAGCAACACGGAAAACAGAAGTGGGGTGGGAGGGAAAGACGCAACATGGACAAGGGGGCTGGGGAAAGAGAAGCAATGTGGACACAGGGTAAGAGGGGAAGAAGCAGACAATGGGAGGTCAGGTGGGAAGGGAAGAAACAAAACAGAAAAGGGGGGGTGGAGGTCGGAGGGGAAGAAGCAACACAGAAAAGGGTGGTGGAGAGGAAAGAAGCAATACGGACATGGGGAAAGGGGGGAAGGGGGGAAGAAGCAACACAGACAACGGGATGGGAGGAAAAAAGCAGCACAGGCACAGGGGGTGGGAGGGAAAAAGCAACACTGACAAGGACAACAGGGAAAGAAGAAGAAATACAAATTCCTCAATCACAGTGCGATTAGCGGAAGGACAGCAATCAAGCTGAAGCACTCAATACTTATGTCATGCTGATGCCGAAAGAAGAGGAAGTAAAACCAGCACACACTGGCCAATTAGAAGTCTCCAAATAAGAGTTACAATGAATCCAATGAATGGTAAACAATGGGGGCGGGGGGCTGAGAGACCCTTGTTGTACACAATGGGGCAGATTTACTAATGTGTCACCCAAAGCAGTGCAGCAGCCCAAAAATGCTGCGCTGCGTGCATGGCAGGGAGGTAGCAGGAGAGCACCCTGTCTACAGAGATATGGATCTCTCCTCCCCTCTCCTTAGTGCTGGCTCAGAATTTTACTGCCATCATACAAGGGTGTGTGCATGAGTCTAGCACAGGCTTTTTACTCGAAGAGTTCCCTTCCAGTGCAAAATACTATGCTTAGACAACATTTAAAACTTTTCCCACTTTGTATGTGTGCTGTACAGTGCAGCAAAGAAGGAAAAGAAAGGAGAAATTACAACATTTCTCTTTTTAACACCTGGTTTCAAAAGGTGCTATTTCTTTGAGGCAAAACCCTGTCTCACATTTTTGGTAGATAGTGTTTTGTGTCAAAAAGTGTGGGTCGTTGGATGGGAATGCCAATGCAATGGCCCTTTGACCCTAAGTAATGCAAAGCAGCGCTTCAAGCTGCTTTATGTTACTTTTAGTTAATTTCCAGCACAAAACAAGTTTTGCACTGGAAAGTAAATAATAAAAAAAAATGGTGCTGGTTTGTGTCACTTTTATGATGCAAAGCCAGTGCAAAATGTTAGTAAATCACCTCCAATATCTCTTGCAAGTGAAATTGTCATGCAGCTCATGCACGGTCTATGGTGAGACCTAAAAAGCAGTTTTGAACTGTATGCTGTATAGGAATTTTGCAAGGTATGGTAACAACCCACTAAACCAGAAACCAGCCAAGAAAATCGATCTCCACACTGGCCTGTAAAACCAGCCCTCCTGACAATGCCAGACTGCCATATAGGCCAGACCGACTCTGTAAGTCATAGTTTCAACTGCTGTCAATGTCAATTCAGCCTTTCATCATTCCAGTGTAAGTAAGTTAGGTAAAATTACATTTATAATAGTAACATTTGTTATTTATAGTATTATGAAAACACAGACTATGGTAGGAAGCACAGCATACTAATTATGTTAATTTTAGAGTGTTATGACTGACTCTGCCCCAGCCTTAAATGCCCTTCCAAGGCACCTGCCTTTCTGGAAATGGGATTTCAATATGCACCAACAAGCATCAATAGCATTAAAAATATCAATAATAATGTTTGACGCAGGTCCCTGAGGACACGTGTCCCTTTGTAGTATTTTTGTGTCAATGTTGAAGTGATAGGAAGACACACAGAAACAATATGTCCGTGTGCATGTGCATATGTATGTGTGTCTGTGAGTGTCTCTATGTCTACATGTGTGTGTGTGTTTTGGTATGAGTGTCTATGTTTTTCAGTGTGTGTGTGTGTGTGCGTGTGTGCGTGTGTGTGTGTGTGTGTGTGGGAAAGTGTCCTTTTGTATGGTCACCCCCACACACATTTTGTTTCGAAGCTGATGGTTATGACTCTGGAAGTGCACAGAAGCCTGATGCTCAGGTCCCCAGTGCCAATGCTCCCTCCCTAAAACTAATATATGGGAATTGGCAACCCCAATTGGCAAGGACTTTAACCCCTTTATAATTCCCTAGTATATGGTACCAGTGGTACCCAGGGCATGGGTGTTAAAGGGGTCACCAGAGCCTGAAGCACTGTTTGTGCCAGCCTGAGTGACCCAAGTAAACTGATGTCAGAAAGCCTGCCATTGCAAACTGCAGGAGCAGTGCAAACTACTTGAACTCGCGTGGAAAAGTCGATGCACCATTTTTTAATATATGCCAGTCACCACTAAGGAAAGCCTCCTGAGCCCAGGAAGCAGGGTACATTCTATTAAAGGTGAGGACATATCAGTGCAAGCTTATATGTCCCTATAGTGGCCTTTTCCAATAAAGGCTACTATAAGTGATAAGCGGTCCATGGGATAACATGGACTGGCACCCAGGAAAACTCAAGGTCACCAGCTCAATTATGGTAGTGTCGAAATATGCCATGTTTGGTATCAAACAACGTGCCTCATCACCTCTTGCATGATCCCAGGAGTCATAAACAATGGCCTAGATGGGAAGGAGGTCACTGCGCCCTCCCTGACAGGATGGCTATTGAAGTGGCACATCAAGGGGGTGAACATCAAAGCCTTTACCGCCTGTGATATGCAACCTGGTTACCTCCCAAAGGAGGAAACAGCCCCCAGGCACGTTTGCACCTAGGTAGGTGGCAAAATGAGGTATTCAGGAGGTGTACACCCCAGAGGGGTAGCCACGCCTCTAGGGTGGGCTACCTAGTCTGTACAGCTAAGGAAGGTTTCTGGCATTTTTAACCCCTTCGATGCTCATGACGAGCTCAGCTCGTCATACTGCGCGGTCGCGCTGTGCCCATGACGAGCTGAGCTCGTCACGACCACACCCGCGATCGGAATGTCCAGCACCTGGGCGGAATTCCGATTGCGGCGAAGCAGTTAAAAGTTTCAGAATAGAGGGTTCTGGGTAGAAAAGGTGACACACACCACCGAATGTGGTAACCTCAGGGGTGGATTAGCCGCTGGGACTAGTGGCCCAATGGCCACTTGCAACTACACCCCTAACACCCCTACATCTAAGATTTGAGTGCTTCCCCTGACACCAGAACCTCAGTTCTGAACTGACTTGCAACAAAGGACAAAGAAGATACCTGTTTCTGTGACAACAGGACATGCACAAAGCAAAGGCTTGATATTCTGCACCTGTGGCAATCTTCCTGGAACTGAACTACTGCGTTTTGTCCCAGACCAAAGACGGGTTCCCCCAGACAGAGGGACCCCTTTGAGAGCCAATGGCAACTCCAGACTCCCCTGGACTAGTGGCACTAGTCCCCTGCACACCACAGGTAAAAATAACATACCGGAACCAAGGAATCGCTGGCCTTCGTGCCCTCTGAGGGAGCGCCCAAAAGTAGGTGGTCCAGTGGATTGTGGGAAATGTAGTCCTGACCTCCAGCAAGTTTCAGGTCGCTACTTTTTCCCCCCAGATATTTGGATGTCAAAACAACTTCTTGCTGACCTTATCGCTGCCAAGGATTGCTGGTGGCCAGTCCAGCAACCACCACCTTTACTCAACGCTGCACCTCGAGAGAACCCCGCAAAATCTACATCCAATGTCAGCAGTGGCTCATTGTCGATTTTTACACTGGGTCCCCATGAGCACCGTGTAAGTGGCAAAACCAGCTCCCCAGCCTCTTCAGCACCACGGACAGCCAGAACAATACTGCACCCAAGCTTCTCGAGCTAGATAAAATCGAACTGACTGTGGTCCTGGGACCCGCATCACCTTTACCCTCCTTGGGTCCCATGCAACTCGACCTGATTGTCACTAGTGCTTTTTACCATTGAACACAATGCTAAAGTTATGCAGCATTGATGTTCAGTGATTTATTATTGCTTCTAAAATCCATAACTCCGGTTGTACTTATCTGATTTACTTCGTTTTGGTGTCTAAATTTATATAAAAATCTGCTTTATTTTTTATAAATTGGTATTAGATTTCTTTTGAGTTCCGTCAATTACTTATTGTCCATGTTGGTACTCTGAAATGCTTGACACATGTTCCTCTAGAAAAACCTGACTGGTCTTTGCCACTCTTCCAGGACTGAGCTAAGGATTTATTATTGTGAATCGAAGGACCATCTTTGGGGTATTGGGAGAGTATTGCATGGTGAAGCCTAACCAGCATCACAACATATTACTCCACCTTCCTACAGTATTTGTGTGTGTCAGTGTGTGTGTGCACGTGTGTGTGTGTGTGTTTGGGTATGTTTCTATGTGTGTGTTTGTGTATGGAAGTATGTGTGTTGCGATAAGTGTGTCTTTGTGCGTATGTGTCCGGCTGCGTAAATAAATGTGTCTCTAGCAGTATGTCTGTGCGTGCATGTGTGTATGTGCCTGTGTCTAGCAGTGTGTATGATTGTGTCTGCGTGCATGTGTTTGTGTGTGTCTATCAGTGTGCACATATATCACAGTGCCTGAGTGTAGGTGTCCCTATGTGGGCCTATCAGTGTGTTTGTGTGTCTGTACCCTGTATGTGTGCATGTGTGTGTCTGGCAGTATCTATTTGAACCTGTGTGGGTCTAGTAGTGTTTAGTACCTGTGCATCTGTGTGTGTAGTAGTGTGTATGCGTCTCTGTGCCTTTGTTTATGTGTGCCTGTAGGTGTCCATCGGTATTTATGTATGTACTGTGCCTGTGTTTCTATGGTTTGATTATATGTTTCTGTGTGTGTCTGGAAGTGTGTAGGCATGTCTGTGGCTATGAGTGTCTAGCAATGTGTATGAGTCTGAGCATGTCAACAGAGTTTTTATGCCTTTGTGTGTATACATCTGTTTGCGTTTATGTGTAACAGTGTGTAAACGTCTGTGCAAAGGTGATTCTAACAGTGTGTTTGTGTCATTGCCTATGTGCCTAGCAGTGTGTAAGTGCCCGTGTGTATGTTTGCCAGTGTGTGTTGAGCAGTTTTTATGTGTGTGTTTTGCAATGTGTATATGTGTGTTTAACAGTATGTATGTGTTTGTACCTGTGTGTGATTAGCAGTGTGTGTCTGGCAGTATCTATATGTACCTGTGTGGGCCTAGTTGTGTTTAGTACCTGTGCATCTGTGTGTGTAGCAGTGTGCATGCATCTCTGTGCCTTTGTTTATGTGTGCCTGTAGGTGTCAATCGGTATTTATGTATGAGGTGTGCCTGTGTACACTGTGTGTGTCAGTGTCTATGTGTGTCTAGCAGTATGTGTGTGTGTCCCTTCCTGTGAGTCTTGCTGTGCGCATCTGTACCTGTGTGTGGTTAGCAGTGTGTATGTGCCTGTGTGGCCAGCTGTGCATGTGTGTGTGTTTGTGCCTGAGTGCCTAGCAGTGTGTTTGTGTCTGTGTGTCTCTAGCAGTGTGTATGTGCCTGTGTGTCTCTTGCAGAGAGTGTGTGGCTGTACCTGTGCGTGTCTAGCAGTGTGTCTGTGCCTGTGTGTGTCTAGCAGTGTGCATGTGTGTCTAGCTGTGTGTATGTGTCTATGTGTGTTGAACAGTGTGTATGTGTGTGTGTGTGTGTGTCTGTGCCTGTGTGTCTAGTAGTGTGTAGGTGTCTGTGCAGGTGTGTGTCTAGCAGTGTATTTGTGTGTGCCTTTGTGCTTCTAGCAGTGTGTATTGTGTGTGTTTAGCAGTGTGGATGTGTCTCTTGCAATATGTATGTGTGTATATCAATATGCATGTGTCTAGGAGTGTGTATGTGTCTGTGTTTGAATGTATCTAGCAGTGTGTGATTAGCAATGTGTACATCTCTGTGCCTGTGTATGTTTAGCAGTGTATATGTGTGTGTCACGCAGTGTGTACATGTCCGCGCATGTGTGTCTAGCAATGTGTATGTGCCTGTATGTGCAACAGTGCGTGTGCGCATGTGTCTAGAAGTTTGTCTCTGTCAGTGCCAGTGCATCCAGAAGTGTATATTTGTTTCTGTGTGTGCATCGAGCAGTGTGTGTCTTGCACTGTTTGTGTGCCTAAGTGTTTCTAGTAGTGTGCATGTACATGTTTAGCAGTGTGTCTCTGTGTGTCTAGCAATGTGTATGTGTCATGTGCCTGAGTGTGGTTAGCTGTGTGTGAGAGTGCAATTATAGTGTGTATGTCTCTGTGACTGTGTGTCTAAAGGTGTATATGTGTGTGTCCAGCAGTGCATACTTGTGTGTGTATGTGTTAGTCTAGCAGAGTGTATGTGCTTGTGTGTGTGCGCCTGTGTAGCAGTTTGTCTCTGTCTGTGCCTGTGTGTCCAGAATTGTATTTGTGTCTGTGTTGGGGTCTAGCAGTGTGTGGGTGTATCTGAGTGTATCTATCAGCGTGCCTGTGTGTGTCTAGACATATGTGTGCACCTGTGTGTCTAGATGTGCATTTGAGTGTCTCTAGCAGTCTGTAAGTGTCTGTGCCTGTTTGTTTCGGGCAGTGTGTATGCATGTGTCCAGCAGTGTACCCACCTGGCAGCCCATATTGAATCATTGGCTGCCCCATAAATTACAATGACCTGATAAAATGAAAAAACATTTAAAGGGCAGCGTTGTTTTTCATTAACGTTGATTTAAATTGACACCCCCTGAGGTGCACCGAGTCCTCTCCAAAGAAGGATCTCCGGATCTTTCAGATTTAAATATTTTTGTATAGTGCCCATCTTGGCTAAAAAATAAAATGTCAGTTGTTTGTCCAAAAGATAAAGCCAAAAAACGTGATTAATTGATTTCTGTTAACGCACAAGAACCACATATTGAGTCAAATTCCTAGTAAACAAATATCCCATAAATGGAAAAATATGTTTCTGATTGAGTGGAGATTTTATTTCATTTGTAGGGGTGCATCATAATCACACGTAGAGCGCACCCACCAATAATCATTTGTTGTATTAACGTGAAGTGTTAGAATTGTGAAATATATTAACATGGAAACGTGATGTATTTTAGGCCATTGAAAAGTAGCATGGAGAATCAACTTAGAAAGTGAATGTAACAAGCAGAAAAGATTAACATGAAGAACTTGTGTTGTGCAACTGACAATTGTGCATGTAATAGATGTGCTTATTAATTATGTAATTTCACATGTAGGTAAATGCATTAGTTGAAATTGCCTTAATGTTATGTGAATTCGTAAAGCTTATGTGATGCTTTACTTATGATAGCTGAAATTTGTTGGCATGAAATGCAAGTCCCTGAAAACTCTTGCTTTAGAATTAACAGTTTGAATTTCATGTGTGCTGTTGAATTTGTTCCTTCTCACGTTTTGTGTTGCAGGTAAAAGAAGCACTCTCATTAGATGGAATAATGTCTTTGTTTTATTAGTTAGGCCAGGAGAGAAGAAGTTACAATCATGTGGCTTGAGTCGATAAAGGAAGGTCATTGTGCTTCACACAGCAGAAGGCCTGGGAACCAAGGACAAATTTTAACGAGGGAAGTACACGGTCGACATCATGGAAAAATACCTTCAGAACTGTACCCAGGGTGGATGGCGTGATCCGAAGTGCACCATGGGAGTGCTACCTGTGAATAACTGGATGTTGGAATTAGGGATAGTGTGCCATTTCTTTCTTGCCTTCAGCGAGAGAGCATCCTAGAGTGAGCTCTGTCTTTGGTAGCTGTATGCTACTTGACCCATTGATCGTTTGGAGACTTCTTAGGATGACTCCACATGCTGACACCTTTTATCTTTCCTTCTGAAAATGCTTATTTAGGTATGTCACCTTAGTGTTAGAGTAGGGACTAAATAATTATTTTCACTCACCAACCCTCGATGCTGGGAAATTTGGGCTCATGCTTCTTGATTTTCTGTATCCTACTTCTTGAATTAGTTGTATTGCTTATGTTGCACCGTCTAAACTGGATAGGCAGATTTGGCTTCATTCTAATTCCTATGTATTTCTATACCCTTGTGTTGAGGTATCTTTATGTTCAGTTATTTTTGGTTTTGAAATAAATCAACTAACCTTCAGTAGTTGTCCTTGGGTTATTATCTATCCTAGAGAATTATTGGCAAATTGATTGTTTCCTAACAAATTTTTTCCCCTTTACACTTTCATGCTGCGAAAAAGAACCATCGGAGTGTGACTCTAGAATAGGTCTAGAACTTATGGGCCCGGCCCTTTCATTTCTTTTTTTTTTGAGTGGGAGCAGCGCAATAAATTGACATGAAAATTGTGAATTCGCTCTGGACTAGGACAAGCAACGTATACGTTGCAAAAAAAACCCACCAGTAACTGGACAACGGGGGTTAAAAAAAGCTATGATGCAGCCAGTGCTGGCAACAGCTTAGGGATTTTCTTTCTTACGGTGGGTGGAGAGGCAACATTAACAACAGAAGGATGAGAGGTGGGAGGGAAGAAGGAAGATAAATACTACCTGAATCACAATGGGAGCAGCAGAAGAACACTAATAAAGATGAAGCTATCCGTACTTGGTCCATGCTACACATGAAAGAGGAAGAAGTGACACCATTACATGCTGCCCAATTAGGAGCAGCAACTAAAGAGTGACAACGAAGCCAGCAAATAGTGAGCAATGGGCGGGCTCCAAGCCCCTTGTTGTTTACAATATGTCTCGCAAGCGAGAGCACATGCAGCGCATGCACTGTTGCAGACAAGACCTAAACGTCTGGTTAATCACTGTTTACCCATCTTAAGTTTGGGTTATCTATGGCCCCCACAAATAATAGACTCCTGCCTTTAACATCTACACAAGGGAAGAGTAATAATAATGAGAGAGCCATGCATAACACAGTTTACTCCTTGTCCCAAATGTTAAAAAACGTGCCACACCGTCCACACCACCCTCTGTGCCCTTCCTACTCTCTCCACTCCCAAATCTGTGCAAGAAACAATGCTGCACTGACAGACTCTCAGAGAGCCTTGTAAGAGCAGCCTGGAATTCCTTTATGATGTAGTAACAGTGAAAACTATTTTTCCCCACTGTTGCTACTTCATTGCATTGAAAACTAGGTACCGAACCTGATTATTTGTGTCAAAGGCTTTCAATGGAAGCCATATATAACATATAGAATAATAGATGGGTAACGGTGAATTACAGGGATGTTTTTCACCGAGTGGTTTTGAGTGACATTAAATAGACAACAGAATAGAACCTCAGAGGCAGAGGAGTAATGGGGGAGCCATACACAACATGGCCTCTCCTCCCTGGCATACAATTTTTTTTAAAAAGAGACATGGCCTCCTGCCACCCACCTCCACCACTCTCTGTACCTTCCCTTCTCTCTGCTCCAGAAGCTGTGCTCCCTGCTTTCCAGCATGGCTCTGGCAGGCTCTAAGAGAGCCCAGACACAGCAGCCTGACATTTCCTTATGTTGTAGCAACAGTGATTAACAGGTTCTGTTACCCACTGCTACTACACCATAGCAATGAGTTACTGGATTTATAATCCAGTCTTTAACACTAGTAGCTCTCAGAGCCATTCATAGCATATAGCACTATAGATGGGTAACAGTAAATCACATGGATATTTTTCACCAAGGGCTTCTGAGTGACATCAAATACACGACATTAGAAAAACTTGAGTTGTCTATGATGTCACTCTGAAAACTGAGATGAAAAACATCCCTGTAATTCACTTTTTACCCATCTATAATTTTATGGCAAGGCAGGAGGCTAGTATTATGCATAAACTTATATTCACTTCTTCTGAGCAGCAACTCTTTTAAAGTTTTCAAAACAGAGCATAAAACACAACATAACGTAACATAGAATCCTCAGTCCCAAAAACTCTCCTTGTCCTCCATATTTTTCCTCTTTTGTATGCTGCTTCTGAGCAGATAAGTATCATTGATTGTATCATTCTTTGTAGATTTATTCTAATTTTAAATGATTGATATATGCATCATTTTAAATATAGTATATTGTAAAAATACCCAATTTATGCGTAATAATGTTTATTTTGTTACTGTAATTTGAAGAGGTTTTCAGTAAATTTCTAAAATGTATTAGAGATTGTCTATTTATAAGGGAAATGGTTAAAATGTAAGCAGTTTTGTTTTGAAAGCTAAGCTGAATGTTTTTTTCAAGGATAAAGATGTATTTGTTAGACATTCTATCAGTACGTGGTTAAATTCAAAAGACGCCATACTGGTGAACACTTGAGAGCGAGAGCGGTTTGTGACATGACTCGCTCTCCGATCGTTGCACGCGATCAGGAAGGCATCAGCACACACTTGAGGGAGAGGGCAGTTTTCCGTCTCCAAAAGGCAGCCAATAATCCTGCGCCGTGTTGAAGCGTGGGACTCATCTAAAGCGTCTCTTTAAAGGAAGTTGAGCATTTTACAGGCCCGAGTATCTGCTCTGAAATCGCAGGTCAGAGCGTATATATCTAAAGGAAATATGGCATGTTTTTTAAACAATTGGGCTTTTTTTGACAGAAGTTATAAATGCGAAGTTCGTTTCCGTTGTTACAAAACGTTTCAGTTTTGCGTTCATTGCAGGAAACAGTTGGAGTCGGAGGTTATAGTGTTTGCGAGAATTTTATCATAAGAGACCACAAATATAGACAAGAAAAGTAAACGAATAATAATATAGGATAAATATGATAGTAAAAAAGTCAGTATGACTGAGAAAAGTAATAAGGAGACAAGACAGGAGGGCATGATTAGGAAATTAATCAGTCAGGAATTACATGATGCTGAGAAGGCAAGGACAGATGGCAGGCGTGGCCCACACACATAGCTGCTAGCGCCGGCAGGCTCACCCTTTGCTCCACCCACTTCCAGTTTCCTGCTTCTAGTCTCTCTCCGAGCCCCCGATGCCAACGCACGGTCAGTGATCTGCTATCGTACGTCAACTTTGTCTTCGACACCGGCACCGATGGGGGAGAACTGTTTGCGTGCTGAATCCCGTCGTGCAGTCGCACCATCACGCCATTAACGAGGACGAGGATAGCTGACTACTGACTCCGGTCCTGGCTCCACTGACTTCACTGGCCCTCCGTTGCCGAGGACATGTTGCGCGGCTTCACCTCTGCATGGCCGCTGGGGTCTTCAGTCCGCGGCGTAGAGCCCTTGGTCTATCGGCTCCTGAGGGCGACTCCTGAGGGCGACTACGGTCCTGGCTTCGACCTCCGACTCCGCTTCTGCCTCTGCTTCTAGTGTGGTGGAAATACCACACAGGGTCCTTCTTCTCCCCCCCTTCCACCACAGATCGGGAAAATTGGAGGTAAGGTGAGGGGAGGACCAGCGGCAGCACAACAGCACAGCAGCGGTTAATACCCACAGGGACAGCAGTGTGGGTTTGTGTGATCTCGTCAAGTTCCCCCATAAGGAGATACATGCAGAAGAGACGCTCTGGGGAAAAAGAAAATAAGTGAAAAGGGAAAACTAGGGGCATTTGAAGTAAAATCTAGGTGCTCCAACTGCTGGGCCAGGGAAAAAGTACTCACTGCCAAACCCTAGAGACAGTAGGTTCAGCGCCAGATAGTATTGTGCTACTTCTACCCTATACTGACTTTTTCACCTTTACTTTTCCATTATTTTTTCGGTCCACTGCGCTACTCCTTACTGACTCTCCTACTCTCTCATTAATTTTTCAGCCCACTGCGAGAAATATAAACACACAATTGCAATAATGGGAGAAAGCAGCAACTAATGCATAAGCTGAACGATTTTCAAGGCGGATTGTAATTACTTAATACCGGCTGGCCTTTTATAGCCTGCCTCCATAGGTGTATACCTATAGTTTGGGCCCGCTAGGGGTCTTGTTTCTTTTCTGTGCATAAAAGCAAAATGCGCACAAAACAATCCAAAACAGGTGAAAAAAAGGAAACATCAGAGATGTCGGGTCAAGCAACCACACCCTCTCCAGCCCCAAGAGGAGTAAGAAGAGGACAGAGAAACGCACAACAGAGGATGGAACTGAAGGCCAAGGCACTAGCCGAGAAAAAAAAACAGTATGAGCAGAACGACCCCATTGACCCCATCGATCCATCGGAGGATGAAGAGTGTATGTCGGATCTGGAGATAGAAAATGGTATATATAAAAATGGCCAATTACCAGATGGTCAAATGGGGGCACAGCAAAGCACAGCTCTACACACAGATGAGGAGACTCAGAATGCAAACGGTGAAGCTCTGCTTAGCCCAAAGCAATACCCTCTCTTTTATAAACTTCCAAAACATCAGGCTGTGAGTAAGCCTAAAGATCCTTCGCAACCCTACAATGAAGATGAAGATGAAGATGAAGCTGGACTGATAGCACAAGATGTGACAAATCTTCTGCAAAATGCCTACACAGTCGCTCCTCCCCCTCCAAGGCACCCTAGGTATAGAGAATTTTTCACTGGCCGCATTGAGCGGGAAGCAAGTTAGCACTGAAAATTCAGTGGAGCCAGAGTCAGAGACTACGGGAGAAGGGCTGAGAGGAGAAGAAGCATCAATCCAAAAAATGCTATTAACCATATTGAACGAGATCAGGGACTTTAAAGCATCTCAGGCAGTGGAGATTGCTCAGCTGCATGAAAGACTGGAAAAGTTAAAAGAGAACACATCCAACATACCGAAGAGATTGGAAGAGGCCGAAACTCGTATTTCAGATTTGGAGGACAAACTCTCGGCCGTAAATCAAGATATGCTAGCTTTGAGTAGAAGCAAAAGTCAGGTAGAGCAGAAACTCCAGGATTTAGAAAATTATAACCGACGTTCAAATCTTCGACTAGTGGGAATCCCGGAAGGATCTGAAAGTACAGAAATGGTCGAGTGGGCCGGGTCATTACTTAGGAAAGTAATGCCAGATCTACAAGGGGACCTAACAATCACTAGGGCCCACAGGGTCCCAGCGCAGAAGCAATTCAACGCTAAATATCCACGCACAATATTATTGAATTTCTCGGACTGCAGAATAAAAGAAAAAATGTTAAGCACCGCTATCGCAAAAAGATCTTTTTCCACTCCAGAGATTCAGCAGTTCAGAATATTCTCGGACATGTCACGTAGGCGGAAACACTTTGTTAAGATGATCGATACATTCAAAGGAAGAGGAGCCCAAGCAGCAATTGTCCAGTAATCGAAACTTAAAGTACTGGCTAAAGGGAAATTCTATATCTTTTCAGACACTCACGATGCTCAATTACTCCTTACAGAGCTGTCAGCCGGGCGAGATTAAGACCCTTTTTTGGTCTAGGCAGAGGGCCGGGAAGAGAGCAGGCAAACAGTTAATTAGCTCAGCACTTTGTTTGTTTTAAGGGTGGACGGGGGATGAGCCAAAGGGTGCACAGGGATGCAACAAAATGGCATCCAGCAAGAGGGGAGAAAGGAGGGAATAGTGGGTAATTCCGTCCTTCATGGGGGGGGCAGGGAGGGAGGGGGTGAAGCATTTACAAAAGAGAGAGTTCTCACATGTGCGCTCCAAAAAATTAATCTATGAGCTTAAATACTACAGGATCTACAGGTGTCTTTCTGAAATGGAAATTATCATAAGGGTTAAGCCGGTTAGGAGACCTATGCTGCCTGTGCTCTTTACTGAAAATCTTGATGCCCTTTAGGCGTTTTTGGCTATCCCAGGATGTTTCAGGTTCTTTATAAATCTTTTATGCATTCTAGCTATCAGCTGCTAGGGAGCACAACCAGTATTTTTTACCTGCAGTATAAATCGGTTTATGTTCATAGCGTACTGTACGGTGACCTGATTACCAGTTTCTTAAAGAATGCTAGTATAGTATGGCTATGGCATATGCCTGTAGGCCTGGTCCACCTTAGTGATAGTTCTAGTAAGAACTTATATATTTGATATATTTTATATATCCTAGGCACTGTCTTTGCTATTTGCACATTATATATGCACTTTAGGTTATTTTTGTTTTTTAAGGACTCAAATCGGATGGTGTTTGATCTAGCACGGGGCACTTTATATAGTCCTGAAACATTCTGGATCTATGTTAGGACAAACCATTTTAGATTTTATAAGCATACATTGTAGACTCTCGTTCTTTAAGAATCTAAATTGGAGGTTACCAGCTATAGCACAAGGCACTCTATATATAGTGATGAGGTAGATCTGACTTATGTTAGCACTAGCCACTTTATTTATCATAAGTACTGTATGTGCTTTACAAGCACTTTAGTTATCTAGCTGCTATGAAATCCATTCGGATGCCTTATGCATTTTACAGAGATTTGATAGTTAGCGGTATGCTATACATCTTTGGCTTGCACCTGTTGTTTTTGATCTATGCTAGCACCAGCTACTTTATATATTCTAGATACTGTAAATGTAATTGCTATTTATTTGCTATTTTTTGCACTTTAGACTTTTGTTTCCTGCAGATGTATATATGCACTTTAGAACAGCTGTGCCAATCACAAAGTTGTACGCCTCTGAGACACGCAGGGTTGAGGGTTGCGTTTGCAGAGACGGCACACAAAGTCACTAGCCAACTTTTGAGAAAGTAATTATGAGTAAGGAAAACATTACGGTCCTTTCTTTTAATGCTAATGGCCTGAATAATAAGCGTAAGGCTCAGGCAATTGAAAGCTGGCTCAGAAGACACAGCCCGGATGCTATTTTGTTTTTGTTTTGGTATTTCCGGAGCACATCGGATGCGAGTAAAATCTTCCAGAAATGGGCTGGCTTTCACTGTTCAGCGAACGCAGGATGTGCGCAGAAGGGGGTAGGGATATATATAGGGAAACATGTACAATTCCAAGTAAAAAGCACTCAGTCGGACCCGGGAGGTAGGTGGGCTCTCGTACATGGAAGTTTAAATCAGCCAAATCTCACTTTGGCTACAATCTATGCCCCAGTTTTCGATAATCCTCTACCCCTGCTACAGCTGAAGCAGGCACTTTCCTGTATTCCCGGCCCTATTACATGGGGTGGTGATTTTAATTTTCTCCAGGATCCCTCAGTTGATTCCTCTAAGAAGGATCGAAAACAAAACAAGCCCCAGGTGGCTATTGCCCTGGCAAGCTGTAAAAAGGCCTTAGATTTGACAGATCAATGGCGCTTTCAAAACCCAGGAAAACAGGACTTTTTATGCTTTTCGGCAAAGTATGATACGGCTTCCAGGATAGATTTTTTTGATCTCACATGGCCTCAAGGTTAATACATTCGATCACATCCCGAACGCTTTTTCAGTCCATGCTTTAATTAAGATGGAAATAGTGGGAGCAGGACCAAGGGCGAAAATACCCATGAGGTGGCATTTTAATAAACTGAATTTAGAAAATGAGAGCTGGTGCATGGAAATAGCCAACGAGATTAGCACCTTCTTTTAAAACAATACAGATTCAGCACCAATAAATATAGTATGGGAAGCATTTAAGGCCACTTTACGAGGGATAATTACATCAAAAGAAATCCTGCAACAAAAGGCTAAAAAAGAAGAAAGATTAAAGATTGAGGCACAATTCGCGCAGGCAAATAATGAGCACGTGAAGCATAGAAATTTTAAAACAAAACAGGAACTGCTGCAAGCAAAATTACAGATGCAGGATTATTACTACCAACTAGGGGATGCAGTAAGTAGGACTTATCTTCAAAAGGTATATGAAAAGAGTGAGTACACAGGGAAACTACTTACGTGGCAGGCAAAAGAAAAGCAGGTCAAAAATAGAATTGAAAGTATTCAGGACGAGGAATCTAATATACAACTAACTAATACTAAAGACATTGGAGATGCCTTTCTGAGACACTACAGGGAAATCTATCAGTCAGATCAACAAACGTCTCCAGACCTTATCACAGGCTTCCTTGATAATCTGCCAATCCCTTCATTGAACGATGATATTAGAGAATCATTACTCGAGGAATTTACCACTGAGGAAGTTGAATTGGTGATTGGTTCATTAGCAAATTGTAAAGCAACCGGGGAGGACGGACTACCAGCAGAATTATATAAAAGATTAGCCCTAATTCTAAATATACAAATCCTAAAATTGGCTAACCACTTACTTAAAGGAGGGGAACTTCCGGCCTCTTTCCATTCGGCTGTGGTAGTCAGCGTCTTGAAGAAAGATAAAAATAGGGAAAACGTCAACTCTTACAGACCTATTAGTCTTCTTAACGTTGACTATAAGATCTTCACAAAACTTCTTGCAAATAGGCTTAACAGAATTGTGGGTTCACTTATTCATGCAGATCAATGTGGTTTCGTGGCTGAGAGACAGCTTTCGACAAATACGAAATTTTTAATAGAAGCCCTAGATTATTTTCACAAGAATAGTATTGAGGCACAGGTGTGGTTTTTAGATGCTGAGAAAGCCTTTGATTTAGTATCCTGAGACTGTCTTTTTTGATCCTTGAAAAGTTTGGTTTCCCAGAAGGCTTCATACAATTAATAAGAAGACTTTATAAAGGCTCACAGGCGCAAATATTAATTAACTCTATAAATGTAGGCTCCTGTCGAATAAATCGGGGTACAAGACAAGGTTGCTCCCTTTCCCCTATTTTATTCGCCCTTTTTATAGAACCATTGGCAATAGCTATCAGACAAAAAACGCCATATACCACACCTCTGCAAGGCATGACCAATATAAAACTCTACGCTGATGATATTGTTCTTTTTTTAAACTCCACGGAACATACTCAAGAGGAGATCCTAGGGATCTTTTCGGAATTCCAAGCAATAGGTGGGTACAAAATAAATAAGGCCAAGACGGAGATTATATTATGCAACTGCTCCATGGATACCCTATTGCCAAATTTCAGGCTAACATACAACTCTTGCCCGAAGAGATATCTAGGGATATACGTGACAGAAAGAGTAGAGGAGCTGTTCCACTTGAATTATATTTCCCTGATACAGAAAGTTAAGCACCTTTTAGCACGATGGAATCAACTTCCATTATCAATCATAGGCCAAATGGCGCTCATACGAATGTCAATTCTACCACTTTTTATTCGCAGCAGCCCCGTGCTCACGTGGGTCCCGTGCTCTCCATGCCACTGGAATCAAGCTATCCTGGCTGAAGAGGGGTGAAACCCCGAAACCGGTCCTAGGATGCTTGTTTCCAGTCCAGGGAGGACCTGGCTTGGCAGTTCGGGCTGGACTGTTCCCATGAGGCACAGGGTCAAGACTGATTTGCATATGGCTGGGTTCAAACTGGAATGGCATGGTGAGCAAAAAAACGATGGATTTAGGCCCAGATCTCTGTACTGGGGTGAATGTATGACATTGTTCTGCATTCTATCCATCAACTGTTGTTTTTGCATTTGTCACCCCGAGTGGGACGGGTATGCCCAGACGTGGGTCCCGTGCTCTCCATGCCACTGGAATCAAGCTATCCTGGCTGAAGAGGGTGAAACCCCAAAACCGGTCCTAGGATGCTTGTTTCCAGTCCAGGGAGGACCTGGCTTGGCAGTTCGGGCTGGACTGTTCCCATGAGGCACAGGGTCAAGACTGATTTGCATATGGCTGGGTTCAAACTGGAATGGCATGGTGAGCAAAAACGATGGATTTAGGCCCAGATCTCTGTACTGGGGTGAATGTATGACATTGTTCTGCATTCTGTCCATCAACTGTTGTTTTTGCATTTGTCACCCCGAGTGGGACGGGTATGCCCAGACGTGGGTCCCGTGCTCTCCATGCCACTGGAATCAAGCTATCCTGGCTGAAGAGGGGCGAAACCCCGAAACCGGTTCTAGGATGCCTGTTTCCAGTCCAGGGAGGACCTGGCTTGGCAGTTCGGGCTGGACTGTTCCCATGAGGCACAGGGTCAAGACTGATTGGCATATGGCTGGGTTCAAACTGGAATGGCATGGTGAGCAAAAAACGATGGATTTAGGCCCAGATCTCTGTACTGGGGTGAATGTATGACATTGTTCTGCATTCTGTCCATCAACTGTTGTTTTTGCATTTGTCACCCCGAGTGGGACGGGTATGCCCAGACGTGGGTCCCGTGCTCTCCATGCCACTGGAATCAAGCTATCCTGGCTGAAGAGGGTGAAACCCCGAAACCGGTCCTAGGATGCTTGTTTCCAGTCCAGGGAGGACCTGGCTTGGCAGTTCGGGCTGGACTGTTCCCATGAGGCACAGGGTCAAGATTGATTTGCATATGGCTGGGTTCAAACTGGAATGGCATGGTGAGCAAAAAACGATGGATTTAGGCCCAGATCTCTGTACTGGGGTGAATGTATGACATTGTTCTGCATTCTGTCCATCAACTGTTGTTTTTGCATATATTAAAATAAAGCACTTTCTAGAAAAATATAGATGCTCGAACTCTAACAGCAAGTTCAGGAATAATTGAAGCTCTAGAAATCCCTGAAAAGCGGTCAGTAAGTGCTTGGATGAAAATCTTTAACGATAACACATCTGTTACTACCTATGAGAAAATGCGGGATAAATGACGTAAAAAGAAGGTCTGCAGATTCCAAGAACAATTTGGAGTAGAATTAATAGACTTAACGCCAGAGCAATTAGAGGGGCTAATTTTAAACGAATGCAATTTTATTCAAAATGGTTACTCTATAGGACCCCTTCATTTCTGCATAGTGTATATCCCCAGATTGATGACAGATGTTTTCGTTGTGCCAAGGAAGAAGGAGGCACATGGTCTCATATTGTTTGGGATTGAGAGTCTATGGGAAGAAATTGAAAAATACCTCAGAAGTACCATAGGCCAATCTATATCTATCGATAATTATATTGCAGTTTTGGGATGCTCTCCAAATTTAACATTAAACAATATGCAAGAAGAATGCTTATATATATCTGCCTTAGTGGCAAGATCTTTAATTCTGCAAAGTTGGCGAAGCAAAAATGTACCCTTGTTTCAAGCATGGAGAGCTAAACTCTGTAAAGTTAAAGAACTAGAGAGGCGTTATGCACTAAGAACAGGATCGCTTAGAAAATTTGAGAAACGTTGGGGGCCCATAGGAAATTAATATAGGATTTGGGTAATAGTATTGCTCTTTGAGCAACTCTACAATATATGGCCTTTTTCGCTTAAAAACACATTCCGTAAAAATCAACTGATATATGCATATGTGTTTCATTGTCTAATTCTATCTTATATCGAGTATATACACATGTTACTTCATACTTGTCTTCTGTGGAATGAAAAACTGTGAAATATCTGACTATATATAGAATCTGTGTTTTTGAGTATCTTAAGTCTATTGTTTACAGAATGATTTACCCAGGTATTCTCGCTAGGTTGCTAAATGTAATTTATATTGAGCACGTATGCACATTGCACTTTACCCTGTTTTTATTCATAAGTGTTAGACTTGGCATCTTTTGGCGTGTTTCCCCTGAGTTTTTGCTTTCTGACCTCCCGGTTTTGACTCTGTTTGTGCTGACGTAGTGTTCCTGCGCACTTTTCTCACTGCTGATCAGTGGTAAAGTGCAAGTGCTCCTGTGGTAAATTGTGTTGTGGGTTGGTGTTTCCATGATTGGATATTTGATTTATTTGTTAGTCCCTAGTAAAGTGCACTGAGTGTGCCAGGGCCTGTGAATCAAATGCTACTAGCGGGCCTGCAGCACTGATTGTGCCACCCATGTGAGTAGCCCTGAAAAGGTAACTCAGACCCGCCATTGCGGAGTCTGCGCGCAGTTTGTAACTGCCATGTCGACTTGGCCAGTGCACACACTTGCCAGTCCCTCACCTTCCCTTTTCTTACATGTCAGCTGCCCCTAAGGTAGGCCCAAGGTACCCCTGTGGGCCGGGTGCAGTGTATGTGAAAGGTAGGACATGCCCTGGTGTGTGTGGCATGTCCTGATAGTGAATTACGGCCAATTTCGTTTTTCGCTATTGCAAGGCTACCTGTTCCCCATAGGACAGAATGGGGAGTTTGTTTATAACATCTTATAAACATAACTGGCCCGGGGAATTAGGTAGGAAAATAAAGTTTAGTATGCCTGGACTCAGAATCTAAAGATGCATCTTTTAGTGAAGGTGATTTTTACATTCTGGGTTTGAAAATACCACTTTTAGAAAGTAGGTAATTTCTTGCTCAGTCATCCCGTGTGCCTCTGCTGGAATGTGGATTGCCTGTCTGGGTTTTGGATGACAGAAGGCTGGGGAGCAGGAGTGGCTCCAGATAGTCTAGGTGGGTCAGGAAAGGGCTGAATAGACCTGGGATGCAATTGGGGAAAAAGGAGGAGATTTCCTTGCACCTCAAAGGGCCTGGTCTGCCTCTGACCATGCCGTCTCCACCTCCTGCCAGGATGTCACACCAGAGAAGGCAGAACTGGTTCTGGCTGGGCACAGACACTCTCTGCCTAAGAGATTAAAGGATTTTGGGATATAAATATTGGGGCCCAGACCCCTGACTTTTAGAATTCTTTTGGACCAAGAAGACTGCCAAGAAGAAGAACTGGAGAAGCCGACTCCGTGTCCTGAAGGCACCGCAGAGGGCACCGCCGCAACGCCGCACCGCGACCCTGGTCTCACCGATGACGCCTGCTGACGCCGCCACCGAGCTGCTGCTCGCACCGCGACCTGTGGGCACCGCACTCCGCACTGCCTCCCTTCACGACAACACCTTGGTATCCCCGACGATGCCGCTCCACGCCAAAATCTACGCCGTTGCTTGCACCGTGGTTCGAGGGCACCGCTCGTAAAGTTACATGACGCACCGCCCTCATCCCGCACCGCAGCCTTGGCCTACTGATGCCATCGACTCCTGTTCGTCAGCCGGCGACAGCGCTCCAGCAACGACGACGCCGCTGCTTGCACCGTGACCTGCCAGCACCGCGACGAGCACCGCCTTCACTTCGCACCGCGACCCTGGTCTCACCGACGACGCCATCTGACACCTCCACCGAGCCGCTGCTCGCACCGCGACCTGAGGGCACCACACGCCGCACTGCTGCACTTCGCACCGCAGCACCCGACGCCTACCGACGCCAGCGCTCCTGACTTCAACAGAGAGGAGTTCGATCTGCAACGAGTGTGACCTCGAGGGCCCCGACGACTCCTGCACCGACCTCTGGAACCGACGCCTGCTGACGCCGTGCTTTCGGAAGCTCAACGAGAGGACGCCGACGCCCTGCATTTCTAAAAGGTACTGTTTGCGGGTCTTCCCGACACCGTAGCTGGCCCGCGACGCCGTGGTCAGCCAGAACTGTTTGGATTTGTTTGTTCACGACGCCGCAATAGCACCGGACGGAGCTATCGACATCAAGGAACTGTTTTTCAAGCATATTTTGATAACTGAAGATTTTTAAGTACTGTATTGTGGATTATTATCGTTTTTGGTCTTGTCTTAAGTATATAAAAATATTGGATATTTTTCTAAACTGGTGTGGTGTCCTTTTGTAGTGCTTACACTGTATTACTGTTGGTTATGTGCAAATGCTTTACACACTGCCTCTAAGATAAGCCTGACTGCTCGTGCCAAGCTACCAAAGGGGTGAGCAGGGGTTATTTTAGGAGATGTAACTGCCTTATCCTGACTAAAGTGGTGGTTTCTGCCTGGCTTTGGCACATGCCCTAGCCTACCAAAAATCCCATTTCTAACATTGGTTGTCAGCGGTGAGGATAGGACTTGCGTTTGCACTTGACTTACAGTGATTGGTGTGCACTACTACCATATCGCAGACCATTACGTGCCACATACTGGTTCTTTTTCTTTTTGGCCTATTTTTTATCTTGCCAGTTTGAACTTGCTACTTCATCATGCCTGAATCAAGAGCATCATCTGTTGCATCCCTGGAAATTGGCTTTGAGGAGGATAGGTTGGAATCCTACAATGTTAGGGATTTGAAATCAATTTGCAAAAACCTAAAAGTCCAAGTCAGAGGCCTCACGAGGAAGGAGGAGCTACAAAAGGCGCTGAGGGCCTGGGTAGCAGCCAGACATTTAATCAACAAAAGGGACACTGTTCCCGAGGAGGGGTGCAGCGTGTCAACCACTCGTTTGAGGAAAAGAAAGAGGAAAGGGGGGATAAAGAGAAGCCTAGGTTTTAGAACCCACAAGTAAGAGGGGAGAACAAGTCTTGCCTCTTGTTGCCCTCACACACCCCGAAGGATGTCATGCTTCATCATCGGGCGTTTGCTCCTCATCGGGCCGGCGCTGCAATGCCCTACGGGTCCCCTGAAGGGTCACTTTGGCGGAGATCTTTTAAGAGAGAAATGCCGTATGATGCATGCGGGTATGCGGGGAGGGTCGTATGTGGAGGGTGATGAGGTGCGTGCAATGAAATTAAAACTGACTAAGGGTTACCAAGAAAAGTGTTTAATGTGACGGTACCCTTGACAGAATAAAAAACCTGTAGGTTGTATGTTACCTCAATCGGCGCAATGTGCCCGGGTACTGCAAAGTTAAGAGGTCGACATGTTTCGCGCCTGCGTGGTCACAAGGATCCTTGGCACTTCTTCAGGACCGAAAAACAAAGTGAGGAGATGTGCACGTGGGAAGTGAAAGAAAGGGTAAGTACCCTCTACTGGTATCAGGGCGGGCCAGAGAACTGTGTACCCTACAGTAAGGCTACAACTAAGTAGTTGAAACCGCTCCTGATCACGACCTAGGAGAAAGGGACAGACAACAAAAAACAGGGAAGACATGCGTCAGACATGTGATGGAGGCGTCACAGTGTGCCCCAGCAGTTTATAACATGGTAGCGCATATCGCATAAAAACACGAGACAGACAGAATAAAATAGTGCCATTGGAACAGAGACCCAGCGCGGTGTCTCAACCAGGTGTGCAGGCGGGCCGGGCACCCGCAGCGCCAGAAAGCATGGCCGCTCCGTGTGTGGCCCCGTCTGCACCCTCGGAGCCACCCGCACTGGTCATAGCGCCAAGTGAGGAGAAGCCCAGCGTTGTAGGCATGTCTCTGTAAGTGGCAGGTTGAGCATGTAGCAAACAAGGGCCCACACCTCCCGACCGCATGGAGAGGCATTGGCGGCAGGAGGAAGTGAGACTCTTGGAGCCGCTATGGTATGCCATAGGATGAGTGCGTTACAAAAGTAACATTCCCCAGAAAGGGATGTTACTGTGCCCCCGCTGAAAAGCTAGCAGAATGGTGTAGTACCCTTACCTAGTCAAAGAATGGAGAATTACTCCAAAGGCTAAAAGCGTAGGACGCCCGCACATTACCGGGTTAAGGGAGAAGGAGACAAATGTGGAACATAAACGTAAGCAAATAGGTATACCTAGCAATCATGGTACATCACCTTACTGCTCGGGTTCCATGGTCCCAGTGCAATGTTCCTTTCTCTCAGTTTAGCTCGGGTGCCGGCTCCTTAGCACCTACCCCGTCCATACGCCTGCCTGAAGTGAAATGGGCATGGCGAGGACGGACCTGTTATAGTCAGGTTAATTGCTGCATGGGCGGTCCCCTCTTCCGGAGTGCGCCGTCATGTTCCGACATGGTGCGCATGTGCAAAAAGAAAAGGCATCGCCCGTGCGTTGGGGAGAGAACTATTCCCCGGGACCTGCGCGTAAGCGTGCTGGTTGTTAACTGGTCGTTATGGTGATTTTAGACGCCAGGTGCAGGGGAGCGTGTGTATACAGAAGTCCGGGCCCCTTCGGATGTGCAAAGGGCTACAGTCCGGCCCCATTGAGTACGTCACCAATCATCATGGTGATCGGACGCCCCAGGTGTCAGTGGAGGCAATCTCTCGTGGTGCACTATAGTATTTATGGAATGCCAATAATCTAAAGCACGGCGGAACCGCCTAGTTTGTAAGAAAGAGAAGTCCAATGGTGCGCTCATGGGCTGGTTAGCGGGGTAGGGGCAGACAGATAAAGGTATCTCTAGTTTAAGACCCAAATAGAGGATCTCTGCGCAGCGTCCTGGTCATATTTAAGGGGGGAGAGAAGAAGGTAATCCCGACCCAGTAATGAAACTCCCACGGTGAGGGTGGGTAACAGGCAGTGGTGGTGCAACACCGCCTGAGGTATGGGGGACTCAGGTAACGTGAAGTTCATGGACAGGCCATAGAGGCTGCAGGTCCCAGGTGTTATTGTCAGGAAATGTCAGAGTTCTACCCAGGGGATCTCGTTGTTAAGGCCCCGTTCGTGGGTGTGGAGATGGTGTACCCATCGTTGTTCGCGGCGTAGAAGGGAGGCACTGCTCCATATCGGGTTCGCCTCCAGTATTGTCCACTGTATTTCATCTCAGGTGTGGCCTTTCTCAATGAAATGGTTGGTCATTCTTGTGGCCGTCCGGCCACGTCTGATAGTGCTCTTATGTTCACTAATCCTCACTTTAACGGGTCGGGCCGTCATCCCCACGTATCTCAATGAGCATGGGCAGGTGATCAGGTACACACAATTTTTCGTGTTACAGTTCTTGTGTGTACGCTGGTCCCACGTGAAGTCATCCAGATGCAGAGTTACGGTGTGCCGGGTAGAGGAACAAGCACTACACGTGCCGCAAGGAAAATGGCCGGACACAGGTGGTAGGTTCCATAAAGTGGTGCCCTGGGGTTTCCTTTTCGGCCGTGGTCGAGTGTTGACCAGTTGGTCACGCAGATTCGCAGTGCGTTTAAATGCAAACCGGGGTTGATCGAAGTTATGGGAACCGGTGTTCAGGATCGTCCAGTTGTGTCTGATGATGTTTTTGATCTTGTTGGACATCGGGGTGAAGGTCGTGACACATGTGATCACGTCGCTGGGCTGTGTCTCCCTTGTTTCAATGAGTGCCTGCCGGTCGTTGTTCCTGGCGCGCTTCCTGGCCTTCCGAACAACCGCCCTAGGATAATCCCTTTTGTGTAACTGGTTGGCAAGCGAACTCGCTTGGGCGTCATACTCCTGGATACTGCTGCAGTTCCGTCGTTTCCTCAAGAACTGTCCGTAAGGTAGGTTTTCCCTAAGTGCCTTCGGATGGTAACTCTTGCAACTGAGGAGGCTGTTACAATCGGTCGCCTTCTTGTAGGTTGTTGTGTGGAGGTATCCACTGTCCAGGGTGATAAGTAGGTCCAGGAAAGGAACTTCTCCTCAATTGGCGCTATGACCAGTGCGGGTGGCTCCGAGGGTGCAGACAGGGCCACACACGGAGCGGCCATGCTTTCTGGCGCTGCGGGTGCCCGGCCCGCCTGCACACCTGGTTGAGACACCGCGCTGGGTCTCTGTTCCAATGGCACTATTTTATTCTGTCTGTCTCGTGTTTTTATGCGATATGCGCTACCATGTTATAAACTGCTGGGGCACACTGTGACGCCTCCATCACATGTCTGACGCATGTCTTCCCTGTTTTTTGTTGTCTGTCCCTTTCTCCTAGGTCGTGATCAGGAGCGGTTTCAACTACTTAGTTGTAGCCTTACTGTAGGGTACACAGTTCTCTGGCCCGCCCTGATACCAGTAGAGGGTACTTACCCTTTCTTTCACTTCCCACGTGCACATCTCCTCACTTTGTTTTTTCGGTCCTGAAGAAGTGCCAAGGATCCTTGTGACCACGCAGGCGCGAAACATGTCGACCTCTTAACTTTGCAGTACCCGGGCACATTGCGCCGATTGAGGTAACATACAACCTACAGGTTTTTATTCTGTCAAGGGTACCGTCACATTAAACACTTTTCTTGGTAACCCTTAGTCAGTTTTAATTTAATTGCACGCACCTCATCACCCTCCACATACGACCCTCCCCGCATACCCGCATGCATCATACGGCATTTCTCTCTTAAAAGATCTCCGCCAAAGTGACCCTTCAGGGGACCCGTAGGGCATTGCAGCGCCGGCCCGATGAGGAGCAAACGCCCGATGATGAAGCATGACATCCTTCGGGGTGTGTGAGGGCAACAAGAGGCAAGACTTGTTCTCCCTCTTACTTGTGGGTTCTAAAACCTAGGCTTCTCTTTATCCCCCCCTTTCCTCTTTCTTTTCCTCAAACGAGTGGGTGACATGCTGCACCCCTCCTCGGGAACAGTGTCCCTTTTGTTGATTAAACGTTCACATTAGGAGCACGGACACTGGACCGTAACTGGCTCCTGGTCCCTTTTCTCTTTTGTTGATACATTTATAGCACGGCGGCTCAGCCGAGGGACCCTTACTCTATCCTTTTGTTTCCTTACCCCTACCCCCTCTCTTTGCTTGTTTGACGAGACATGACTACCTCCACCATGGGGGAGAATCTGGGACTAAGCTTCGGTGAAGACATCGTGGCGGAGATCCTAAGAACCCCTTCATTACTGGACAGTGAGGGGAATATGGCAGGCGCCAGTGTACAGGGTGATTGGAATTCGCTAGCCTCTTTAAAAAAATTGCAGGTCAAAATTGCACTACACAGCTCTGTTATGACTTGAGAGCCAATGCAGTGCCGGATGGCCTACTGGTACGAACAGCACCGAGGATTTTCCTAGACGATTTAATTTTCAGACGGGAATGGAGCCAGATCGCGTGGAAATGTACCCGCGACTGGCTCATCCTGATCATTGAAACGGCCAAACGTCTCTCAGAGGCTTTGATTATTAAAATCAATATCGCGGAGAATGGCCTGAAAATGGGCATCAGCATATCCGCTTTTAAGACCCGCCTGGCGAGATCAATGCGGAAATGTCCGACCACCGGGACTACCTTCTGCAACAGAAGATCTCCAAATTGCAGAAGGATATAAAGAAATTCTATAGGGAGAAGATATACCCTTACACTATGGAGGACTTCCAACCATCTGACAACGATGCCTCATCTGATGACGGCTCATCTACCTCACTTAACTCGGGGCGCTCTTCTAACAGTAACTCGAGTAACAGCAGCTGGGGAAGAAACTCAAACAAACAGGGACTCCTCCCCCCTCCCCCAATACCACCCATGTACGGGTACCCTCACCAACCTTACCCTCCACAAGGACCCATGTGGTACCCAGCTTTTCCCGGTCCACAGTAGGGGTTCCAACAACCTTTTTCCAACACCCTCCTTCTCCTTTTCAGAACAGAGGCAGGGGGCGAGGCAGAGGAAAAAGAAGAGGGAACAAGCAGGTACAGTGGCAGGACATGGAGGCACAACAGAGAACAACGAGGAGCATGACGCATCCAAGACCTTAATTGTCAACCTTTCTAAGAGACAACTTAACCCCGAAGAGGTCACTGCCCTGGAAATGGGTCTAGGCTTTGTACCCACCCCAAGAGAGGACAATTTCCGGATGAATGAGGAACTCCATCAACTGTTCCGGAAGATAAGATTGAAGTCCTTCTTCAGCGAGAACCTCACACCGGAGCGCCTAGACTCGGGGCTTAGACCCCGTCTAAGTTTACCCCGACGGCAGGCATGGCCCCTAGCGAAGTCCTCACTTTTGAAAAGGCTGTTGTGAGAAGTTGGCCTGGTATATGCTGTTCACTAATTAAAGTGGACACCTTGCACCAGGGCAAATCGACTCTTATGGTAGATAGGTTTAAGACAACCTTTTAAAGAAAGCTATCCTAGTGGTAGCTGTGGAGAGCAGCCTTCAGGCTAAGTCTCGGAGGAATGTAAAGCAGCTTGTTTTACCATATAATCTCTTGAATCACCAAATGAAAAGACACCACACAGGTATATATATCAAATATATATGTATTTATTTCTAAATAACTCTCTACTAATCTCTTTATGAGATTAGAAGACAAACATATGCATAAATCAACGTTTCACAATAAGTTAAGCACAAAATATGGCTGGGGCCCTAGGGGCGTACCAGACCATATACTAAGTAAGAGACTTAGAAACAACGACTTGCATGGAGACAAGGCCTAGGGCCTTCAGAAGTGCTGGGGCCTCACGAAACCACCCAAGGCAGGTAAGTAAAGGACCCACGGGGGACGCGTGCAGTGTGGATACACAGGCGCGAATCGCCGTTAACTTCAATGGGGCAAGTCGCGGTTGGAAATAAAGAGTTTTAGGATACTTCGGGAGAACCTACAAGCAAGTCACTTACAGGGTAAGTAGTTCTAGGGCCCACACCCACAGGAGCACCGTAGTGCTGGAGTTACCTCACCCAGGGAAGCCGGGTGCACAGGTGTCCTTTGGTGTCGGGTCGCGGCGTCGTTTTCAATGGCGAACAAAGAAGACTTGCTGCTTGCGGGAGCTGAAGAAGTGTCCGGTGGAATCCAAGCCTGGATTCTGAAGAAGGATGACCTGAAAGCAGAGGGGACAGTGTTCAAAGTCACTTGGCAGTGACCCGGGGCAAGGAAGATGGATGCCCACCGTCGTCGGTCGCTTCAGGTCGGTTGCAGGTGCCTTGACTCTTCAGCCACGTGGTCCAGGAGGCGTCGACGACAACCAGGAGCTGGATTCGGTGGGTCCCTCGACGTCTGCAGCTGACTGCGGTGTCGGCAACTCGATTGGAGCCAACAAGCCTTGGCAGCCGCAAGTCTCGGGGAGATGGAGAAAAGTCGATGGCGCAGACCAGCAAGGTCTGTGGCACTCACCCAGCAAGGGTAAGTCAGGGCAGGCCTGGAGCAACCAGGGGAGCCCTTTGGTTTCTTTAAGAAGTCTTCTGGGGACCCACAAGCCAGCGGGCAAGGGATCGCAAAGACACCTCGGGCGGAATCACTCAACAGGGGCCCACGGTCACTCGGGACGGTGTAGGCCTCTGATCTTCGGAGGGATTCCTGCTGGAGGTCGGGACCACACGTGGTCCAAAGCACAAGTTCGTAGAACGTTGTGAAGGGGTTGCACTCGACAATAGTGCACGGTACCCAGGGGTCGCGGTTCCTCGTTACTCGTGGGGTCCACTTGCCTCAGCTTCGCTGGGGACTCACGATGGCCTGGGAGAGGTCAGGAAATCCACTTCTTGGGCTGCAGGGACTTCGGACTCCAGCGGGAGCGGCGTAGTTTGCGACCGTCGTTGTCGTTTTTGGTGCCTGCCAAGCAGGGAGTCACTCCTTGACTCCAAGGGAGATTCTTCTGTCTTCCAAAGGTAGTGGAACGTCGAAGGGCCAGGATTCTTCTGTAGAGCATCGTCCAGGGGTTATCTGCTTTGCAATGGCAAGGTTCCCCCTCTTATACTAAAAAGAGGGGATGGACTAGCTCTATGACCCCACCTATGGGAGGGTCAAGGGAGGGGGTGGCTACACCCACTTCCCTTTGTCCAGTTTCGCGCCAGAGCAGGGGCAGGTAGCCCCTGAGCTGGTTTGAACTGGCATATGCACAGAGGAGCCTTCTGCTCCCCCAGTGCAGGACTTCAAAGCACTCTAAGAGTGCACCCACCCAGCCCCAATACACTAAACCCTGTCTGGAAGGTGGTTACACCTCCCTGTGACAGGATGCCTATTGTTGGGCTTCCTCCACTGCGAGTTTCGGTCATCAGCAGGAGGGCAGCCCAGTGTCTGTGACTGGTGGCATCCATTTTGTGATGCCAGGGCTCTTTAGGATTCTACCGCGTTTCCACAGCAGGTACATGTCTTATCCCTCTAGAAGGGTGGAATGCTACCCCCGCCGCCAAGATTGGCGAGGGGGTAGTATTCCAAGATGTTTGACACCAAACACAACATGTTTTGATGCAGCCATTCCAAAGTTAGCATTTACCGCGAGGATATAATGCACTTAAATAGTATATGGTTTATCCGCATCCACAAACAGCACCAGAGAATGGACTCTGAGAACTGCAGAGGGGCCCTGCTCATGCAGAGGCACCCCCTCACATAGAAGCCAAGCACCCTGCCCTCAGGATTGATAGGGCCTGCCTTAGGGGTGACTGATAGGTTTATATGTGTGTGCAGGAGAGATATAGGAAACCTATATCTCAGTGAGGGGTGCTAGCACCACCTCACCCAGGCTGCAGTAGCAGGCCTGTGGTGTCAGATTTAGACTGCTTCCCAGGGGTGGCATAATATATGCTGCAGCCCCTGGTAGGCCTGTGAAGTACCTATGCCCTTGGCACCTAAGGTACCATATACTAGGGACTCATAAGGCACCACAGTATCCAATCACTAGTGCACCTAGAGTGCACTCCATGTCGTTTAGAGAGAGCAGATAGACTGGGGCCCTGAATAGCAGGGTCCCAGTCCAACTAAGTCATAAACCAGCAAAACACCATAAAAAAAGTGGGGGCAACCATATAGTCAGATTCCACCTTCCTACATAACCCCCCCCAAACGAAAGGAGATAAGGCTAACCTTGGCCAGTTGAGCCTTTATTGACTAAGTGGCCATATAAGGAAGCACCTGCACTAGCATGGTTGCCCCCTGTCTTATGGTCCACTAAGCAATCCCTCACCCTAAGGGCATGAGAGGGTCTCCACCATGGGGAATCACTACCTGTGGTGTGCTTTGGTAAAGTACCAGGCTGGTGAGGTGTCTGAGTAGGGAAGTGTGGCCCTAGGAATGTTGGCCTCAGCTTTCTCAGCTCCCTGGTCACCATGTATGCCTGTCTTTCCATGACTGAGTGGTACTCTGCTCTAAGGGTCAACCTTTGACTGCCTACAGCCGGGGGTTGGGTCCCTTTGGGTGGAACACTGGAGGGACATGGCATGTTTGGAACCTTTTGGTCCCAGGTTTGCCCTTGCCTAACAGAGTCCTTCTGGGGAGGTCCCTACATAAAGGTATGGGGGATCCCTCAGTGGGTTGAGGAATTTCTACCTGGCTAGGGCTAGTAGCCTGGGTGCCCCTAATCTGCTGATGGGGGGTTCCTCTGGACAGGGGGCCCTGGGGGTCCACTGACCTCCCTGACCTCTGCAGCCCTGGGCTGACTGAGGCAGGGTATAGAGGGGCAGGTTACCTGCTCCAGACTGGGTACCACCTTGTAAGGGTCCTCTGCCATCAGGGGGTGGCCAGGCCAGGCCTGACTACCTATGTGGCAGTTCCTTCACTAGGGGTAGGGTCAGTTCCCTGAGGAGGCTGACCCTTACCTACTGTCTGGAGGGAAGAAGACTTTTCTTCAACCCTTGCGCTCTCTTCTGGGGGAGTGGGCCATTCTTCCAGGCTCCATCTCTCCAAAATCTTGGGCTGGGGCTGTGGCCATCACAGCCCCACTAACCTTTACAGGGACACCCAACATCTTCAGATGGGTTTGGTGTTCAATTTCAGCCCAGGCTGAAATTTCCAGATCATTGCCCATCAGGCAATCTACAGGTAAGGTTGGGGACACTGCCACTCTTTTGGGCCTGTGACCCCCTCCCAGCTGAGATTGACTATGGCCATGGGGTGATCTGTTCTGACACCATCAATGTTGGTCACCTGGTATTTAAACTCAGGTAAAAGCTGGTGAGGGGGACTAGTTTCCCTGCCACCATGGTGACACTAGCCCCTGTGTCCCTAAATGCCACAGCTTTCTGACCATTAATTATTGGCTCCAGTCTGTACCTGCCCAATGCTGTGGGACCCACGGTAAAGGTGGCAAATCCTATACCACCATCAGAATCTGAGGAGTCTGTTGAGGGGGTCCTGTCTAAACTAGGGCCCACCTCTGTTCCTCTTGCAAAAGCACCTAACTTTTTGGGTGCACTACTCCCAACTGGAGGATTACTACTGGTAGTACCAGGAGGGGTGGTAGTAGTTGTTGGAGGAACATTTTCTTTATTGCCATTCCTGGGACAACTGGGATCAGATTTCCAGTGCCCAGGCTTTTACAGACATGGCAATAGGGTTTCTTTTCAGGAGAGGAAGGAGTTTGGGACCCACCCCCAGAAGAGGAATTTTGGGGCCCTGTAGTGGACTTATCCTTGGATTTATCCCCACCTTTCTCTTGGGACTTGGTAGAATCTTTCTTGTGGTCACCACCCTGAGTCTTAGGCCTTACTCTGGTTCTGACCCATTTGTCTGCCTTCTTTCCCAATTCTTGGGGAGAGGTCAGATCAGAGTCCACCAGGTACTGGTGTAAAAGCTGGTTTTGACAATTATTAAGGATCTGTTCTCTCATCATTAGATTATAAAATCCTTTGAAATCAGTAACCCTACTGCCAACCAGCCAACCCTCCAGAGCCTTGGATGCACAATCTACAAAGTCTGTCCAGTCCTGAGTCTGTGCCTTCTGGGTATCTCTGAACTTCAACCTGTACTGCTCAGTGGTTAAGCCAAACCCATCTATCAGTGCACTCTTCAGGACCTCATAATCATCAGCATCCTCCTCTCTAACAGTGAGGAGCTTGTCTCTTCCTTTATCTGAAAAGGAGAGCCACAAGATTGCTGCCCACTGCTTTTGGGGGACCTGCTGTACTCTACAGGCCCTCTCCATAGCAGTTATCCACTTGTGGATATCATCCCCACTCTGGTAGGGAGGAACAACCTTGCTCAGGTTCCTATGGTCAGGAATATATTCTCTGCCTCTAGGGACACTGTTGCTGCCACCAGGGGGTTCTAACCCCTCTTTCTAGAAGCTCTCTGGATCTCCAGGGCTTCCCTATCCAGTGCCAACTGCTTGGTTCTGAGGGCCACTCTGGCTTCCTCATACTGGAGCAGTTTGCACCTTCTCTCAGAGGAGGTCTCTCTTAAGGAAAAGTATGAGCTCCTCTGCTGGACAAATTCTCTGCCAGAGTGATAAGAGTGGTCAGATTCCCTGGAAGGGGATCTGTGCCTCTCCTCCTCTCTGTCAGTTCTCTTAGGGAGAATTCCTCTGTCCTTTTCAGGCTCCTTGGAGCCTGGCCCTTCAATCACAGAGTCTTGGTCATTCTGATTTTCATCATCTGACCCAGATACTATGACTGACCCACCCACTGATTCAAACCCTTTAGCTCCTAGAGCCAATCTCAGGTCATCTGCTGTCAGCAGATCTATCAGGTGCAGGGTTGAGGGACTCTGTCCTATCCTCAGGTGTCTGTCAACACACATGGCTCTCAAGTCAGAGAAAGCCATGTCCTTATACTGAGGCTGAGTGGATCCACTGGGTCCACCCCTTAAGGACATTCTAGTGTTGTGCAGTGTTGTACTACCTACACTAGTTTGTGGCCTACTGATCCTAGCTTGAGCTGTGGAAAGGGTGTGCTATCCCTTGGCACACAGCTCTAAGTTCAGTAGAACTTATTGATACTAAGCTTGACTTTATATGTACCTTGAGTACCTATAATGGTTTTCAGTTAGTAATTCAAATAGAGATTTTCTGGTAAAACAATGGCAAGCTGGAATCCCACACGCTGCCCACCAATGTGAGAAGTTGGCCTGGTATATGCTGTTCACTAATTAAAGTGGACACCTTGCACCAGGGCAAATCGACTCTTATGGTAGATAGGTTTAAGACAACCTTTTAAAGAAAGCTATCCTAGTGGTAGCTGTGGAGAGCAGCCTTCAGGCTAAGTCTCGGAGGAATGTAAAGCAGCTTGTTTTACCATATAATCTCTTGAATCACCAAATGAAAAGACACCACACAGGTATATATATCAAATATATATGTATTTATTTCTAAATAACTCTCTACTAATCTCTTTATGAGATTAGAAGACAAACATATGCATAAATCAACGTTTCACAATAAGTTAAGCACAAAATATGGCTGGGGCCCTAGGGGCGTACCAGACCATATACTAAGTAAGAGACTTAGAAACAACGACTTGCATGGAGACAAGGCCTAGGGCCTTCAGAAGTGCTGGGGCCTCACGAAACCACCCAAGGCAGGTAAGTAAAGGACCCACGGGGACGCGTGCAGTGTGGATACACAGGCGCGAATCGCCGTTAACTTCAATGGGGCAAGTCGCGGTTGGAAATAAAGAGTTTTAGGATACTTCGGGAGAACCTACAAGCAAGTCACTTACAGGGTAAGTAGTTCTAGGGCCCACACCCACAGGAGCACCGTAGTGCTGGAGTTACCTCACCCAGGGAAGCCGGGTGCACAGGTGTCCTTTGGTGTCGGGTCGCGGCGTCGTTTTCAATGGCGAACAAAGAAGACTTGCTGCTTGCGGGAGCTGAAGAAGTGTCCGGTGGAATCCAAGCCTGGATTCTGAAGAAGGATGACCTGAAAGCAGAGGGGACAGTGTTCAAAGTCACTTGGCAGTGACCCGGGGCAAGGAAGATGGATGCCCACCGTCGTCGGTCGCTTCAGGTCGGTTGCAGGTGCCTTGACTCTTCAGCCACATGGTCCAGGAGGCGTCGACAACGACCAGGAGCTGGATTCGGTGGGTCCCTCGACGTCTGCAGCTGACTGCGGTGTCGGCAACTCGATTGGAGCCAACAAGCCTTGGCAGCCGCAAGTCTCGGGGAGATGGAGAAAAGTCGATGGCGCAGACCAGCAAGGTCTGTGGCACTCACCCAGCGAGGGTAAGTCAGGGCAGGCCTGGAGCAATCAGGGGAGCCCTTTGGTTTCTTTAAGAAGTCTTCTGGGGACCCACAAGCCAGCGGGCAAGGGATCGCGAAGACACCTCGGGCGGAATCACTCAACAGGGGCCCACGGTCACTCGGGATGGTGTAGGCCTCTGATCTTCGGAGGGATTCCTGCTGGAGGTCGGGACCACACGTGGTCCAAAGCACAAGTTCGTAGAACGTTGTGAAGGGGTTGCACTCGACAATAGTGCACGGTACCCAGGGGTCGCGGTTCCTCGTTACTCGTGGGGTCCACTTGCCTCAGCTTCGCTGGGGACTCACGATGGCCTGGGAGAGGTCAGGAAATCCACTTCTTGGGCTGCAGGGACTTAGGACTCCGGCGGGAGCGGCGTAGTTTGCGACCGTCGTTGTCGTTTTTGGTGCCTGCCAAGCAGGGGAGTCACTCCTTGACTCCAAGGGAGATTCTTCTGTCTTCCAAAGGTAGTGGAACGTCGAAGGGCCAGGATTCTTCTGTAGAGCGTCGTCCAGGGGTTATCTGCTTTGCAATGGCAAGGTTCCCCCTCTTATACTAAAAAGAGGGGATGGACTAGCTCTATGACCCCACCTATGGGAGGGTCAAGAGAGGGGTGGCTACACCCACTTCCCTTTGTCCAGTTTCGCGCCAGAGCAGGGGCAGGTAGCCCCTGAGCTGGTTTGAACTGGCATATGCACAGAGGAGCCTTCTGCTCCCCCAGTGCAGGACTTCAAAGCACTCTAAGAGTGCACCCACCCAGCCCCAATACACTAAACCCTGTCTGGAAGGTGGTTACACCTCCCTGTGACAGGATGCCTATTGTTGGGCTTCCTCCACTGCGAGTTTCGGTCATCAGCAGGAGGGCAGCCCAGTGTCTGTGACTGGTGGCATCCATTTTGTGATGCCAGGGCTCTTTAGGATTCTACCGCGTTTCCACAGCAGGTACATGTCTTATCCCTCTAGAAGGGTGGAATGCTACCCCCGCCGCCAAGATTGGCGGGGGGTAGTATTCCAAGATGTTTGACACCAAACACGACATGTTTTGATGCAGCCATTCCAAAGTTAGCATTTACCGCGAGGATATAATGCACTTAAATAGTATATGGTTTATCCGCATCCACAAACAGCACCAGAGAATGGACTCTGAGAACTGCAGAGGGGCCCTGCTCATGCAGAGGCACCCCCTCACATAGAAGCCAAGCACCCTGCCCTCAGGATTGATAGGGCCTGCCTTAGGGGTGACTGATAGGTTTATATGTGTGTGCAGGAGAGATATAGGAAACCTATATCTCAGTGAGGGGTGCTAGCACCACCTCACCCAGGCTGCAGTAGCAGGCCTGTGGTGTCAGATTTAGACTGCTTCCCAGGGGTGGCATAATATATGCTGCAGCCCCTGGTAGGCCTGTGAAGTACCTATGCCCTTGGCACCTAAGGTACCATATACTAGGGACTCATAAGGCACCACAGTATCCAATCACTAGTGCACCTAGAGTGCACTCCATGTCGTTTAGAGAGAGCAGATAGACTGGGGCCCTGAATAGCAGGGTCCCAGTCCAACTAAGTCATAAACCAGCAAAACACCATAAAAAAAGTGGGGGCAACCATATAGTCAGATTCCACCTTCCTACAGCTGTACTGAAGGAGGCCAATCAATTGAGAGGTAAATCCACCCATAACAACATGTCCAATAAACTCCGCCAGGCCATCAACTCTCTAAAGGACGATGACACCATCATCATCAAACCCGCAGATAAAGGGGGTCTACGGTTTTCCTTGACATCAAGGACTATGAAAGGGAATGCTCCCGACAACTGAGCAGCACCAAGTACTACCACAAACTTGAGACGGACCCCACAGAGAGGCTTCTCACATCAATACGGATCATGGTGAATGAGGCAGGAACTGAGGGCTGGATCTCCTCTAAGGAAGCAGCGTCCTGGTGAATGGGAACCCCAGGATGCCGTATTTCTACCTTCTTCCCAAGATTCACAAGGGCATCGTCCCCCACCTGGCCGCCCGATTGTATCTGGAATAGGCTCTCTACTCAAACCATTGAGACAGTTCAGCGACCATTTCCTACGCCCATTGGTCCAGGCTACACCGGCATATCTTAGGGACACACGTGATGTCCTCAATTTGATCCAGGCAATCAATGAGGACAACACAGAGGAAATAAACCTTCTCCTCACCCTCGACGTGAAGGCGCTGTACACAAACATTCCCCAGGATGCCACCATTGAGGTGGTTGGGAAACTACTACACGAAGCAGACCTCCCTACCAACACGCCGGCGGCCTTTATTGTTGATATCATCACCATCGCACTAAAGAATAACTTTTTTATGTACAAAACCACAACCTACCACCAAGTGCAGGGCACCAGTATGGGCAGTACCTTTGCGCCTAGCCTGGCGGGGCTGTACATGGCACATTTTGAATCCACCAACATCTTCACAGACACCAACCCGTTCAAGGATAACCTCATAACCTGGAAGAGGTATATTGACGACGTCCTCATCCTCTGCAGAGGCACCGAGGATACTTGCGCCAAATTCCATGAGTGGATTAATGATCTTAACCCCACCTACGCTTTACAAAGATATCCAGTGATAAGGCTATTCCATTCCTGGACCTACTTATCACCCTGGAGAGTGGATACCTCCACACGACAACCTACAAGAAGGCGACCGATTGTAACAGCCTCCTCAGTTTCAAGAGTTACCATCCGAAGGCACTTAGGGAAAACCTACCTTACGGACAGTTCTTGAGAATACGACGGAACTGCAGCAGTATCCAGGAGTATGACGCCCAAGCGAGTTTGCTTGCCAACCAGTTACACAAAAGGGATTATCCTAGGGCAGTTGTTCGGAAGGCCAGGAAGCGCGCCAGGAACAACGACCAGCAGGCACTCCTTGAAACAAGGGAGACACAGCCCAGCGACGTGATCACATGTGTCACGACCTTCACCCCGATGTCCAACAAGATCAAAAACATCATCAGACACAACTAGAGGATCCTGAACACCGGTTCCCATAACTTCGATCAACTCCGGTTTGCGTTTAAACGCACTGCGAATCTGCGTGACCAACTGGTCAACACTCGACCACAGCCGAAAAGGAAACCCCAGGGCACCACTTTATGGAACCTACCACCTGTGTCCGGCCATTTTCCTTGCGGCACGTGTAGTGCTTGTTCCTCTACCCGGCACACCGTAACTCTGCATCTGGATGACTTCACGTGGGACCAGCGTACAAATACGAACTGTAACACGAAAAATTGTGTGTACCTGATCACCTGCCCATGCTCACTGAGATACGTGGGGATGATGGCCCGACCCGTGAAAGTGAGGATTAGTGAACATAAGAGCACTATCAGACGTGGCCGGACGGCCACAAGAATGACCAACCATTTCCTTGAGAAAGGCCACACCTGTGATGAAATACAGTGGACAATACTGGAGGTGAACCCGATATGGAGCAGTGCCTCCCTTCTACGCCGCGAACAACGATGGGTACACCGTCTCCACACCCACGAACGGGGCCTTAACGATGAGATTCCTGGGTAGAACTCTGACATTTCCTGCCAATAACACCTGGGACCTGCAGCCTCTATGGCCTGTCCATGAACTTCACGTTACCTGAGTCCCCCATACCGCAGGCGGTGTTGCACCACCACTGCCTGTTACCCACCCTCACCGTGGGAGTTTCATTACTGGGTCGGGATTACCTTCTTCTCTCCCCCCTTAAATATGACCAGGACGCTGCACAGAGATCCTCTATCTGGATCTTAAACTAGAGATACCTTTATCTGTCTGCCCCTACCCCGCTAACCAGCCCACGAGCGCACCAATGGACTTCTCTTTCTTACAAACTAGGCGGTTCTGCCGTGCTTTAGATTATTGGCATTCCATAAATACTATAGTGCACCACAAGAGATTGCCTCCACTGACACCTGGGGCGTCCGATCACCATGATGATTGGTGACGTACTCAATGGGGCCGGACTGTAGCCCTTTGCACATCCAAAGGGGCCCGGACTTCCGTATACACACGCTCCCCCTGCACCTGGCGTCTAAAATCACCATAACGACCAGTTAACAACCAGCACGCTTACGCGCAGGTCCCGGGGAATAGTTCTCTCCCCAAAGCACGCGCGATGCCTTTCCTTTTTTGCACATGCGCTCCATGTCGGAACATGACGGCGCACTCCGGAAGAGGGGACCGCCCATGCAGCAATTAACCTGACTATAACAGGTCCGTCCTCGCCATGCCCATTTCACTTCAGGCAGGCGTATGGACGGGGTAGGTGCTAAGGAGCCGGCACCCGAGCTAAACTGAGAGAAAGGAACATTGCACTGGGACCATGGAACCCGAGCAGTAAGGTGATGTACCATGATTGCTAGGTATACCTATTTGCTTACGTTTATGTTCCACATTTGTCTCCTTCTCCCTTAACCCGGTAATGTGCGGGCGTCCTACGCTTTTAGCCTTTGGAGTAATTCTCCATTCTTTGACTAGGTAAGGGTACTACACCATTCTGCTAGCTTTTCAGCGGGGGCACAGTAACATCCCTTTCTGGGGAATGTTACTTTTGTAACGCACTCATCCTATGGCATACCATAGCGGCTCCAAGAGTCTCACTTCCTCCTGCCGCCAATGCCTCTCCATGCGGTCGGGAGGTGTGGGCCCTTGTTTGCTACATGCTCAACCTGCCACTTACAGAGACATGCCTACAACGCTGGGCTTCTCCTCACTTGGCGCTATGACCAGTGCGGGTGGCTCCGAGGGTGCAGACGGGGCCACACACGGAGCGGCCATGCTTTCTGGCGCTGCGGGTGCCCGGCCCGCCTGCACACCTGGTTGAGACACCGCGCTGGGTCTCTGTTCCAATGGCACTATTTTATTCTGTCTGTCTCGTGTTTTTATGCGATATGCGCTACCATGTTATAAACTGCTGGGGCACACTGTGACGCCTCCATCACATGTCTGACGCATGTCTTCCATGTTTTTTGTTGTCTGTCCCTTTCTCCTAGGTTGTGATCAGGAGCGGTTTCAACTACTTAGTTGTAGCCTTACTGTAGGGTACACAGTTCTCTGGCCCGCCCTGACACCAGTAGAGGGTACTTACCTTTTCTTTCACTTCCCACATGCACATCACCTCACTTTGTTTTTTCGGTCCTGAAGAAGCGCCAAGGATCCTTGTGACCACGCAGGCACGAAACATGTCGACCTCTTAACTTTGCAGTTACCCGGGCACATTGCGCCGATTGAGGTAACATACAACCTACGGGTTTTTTATTCTGTCAAGGGTACCGTCACATTAAACACTTTTCTTGGTAACCCTTAGTCAGTTTTAATTTCGTTGCACGCACCTCATCACCCTCCACATAGGACCCTCCCCGCACACCCGCATGCATGATACGGCATTTCTCTCTTAAAAGATCTCCGCCAAAGTGACCCTTCGGGGACCCGTAGGGCATTGCAGCGCTGGCCCGACGAGGAGCAAACGCCCGATGATGAAGCATGACATCCTTCGGGGTGTGTGAGGGCAACAAGAGGCAAGACTTGTTCTCCCCTCTTACTTGTGGGTTCTAAAACCTAGGCTTCTCTTTATCCCCCCTTTCCTCTTTCTTTTCCTCAAACGAGTGGGTGACACGCTGCACCCCTCCTCGGGAACAGTGTCCCTTTTGTTGATTAAACGTTCACATTAGGAGCACGGACACTGGACCGTAACTGGCTCCTGGTCCCCTTTCTCTTTTGTTGATACAACAATAGCAGCCAGACATGCCAGCGAGCAGTCTGGTGATCTCAGTGGAGAGGCGGAGGAGCCTATTCCTACGGTGGATGTGCTTTTGGGAGGGGGAACCCTCCAGGCCTGGCAGCAGTGGCCTGTCCCCAGGAGAGCTGGAGGACAGGCGGGAAGCAAGGAGAGTTGCAGCAGAACTGGAGAAGCTTAAGTTAGCCATGGAGGAGAAAAGGATGATGTTAGAGCATGAGTTCAGGATAAAGGAGCTGGATCAGAGGAGTAGAGCCAGCTCAGATGGTGGCAGCAACCCGTCAAGACAGGCAGACAGGATTGTGCACATCCCTAAGAATGTAGGGAAAGAATTCAAGAAGGGGGATGACATACAAAGGTGGTTTCAGGGTTACGAGGCAGCGATACACATGAATGGGGTCCCTGAGGAGAATTGGGGAGCAGGATTGTGGCCTCTCTTCCCAGAAGAAGCAAGGGATACTTTAATAGCTTTGGGTAAGGAGTATCACCTCACCTATCCAGACATGAAGGACGCCCTTCTCATTAAGTATGGTTTCACTCCTGAAAAGTACAGGGATCAGTTCAGGTCCAGTAAGAAGTCTGATACCAACACTTGGTTGGAATGTGTAGATATGTTTTGCAGGTCACTGCATGGCTGGGTGAAGGGCAGTAATGTGACAGATTTTCAGGGGCTCTACAATTTGATTGCATGGGAGCACTTGTCTAGTCTATGTTTTGCAGATCTGCGCCAGCACCTAGTTGATAGTAAGCTGACTGACCCCAGAAAGCTTGCTATGGAGGCGGACCACTGGGTGAGTACCAGGGTCCACAGGAAAGCGTATGGGGGAGACTCAGCCAAAGGTGGGCAGGGTCCCCAGCAGAAAAGTGGGGGGGACAAGGGTAAAACACAGGAGTTCTTTAAAGGGCCCCAAACTAACACCCAGGGTAAAGGTTCCCATCCCCCAGGAGATAAGAAACAAGGGGTCTCGTCAGGAAAGTCTGCTGAGACCGGCCCCCGCAAGTGTTTTGCATGTGACCAGGTGGGTCACATGAAGGGGGACCCCAAGTGCCCTAAGGGGGCAAAGCCACCCACCGGTGGGCAGTCCAAGGTATTGGCTAGTGTAGCGCTTAGGGAGGAGGAGTACCCACAGGAGGGTGGGGACCCTGCAGAAATGATCCTCGTCTCACTAGGGGACAGTGAGATGGTCCCAGGAAACACGGTGCCCCCTAACACAAAGAAATACAGCACCTGGTTGACCATCAATGGGAAAAGGGTAGAGGCTCTCAGAGATACTGGAGCCAGTGTGACCTCAGTCCAATGTCACCTGGTCTCTGAGAAGCAGGTAGTCCCATGGGCATTCCACCAAGTCATTGCGGTGGACAATTCAGAGCGCCAGTGTCTGGTGGCGCAGGTTCCCTTCGAGTGGGGGGTCTCAGGTCCCTTGAGGGTGGTTGTGAGCCCTTCCATGCCTGTAGATTGTCTGCTAGGTAACGACCTGGAGCAGTCCTTATGGAAGGATGTTGAGCTCAGGTCTCACTTGGAGATGCTTGGGTTGCCAGAGTGGGCATGCGTGTCCACTCAGTCAATGGTGGCCAGAGAGGGTGATCAAGAGGACTTGGAGCCTGAAACAGTGGCCCAAGCCCCAGCCAAGAGAAAGGGTAAGGGGCGCGGGAAACCGGCCCCTAAAGTTCCCACGGACCGGGAGGAGGCGGACCTTGAGGGGGACGCCCGGTGCCTACAGGGGAGCAGGTAGCTGAACTGGGGGACATCTCTGAGCTGACCCATTGGCAGCAAGAAGGGGGTCCCACCAGGGAGGAATTCTGCAAGGAGCAGAAGGAGTGCCCTTCTCTGGAGGGTCTGCGGCAGCAGGCTGCAGACCAGGCAGCTGGTGATCAGTCCGGATCACATTGGATCTACTGGGAGAATGATCTCCTGTACAGTGAGCCTAAGGTCACTGAGCCTCGGTCAGCCCGTGTGCTGGTGGTACCCCAGCGCTTCAGGACCTTCCTACTGGGTCTGGCTCATGACGTGCCTTTGGCAGGACATTTGGGGCAGGACAAGACCTTTGACAGGCTTGTCACCCACTTCTTCTGGCCCCAAATGTGAAGGCAGTCAGATGGACATTGCAGGTCTTGCCAAACTTGCCAGGCAAGTGGTAACAGTGGGAGGAAGGTCAAAGCTCCTCTCCAACCTTTTCCAGTGGTTGGAACGCCCTTCGAAAGGGTAGGGATGGACATTGTGGGGCCACTGGATCCCAAGACAGCCATGGGCAACAGGGACATCCTGGTCTTGGTGGACCAAGCCACCCGGTACCCGGAGGCAATCCCTCTCAGGACAACGACGCCCCAGTGGTGGGCCGGGCATTAATGGGGATCTTTTCCCGAGTGGGGTTCCCCAGAGAGGTGGTTTCTGACCGGGGGACCAATTTCATATCCAAGTATATGAAATCCCTGTGGATGGAGTGTGGTGTAACCTACAAGTTCACCACCCCTTACCACCCACAAGGTAACGGTCTGGTGGAGAGATTCAACCAGACCTTGAAGGGCATGATTAAGGGTCTAACAGAACCCATGAGGCGTAAGTGGGACATCCTCTTGTAGTGCCTTCTCTTTGCATACAGGGAGGTACCACAGAAGTCTCTTGGGTTCAGTCCCTTTGAGCTTCTGTATGGTCACCCTATGAGAGGACCTCTGAGTTTGGTGAAGGAAGGCTGGGAGGCAGCTCCCAGGAAAGCTTCCCAGGATGTGTTTAGTTACATGCTGGCCTTCAGAAACCAAACTGCCCGCTTCAGGAAACTCGCGCAGGCGAACCTAGAAGCCAGCCAGGAAGAAATGAGGAAGTGGTATGACCAGAATGCCACTCTGGTCGAATTTCAACCTGGGCAAAAGTGTGGGTCATGGCCCCAGTGGAACCTTGTGCCTTGCAGGACAAGTGGACTAGGCCATTTGAGGTGGTGGAGCGCAAAAGTGATGTCACCTACCTGGTGGATTTGCGGGCTCCAAGGAACCCTTTGAGGGTCCTCCACGTGAACCGCCTCAAGCCCCACTTCGGGAGGTCCGAAGTGAGCATGCTCTTGGCGACAGATGGGGTGGAAGAGGAGAGTGAACCTCTCCCTGACTTCCTGTCTACCAAGAAGCGCGATGGGTCAGTGGAAGGAGTGATCATCTCCCCTACACTGACTCCAGAGCAGCAGACCGACTGTCACCAGTTGTTGGGACAGTTTGCCCCACTGTTCTCCCTGACCCCAGGTGTTACTCACTGGTGTACCCATGACGTGGACACCAGTGACAGCCCTCCTGTGAACCACAAGATTTACAGGTTGACTGACCGGGTCAAGGCCAGCATTAAAGAGGAGGTCTCTAAGATGTTGCCGTTAGGGGTGATTGAGCCTTCCAACAGTCCTTGGGCCAGCCCAGTGGTCTTGGTCCCAAAGGCTGCTGCACCCGGTGCCACTCCAGAACTGCGGTTTTGTGTGGACTACCGTGGGCTCAATGCCGTCACCAGGACTAACGCACACCCCATCCCCAGAGCTGATGAGCTCATTGATCGGTTGGGAGCTGCCAAGTTCCTCAGCACGTTTGATTTAATGTCTGGGTACTGGCAGATTGCCTTATCCGATGGGCCAAGCAGAGGTCAGCATTTTCAACCCCAGAAGGACATTACCAGTTCCGGGTGATGCCCTTTGGGTTGAAGAATGCCCCTGCCACCTTTCAGAGGTTGGTCAACCAGGTGTTGGCTGGGTTGGAGGATTTCAGTGCCGCCTACCTGGATGACATCGCAGTGTTCAGTTCCAGCTGGGAAGAACACTTGCAGCACCTCGGTGAAGTGTTGAAGGCGCTGCAGAGGGCAGGCCTCACGATCAAGGCCAGTAAGTGCCAGATCGGGCAGGGTTCGGTGGTGTATTTGGGACACCAGGTAGGAAGCGGCCAGGTGGCGCCCCTACAACCCAAGATTGACACCATTCTGGCTTCGGAGCCCCCCAAGACCCAGACAGAGGTGAGGGCCTTCTTAGGACTCACCGGGTACTACAGGAGGTTTGTTAAGGGGTATGGTACTATTGTTGCCCCCTTAACAGAGCTGACTTCCAGGAAGCAGCCCAAGAAGGTGATCTGGACTGAGTCCTGCCAAAAGGCTTTTGATGCCCTGAAGGCCGCCATGTGCACGGAACCCGTGCTCAAGGCCCCGACTTCTCCAAGGAATTCGTCGTGCAGACTGACGCTTCAGAGCATGGAGTGGGAGCGGTGCTCTCACAACTGAACGAAGAGGGCCTAGACCAGCCTGTAGTCTTCCTTAGCCAGAGACTACTCCCCAGGGAACAGAGGTGGAGTGCCATAGAAAGGAAGCTTTCGCTGTGGTCTGGGTACTGAAGAAGCTGAGACCATACCTGTTTGGGACTCACTTCCGGGTTCAGACAGACCACAGGCCCCTCAGATGGTTGATGCAAATGAGGGGTGAGAATCCAAAACTGCGGAGGTGGTCCATCTCCCTACAGGGAATCGACTTTACTGTGGAACACCTTCCTGGCACAGAACACGCCAATGCAGATGGTCTGTCCAGGTTCTTCCGCCTTAGTGAAGAGAACTCCCAGGAGGGTGGGTAGTTCTCCCTACTTTCAGCTGGAGGGGACATGTGTTAGACTTGGCATCTTTTGGCGTGTTTCCCCTGAGTTTTTGCTTTCTGACCTCCCGGTTTTGACTCTGTTTGTGCTGGCGTAGTGTTTCTGCGCACTTTTCTCGCTGCTGATCAGTGGTAAAGTGCAAGTGCTCCTGTGGTAAATTGTGTTATGGATTGGTGTTTCCATGATTGGATATTTGATTTACTTGTTAGTCCCTAGTAAAGTGCACTGAGTGTGCCAGGGCCTGTGAATCAAATGCTACTAGCGGGCCTGCAGCACTGATTGTGCCACCCATGTGAGTAGCCCTGAAAAGGTAACTCAGACCCGCCATTACGGAGTCTGCGCGCAGTTTCTAACTGCCATGTCGACTTGGCCAGTGCACACACTTGCCAGTCCCTCACCTTCCCTTTTCTTACATGTCAGCCACCCCTAAGGTAGGCCCATGGTACCCCTGTGGGCCGGGTGCAGTGTATGTGAAAGGTAGGACATGCCCTGGTGTGTGTGGCATGTCCTGATAGTGAATTACGGCCAATTTCGTTTTCGCTATTGCAAGGCTACCTGTTCCCCATAGGACAGAATGGGAGTTTGTTTATAACATCGTATAAACATAACTGGCCCGGGGAATTAGGTAGGAAAATAAAGTTTAGTATGCCTGAACTCAGAATCTAAAGATGCATCTTTTAGTGAAGGTGATTTTTACATTCTGGGTTTGAAAATACCACTTTTAGAAAGTAGGTATTTTCTTGCTCATTCATCCCGTGTGCCTCCTTGGAATGTGGATTGCCTGTCTGGGTTTTGGATGACATAAGGCTGGGGAGCAGGAGTGGCTCCAGATAGTCTAGGTGGGTCAGGAAAGGGCTGAATAGACCTGGGCTGCAATTGGGGAAGGGGGAGGAGATTTCCTTGCACCTCAAAGGGCCTGGTCTGCCTCTGACCATGCCGTCTCCACCTCCTGCCAGGAAGTCACACCAGAGAAGGCAGAACTGGTTCTGGCTGGGCACAGACACTCTCTACCTAAGAGATTAAAGGATTTTGGGATATAAATATTGGGGCCCAGACCCCTGACTTTTAGAACTCTTTTGGACCAAGAAGACTGCCAAGAAGAAGAGCTGGAGAAGCTGTGAGGAGAAACTACCACATTGCGGTGTGCTTTGCTGTGTTGGCCTGCAGTGGGTGCTTCTGTCTTGGGCAGTGAAAGAACTGGACTGAACTTTCCGCAATCTACTTTTGTGAGTTTCACCAAGGGCTTGAGGTAGAGCTTGCCCCCTGTTCAAGAAGTCTCAGGAACAGCAAAGACTTCAAGCTCTTCTGCCCTCAGCACTGAGGACTGTGTGTTTTGTGCTGCAACAGAAGAAGAAGCAACCCGACTGATGGAGCAAGGTCTCATAAGAAAGAGACTTGCTCGGAGGCAATCCGCTCGTTCAACTCATTAACAAGTTATTAAACGTAATCTGTGAATAACTAATACGCACCACATGAACACGCGGGTTAGTGAAGCTTGCTTATGTGTGTACTAACGCGGATAACAATGAAAACGGACTAATACCGCTTTAAACGGGGAAACTGTAGTGCGCATGCGTCAACTGCCTCTACGCAATATGACGAGCTAACGCTTGAGGGAAATTCTAGCGCATGAGCAGAAGACACTAAAATGGCGTCTTGAAGACTCGCGTGCATGGCATCTGCTTAGCTGAAACTAAAACAGACTATTTTACTAATGCTAATGCGGGGAAAGTATTAATAAGAGAACGGGAATAGAGTAGAGGTGGGAAATATACAGTGAGAACATTTATTTTGTGAAAATAACATTTGTCTTTTGACTTTATTATTAGTGCGCATTTGGGCCTCTCTTGTATAACCGGACTAGATGAAATGACGCAATGCTTGCGCATGCCTACTGAGTGAAGCTATGAAGGTCAATGACGAAACACTTGAATGGAGGCCAAATTGGAGCGCCATGCCCTGGGAACGGATGGTGAAAAGTTCAGCAATGTGATGTTCTATTCTTCGTAGTGTCATTAATGTTGCAAATTGGATACATGTAGTGGATGGGAATAAAGTTTTGAATAAAAATTAAGGGGATCGGTTTGCGAACAATGGTTTAACAGAATAAAGTGACATGTAAGCATGGTGTGATGATCATCCCCCCTTGCCTGACCAATTAGATTTCGTATTTTTACGATATTGTAACTTTAGTGGGTGGAACATGAGGAAACGAAGGTATAATTAAGGTAGCTTTAGTTAGTTATTAGAGACTGAGACGGAGATGCTGTCTGGGAGTTGGGGATGCTGTTCCTGGAGAGATGCTGATGAAGACTCGAATGCAGATTTTAAAGAAGAACTTTCTATCCTAACTTAATTGGGTTAGATCAGAAGATCGTAGAAGAATCTCGAGGAGAAAGAGAGTGTCAGAGAGGGGTGCGACGCAATTGGCCGGTATTCTAGAGAGGTCATCTATCCTGTCCTGAAGTCTTTGTCTCCTGACCTATCCTGGGACCCTTGCCAGCCCTTTGGCCAGGGGGTTGGTCTTTCACACCATTCTTGGTAATTATAATTTCACGTTATTTGCAAATGTTCTTTTCTCTCTGTCCTCTCCCTTTCTGAGCATTAATTATTGTATGAGTCCGAAGTATATGTTTTGATGTTTAATCAATTGAATTTCTCTCCTAAGAAAGAGGGTGACTGCACTGTATTTTTGAAATGGTTCACATGCATTTAATTTAGATAAAAAATTAACCTTCCTGAGTCTGTGATTATTTTCGTCAAACCAAGAATAGTTAAGGGTTAAGTTAATTATCACCATCAACTAGTTCAACTAATGGTCCATTGACCAGAGGAAAGAACTTTTTGATTAGTGAGAGGTTAGTTAGGAGAATTAAATAACTAAACCTGAACATTGTGAAGTACAAATATAAAACTTTAACCACTCCAGCGGTTTACTCAATGTGTGTGTTTTTATGGGCCCAGGTGAGTATATGGTAGTGGAGTATCTGTTGTTGGTTTACCGCTGGATCACGACGATGTCGCTGCCGACTCCGTGTCCTGAAGGCACCGCAGAGGGCACCGCCGCAATGCTGCGCCGCGACCCTGGTCTTACCGACAACGCCTGCTGATGCCCCCACCGAGCTGCTGCCCGCAACACGACCAGTGGGCACTGCACTCCACACCGCCTCGCTAAACGACGACGCCTTGGTATCCCCGACGACGACGCTCCATGCTGAAATCTACGCCGCTGCTTGCACCATGGTTCGAGGGCACCGCTCGTAAGTTACACGACGCACCGCCCTCCTCCCGCACCGCTGCCTTGGCCTACCGACGCCGGCACCATCGACTCCTGTTCGTCATCTGACGACAGCGCTCCAGCAACGACGACGCCGCTGCTTGCACCGCGACCTGCCAGCACCGCGACGAGCACCGCCTTCACTTCGCACCGCGACCCTGGTCTTACCGACGACGCCATCTGATGCCGCCACCGAGCTGCTGCTCGCACCGTGACCTGAGGGCACTGCACGCTGCACCGCTGCACTTCGCACCGCAGCACCCGACGCCTACCAACGCCAGCGCTCCTGACTTCAACAGAGAGGAGTTCGATCTGCAACGCGTGTGACCTCGAGGGCCCGGACGACTCCTGCACCGACCTCCAGAACCGACGCCTGCGGACACAGTCCTTTCGGAAGCTCAACGAGAGGTCGCCGACGCCCTGCATTTCTAAAAGGTACTGTTTGCGGGTCTTCCCGACACCGTAGCTGGCCTGCGACGCCGCGGTCAGCCAGAACTGTTTGGATTTGTTTGTTCATGGCGCCGCGATAGCCCCGGATGGAGCTATCGACATCAAGGAACTGTTTTTCAAGCATATTTTGATAACTGAAGATTTTTAAGTACTGTATTGTGGATTTTTATCGTTTTTGGTCTTGTCTTAAGTATATAAAAATATTGGCTATTTTTCTAAACTGGTGTGGTGTCCTTTTGTAGTGCTTACACTGTATTACTGTTGGTTATGTGCAAATGCTTTACACACTGCCTCTAAGATAAGCCTGACTGCTCGTGCCAAGCTACCAAGGGGGTGAGCAGGGGTTATTTTAGGAGTGTAACTCCCTTATCCTGACTAGAGTGGTGGTTTCTGCCTGGCTTTGGCACATGCCCTAGCCTACCAAAAATCCCATTTCTAACAATAAGGGGCCGATTCCGATCTCGGTCGGAGGCGCACCCAATACTATTCGGTCGGGAAAAAGCCATGCGAAAGCCAGTTTCCCGACCGATCCGTACAGCACACCGAACGAGCAAGTACGATGCGCACAACAGCAAAGAATCCGGCCGAGCCGTACTCACCCAAACCAGGTCCTGTTCTCCGACCGAGGCGAATCCGGAAACGCCGAATCGAGTCGCACGGAAGGGAAAATGCAGCCCCGTCCGGCCGGACAAGTACGATGCGCTTTCCGTACGCGCCGAACCCGTCGCTACGCACGGCACGTCAAAGCATCCGGGAGAGGCGCACATAAGCTCCGAATCGCGCCACAACACGATCCACGGCTACGAGACGAACACAGCACAGACGAGGACGATGCGAAACGACGAGGACGAAGCGAAGCGACGAGGACGAAGCCAAGCGACGAGGACGACGCGAAGCAACGAGAAGGACGAACGACACGAACCAACCATGAATCCCTTCGTCCCGATCATACCAATATTCTACATCTACTACCGGAACAGGCACGGACGCGTACGGCGCAGAAGGTAAGTCAGACACCAACCACAAAACACATACAACACGTACACGACACATCACACACATACACTGGGAATCTGAATATACTTACACCAGCAGCACCATAGGGGCGGGATGCCCATCACCAATGCCACATATGCACACAGGGGCCTGAATGCGCGCCACCACCCCAACCCAGGGGGGCTGGATGCCAACCACCACAACCACCCTTAGCCAGGGGGTGCCAGATGCCCACCACCACTACCACCCTTAGCCAGGGGGCAGGATGCCTACCTCTACTACCACCCTTAGCCAGGGGGCAGGATGCCTACCTCTACTACCACCCTCACCCAGGGGGCAGGATGCCCACCACTACTACCACCCTCACCCAGGGGGGCAGGATGCCCACCACTACTACCACCCTCACCCAGGGGGCAGGATGCCTACCACTACTACCACCCTTAGCCAGGGGGCAGGATGCCCACCACTACTACCACCCTTAGCCAGGGGGGCTGGATGCCTACCACTACTACCACCCTCAACCAGGGGGCAGGATGCCTACCACTACTACCACCCTTAGCCAGGGGGCAGGATGCCTACCACTACTACCACCCTTAGCCAGGGGGCAGGATGCCTACCTCTACTACCACCCTCACCCAGGGGGCAGGATGCCCACCACTACTACCACCCTCACCCAGGGGGCAGGATGCCCACCACTACTACCACCCTTAGCCAGGGGGCAGGATGCCTACCTCTACTACCACCCTTAGCCAGGGGGCAGGATGCCTACCTCTACTACCACCCTCACCCAGGGGGGCAGGATGCCCACCACTACTACCACCCTCACCCAGGGGGGCAGGATGCCCACCACTACTACCACCCTTAGCCAGGGGGCAGGATGCCCACCACTACTACCACCCTTAGCCAGGGGGCAGGATGCCCACCACTACTACCACCCTCACCCAGGGGGGCAGGATGCCCACCACTACTACCACCCTCACCCAGGGGGGCAGGATGCCCACCACTACTACCACCCTTAGCCAGGGGGCAGGATGCCCACCACTACTACCACCCTTAGCCAGGGGGGCTGGATGCCTACCACTACTACCACCCTCAACCAGGGGGCAGGATGCCTACCACTACTACCACCCTTAGCCAGGGGGCTGGATGCCTACCACTACTACCACCCCCACTCATAGGATGGACAATGCATGACACAACAAGCACACCACAACCTAGGGAATGCAAGATTAAGACATCCCCCACCACCATGACAAGCGTGTGAGCAGGCTGTGTCAAATGCCTACAACACCGAACATGACATTGAACATACAATGTGACCCCCTAGCACATGTGCCACACATATATGTGTGTGGCACCCACAATGCAAGCAGCCCATGACCATTGTGGCAATGGGGCCTAAACCCCCATCATCACAGTGACCAAAAGGCAAGTGTGGGGTCCATAGCTGAAGCACATTTTGACCATTGTGGCAATGGGGTCTAAACCCCCATCATCACAGTGACCAAAAGGCAAGTGTGGGGTCCATAGCTGAAGCACATTTTGACCATTGTGGCAATGGGGTCTAAACCCCCATCATCACAGTGACCAAAAGGCAAGTGTGGGGTCCATAGCTGAAGCACATTTTGACCATTGTGGCAATGGGGTCTACACCCTCATCATCACAGTGACCAAAAGGTAATTGTTGACAAAGAAAGAGCTGCAACTGCCAAACTGCATGGATCATTCCTGGTCACAGAACCAAAAACTCATCTGTGGCAAAGTAGTGTATGTGTCCCATTGCAACATAAATTGGGGGAGCCAAATACTGCAGTGCAAATGAGACATTCCTTTGGCCATGTGCAGACAAACAACACCCATGGGGGCTGAGACCGTCAACAGTCATCAATGACACAATGACAGAAGTGACCATCAGAATGCAGACCCACATATTTGCACCAATGGGCACACAAATGCAGATACCCTGTGGAGACAGCAGATGTGAGGTGAACAGATACCATACCATGGCAGCAATGGGACACACAAACCATGATCACTGTGCTGACCGATGACCTAGGAGTCCCAGGGACAGCAGGGGAAACACACCAAACAACATACAGCCAATGGCACACCCAAGATATGCCAATGCAGTGGTGCAGATGCACAAATACAAACAGGCAGACCAACACTGTCATCATACACAGCAGGTGAGGGGTGGGGGTGCCAGTGTCCCCAGGCAACAACACAACACATGAGGGGAGCTGAATACCAATCATACAGATGTGCATACACTGCCACACTAAGGTAACTCATGGATCCAAATCCCCTATGTGGGCAAGCAGGCATTGACAGGTGAGAGGGAGCACAAAACACACATGTCACACAGGCACGTAGGAACAACAACTGACACAGCAAGTCACAGACACACCACAGCACCACCCCCAGGGCCCCCACAATGTGGTGACCCTGGGCTGAATAAAAATACCACTGTGATGACAAAGCTAAATGTCGTTCACACTGTGAACCACAGTCAGGTGTCCTGAGCAACAAACTACCATCACACCTACACAAGCACAAATCAATCAGCATGGCCAGTAAGCCAAGGCCAACATGGAGGCAGGGGACTAGCCGGGCAACAACTCTCATCTGCACACACTCAAGACCACACCCTCGACCTCCAACAATGTGCAGCAGTGAAGTACACATGCACTGGTGACATTGCACATGCACCCATGACTATTCCAGGGTGGTGGGTGGGAACCAAGGTGTAGAAACACATCACACATGGACACTCAACAAGACTCCTGAATGTCTGACACACTGCACACTACGCTGTACATGGACATGACGGCAATACCACACCGACCAATGGGATCCCAGCCACAGTCACACACCAATGAAGAAGCCAAGGTCACCCACAAAGAACACACATAGACAACAACCAACATTGCAGCCCGGACCCTAAGGAGTGCCAGCAGTCACACACACAACGTGTCACAATCACTGAAAGATAACACAAACTGGAAATCACATGACAGGGGCAAACAACAAGTGCCAAAGGGAAACCTGACTGTGACCCATCTGCGTCAGCACACAAACTCTGCCCTGACAGCAAACACACCTATGGGTGACACCCTGATGACCAGTAATGTGCCATGCACCCACATCACAGAGAACACAGGGAGAAGACTTTGGGGGAACATAGCTCAAGTCAGCAAGCATCACAAACAGGTACAACACTAGGGATCACAGCATGCGCAGATGAATGGAAGTGAACACACAGACATGCACATACAACACACACCTTGGGCGCAGGCAATGTCACACGTGTACACACTGCCATGAGGGGACTCCACTCCTGTGTGAGGAAAGCTGTGCCATATGTTGCCTCAGTAGGGCCCCATCATGTCAGCTGAGCACTTGGTCACACAAACAACAATTAGCACCAAATGAGGGCTCCCATCACATCAGCCTGGTCATGGATGTGCCAACGGAATCATCAGCACAGATCCAACACACTTGTATAGCAATGTTGCACTGACTACACGGATGAGTCCCTCCCCATTGATGCCCAAACCTGCATGTCCACTGGAGATGGCAACACGGTCAGGGAAGTAGACAAATGCAACGATGGCAGGCACAACAGATGTGCAGGGGTGGAAGCCACAGATATGAAATTGCCAATGTAAGTAGGAAACCCATTGCCAAATACTGAACACATGACACCCTCAGATGCTGCTATTGATGACATGGATACACCACATGATAGGACACATTCCCCCTGGACCACATGGGTTCCTGCACAGTAACACTTCATAATCATGAGACCAGATATCACCATCACTGCAGCAAGGGCATGGTTAGCTGCACCAACAACATGTACATCTGAAGCATGAGCACTAGAGAAAAGAAAGTTGCTTTATTCAGCATATGTGTTGAGGCCAAACGAAGTCCTGAAAAAGAGCAAAGGCCAATGGCCAGTCCATTGTCAAAGTTCAAACAGGGTGACACTGGCAGATGTCACCCTACGCATGCCTGCACAATACCAGGGACAATCCACTAGGAGGGGCAACCGGGGGGCAGGCCAGGCACCGCAGGGACAGGATCAGGGCTCACCAGGGGGAGTCAGGGAAGGGGTGGTGGGTGCTGGAGAGCCACTGACAACTGCAGTGGAGGTGTCTGACATGGTGTGTGCCGGCACAACTGGGGGCATGACACAGATGTCGTGGGTGCCGGCACAACTGCAGTGGACCCTGCAGATGGGGTGGACAGGTCCGCCACTGCAGTGCCCAAGTCAGACAGGGCGGTAGTGGACTCCACTGCAGTGCCTACCTCCAGGGGAGGAGAATGGGGAACAGGCAAGGTGGGTTGGACAGAGGGGGGGACACCCTCACCACATCAGTGGCACAGACAAGCGCAGCGGGGGTGTGGTGCTGGGAGAGCAAGTGGCAGGGGGAGAAGGCCGGAGCATCTTGGGGATGGTATATCTGTGGGTGGGGGAACCTGGGGCAGGGTGTGGTGGGGGCACCTGTGCAGTGGGGGCCTGAGGGATGGAGGACGGAGACCTTGTGCCTGAGCTGCAGGGCGGTGGCGGGGTCTTGCTCTTAGCACTCCGGGGGACTTGCGGGTGGGGGCCTCAGTCCGTCTGCGCCTGGGGGAGGGTGTCCGGGGGCGAGGGGCACTCTGCTCCGTGTGGGTGGGCTTCCTCTTCCCCTGGGATGCTGGAGCAGCTTCATCGGTGGGGAAGAGGCCGAGGTCACAGAGGAAGAGCTGCTGTGACTTTGGGGTTGCAGGTGAGGCAAGGGAGGGTGCTTTGGAGGGAGAGGGAACTGAGGACTGCGCAGTGCATGTGGATGCGTGTGTGTGTTCCAGGGCCCCATCCCCTGTGAGTCTGGCTTCAGTCCCCTGAATGTGCGTGCGTGTGCGTTTTGTCATTGGCGTGTGTGTCAGTGTGCTGGATGTGTGTGTGCTGGTGTGTGCCGGTGTGTGTGTGCTTGGGATGGGTAAGGTGCTGGGGAGTGTGGATGGAGCAGAGGCAGGAGGGGTGAGGGACCGTTTGAGGAGGGACACTGCTGCCGTCAGGGAGGAGTCCATGGACCTATTGCCCCTCTGTAGGTCAGACATGCCCGATGAGATGCCCTCCATGAACGACACCAGCTGAGTCAACAGCGCGGTGTGCGCATGGAGGACACTCAGCATGGCTGTCTGCCCTACATGGAGCTGGCGAAGGAGGTACACAGACTCCTCACTCAGGGCAGCAGGGGACACAGGGGCAGGGGGTGCGGTGCCTGGCCCAAAGGAGACACGCTCCCGGACATGGGAGCCTCCACGGACCTGGGGAATGGGAGCCGATGGGAGGGCGGTGGTGGTGCTGGTGGTGGCGGGGACAGCAACACTAGCTGGGGTGTGGTGGCTGCTGACACCCGCCTCCACAAGGGAGTCATCCTCCGAGTTGCTCTGGTCCTCAGCTGAGGTGGATGCTGCTGAGGACTCCTCGGTGTGGCTCCCTCGCCCTCCGTGCCACTGGGTCCCTCCGACCACTCCTCGGCTGCTGACCCAGTCTGGCTCTCCGGCTCCTCCTGGTCCGTGGAGCTGTCCCCTTCCGTGGCCGTGGATGTATCTGCAAACAATGGGGAAACAGACAGACATCAGTCACCTGCACATAACGCACACACCACTGTGAGCACAGCACATCACAGAGCAAGCCCTGGCATCATTAGTTGTGCATTGCTAAAAGTGCACTAATTGAACAGGAGAAGTCAATTGTCAGTCTGATGCCAAGCATGGCACTCACATCCCACATGGCCTTGCACCCATCTGTCTGGTGTCTGTTGGATTGCAACACCCCAGTGTTGACACATGCACCAAGTACACAGTAGTTGGACAGTGCAGAGGACACGGTGTGGACACATCACAGCTCTTGCCACTGAGTCAGTACAGGTTTACGGATGTAAGGGATGCCCAGAGTCAAATAGGAAATGCATGTGATGCATACCAGCGACAGACACCATGATGCACCCATGTCCTGATAGCCAGCGCCACTATGGTGTGCATGTAGCACATGTCACTCCCCTGCAGGATCACCAATCAGTAGACACATGCCATGGCGGAGGCATGACTGCAAAGTCATACATCACTGTCTCAGTGATGTATGACTTTGCAGCCAGACAACAACACTCTGCACTGTGTCACAATAGTAGGTCATGGGGAATGCAAGTCCTGGAGCTGCACAAGTGCACATGTACATCCCCCCACAACACATCCTCTTAACCCTCATCTGTCCAGGTCATACCTATTGGACATATGGGAGACCTGTGACACTACCCTCGGAACCTGAGCCCTCACACTCTGCTGTGCATGGGGAACAGCTGCCTGAACTTCACATTTACATGCCCCAGTCTGCATGGGCAGCTGATCAGACACCTATGTGTCACACAAGTATCGTCTCCTATGGTCACATCTCCAGTGGCATGCTGAGCCCCTACCAAGAAACTCCACAGCAGTCCTGGCGACTAATCCACAGCACACTGACACAGAGGCAGACACCTGAGGGGCAAATCACTGTGCACAATGTGTCCTCTGATACACGGGAGTGGGAGTACAGAGTGTATTGTATGGCCTGGAGTAGGCATGACTGTCCAGCCCCACATGAATGAGGGATGAGCCCTGGACTGTAGGCAGCTGGCTAAGTATGTGTGACACACGTCATATACATACTCCTGGGGCCCAAACATTGTTCCCACCCGCAGCATGGGTGTGTGCCAGGTACCAGCTCAGCAATTGGACCACAGATCAAAGTAACACGCTGAATACATGTCAGAATACAGGCATTGTGTAAGCAATGGACCCACCCATGATGCCCACCACAGAGTCAGGGAAACAGATGCTGTCTCCCACCTTGAGTCAAGCAAACTGCAAGGACACAGTCCTAAGTGACAGAATTCCCTGCATGTAAGGGCCACACCTGGGTATCAGATGAGGAGTGGGCAGTGCACAATAGAGGGACATGGCTCCTGGACAACATGACTGCTGTACTGTGGCAGTTCAACCTGGCCCGAGGAGGGCACATAACATGTTAGACAGAGTACACAGTGCAGTCTTTGACTCACCCCCTCCTTGCTGCTCTCTGGCCTTCAGCTGCCCATCCAGGTCTGGAAAGACCACCGCCAGGATCCTGAGCATGTGGGGGTCAGGGTCCGTGTTCCGCCCCTCCTGCGAGGAGGCGACAGCTTCAGCTGGACCCGTGCAATCCTCCGGGTCCAGCCCCGAAGGTCCTGCCACCTCTTTTGGCAGTTGCGGATCCGGCGCTTGTAGACCCCCACGGACCGGACAGCCCGGACGATGTCCTTCCAGATCTCATGCTTCCGATGGGCAGAAGCCTGTCAGGATGACAAAGTGATAAGGACATTACTACACATGCAACATATCCGTGCATGACACAGTTGCATATACATGTCGCAATCACAGGGGCACATGGTGTACCCAGGCAGTGCACGGCTGCCCATGGACAGTTTTCCAGAAGTCACTACATGGTATCATAGCATGGGGAGTAAAACCCTGTTCAGAAGCACTGTCACTGCACCATACCTGTCCAGTGCAAGTCACTACACACTATGGGGGGTGACAACTACTCAGTGAGCCTGCTAGCCAGTGGTGTGCTGACTCTCAGCCTTGCTAGTCAGACAAAATGCACATTCAGAAAGGCAGTGCACAGAACACTCACCTGCTCCCCTGGTGTCCCATACAGCTTGCTGTACTGTGGAAGTAGGCTGTCCAGCAGGGCCTGGTTCTCTTCAAGGCTGAAGGCTGGGGCTCTCTCCACAGTACGTGCCATTGCAGGGTCCAGAGGGGCAGAGACAGCAGCAGTGCAGTGGCAGATGTCGTCCTGGAGCATGTAGTGCAGGCAAGTGGGCTCTCAGGGGAACATGCAGCAATATATATGTGCTGGAGAGGCAGATACTGTCCCTTGTGTCCAAAGTGATAGGTCCAAGTCGTTTGCATCTTCTGAATCTGGCCAATCCATGGAATAGCAGCACCAAAACACGCCCACAGCATCCTTCAAATCTTCAACTTCATGACATACATGATTTTGCAACATTGTTGTGGGTGACCAACTGATTTTCCAGCAACCGACTCGTTCGAATATTCGAAAACGCGTCCGTTGCCAGGCAAGCCCATTGTCAATGGGTGCGCACCGATCGGTCCATTGAGGTACAACGCGCACAGGGGTACAACGCGTACCCGCACACATTGAAAGCAATGGGCCGGCCGGAGGCACCGATCGGTCCATTGCTGTTCAACGCGCACAGGGGTACAACGCGTACCCGCACACATTGAAAGCAATGGGCCGGCCGGAGGCACCGATCGGTCCATTGCTGTTCAACGCGCACAGGGGTACAACGCGTACCCGCACACATTGAAAGCAATGGGCCGGCCGGAGGCACCGATCGGTCCATTGCAGTACAACGCGCACAGGGGTACAACGCGTACCCGCACACATTGAAAGCAATGGGCCGGCCGGAGGCACCGATCGGTCCATTGCTGTTCAACGCGCACAGGGGTACAACGCGTACCCGCACACATTGAAAGCAATGGGCCGGCCGGAGGCACCGATCGGTCCATTGCAGTACAACGCGCACAGGGGTACAACGCTGCACTCGCACACATTGAAAGCAATGGGCCGGCCGGAGGCACCGATCGGTCCATTGCAGTACAACGCGCACAGGGGTACAACGCGCACTCGCACACATTGAAAGCAATGGGCCGGCCGGAGGCACCGATCGGTCCATTGCTGTTCAACGCGCACAGGGGTACAACGCGTACCCGCACACATTGAAAGCAATGGGCCGGCCGGAGGCACCGATCGGTCCATTGCAGTACAACGCGCACAGGGGTACAACGCGTACCCGCACACATTGAAAGCAATGGGCCGGCCGGAGGCACCGATCGGTCCATTGCTGTTCAACGCGCACAGGGGTACAACGCTGCACCCGCACACATTGAAAGCAATGGGCCGGCCGGAGGCACCGATCGGTCCATTGCAGTACAACGCGCACAGGGGTACAACGCGTGCACCGCACACATTGAAAGCAATGGGCCGGCCGGAGGCACCGATCGGTCCATTGCTGTTCAACGCGCACAGGGGTACAACGCGTGCACCGCACACATTGAAAGCAATGGGCCGGCCGGAGGCACCGATCGGTCCATTGCAGTACAACGCGCACAGGGGTACAACGCGTACCCGCACACATTGAAAGCAATGGGCCGGCCGGAGGCACCGATCGGTCCATTGCTGTTCAACGCGCACAGGGGTACAACGCGTACCCGCACACATTGAAAGCAATGGGCCGGCCGGAGGCACCGATCGGTCCATTGCAGTACAACGCATCACTGTACATGTGACTGGCATATGTCAGCATGCCTGTCTCAGATGGACATATGCCAGCCACAGATAGCTCCCAGGGAGTGAGGGGCACACCTACATCACGACAGCCTGTCCAAACCTTATCATAAGGCATGTAAGGCTGCATTTCCTATTGTGTGTATGTTGGTGTACATGTTGTCCTGTGGGTGTCACCTGTGGGCAGCCACCCCCAGGCTGTGCACGTGTTAATGGGGACAGGATCCTGGGTGTTACGTGTACGTGACCACTGTGATGTGCAACTGTTCATATCTGTGCATGTGCCATGGTCACATTTCACAGTGGTGTTTGTGTATGTCATGTCACATACCCCGTGAGTCCCATGTGGGACGGTATGTTTGAGCCAGGGTGTCCCAGTGGCACAATAGTGATGGCCCTCCACAGTCTTTGTGCATGTAGTGTTTACAATGTCTCTGATTTCATGTGCACAATGGGAGACAGTCTCCACATCCACGTTGTGTGTGCATGGACTCTGATGTTGTGCGTGTGTGTCACAGACGTCCATGGCTCTCCTGCCATGGCAAGTGTGGCCACTACCTGTGGGGGTCATGTTTGTTTTGTTGTGGTGTACACATGATACTCCAGGTGATGCCAGTGTCCATGTGGCATTACAGGGTCCCTGGGAATGTGCCTGTCGTTGAGCTGTGGTGCCTGGGGCACATCTGTCCTCACATGTCACCTGTAGGACCGTGTTGACAGATGTTGGCCATGTATGTACCATAAATGTCGTTCCGGTACTGCACACTTCATGTAGTTGTGCCTCATGATGATGTATGTTGGGATCTTGAGTGTGTTCAATGCCGCATATGTGGGGTGACTGACGATCTTGCTTACTTCTCCTCTGCACTGCAGGGCTCCTGCTGTCCATCGGCCATTCCCAGACCTGGCAACGATGGTGGAACGGGACAGCATCCGACGGTACCGCTTCACCAGGCAGCTGATTGAGGATTTTGCAGTGCAGTTGTCCCCACATTTGCAGCCTGGCCGGCCGTATCCTACAGCGCTGACCCCCAAGGTGAAGGTGATGGCAGCCCTACACTTCTTTGCCACCAGTACCTTCCAACATACTGTGGCGTCTGCTGGTGGGATGTCACAGACCATGTTCAGCCGTGTGCTCCGCGATGTTTTGGCGGCAATGTTGCTCTTCCTGAACCGGTACATCTATTTCCCTAGACTGCGACGACTCACTGACGTGAAGAGTGACTTTTATGCCCTGGGGAGGATGCCGCATGTAATTGGCTCCATTGATGGGACACATGTGGCTTTGGTACCACCACAGGCCCAGGAGCAGGCCTACAGGAACCGCAAGCACTACCACTCGGTCAATGCACTGGTGGTGTGTCTTGCAGACATGACCATCACACACGTGTGTGCCCGTTTCCCTGGTTCAGCACACGATGCCTTTGTGATGAGGAGTAGTCGCATCCCCAGGTTGATGGCACAGATGCAGAACCAGCGTGCCTGGCTTGTCGGTGTGTACTGACTTTGTGCCATTGTGTGTGATCTGATCTGTAGTATTCCGCCCACTTTTCCAAGTCAGCTGATGTGCACTTGTCTGTCCGTAGGTGACTCGGGATACCCCAACATGCCGTGGTTGCTGACACCCCTCAGGAACCCTGTGACACCTGCCCAGATGCGCTACAATGAGGCACATGGTCGGACCAGGAGAGTGATTGAGCGGACCTTTGGTCTCCTGAAGAGCCGCTTCCGCTGCCTGGACAAGACCGGAGGGTCCCTCCCATATGCCCCTGCGAAAGTGTGCAAGATTATCATCGTCTGCTGCATGCTCCACAACCTGGCAGTGCGGAAGGAGTTGCCTCTCATCCAGGATGACGATGACCAACATCCGCCACCTGTGGAGGATCCTGGCCTGGACCACGATGCCAGTGACGATGATGATGATGATGGTGATGGTGATGTCCGCACACAGCTCATCACCAACTTCTTTAGCTGAATGTGAGTATCCTGAGGTGTCATGTGAATGATGTGAGTTGGCATGATGTGTGGGTGGTGCTCTGGTGCTGTTGGAGTGTGTCCATGGGCTACTTGACAGGATGTGTGTTGCGATGTGTGGTGACAGGTGGGCTGTACTCCCCAACAGTGTTGACATGCTAACTTGGTTCTGGGTGGGTATCTTGTAACATGTATTGTGCATGAGTTTTGCTGTTCTGTCCTGTACTGCATTGCTTTTGACTGTGTGTCATTTCTGTCCTTCACAGGGTACTTTCAGATTCGTTTGGTCAACTGTGTCCACCGACGACGTGATTGCACATCCAGGCTGGTAGCTGTTGTGTCCCTACAGGTGATGTGCGCCACACCCATGGACTTCCTTCTGTCTACAGTTGTTGACTGTGTGCCCGCTACCAGGTGGGGTTACCTTGCATCTGTAGTGGTTACGGCATGTTGCTACTGTGTAATAAACCTGTGCTTCACTTAGTGATGTGCGTTGTCTGTGGTCACACATTTGACTGCCATTTGCTTACTGCACCTGTGGGCTACTTGACTACAACTGGGAATGGGTGTGGTGTCTGTGCATTGCACCGTCTTCCCTGGCAACATCAGTGTAGGCAATGAGTCAGATGGCCTAGGTGTGTATGTGTTGTGTAGCCCTGGTGGTGTGTCTCCCTCATATGTGTCACGTTGCCTGTACTCACATGCCTGTGTTGTCCTTGCTGTTGCAGTTCGCATACACTGTGTAATTTTGCAGTTCATCATCCCCATAACAGCACCCACGTTGGAATCACGACAGAGGCAAGTATGGTGTATTAGTGTGTTTATTGTGATAATAGTGCATAGGATGGATTGTGCTGTACATGAATCTTGCAATCCCAAGTTCCTAGATGAATAGAAAGTCCAGGTAGACAGGATCCCCAGTATCGGGCCACAGTTGTCTGACACATTGTTCCAACTTGTACTCCCCATGCTATGTGTGGGAGTAGTGTTGCCATCAACAGGGTGAACAGTCTGTGCACAAAGGCGAAAATCCAGAACAGGTTCAGGCTTCCTGGGAGTTGCGCTTGGCCATCAGCCTCTCACTTTCCCCTCCTCGGACGACCCCTCTTCTTGGGGGGCCCTCAAGTGCAGGCTGCTGCGGTGCAGGGGACTCTCCGCCAGAGTCCTCCTCCCTCCCTGTGGCAGTTGCAGTTTGTTCGGTACCAGATGTTGTTGGCACACAGGGAGGTGTGGACTGGTTGCTGTTCATCTGGCGGAGGCATTGTAAAATGTCCCTGTGCACCGCCGTCATCTCATGTAGTACATCCCACTTGGACTCCACGCGGGTCATGTGGGAGTCCACACGTGACATGTGGGAGTCCACACGTGACATGTGTGACTCCACTTGGGACATGTGGGAGTCCAAGCGGGCATGATGGGCAGCCTGCTGCTGTTTGATGTCTCTGAGGAGCCCCACTACCTGGCTGAGCTCTCCGGTGCTGGACTGGTACGCATCAGCTATGCGTACCAGTTGTGGGTCTTCATGCACACCAGCAACGTCTGCAAGCAGCGACCTCTGTCTCCCACCCCTCCCACCACCCCTGCTGACATGTGCAGTGTGTGCAGTTGCACGCACAGATAACCCTGGTCCACCTTGGGGGTTGGTGGTGGTGGTGGTGTCCATGGCCCCAGGTTGGTCCAGGGTCACTGCGCTGGTGTTGTTCCTTATTCTGTCCATGTCGGCAGGGATGGTATTCGTGGTGACAGTCGTTGGAGGGGTGGGTGCAGGGGGTGCAGCTGGTGGACCTGCTGGTGCTGCAGCTGGTGGTCCTGCTGGTGCAGCATGTTGACTTGCACCGGATGTGCCAGGTTGTTCTTCATCGTCCGAGGAGGACAGAGGCTGTACGACGCCAGTGAGCTCGGCATCCTCTTGAGCCTGGGACTGGGACTCCTCAGCGTCTGCTGCTGTGTCCCTATCATCACCTGTTTTTGGGAGACACAAACAATGTATGTCATGTTTCTGCAGGCATCAGTGGTTGACACACCTGACAGTTGTGACTGTGCCTCGGGGTGCGGGCCTGTACATTGTATTGTCCTAAGTCGTCACAGTCAGGGGTTGATATTGGTGTGGCACATTGTCCTGCATTATTTGGGCATTTCTATGTATTCTCTGGGGTGTGAACATGGTCTGCATTGATTGTGTTTGGTTGTCAGCCAGACCTCCTTCCACCACCCACCCACCCACCCAGTCAGTTATCCCACCATGGAACGTGCTTGCATTGCAGGGAGTGTAAGTTGTCTCTCAGGATGTCAGTCAGTGGTGTCCTGCTGTTTGTTGGTGCACAGTTGGCAGCAGGGCCTTGTGCTCCCCACAGCAGTAGCCAGTGTCAGCCATCTTGTGAGTCCTTCTCCACTCCCTGTGATGTGAGCATGGTTCAGGGTGGTGTTGATGGGACAGTTGTGGGGGTGAGCTATGTCTGTGACTACGACTCCCATCATGCTATTGCCTCCACCCCCTTCCCAGCATGCCCATGCTTCCTTCCTTTTGACTCTGCTTCCCTGTGGGGTGGGCTGGCTGTGCTGACAGGATGGCTGGGAGTGTTGTCCTGGCAGTTGTTTGGCTAAGAGTCCCAAGAGTGTCCCTGTGCTTCACACAACATAACCCAGGGTGGTGGTGCTTTGTGGGATCTTGTGTTAGGATGGAGGGCATTGCATTCTACCAGGTGGGTACTGTGGAGTTTGTGTTGGGGGGGTGAGGGGAGGTGCTGGTGACTATAGTCAGTGCTGCAAGTCCCCCTTCCCACCCAGCCAGCCAGATATCCCACCATGGAACGTGCTTGCATTGCAGGGAGTGGAAGTTGTCTCTCAGGATGTCAGTCAGTGGTGTCCTGCTGTTTGTTGGTGCACAGTTGGCAGCAGGGCCTTGTGCTCCCCACAGCAGTAGCCAGTGTCAGCCATCTTGTGAGTCCTTCTCCACTCCCTGTGATGTGAGCATGGTTCAGGGTGGTGTTGATGGGACAGTTGTGGGGGTGAGCTATGTCTGTGACTACGACTCCCATCATGCTATTGCCTCCACCCCCTTCCCAGCATGCCCATGCTTCCTTCCTTTTGACTCTGCTTCCCTGTGGGGTGGGCTGGCTGTGCTGACAGGATGGCTGGGAGTGTTGTCCTGGCAGTTGTTTGGCTAAGAGTCCCAAGAGTGTCCCTGTGCTTCACACAACATAACCCAGGGTGGTGGTGCTTTGTGGGATCTTGTGTTAGGATGGAGGGCATTGCATTCTACCAGGTGGGTACTGTGGAGTTTGTGTTGGGGGGGGTGAGGGGAGGTGCTGGTGACTATAGTCAGTGCTGCAAGTCCCCCTTCCCACCCAGCCAGCCAGATATCCCACCATGGAACGTGCTTGCATTGCAGGGAGTGTAAGTTGTCTCTCAGGATGTCAGTCAGTGGTGTCCTGCTGTTTGTTGGTGCACAGTTGGCAGCAGGGCCTTGTGCTCCCCACAGCAGTAGCCAGTGTCAGCCATCTTGTGAGTCCTTCTCCACTCCCTGTGATGTGAGCATGGTTCAGGGTGGTGTTGATGGGACAGTTGTGGGGGTGAGCTATGTCTGTGACTACGACTCCCATCATGCTATTGCCTCCACCCCCTTCCCAGCATGCCCATGCTTCCTTCCTTTTGACTCTGCTTCCCTGTGGGGTGGGCTGGCTGTGCTGACAGGATGGCTGGGAGTGTTGTCCTGGCAGTTGTTTGGCTAAGAGTCCCAAGAGTGTCCCTGTGCTTCACACAACATAACCCAGGGTGGTGGTGCTTTGTGGGATCTTGTGTTAGGATGGAGGGCATTGCATTCTACCAGGTGGGTACTGTGGAGTTTGTGTTGGGGGGGTGAGGGGAGGTGCTGGTGACTATAGTCAGTGCTGCAAGTCCCCCTTCCCACCCAGCCAGCCAGATATCCCACCATGGAACGTGCTTGCATTGCAGGGAGTGGAAGTTGTCTCTCAGGATGTCAGTCAGTGGTGTCCTGCTGTTTGTTGGTGCACAGTTGGCAGCAGGGCCTTGTGCTCCCCACAGCAGTAGCCAGTGTCAGCCATCTTGTGAGTCCTTCTCCACTCCCTGTGATGTGAGCATGGTTCAGGGTGGTGTTGATGGGACAGTTGTGGGGGTGAGCTATGTCTGTGACTACGACTCCCATCATGCTATTGCCTCCACCCCCCTTCCCAGCATGCCCATGCTTCCTTCCTTTGACTCTGCTTCCCTGTGGGGTGGGCTGGCTGTGCTGACAGGATGGCTGGGAGTGTTGTCCTGGCAGTTGTTTGGCTAAGAGTCCCAAGAGTGTCCCTGTGCTTCACACAACATAACCCAGGGTGGTGGTGCTTTGTGGGATCTTGTGTTAGGATGGAGGGCATTGCATTCTACCAGGTGGGTACTGTGGAGTTTGTGTTGGGGGGTGAGGGGAGGTGCTGGTGACTATAGTCAGTGCTGCAAGTCCCCCTTCCCACCCAGCCAGCCAGATATCCCACCATGGAACGTGCTTGCATTGCAGGGAGTGGAAGTTGTCTCTCAGGATGTCAGTCAGTGGTGTCCTGCTGTTTGTTGGTGCACAGTTGCCAGCAGGGCCTTGTGCTCCCCACAGCAGTAGCCAGTGTCAGCCATCTTGTGAGTCCTTCTCCACTCCCTGTGATGTGAGCATGGTTCAGGGTGGTGTTGATGGGACAGTTGTGGGGGGGCAATATGTGTGACTGCGACTCCCATGATGCTATTGGCTACACTGACTTGGCCAGCATACACAGAATTCCTTCCTTTGAGTGGTCTTCACTGTGTGTTGGTGTTGTTGTGGTGGCTACATGTGTGGATGTGTGTGTTAGTTCTATTTGTGCCACTGCCTAGCTGTAGTTGTGGTTGTGTTTGTACATGTGTTGGCACAGTTGGATGTGACTTTTTTGATGGCATGTGTTGTGTTTATCTGACTGACATACACATTTTGGGATGATTCTGTTCTAGTTGCTGTGTAATTGCTATGTGTGCATGGTTTGACTCTCCCCTTGACAGTGATGTGTGTGTTTTGTGGCAGTTTATTGTGTACATTTGTTGTGTACTCACCAGGCTCTGGGATGTCCTCTAGTCCATATATGCTCACTGGCGGTAGGATGGCCCGCACCTTCTCCTCCCAGGGCCTGAGGTATATTGGCTTGGCAGGAGGGCCACTGCCGGTGTGTTGGCTGTTGATGTAATCTTGCTTCAGCAGTTTCCGTACCCTCCTGCGCACGTCATACCACCTGTTCTGGATGTCGGTCTTTGTGCGCCGACATGGTGATTGGGCGTTCACCCTGTTGATGATCCTCTCCCACATCTTGGTTTTCTGCGACATGGGGGTCTGTTGGACCAATGTGCCAAACAGCTGTGGCTCTACCCTGAGGATCTCGTCTACCAGGACTTCCAATTCACAATCTAGGAACTTGTGATTCTTCTTGGGGGGCATGGTGATGGGTGGTGATGGTGGGTGATGTGTGTGTTGGTGTGCAGGTGAGGGTGTGTGGGTGTGTGTTGTGCTGGGTGTATGTGAGGTAGGTATTTGTTGGTGTGCTGCTGGTGTGTGGCTTGTGTGAGGGATGAGCTGTGGGTGTGTGGTTGCTTTCTCTTGGGTGCTGGCAGTGGAATGGCATTTGCAAAGGCTCATGGTAGTGATTTGTGTCCTTTATATAGGTGGAGTTGTGGGTGTGTCTTTGTTCTCTGTCCCCACCCCCCCAGTATTTATTGGCTTGGTAATTGCTTGTTTGGCCTTTTTTGGTTGATTTTTCCTTTGTGCTGTTTGTGTATGTTGGAAACGTTCTTGTGACCGAGTCGGACCCTGCATTGGTCTCGTACGGTGTTTTCCGCTTCGTTCACGCTGTGTTTGTGCAGTTTTGTATGCTGCGCACGCGTCGGTCGCGGTGTATTGTGTTGCTTCGGCTCGGTTTTGTATGCGTGTCGGTCGTACGGCTTGTCCTCCGTCCGACTCGGTCGTGTTTTTCGCGCCTTGCATCGTACTTTGCGGGTTGGAGTTGGCGGGTACGATTCGGTCGGATTTGTTCCGGGTGCGTGTCGGTCGGTTGGATTCGCGTGTTTTTCCGGCCGGATTGCAATTTTCCGAGCGGCTCGGTCGGTCGGCTTGGTTTCCTGACGTGTCGGTCGGATTTATCGCGGCTTGCATCGTACTTGGCGTGTCGGGCGCCACTGGTACGTGTCGGTCGGTATTTTTTCCGGATCCGAGTCGGTCGGTGCTTTTCCGGCCCGAATCGGAATCCGACCCCTAAGTGTCTATACTGTATCATGATTTGAACTCTCAATAAAAATAAATAATTTTAAAAAAAGGAATTACATGATGCAGTTCAAGAAACTGTAAAACAGGCATTAGGTAGAAATGTGTTTTGTGGTCATTTTGAGTTGAAGAATCTCGGCAACGAATGGGCATAGCGGCGGCACCCCCACCTAGTCGCACCACTCTGATCCCAAAATTCAGACCACACCAATTTCCCATTTATGGAAGTATTGAGGCCCAGTTTATTAGACATTTTTCAACTTATAAGCTACCCTTTAAACACCGTTTAACTCCTTATTAGGTGAGCCGGTGTCCTTGACCCATAGCCTCAGCACTGTGCCTTACATTCAATGCCGGCCAGTTTACCCAGGTGAGCAGGCGGTGGTCCCGTGCTGAGGACGGAGCTGTTGCGTCCTTTGTGCACAACCAGGAAATCCCTACTTAATGGCGGCCGTTGCGCGAACAGGTTGAGCAAGCCCTCTGACCTCCTGGTCAGGGACCTCTGCTCTCCCCCTCGCACAGCTCTGTCGTTGCGCCGCTGCCCCCAGCACCTCCCTGGTTGCAGGTAGGTGTTCGAGGCCCACCTCCACCCGCAGGCTCCTGCCTGCGCCTCATCCCTGGTGGTCCAGTGGGAGAGCCTTACTCTTCTGCTGGTCAGCTCGGCCAGCCTTCTCTGTCTTTCTGTTTTTTTTTTAATCTATCTTTCCTGTCTGTCCTGTTTATTGTGCCTGTTTTTCTGCCTATCTGTTTTTAATTTTTGTTGTTCTTACTGTGCCTTGTTGTGTCCTCTGTTGTGTCCTGTGCCTGTTTTCTCTGCCCTTTTCCCACCACTGCTGCCCCCGCGGCCCCTGTCTCCCAACCCCCACCGCCGGTTCCCGCTCCCACATACCAGCTGCACTCCCTCCCCTGTCCTCTACTTAATGGCGGCCGCGCGCAAGCCAGTCTGCGCCCGTCCCCGACCAGCGCCGGACACCACCGGACACCACCCACGGCCAGTTTTCCTGTCGACACTGCTGCCGAACCTTCACCAACCTCCGAACCCCCTTGGCCCTCCGGACACCACCACACCCGAACCCCTGAGATGCATCCTCCTCAATGTGCGCTCCCTGCACAGACACTCAGTAGAGATCTGGGACCTCCTCGACACTCTTTCACCAGACGTCGCCTTCCTCACAGAAACCTGGACAAACTCCACCTTTACCCCGGACATCGCTATCGCCATCCCCGACGGATACAAGATCCAGAGGAAGGACCGCCCCAACAGCCCTGGAGGACTCGCCATTGCGCACAGGAACTCCCTCCTACTCACTACTTTAAGCACGAACGACTCCTCGTCCCCTACGGAACACCTCCATTTCCAGATCCAGACTAGCCCCAGAGCGACCCTATGGGGCACCCTCGCCTACAGACCTCCCAGACCACGAACCCCATTCATCAGAACCATCAACGACCTCATCGAGCCCCACGCCATTGCCTCCATGGACTACATACTGCTCGGAGCCCTGAACTTCCACCTCGACAACCTCAGCGACCCCAACTCCACGCCCTCCTGGACAACCTCACCAACATCGGACTGAAACAGCTAGTCACCACCCCTACCCACAAGGCAGGACACACCCTCGATCCCATCTTCGCAGGAGGAAACAACATCCACTTCAGCCACACCACGCAACCCCCCTGGACAGACCACCACTGCGTACACTTCTCCCTCGAAAAAACCACAGCTCCCAAACCTACACCACACCCTCCGCAAAGGAATTGGAGCAAGGTCACCGAGGAACACCTCAACTCCACCCTCAACCACGATCCCCATTCCCCCACGACCAACGTCAACTCTGCAGCCAAAGAACTACACAGGTGGATCACCAACTGTGCAGACAAGCTCGCCCCCCTCCGTAACACCGTCAGACAGCGAACCATGAAAGCCACCTGGTTCACCACCGACCTCCGAGAATCCAGACTCACCTGCAGACATCTCGAGAAAGTATGGAGAAACACCAAAACCCTAGAAGCTCCGACCACCTACAAGAACGCCATGACAGAATACCACCAACGCATCAGATCCACCAAAAGTACCTTCATCCAGAACAAAAATCCTCGCCAACTCCAGCAACTCGAAGGAACTCTTCAGCATCATTCAGGATTTCACCAAACCCCCCAGGGAAGCCGCAGACGTCACACATTCCCAGGACCTCTGCAACAAACTCGGCTCCTACTTCCATCTCAAGATCAAGTCCCTCTACTGCAACTTCAACGAACAGACACCGAAACCACACCTACCACCAGCAACGCTAACCAGTCTATCATCTCGGCCTGGACCCCGGTCACCACCGAAGACACCGCAATGACCATGAAGAGCATTCACTCAGGAGCCCGAATGGACCCCTGCCCGCCGCACATCTTCCACAGAGCCGCCGCCGCAATAGCACCTGAGCTACGACGCACCATCAACGCCACCTTCGAATCCGGCACTTTCCCCGACAACTGGAAATGCGCAGAAGTCAAGCCCCTCCTCAAGAAGCCCTCCGCAGATCCTACAGACCTCAAAAACTACAGTCCCATCTCTCTCCTCCCCTTCGCGGCCAAAGTCACAGAGAAGATCATCAACACTCAACTCACGAACTTCATCGAAGCCAACTCCATCCTCGACTCTTCCCAATCTGGATTCCGCAGCAACCCCAGCACCGAGACCGCCCTCCTCGCCGCCACAGACGACATCCGCACCCTCCTCGACCAAGGCCACACTGCAGCCCTCATCCTTCTAGACCTCTCTGCAGCCTTCGACACCATCTCCCACCGCACTCTCACCGCCAGACTCCACGATGCCAGCATTCAGGGAACTGCCCTCGACTGGACAGCTCTTTCCTCACCGGCCGAACCCAAGGAATCAGACTCCTGCCTTTCCTCTCCGAACCCACAGAGATCAACTGCGGAGTACCCCAAGGATCATCGCTCAGCTCCACGCTCTTCAACATCTACATGGTCCCCCTTGCTGCCATCGTCAGACAGCATGGACTCAGCATAGTATCCTACGCCAATGACACCCAGCTCATCCTCTCCCTCACGAAGCAACCCAACACCACCAGACTCCGCTTCCAGGAAGGAATGAAAGACGTTGCATCCTGGATAAGCAGCAGCTGTCTGAAGCTCAACTCGGAGACAACAGAAATCCTCTCCTCTGACCCACCCCCTCAGCATGGGACAACACCTGGTGGCCCACCGCCCTCGGCAACCCCCCCACTCCCACGGACCACGCCCGGAACCTCGGTATCATACTCGACTCCTCCCTCACCATGACCCGACAGATCAACGCCTTCTCCACCGCATGCTTCAACACCCTCCGCATCCTTCGCAAGACCTTCAAGTGGATCCACCCCGAATCCAGAAAGACAGTCACCCGCACACTCATAACAAGCAGACTGGACTACGGAAACGCACCCTATGCCGGAATCGACAAATCCCTGCTCCGAAAACTCCAGACCATCCAGAACACCGCTGCCAGACTCGTCCTCGGCATCCCACGACATGAACACATCACCCACCACCTACGAGACCTCCACTGGCTCCCCATCGAGAAGAGAGTAACCTTCAAGCTACTCACGCACGCCTACAAATCCCTCCACAACACCGGACCCCAATACCTCAACGAAAGTCTCCTTCCACGTACCCAAGAGGAACCTCCGCTCTGCTGACCTCGCCCTAGTCGAAACCCCACGCATTCGCAGAGCGGGCGGAAGAGCCTACTCCTACATCGCGGCAAAGACCTGGAACGAACTCCCACTCAACATCAGACGTTCCCCCTCGCTGCACACCTTCAGGAAGTGCCTCAAGACCTGGCGCTTTGGCTGAATCGGAGCTGCACGCCCCCCCCACCAGCACCTTGAGACCCTCACGGGTGAGTAGCGCGCTTCACAAATCCCTGATTAATTGATCCCTCTACTGTTTAAAGCCAAGGGATTTCCTTTTTATTTTTTCCAACCTCAGCCGCCCAAGGCATTTTTTTATTCATTGTAATGACAATCGGCGCGCAGGGCGCGCTGACGTCATTACATTGAAAATGAAATGAGCCAATTGGCTTATTTCACTTTCACTGCTTCGGTGTTAGCAGGGCTATCTCAGCCCCGAGCACCGAAACACATGGGAGAGGTATCATTGTAAAGGGGCCAATCACCCTTTTCCAATGGTATCCTTCCCTAGTGGATCTCTGCTTGGGAATCGCCGCAGGAGGTCGATCCCCAAGCAGAGATCCACCACTAGACACCAGGGAGGTGGGAACGGCCCCTTGGGCAAGGAACTTTGCTCCCCCAAAACTTGTATGGGCTTATTTAGTCTTTTTGGCCACAACAAACCCCCCCCCCCACACGGGGCAGAAAGCCCACTGGGCACCAGGGATATGTTTATGGGCATGTTCGGGAGCGGCCCATAGTCAAGGGACGCTCCTTTTTTTTTTTTTTGCACACATTTTAGCCATTTCTGCCCCCCTAGGGGGCAAATCAGTGATATTTTTAGGGTCTGGTAGAAAACTGTGAATTGGAGTTCGGCTGACAGTTTGCATGTACTGGCGTTTGGCTGGCTGTTTGTACTATTTCTAAAGACAGTGGTCCCCAGACAGAAAATAAGTTATAAATCAATAAATATAGACCCAATCAGTACTATATTGTAGACATCTGTCCAGCCGGACAGATATTTAATATGCAGTCAAATAATGTTTACAGACAATAAACATGGAACAGTTTAAGTGGGACACAAGCCTGCATCCAACTTAGCAAGAAAGACGTACAACATAAAGTAAGGGGTTCAGGCAAAGGAAATTGTTTGTTTCAAGCACTTTTCTAATAGAACAAACAGAATATACATGAGACACCATTACATAGAAATTAGAACATTTTCAAAGGGTGTATATGGTGTACAAGGTGTCGACGGCGTTTCGATCCCTTAAAAGAATAATGGAATCATCCTCGGGACATTATAAATAACATGCCTGTTTTCATATGGCTTAAATTGCCAACGTGAAGAATGGAGCTGTGACAAAAGGTCTTGAGAATCAAGAAGAACGGAAGGCCACCGGCATAGGATCTGTAGGGATGGTGGTCTTAGTTATAATCCTGGGTAGTATGCACCGGAGTCAAGGTTCCGGTTAAGGGAGTTCCATTGTGGACATAATTCCAATGAAAAGCAAGCCGCATTTGCGGTCTTGAGCCGTAATACAGGCCAGTACGTATGTAATCTAGGGTCCGTCACAGCCATATGAAACCAGGCATGTTATTTATAATGTCCTGAGGATGATCCCATTATTCTTTTAAGGGATCGAAACGCCGTCGACACCTTGTACACCATATACACCCTTTGAAAATGTTCTAATTTCTATGTAATGGTGTCTCATGTATATTCTGTTTGTTCTATTAGAAATGTGCTTGAAACAAACAATTTCCTTTGCCTGAACCCCTTACTTTATGTTGTACGTCTTTCTTGCTAAGTTGGATGCAGGCTTGTGTCCCACTTAAACTGTTCCATGTTTATTGTCTGTAAACATTATTTGACTGCATATTAAATATCTGTCCGGCTGGACAGATGTCTACAATATAGTACTGATTGGGTCTATATTTATTGATTTATAACTTAATTTCTGTCTGGGGACCACTGTCTTTAGAAATAGTTCAATTACCCAAAGGTCCCTGACCAATTGTATTTGGGTCTCCTTGTTTTTTCATAGCATGGCTGTTTGTACTGGCATTTTGCTGGTGGTGTGTTTGGACTAGCGCTTGGTGGCGGTGTGCGTTGGATGGTGTTTGGCTGGCGGTGTGCGTGTATGGTGCTTGGCTGGCAGTATGTATGAACTGGCACTTGGCTGGTGGTGTGTGTGGTCTGTCACTTGGCTGGTGATATGGCTTGCGGGATCCCCCAGTTTTTTACCCAGAATCCTCTGCAAACGTCAAATTTAACTAAAAAGTCACATTTTCCTCACATTTCTGTGTGAGATATTTGAAGGATCACCGCGCCGGCACAAATTTCCTACCACCCAGCGTTTCCCTCGATCTCTTGATAAAAAATGATACCTCACTTGTGTGAGTGCCCAAAGCAGAGTCAGCCTAAAAACTGCTTTGGGCACCCACACAAGTGAGATATCATTTTTATCAGGAGACAAAGGGGAATGCTGGGTGGTAGGAAATTTGTGCCAGGACACTCTTCCCACACAGAAATGTGATAAAAATGTTATTTAGCTAAATTTGAGATTTACAGGGGATTCTGGGTAAGAAAACGTTGGGGGATCCACACAAGCCACATCTCCCTGGACTCCCCCGAGTTTCTAGTTTTCAGAAATGTCTGGATTCGGTAGGTTTACCTAGAAGGCCGCCAAGCCCGGGAACAAAAACCCAGGTACCCCCCCCCCGCGTCCCTATCTATCACAAAACAACCTGTTTTTACAAGGGGGTCACCTGTATTTTTGGTCCCAGGCTCAGTGGCCATCTAGGGGGGTTGTTTGAGGTAGCACATAGAAAATGTATTTGCTTCCCATCACAGGTTGTTCCCGGCCTTGGTTTTTAGAAGTGGTGGAAGTCACCACCAACAAGATGTTTCTATGTAGTAGTGCCGATCAGTGAATGTCTAGGCTCAGGGTCAAGCTTGAACTAGTGCCTCATTGATCCCCTCCTCAAGCCAATAGGCCGGGGTCTCCCCCCTGTGCATCACAGTTCAGCAGTCTGTCTCCCTACTGGCGTAGACTGTGGCTGATCCGTTGTTTCCTGGTGAGGAGCCTCCCCAGGGCTTCAGGCGATAACCCCCCGATCCCTCCCACCCGACAGGGAGGAAGAGGGGAAAGAGGACTGTATGGTAATTAAACCCTAGGTCCTACAGCACCCTGTCCCCCACCCAGGCCATAGACTCGCCTGGGAGGGAGGGCCCAGTGGGCCAGTAGAGCAGGCCTCGGTCAGCGTTTCACTGCAGGGGAGGCCGAGGAGCACTCTGGAGACTTGGGGAGAGGCACCCAGGAATGCAGGCATCTAGCCTTGGACTATTCTCCGTCCTGCTCCCCATCAGAAGACCTCGCGTCGCAGCAGTGCCAAATGGCGTCCTCTGGGTTGCGGCTATCTTAACACCCGACCAGTTGTGATGTGGTTTATAAAAGTTTTGACACGTGTTCTCTCCCAAAAACTTTGTGGCACCCCAGTGTGACCATAACTTGGCCTTTACTTTCCTTATATGTACACCCTTTCATCATTTGTTTAGTTGCTTGCTTTTTCTCTTGACTCTGAAAGCAGTCCTTCTCTTTTCAATTTAGTCAGTTTGTCGCTTGAGCAAACTGCAGGCACTTTCGGGGCAAATTCCCTACACCACCTTCGTCCTCCACAAATTGGTGCTGAGAATCGGATGGCCTTTTTTCATATGGTTGTGACTCCCTTTCACATTGAATAGTCAATCACTCCACCATGTTCTTTGCTCCCTCTCTCTGGACTATACTTTAGAAGAAAAAGTTATTTTCCTTTGGTAATGCTGTTTCTGGTGGAGAGACTATCTCACTGCAGATTATTTACTGCACTCCTACTTCCCCGTTCTGTTGAGTGGCCTCTTTTTATCATCTAAAAAGGTCCAAAGTTAGTGATCAGCATAGTGAGACCAGCAATTGTTCCACATTCCGTGTTTGAGGACATAGAAAGTGAAAAGATAAGAAATATCTGATAGAGACTTCTAGCTGCAGATTCCTTACCTTAGAATTTCCCAGGAGTCAGCCTGGATCCAGAAACTTTTGAGTGAGCAGTACCCCTTGCGCGTGGTGTCGGGCGGCTCCATTCGGCTCCGTGTGACATCATCGGCATCGATGATGTCGCGGTCACCTATATAGGTGCTACCCAGGTGCGTGGAGGTCAGTTCTTTTCGCACAGTTAAGAGCCGATCCGGGAAGAGCTACCCCTTCTGCCACTTTTATGCAGGTCTTTTTCAACTTTTTGTCGACTTCGGAAAAAAAAAATCCACGTGTCGCGGGATGTCTTCGAGGCAGACAGGATTTAAACTGTGTGGTGCTTGTCATCGCGCCATGTTGGTTACTGATCCCCACCTCGTCTGCCTTTGGTGTCTCGAGCGCGACCACTACTCGAAGTCCTGCTCAGACTGTCAGGCCATGGCTCCAAAGGCCTTGTTGGAGCAAACCTTGAAGCCCCATGCGGCCTGGCAGTCGACACCGGCTAGCGAGACTCCGCGGAGATCGCGGGCCCGATCGAAAAAGAGGAGGTCGTCGAACCGCTCCCAGAGCCCCAAGTCCTGTTCCTCCCACTCAAGGTCCTCAGGACACTCAGGGAAGAAGTCCAAGTGGACTTAGTCTTCACCTCGACTGTCATCCGTCAACGAACGAGGTAAGGAGCACCGACGCTCTAGGCACGATTCTGCGGTGCCGCAGCAAGGGCCTATTATGCATCTCCCTCCCTTTCCGGGAGCTGGAGTGACCCCCGCTCAAATTAAAGAGTTCTATGAGGTCATGCACAGCCTATTTGAGCGGGCTGACCCCTCTGGTGAGCCTTCGGGCCCTTCAACACCGTCTGCTTCGGCCACAGCACTGGTGGGGCCTCGGGGGATCCGATTCCGGGACGGCGCCGGTCGTGCCAACATGACCTTTCCCAGCCTCGGACGCGAAGTCGGTGCCTACTTAGCTGCCGGCTCCCACCGGTGGTTCCAGCCCTATCCTCATCCCAGACGATATGGACGCGATTCCTGTCCTGGTAGAACCCAGGGGTTCTATGTTGTTGCCTGTGCATTTTCATGACGTTTTCAGGCATGGGAGAGGACTGGGAGGGGTCTATGGACCCTTTAGAACACCAGGATGAGTCTGTGGAGCAGATGGACTGGTGGAGGAGCTTGGGGAAGCCAGTGGACTGGACACATCCCCAGATACTGGCATGCTGTCTCCACCAACTGTGGCTACGGAGGAGGGGGCATTTTATTCCCTGGTGGTAAGAAGGGCAGCTGAGATCCTTGGACTGGAGTTGCCCTCTGTGCAGTTCCAGACTAATCTCCTGACCGAAATGCTTCAGCCTGGGGCTTTAACCTCTGAACCCCTACTGCCCTTTAATGAAGCACTGACGTATGTCCTACTAGGCACGCGGTCCAAGCATAGCACGAGGGCTCCTGTGAACGGGGCAGTAGCACGCTACCATCGCCCGGCTCCGGGCGACCCAAAGTTCATCAACCAACACCCCACTCCTGAAAGCTTGGTGGTGCAGTCTTCAACTTCCCAGGGCGCCTTCCCGTCCGCCCTTATGGACAGGGAATCCAAGAGGTTGGAATCACTTGGGAAGACGGTGTTTTCTTCCTCCTGACGGGGAGGCCATCTGAGAGAGATGAAGATCAGGGGACACATGTCTCCGGCGGACTTGGGGCTTCACATCAATTTGTTGGAGATTCGGTTGGCATTAAAAGCGTTTCTACCCTTTGTCAAGGAGAAGTTATTGCAAGTGTTCACAGACAACACCACCGAAGTGGTAATGCAACAAACGGGGTGGGGTTGTGAACCCTCTGTCAAGAGGCCCTGCGTCTCTGGACATTGCTGGAACAGCAGGGCATAACCCTGGTGGTTCAACACCTGGCAGGTTCTCTTTTGACCTTCCTCTCGAAGTATGCAACGTTATTTTGGCGGCATTCGACTAAGACTGTGTATGCCTGCTGTTGGCAAAAGTTTGTATTATATTGTACAGAAAGGTCTATTGACCCTCTTTCTGCTTCTGTTTCTATTCTTCTTTTTGGGCCGAATGTACAACCTTTTTTAGCAGTCACAAACGGGAAATCAGCCCGTTTGTGACTGCTAAATAGGTCTGTGGCATGTACAAACCCTATTTTGCGAGTCGGTAACCTATTACAGACTCGCAAAATAGGGTTTGCGACTCGCTATGAGGAAGGGGCGTGCCAAGGGCATCCCTTCCTAATAGAGAGTCGTACTGATGTGTGTGATTGTTTTGTGACCGCAAATGCGGTTGCAAAACTATCACAGTTGCCACCTACTTCAAGTAGGTGGTAAGTCAGTCGCAAATGGGAAGGGGTCCCCAGGGAACCCCTTCCCCTTTGTGTTAGGTAGCAAAAATAATTTTTAAGAGCAGGCAGTGGTCCCACAGACCATGGTCCACCAGACCACTGCCTACACTTAAAAAATGAAACAAACGTTTCATTTTTCTTTTTTAAATGCATCCCGTTTTCCTTTAAGCAAACCGGCTCCATTTAAAAAAAAATTATAATAATCTACTACGTTTAAAAACCAGTCACAGACATGGTGGTCTTCTGACCATTCCAATGAGTCGCAAATTTCTACCTGCTGCATGAATATTAATGAGGCAGGTCCTTTGTGACCCATTTGGGAATCGCAAACAGTGTCTCAGACACTGTTGTACATTCTATTTTGCGAGTCGCAAAACATCGCAGTTTCCGACTATCAAAATGGAATGGTCGAACATCTGGCCTTTTATTCTTACTCTTGCCCAGCAGGGCTCTTTGGGTACTCTTAAAGGTTATCTTTCTGCTCTATCAGCTTTTTTGCGGCTGCCAGACCAATCCTCTGTTTAAATCTCCAATTGTGAATAGGTTCTAGGAAGGGCTGGGTCACTTGTTTCCTCCCACACCCTTTGTCATGCCACAGTAGAACCTTAATTTGGTCCCTACTTTTCTTATGTGTGCTCCTTTCGACCCTTTGCACAACTGTCCCCTCTGGCTGCTAACCAGCAAGACAGCCTTTCTGGTGGCGATAACATCTGCCTAGCGGGTGAGTGAGTTGCAGACGTTATCATGTAAGCCCCACTACATGATGACTTTTGTAGATAAAGTGGTGCTTTGCACCCGTGCTTCATTTCTCCCAAAGGTGGTGACCCCATTCCATCTGGGTCAATCTATCACGCTGCCCACCTTTTTTGCTCCCCCGCATCCCTCTAAAGAAGAGGAGCGCCTCCACCCACTGGACCCTAAAAGAGCGTTGTTGTTCCTTCTTGATCGCACAAAAGAGTTCCGGGTGGATGACCTACTCTTTGTGGGGTACATGGGAGCCAACAAAGGTCGGGCAGTGCATAAAAGTACCATTTCTCGCTGGGTGGTTCTCTGCATAAAGACCTGCTACGCTTTGGCTAAAAAGCAGCCCCCTGAGGGATTAAAAGCCCATTCCACCAGGGGAAAGGCTGTGACCACAGTGCTGGCTCGGAGTGTCCCAGTCCGAGACCTCTGCCAGGAAGCAACGTGGGCGTCTCTACACACGTTTGCCAAGCACTACTGCCTGAACAGTCCGGTCCGCAGGGACGGGCATTTCATCCGTTCGGTCCGGCAGGACCTTCTAGTGTGAGGAATTTGTCCGCAGCCCACTGCCAGGATGGTGTGGGTTGGGTATTTATTCTAAAGTAAGGAATCTGTAGCTAGAAGTCTCTAGCAGATGAACAAGTTACTTACCTTCAGTAATGCATTATCTGGTAGAGACAAGTTGCAAATTCCTTACAGACCCACCCATGCCTTCCCGCTCTGTCGACTTATTCTTTAGGGCTACTCCTTTTTTCAGGGCCCTAGTTTTGGCAATCACGTCAGTCACTTCATCGCTCTGCGCTTCTGGTGTGGAAAAGTGAAAAGCACTGACGTCCGAGCGCCAGAGTGGCGCCTATATAGGTGACCGTGATGTCATGACCGTTGCCAACGACGTCACGTGGAACTGAATGGAGCCACCCGATGGCGCGCGCAAGGGGTACTGCTCACGCAAAAAAAGGTTCTGGATCCAGCCTGACGCCTGGGAAATTCTAAAGTAAGGAGCTAGATATTGTCTATACCAGATAATGCGTTACTGAAGGTAAGTAACTTGTTCGTATTTCAGCACTCACTCAGGGCTGGTGCTTACATTTTGCTCCACTTCATCGCTGCTGGGGCAATATGGAGTCAGAGGAAAGCCGTATGACGCCACAGAATGGAGCGAAGGAGTGTTGCTGGAAAAAAGTTTGAATCAAGTTTGGCGCCTGGGGGATATTCTAAAAAGAGGAATCTAAGGAGAGGAACCTGCAATTGGAGTGTCCACCAGAAAGGCCATTGCCGAAGGTAAGTATCTTTTTTGTTAAAGCTGTCATTTTCTCTTCATTGAGATCTACTCAGAAATTTGCACTAATTGCAGTCTTTGGCTTTTTTGTGAATTCTTAAAACAAAGCCTTTTCATGGCCTCTACTTCTTGGCCTTATCTTGGACCCTGCTTTTTGTGGTTTGTAACTGAAGAATAACATACTGATTTTTTTTATTTTTATATATAGATATTTTAAGGTGTTTACACTTGCGTATCACTGATCTTGTGCTATGCAAGTTAACCTAGCAACCCATCAGCTAATGTTTTCCAGAGAAATTATGTTTTGCAGCTATGGATTATGTTATAATTACATTGTTCAGTAATAACACACCCAGTGGTTCATGTGGTAAACCGGTAACCTGCATGTGCTGGACCAGCTGTGTTTATTTTTTTTTGTGTCGTAATTCTTTATTGAAAAATTAAAGGTATATATATTCATAAAAGTATAATACAACATAATGGATCCGAAATAGTCCAACGGTTTTTCCTTCTTTATATTATACTGTATAATATAAAGAAGGAAAAAAAAAACTTGCAAGTAAGAGAGGAAAAGGAAGGAAGTGGGAGAAATGAGAAAAAAGACAGTGTTAATAAAAGAAGAGGAGAATATTGGACGTTGTATGCTAAGAAATCTAACTCTGGTTAGTTATAATCAAGGAAAGAAGTTAGACAAGATGAATTATGGAACGAGCAAATATAATTTCGAACTGTTAAAATATATTAAATCCATAATATGAATTGTGATATATATATATGGGTGATGGGAAATAATAAAGGATACGAAATAATAAAATGAATGAATAGATTAATAAATATGTAGATAAATGGATAAAAGGATAAATAAATGGATAGATAAATAAGTTGATAGATATTAAGAGTGGAAAGATAAAGAAATTAGAAGAAAGGAAAAAAAAACAACAAAAAAACCTCCTTGTCCAGAAAAAGAAGGTAGGAATGGGACCGGGTGAGAAAAGAGGATAGAGGGAAAGAACGGACAAGTCAATAAGGAGGGACATTTAAGGATCTCGGAGAAAAGGAGTCCATACTTGTTGAAATATTACTTCTTGGTCTTGTAATTTATATATTATATGTTCATGTGAAGCTGTCTGGATCATTGCGGCCATCCAGTCCTCCATAGATGGAGGATTAGGTGATTGCCACAACCTTAAAATACACATTTTAGCTGTGGAAAGTGCAATATGTAAGAGTCGCGCTGAGGACGCGTGATGTCATAAGAACTCCCAAAATCATGCAGTAAGATAGTAGGGGAGGTAAGAGGAAGTTTGAGAGGAATAGTTTCCTTTAATATAACTCCTACTTGTGTCCAGAATAGTTGTAGAGAGGGACACTCGCAGAGTAAATGGAGGAGGTCACAATTAACTCCTTTATGTTTACCCCAGGTATGAAGATAGTCCAATATCGGAGATGGTTCTAATGTCCAGGGGGGAGGTCCAAGACATCTCCTCAGGCAGTGCTGTAGTTCTAGATGTCTTGAGATCTGATGTAAAGGAAGGTCAAAATCTTCATGAAGAAGATCAAAGGATTTCAGTTCGCCATTTACTATAGTCTGATCTAATGTCTGGATTACTTTCGAACTCCAGTTGGACCAATGAAGCACATGACCATTAATACGAATACTTTCATTACCCCATAATGGAGCTTTAGAATGTAAACGATGAGCAATTCTTAAAAGACGATGCGCTCTTTGCCATGCTTGGTATGTAGCATGAAGCACGGGATGTGGAGGGGAGGTTTGAGGTTTACGAATACTGTATAAGAAGTTAAGACCATCATCGCAATTAAGTATTAAGCGTTCTGTTGTAACCCATTGTGGAGTATCCGTTACCCCTGGAAGTAAATAAGCCAATTGTGAGAGATGGAAGGCCAAGGAATAATGTTCCAATGATGGTAAACCTAAGCCACCATGAGAACAACGTGCTAATAATTTAGCAGCTGCTAGACGAGGTTCCCCAGACAAATGACCGAATACGGGAATCTATACGGCGAAGTAAGTTCAAAGGTATTACAACCGGAAGCAATCCTAGTGTATAAGTAAAGCGGGGTAGAGTTACCATTCTCACCGCCTGAACCCTCCCCCACATAGAGTAGCCCAAAAGTGACCTTTTGGCAAAATCAGTTTCCATTTGTGCTATAAGAGGTGAAAGATTATCCAAAACCATTCTCTCAAGTCCGCGATTAATCAAAATTCCTAAGTATTTTAATTGGGACGATTTCCAGCAAAAGGGGTATCCATCAATTGAAGCTTTTGTGGTACCAGAGGAGAGTGGGAGAGCTTCACTTTTGTCCCAATTCACCTTCTAACCAGAAATGATTGAGAATTCATTGATGATATCAAGTAAAGTTGGTAGGGAGTGGGAGAGATCTTTTAGTGTGAGAAGGATATCGTCAGCATATAAATATAGCTTAATACTCCTCCCGTTATGGGTATACCTTGAATCTGCGATGAGTGGCGAATGGGTGTGGAAAGGGGTTCCATTGCTAATAAGAATAAAAGGGGACATAGTGGACAACCTTGATGGGTACCTCTTCGAATTGGAAAGGAATCAGAAAGAAAGCCTCCACAATTGACCTGTGCTATGGGGTTATCATATAATAAACGGACCATAGAGATAAATTGATCCCCTAGGCCGAAGCGTTTCATGGTGGTAAAAAGATAAGTCCAGTCAATGCGATCAAGCGCTTTTTCCGCATCCAAAGAAAGAGCAATCGTGTCCTCTGTCAATTCTTTCGCAGACCATAAAGTATGAGCTAAAAATCGGAGGTGGTTTCTAGAGGAACGGCCTGGGACAAAGTCAACCTGTGAATGATGTATTAGAGAGGGAATAACTTTACGTAATCGTGATGCCAAAGTACTTGCCAATATCTTAATATCACAGTTAAGCAAGGAAATGGGGCGGTAGCTACCACATACGAGCGGATCCTTACCCAGCTTGGGTATGACTGCAATCAATGCTTTATTAGAAATAGGACCAAGAGAAGATGTCTGAACAGCTTCGTGAATAGCAGAATGCAGAGTATTAATTGTTTCTTCCCCTGACCATTTATAAAATTCCTCAGGGAACCCATCTTCATCTGGGGATTTATGATGAGGTAATTTGGGGATAGCTGTGGCTACTTCATCCTTAGTAATGTCGCCCCCAATTAAATCTCTACCCTCATCTGTGAGACATGGATGATCAATTTTCGCAAGATATGCAGCTATTTGATCTTCAGTTGCTGGGTTCTCAGGAGTGTAAAGTGTTTTATAAAAGGATGCAAAAGTATTTACTATTTCTTGTGGTTTGGTGAGGATCTCGCCAGATTCTGTACGTATTGCAGATATAGCCATAGAAGCTTCACGTTGTTTTAGCTGTGCTGCGAGCAGTCGGCCAGCTTTCTCCCCTTGCTCATAGTGTCTACCTTTTAAACGTTGAAGAGCATACTCTGCTTTTGAAGTGTAGAGATTATTAAGTGCTATTTTAGCTACCTCTAGACTTTTGCGATTGGTCACTGTAGGACGAGAAGTATATAGTTGAGTAAGAGAAACAATTTGGGCTTCAAGTTCAGTACAACGCAAAGATGCTGATTTATTGGCTACAGCTGCATCTCTCATTAGTTGTCCACGAATAGTTGCTTTTGCAGACGCCCAGATAGTTTTAGAAGAGGTAACAGAAGATTTGTTATTGATTATATATTCCGAAAAGTGAGAAAACATAGTTGATTTTTTCCCTGAGGCGAACGGTATTTTTTAATGTTCATACGCCATGGTTTTCGACCTGGAGAAGTTAAACCTACTTCCAGGGCAAGAAGAACTGGAGAGTGATCAGAAATAGCTGCTTCTGGAATGTTGGATTCATTAGTAATTACAACAACAGAATGGGAAATAAGAAAATAGTCTATTCTAGATTGTGTGCCATGGGCAGAGGAGAGAAAGGTATACTCTTGATCTGATGGATGACAAAGGTGCCAGTGATCTACTAAACCATGGTCTGAAGTTATATCACTCCGTAGGGCTCGGTCACCAACATTACATTTATCTAAGGGGCCTGTTTTATCCAAAATTGCGTCACTGGCAAGATTCCAGTCACCACCAATGATATAACTGGATGCTCCAATCTCGACGAGTAGGCGGTTCAAGTTGATAAAATAGGAGCGTTTAGCACCAGTTGGTGCATATACTTAACCAATACAGAAGGTCCTGTCTAAAATTTTAAACTTAGCAAAGACATACCTGCCTTCTGGGTCAATGCAGTTTTTGATAGTTGTTATAGGTAGAGATTTGTGTAAAAGGATGGCCACACCACATTTCCGTGGTTGGTTCTTATCAGAAGATGATTGTGTTGTTCATCCGCAATGAATAACTTTACCTACCCAGTCACGCTGTAATTTAGATGATTCCAAAGCATCTAAATGGGTCTCCTGTAAAAGAGCAATATTAGTTTTTTTCCCCTTTAAGAAAAGAGAGTACTTTTTTGCGTTTTATGAAGTGCGTTAGGCCATTAACATTCCACGAAATTATGCGTAATGGTCAAGAAAAAGAAGATGTGCTCATTGTTATATGTGCAGTGAAGGTAAAAAGATGCCTATGTTAGGAGTAAGAAGTTTTAAGCTGTGGAGGTGATGAGAATAAAGAAAGAAATAAAATATAAAAATAAAATCTAAGCAGGTTGTGGTAATATGCAATAGGAAAGGGGTTGAGAAAGAGCGGGAAAGAAGAAAAGAGGAAAAGAGGGGAAAAGTAAGGAAAAGAATAGATTCCAGGCAAAGAGAGAATTGAAGGATGAGTAATTTTCTAGAGAGTTCAAAAAGGTTAAAGGATTATGAAAGAGTTGGCTATATGATATATAGAAAAATAAGCAATAGTAAGAAAGATTGAGTGAAAAAATAAGGTAAGGGGTGAAAGATATACTGTGCAGGTATAGCACAGCACAAATGGGACGGAACTGTTTACTGCGGGTCTAAGCTTTCGGGCTGTTCCCGCCGGAGGAGCCCCATCCGGCGACCGAGTCAATGATAGGAAATACATGTATACAATAATAATAACAATATTTAAACACTAATATAGAGTGTGTAGTTAGAGTTGAAGGAAAAAGGAAAAGACGAACATCGTAAGAGCATAGTGATAAAAGGATTTAAGAAGAAAAAGAAAAGAGGAGAAAAAATGGGAACTATGAATGAGAAGAGAAAGGTCAACATAATATGGAACTGTCAGATACTTAACACTGTTAAATGTACTTAACATATTATAAAAATAGTAACAATTATAATTAAAGTTGAATATTAACAAAAATAGTTGGTTTCACATTTAAGTACATTCCTATCCAAATAATAGCACTATTTGATTAAATAATATCATAGTCAACTATTAAGACAATTAAATAATACATACTATTGCATATAAATAATGTAATAATATAATAAATATTAAACAGACAAAGGAAAAAGGAGAAAAGTATATGAAAAGGGAGTTAATAGTATAAAACTGAGCAGTACTTATTATTTATAGTAAAATACATGACAATTTCAAAACGAATTTATAACAAAAAAAGCTATCATTCATATATATAGTCAGTTATCCTAATACCTATAATATAAAGTTTTTTAACAATACTTAATGAAAAGAAATAACATAGGGAAACAGGCTATGAAGAAAATGAAGGAAACTATGATTATAAAAATATATTGACGTAGTCTATAAAGAATAGTCATTCAAGCTTTACACAAAATAGTAACAATAGCAATAAATAGTAAATATTGTTTTTTTAATTTAAAGTAGCTACTGTAATAATAAGGTATTACTAAAGCTATATTCCAGTATAATATAAATAGATATCGTGGTTAAACAACAAGACTGTTAAATATTAAATATTGAAATAATTAACATCATATGTATTTATTAGATAAGAGGGAAGGAAGGAAAAAGTGGAGAGGGACTAAGAAAAAAGAATCATAGTAGTACTATAGCCTGTAATAAATTAATAATAAGTAAAATATCAAATAAACGGAAATTCATATGTATAATCAGTAATTCATTTCTTTGTCATATTAGAGTTAACAAATAGGCTATAAAAGAAAACTCAAAGGTCAGAAGAATATTAACATATGCATAGATTGTAGAATATTGGAAGAGAGGGTAGAGTAAAACAAGGGAGGAAAGAATGAGTTATTTATAAGAAAAAGACAAGCGTTCCAAGTATTAATCTGATACTCATCTGAGCATCTTCTCCGGTAGATTTCTAATGGGCAAACTTCCGTCCTCTCGTAGATGCTAGAAGTCAATCCATCGACCATAGCTCAGGATATATTCTCCTCGGGTGAAGGAGGTCTTCAGGGGGATCGAGATTTGTCCCTATCCCTTTCCTTCGTGAGGGCAGCAACTGCTTGAAGGGCCTGCGCTCGATCTCCCAAGGAACGTACAGGTCGATCTAAGTCTCGTCCTCTGCTTTGGGAATGGTCTGAATTGCGTCGGGTTTCACTAGAAGATATCGTAGATTTCGAGGAAAGAGGATGGGAGACCGGTTCTGGAGTAAATTCTGCACATTCCATATTTTGAGGAGAGAGATTGTCTAGAAAATGGCAAAGGTCTCCTGGATCAAAAAACTCCTTGGAAGTTCCATCTTTGGTGATCCGCAGACGTGCAGGCTCGAAAAGGCCATATTTGATGTCAAGTTGACGAAGGACGGGGTCTAAGAGAAAGGAAAGCTTTGCGAGGATCGCTAGTTTCAATTGAAAAATCTGCAGCCATTCTAATCTCGAGACCTTCAAATATGTATGGACCATGAGTTCGAGCTGCAGTGATCAGTTGGCGGGCCTGTTCATGTCGTAGGAAGCAGGCGATGAGTGGACGTGATCAAATATTTTTCCCCGTGTTGGTCTGTCCAACACGATGGGCTGTTTGCATCTCTAATGATGGCTCAAAAGTAAGGCCTGTGATCTTTGGAAGAATTTTACTGAGAGAGGATTTGGCATCTGACCCTTCTATTTTTTCCGGAAATCCAAAGAAGCGGACATTTTCTCGACGGCTTCTGTCTTCCAAATCCACTATTTTACTTCTGAGAAAGAGAAGTTCTTGATCTCGATCTGGGATAGCATCAAGGCGGTTCTCTACTGTTACTATTCGTGCTGTTAGACCATCCATACAGCTCTGGAAACCAGCAATATCTGCTCGAATAGATTTAGTTTCGGTCGTAAGAGTTGATATAGACACTTCCATACCTTCCAGGCGACGACATACAGCAGAGATTTCCTGGAGTATGCGCTCCATATTTGAATCATATGACGATGAGGTGGTAGAGTTAGGGTGATTTAGCGTCGAGGAAGTAGCACCTCTTACATCCGAAGTAGAGCAACCTTGGATCTGAAAGAGACACGTTAGTGACAGATTCCTTACCTTAGAAAATCCCCAGGCGTCAGGCTGGATCCGGAAAGTTTTGCGTAGCAGTACCCCTGCGCGTTGGTAGGCGGCGTCGTGCGGCTCCGCGTCCGTCGTCGTGATCGCTGGGATGACGTCGCGGCCAGTACTTAGACGCCGCCCATGCGCGCTGGCATCAGTTCTTTCTTTTTCCGCGCCAGTAAGCGCAGATCCGGATTGAGCAGTGCCCCAGTCATTTTTTGACTGAATATTTTTGTGACTTTTTGTCCAAGTTTTTCGAGTCGTTTCGACTCCGAAGGTGTCAGTAGGGATGCCCGGCTTCAAGCCATGCGGAGTCTGTAATCGCATGATGTCGATTACGGATCCGCACCGTTAGTGTCTCTTCTGCCTGGGGCGCGGCCACGACCCCCAGTCGTGCCCCGAGTGTCGGTCCCTTGCCCCGAAGGCTTTGCGAGAGCGGTCTCGAAAGCTCCTCGAGGCCCGGCACTCGGCTCCGCGCCGCTCGAGGTCCCGGTCCCGTAAGAGGTTGAGGGGCCGGTCGCGGAGCCGTCGTCATTCGTCGGGGTTGAAGTCTTCATCCTCAGGTAAGGCGAAGCACAAGAGGTCTAAGAAGCGTCGCTCTAAGACCTCCCCTCGCCGGTCTAGCGAACCGGCCGAGGGTCCAGACGGTGCCGCCCCCGCGGCTCCGGGGGTGCCCGCACAGCCGACGCCGGCCTACCCGCCTGTTCCGGGTCCGACGTCGACTCCGGCCGATATACAGGAGTTCCTGTCGGCCATGGCCCGCATCTTCGGGCCTAAGGGTTACCCCGGTGCGCCTTCGGGCCCCGCGGGCCCCAGTGGGAGTCCTCCCTCGGCACCACCGGCGGCTCCGGCCCCGGTGTCTCCGGCGGCTCCGGCCCCGCAGGACCCCCTCGGATCCAGGCCTGGATCCCGGTCGACGCCGGTTGACCTAATGCCTCCACCGACGCCAACCTCACCGGTACCGTTCACGGCGCCGTCCGAGGCCCCGGACGGCACCGTCCCCAGGTTCTCCCCGGCACCGGACACGGAGCCGGATCGACGTCGCTCAACGCCGATTGCGACGGGACCCTTTTTCCCTCATGTCCCTCCTCCTTACTTTTCACCTGTTTTGGAGGACGAGGAGGACTGGGAGGGGTCGGAAGACCCTCTCACAGCTCGATGTGAGCCTTATCAGGACTGGGCTGAGGAACTGGGGGATGCCAGTGGTCTGGACACCTCTCCTGACCTTGGCATGCTGTCTCCTCCTTCCGTGGCTACGGAGGAGGGAGCAAGTTATGCAACGGTGTTGCGTAGGGCGGCTGCGGCCTTGCGCCTCGAGCTCCCTACGGTGGCTGTCAGGACTAACCTCCTGGCGGAAGTGGTTCAGCCGGCGGCTACCTCTTCGGAGCCACTGCTGCCATTCAACGACGCACTTTCGGACGTTCTTTTGGGCACCTGGTCCAGGCCCACCACAGGGGCTCCTGTGGACAGGAACGTAGCCCGACGCCATCGCCCGGCCCCGGGCGACCCTCTGTTCCTCTCCCAATACCCCACCCCCGAGAGCTTGGTTGTCCAAGCCTCTGCCTCTCAGAGCGCCTTCCCTACGGCTCCGCCGGATAGGGAATCCCAAAAACTGGACCAATTTGGGAAGAAGGTTTTTTCTTCCTCCAGTGCTGGCTTGCGGTCCGTGAACACCGCTTGCCTTTTGGGCCGTTACTCCCACTCTCTGTGGGATTCGGTGGCGCAAGTGCTGCCCAAGTGTCCTGAGGAGGTCCAGGCACTTCTCTCCCGTGCTGTTGCAGACGGGAGAGACGCAGCGAAGTTCACTATCAGATGTGGCCTAGACACCGCTGACTCGCTAGGCAGATCGCTTGCTACGACAGTGGCGCTGCGCCGTCACGCCTGGCTGAGGACCACTGGTTTCTCGGGCGATGTCCAAAACCCCATTATGGACATGCCCTTTGATGGTATCCGCCTTTTTGGCAATAAGGCAGACAGCGCGCTGGAGCGCTTTAAGGACTCGCGGGCTACGGCCAAGACTTTGGACCTCTCCGCCTCGCGCCCTCCGCAGCAGTCTGCTTTTTGCCCGTTTCGTGGCCACGGAAGGGGCGCCCAGTCACGTCCACTGCCCAGCCACCGGCCCGCGCAGCAGGCGCCTTCGCGCGGCCGAGGACGTGGCTCCCGCCGAGGTGGGTCAGGCCACCACCTCCGCGGCCTCCAAACCCTCCTAGTCCGTCCTTTCCAGTCCACAGCACGCCATCACCTTCCCCACTGGCGCACCATCACATCGGACAGGTGAGTTTTGGACATTGTCCGAAGGGGCTACTCCCTCCCCTTCGAGACTGCCCCTCCAGCCATGCCACCTCATCACCACCGCATGTCGAGGGACCATTTGGCACTTCTTCGACAGGAAGTTGCGGCCCTCTTGGCCAAGGGGGCCATCGAGCGCGTTCCGACCCCAGAAGTAGGGCGTGGTTGTTATTCCCACTACTTCCTGGTGCCCAAAAAGGACAAGGAGGACATGCGTCCTATCTTGGACCTCCGGAACGTCAATCGCTTCCTCCGGAAGGAGAAGTTCAAGATGCTCACCCTAGCTCAGGTCTTGACTGCCCTCGACCCTGGAGACTGGTTAGTAGCGTTGGACTTGCAGGACGCCTATTTCCACATCCCCGTCCTGCCGGCCCACCGGCGTTACCTTCGGTTCACGGTAGGCCTCGAGCATTTTCAGTTCACCGTGCTCCCCTTTGGCCATACCAGTGCCCCTCGGGTGTTCACGAACGTGATGGCGGTGGTCGCAGCTCATCTGCGCCGGGCAGGGGTTCCAGTCTTCCCCTACCTCGACGACTGGCTGCTGAAGGCGGGCTCGTCCCAGGCAGTCGTCTCCCACCTCCAGACTACGGCCGGACTCCTGCACTCGCTGGGGTTCTCCATCAATGTGCCGAAGTCGCATCTGATTCCTTCTCCGCAGCTCCTTTTCATCGGAGCAGTTCTGGACACGACGCAGTTTCGGGCCTATCCTCCCGAACGGCGAGTCCGGGATATTCAGGCTATGATTCCGATCTTTCAGCCTTTATCCTGGGTTTCGGTGCGGATGACCCTGAGGCTGCTGGGCCTCATGGCCTCCTGCATCCTGCTGGTCAATCATGCCAGATGGCATATGCGGGCTCTGCAGTGGGACCTGAAGTTCCAGTGGGCGCAGCACCAGGGCAACCTGTCCGATCACGTCCAGATCTCGGAGGGGACTGCAAAACAGTTGCAGTGGTGGCTCTCGAACCGGCAATGGGTCATGGGCAGATCCCTCTCCCTTCCCCAGCCAGAGCACACAGTTGTGACGGACGCGTCCCTTCTGGGATGGGGCGGTCACATGGGAGAGGCGGAGATCAGAGGCCTCTGGTCTCCGGCGGAGTCCCGGCTCCATATCAACCTTCTGGAGCTCCGGGCGATCCGACTTGCACTCAAGGCATTCCTTCCCTCTGTCAAAGGGAAGGTAGTGCAGGTGTTCACAGACAACACCACCGCCATGTGGTACTGCAACAAACAAGGCGGGGTGGGGTCGTGGACCCTTTGTCAGGAGGCTCTGCGCCTCTGGACATGGCTGGAACATCAGGGCATGTTCCTGATGGTTCAACACCTGGCAGGTTCCCTGAACGCCAGGGCGGACGAACTCAGCCGCAGGTGCATGATGGATCACGAATGGCGTCTTCACTCGGAAGTGGCGCAAGGACTCTTTCTACAGTGGGGAGAGCCTTGGTTAGATCTATTCGCCACCGAAGAGAACGCGCAATGTCATCAGTTCTGCGCGTTGGAATTTCCAAGGCGGCACTCGCTCGGCGACGCTTTTCGTCACGAGTGGAGTTGCGGTCTATTGTACGCCTTTCCGCCTATACCACTTCTACCCAGAGTGTTGAAGAAGATTCGGCACGACCGGGCCCAAGTCATTCTTGTGGCTCCGGACTGGGCTCGAAGAGTTTGGTATCCCGAGCTACTCAGTATGAGCGTAGATCCCCCGATCCGTTTGCCTCTTCGGGAGGATCTTCTGTCGCAGCAGCAGGGGACGGTCCTCCACTCGAACCTGTCCAGTCTACACCTGCTTGCGTGGAGATTGAGCGGCGGCAGTTGATTCCTTTCGACTTGCCTCCCGAAGTTTGTGATGTGATTCTGGCAGCCAGGCGTCCCTCCACTAAGGTGGTATACGCCTGCAGGTGGAACAAATTTGTGGCATGGTGCACAGCAAAGGCTGTGAATCCCCTTTCTGCCCCTCTTTCTGAGGTCCTTCTGTTCCTTCTTTCTCTGGCCCAACAGGGTTCTGCCCTGGGTACCATCAAGTGTTATCTTTGTGCTATCTCGGCCTTCCTCAGGGTCCCTGATCAGCCCTCCCTTTTCAAGTCCCCTGTTGTTAACAGGTTCTTAAAAGGCATTACACACCTCTTCCCTCCTGTTCCGTTTGTAATGCCTCAGTGGGACTTGAACTTGGTTCTTACCTTTTTAATGTGCGCTCCCTTTGAGCCTCTACATAACTGTCCTCTTCGTCTTCTGACTCTGAAGACAGCCTTTCTGGTGGCCATCACCTCCGCTCGGCGGGTGAGTGAGCTACAGGCTCTATCTTGCAAACCTCCCTTTCTGTCTGTTCATCCAGACAAGGTTGTTCTTCGGACGCGTCCGTCCTTCTTGCCAAAGGTGGTTACTGCCTTCCACATTGGGCAGACCATCACTTTGCCTACCTTCTTTCCGCCTCCGAATCCTTCCAGAGAGGAAGAGAGGCTCCACCGTCTGGACCCAAAACGTGCGCTCTCCTTCTATATCGACCGCACAAAACTCTTCCGGGTGGATGACCAGCTCTTTGTTGGTTACGTGGGCGCCAAAACAGGTCGGGCGGTGCACAAACGAACCATCTCCCGCTGGGTTACCTTGTGCATCAAGACCTGCTATTCTTTGGCTAAGAAGGAGCCTCCTGTTGGGCTGCGTGCCCATTCCACCAGGGCAACGGCTGCTACCACGGCCTTGGGCCGCGGTGTTCCGCTGCCGGTTATCTGTCAGGCAGCTACGTGGGCCTCGCTGCACACGTTTACAAAGCATTACTGCCTTGACAGTCAGGTCCGGAGGGACGGCTTCTTTGGCCGTTCTGTCCTCCAGGACTTCCTTGTCTGATCTTTGTTCGCAGACCCACCACCGGGGTTGGTATTGCTGGGGTATCTATTCTAAGGTAAGGAATCTGTCACTAACGTGTCTCTTTCAGATGCACAAGTTGCTAACTTGTGTAACGATATATCTGTAAGAGACAGTAGTTAGTGACAGATTCCTTACCGCCCACCCATCCTCCCCGTTCTGCGAACTGATTTCTAGGGTTAAGGACATCCCTTTCAGGGCCCTAGTATTTTTCAGACACCTTTGTCAGCTTCTTGCATGGCTCTGCGTTCCTGGCGCGGAAAGTCGTGTACAGAACTGACGTCAGCTCGCAGGGGCGGCGTCTAAGTACTGCCCGCGACGTCATCCCGGCGATCACGACGCCGACGACGGACGCGGAGCCGCACGACGCCGCCTACCGACGCGCAAGGGTACTGCTACGCAAAAACTTTCCGGATCCAGCCTGACGCCTGGGGATATTCTAAGGTAAGGAATCTGTCACTAACTACTGTCTCTTACAGATATATCGTTACACAAGTTAGTAACTTGTGCTTCACTCTTGAATTCTCCATTATTAATGGGCTACATTAAAGGCTGGCGAAGAACTCCTGTCTTCATATGAAGCTTCTATTTTCACAGAGGTTTAAGAATAAGCCTTCGTTTATAATGTTGCAATATATTTTCAGACTCCACAGAATCTCCCCAGAACAGACGGAAACATTCAGACAATTAAGCCACTTCGTCAGCACTGTTTCCGCATTACAGGACGCGACCACTCACACAGCATTTGCACTCCAATATTTTTAATTGAAACTCAGCTGGAGCCTCTCTTCTCAGATAAAGAGGCCTCCATCTCACCTCCTGACTTCCCGCTCGTTAGCACTGCTCCCGCAGTCTGTGAGGCAATTTTTCCTCAGCATTTAAGCAGCTGTTTTTCTCAACGTAAATGAGCAGCAGGAATCGTCACGTGTGAAAGAAAATTGCACCGTGGCATCACCGGCTTCTACGCTGTCAGGAGAATTCCCAATTAAAATCGCTTCCGTGTCACCAAAGGGTCTCTGCCGCCATCCGTGCTCCTCACAGCGCGGAGCCCCGGACTCAAGCAGCCATCTTCGCGCGTGGCGAGACCACGCCCCCTCCACGAATTGTTTTATGATCTTGTCGTCTATAAATAGGAATTTGTGCAACACATGAAGTGGGTTTCTTGCGGCATCGTGTTCAATTTGAAAATCCTAGTGTACCTCTTGGTTGAATGAACGCGACCATAGTGGTGTTCCCATCCGAGGTCACACAGGGCGAACTCGAGTGTCTTCACTGGCGAGGTTGTTGTCTCACCCCTAACCCTCGAGGCATTTATCACCAGCTGTGTTTAATGCAAATCCGCAAAACGTAGCTTGCTAGGATAAACAAAGAGCTGGCCATCAGCGCTGTATAACTGTAAAATTGCTCAAGACAATTTTTAACAAGCTGCACATTTCCCCTGGCACTAGTTCCATTAGGATAATTTTGGCCAATGATAGTTTTTGCTAATGTGACCTGACGTCAAAGGGTTCCGTGGCTGGTGGAACATTTGGGTTCTGAGAAGTGGGTGGGATGGTTTGGACATTGAACAGTGCGTTGGAGAGTCACTTGGGTTCTGATGTCCTCGGGATATTGAATTCTGACACAGAAGAGGGATGTGGTAGAATATACATGATATTCTAGGGTAGACTTGATAATTCTTGAAAAACATTAAAAGTTTGGTTAGAATCTTGCGATAAATTCTAATGGAGTTATACATACAGGAGATTGACATTTATTAGCTTTAGTAACACAGTCCATGTACAAAAATGGTACAGTAAGTTGCATTGAATAACCACTGTGTGTTAGTATGATGATGACAGTATGCAATAATATTTGTACAGTTTAAAAGCAATTGAGCAAAAGTGAAAGACCTGTACAGGTAAACACAGGGTATAAAATGAATGCAAGATTTATTCAAAATGCAAGGTAAAGAGTTTCATTATTTAACCCTTTGGTGTCAGCCCACGGTGCAATTTTGAAAGACATACTAGCGGCTTGAAGCAGCAGCTCTGTCTTTCCCTGTGTAGGCTGCACATGCCTTCACTTTAATGGGGGCAGAGATCCCCCCCTTCAGGTGAGTGCAGTGAGTGACCACCTGCCCGCATGGGGATGTCTAGGGAGTCCACGAGTACCATATTTGCCAACTTCGCAAGTTGCATGATACTGCAGGCCTGGTGGCTCCAATGCCATGCATGCATGACTCTGGACCAGGCAACTAAGAAAAAGTCAAAGCCTACCAAGGTGTCATTTCTCATTCAGTCAGAGCCTTTGTCAGTGCTGATAAGTATGTTGGCCTCTGAACTGACAACAGTGCATTCAAAGTCAGCTGAGATTAACTCTGTGGCAAAGGAGAAAGTAAAGACATTTTTAAATGACAAACTTTTGCCAGAACAGTTTCCTAGATCAGAGATTCACATGGATGGAAGAATTGTTTGCCTCCAACTCCAGTCCCCTTGCAATGCCTTATAAGGATTATGACCACACTGAAAATGTTGATTTGGAGGCTTATAACTTAATTCTCTAGTATAATACTGATGCTTACTTGTATCTGAACTTCCAAAATGTGAGTGGCCTGGTCACGTCACTAGAAGGGGACTTCTCTTGCCCCTCTTTGCCTCCTTCAGAGGAAGTTTCTTTTTTAAAACTGCTATATGAAAAGCAACAAAAGCTTTAGAATTGACCTTGCTCTTAGCAAAGGTAGATTCTAACATATACCCTGTGACCCTCCTACATGGCAAAGCCCTTGCTTCCATTTAACAAGTCTGTTTTGGAACCTGTCTTGACTGGATGGGAACAAAAAACCTTATTGAACCCAGTAATCCGACAGACAAATATTCCAATCCCACAACCCTGCCTTCGATGACCTACATTTTCGTTCTCTCACTCTTCAGCCGGAAGTCTGGTAGTCCAAGCTTCTTCCTCTAAATTGTTCTCGATTGCCTTTCCTATGGCACCTCCAGATACAAAGTAAAAAAAAAAAAAGGATTCAGTTGTAAAATATTTTCTTCTCTTTTCTTGGCTTTTGCACAGCAAATACCACCTGTGTCTAATATAGTCACACCCTGTGGGATTTTGCAAAACTTAAAATTCTCAGCCTGCTAGACCACATAACAAGGCCATTTACTGATTTGAGCATAAACAGAAGGGATGACTTCAAAAAGATCCCGAAGTGCTTTCTAGATTCTGAGAATACCGTGGCTCGCTCCATGGGCATGTCCATCATGCTGCGGTGTCAGACTGACAGGTTTTACAGGTTTATCAGGAGATATATCTGAAACTCTCATAGACAGACCTTTTGGAAAGAAGCCTGACTCCTCCCAGGAACACTTTTAAGAACAGTTGAGCTACTGCTCGCTTGCTGGGCCTAGCCTTCCCTGACAGTTTTACCAACAGGACACGGAAGTTCGGGTCTATTCTAGGGTAATGTAGTCCCAGAAGGACTACCTTCTCACCTGGCGCAGAAACCCCAAAACATTTACTACTTCTTTCAGGACAGGGTGGATCTAGGGGATGCCATCACCAGCATCAGATCTGCTGGCCAACATCCTCTGCTGGCTCAGCTACTTCAAACCCCAATGTTTTCTCTCTCTCTCCCACAGTCTTCAGGAGGTGAGAGAGTGGGCCACTTTCCCACCAGTTGGGAGTTGATCATGATCAATTGCTAGTTTTCCCACCTTATCCATAATGGCTATGCTCTACCAGGATGTGCTTTTTGACAAGCCTTAATTTTGGAGATGGAAGTCTTTGACCTGCTGAAGAAAGGGGCCATAGAAAAGTTTGTGCCTCCTGAAGAAAAACGCACTGGCTTATGTTCTCTTTGCCTCTGGATTTCCAAGGAAGATGGAGGTTTAGGACATATTCTGGATCTCTGCCTACTGAACTTGTCTTAAACTGTTTATTGATAGGATACGTTCAAGATGCATTTCCTGAGGCATGTCTTGCTGACCCTGAATTTGGGCGCTTGATTCAAGTCCCTGGAGCTCCAGGATGGCTAGTTTCAACTTATCCCCACCCACACACGTTCGCTGATGTTCACTGTACAATCCCAGCACTGCTGGTTCCCAGTCTTGCTGTTCGGGCTGATGACTGCACCACATCTTAATAATGTTGCTAGCTTCATGGTTATCATTATTAGTCCAGGTATTTCCATACTTGGATAATTCACTAGTTAAAGCAGACTCCCCTGCACTGGTTGAGGGACGGACACCTTCAGTGCATGATGAATCTGATAGAGACTACTAGCCGCAGATTCCTTAACGTAGAATTATCCCCAGGCGTGAGACTGGACCCGGAAAACTTTCTTTGCCCCAGCATCTCTGCGCACCGGGGGGCGGTTCCGCGGGCGTGACGTCAGCGAGGTCACATAAGCCCCACCCCGGCGCGCTGACATCAGTTTCCTTCTTTTCCGCGTGCAACGCGGATCCGGAACCGTGTCCCTGGCCTGTTTTCAGGCCTTCTTTTCACGCTTTTGCGTTGTGGAACAGTGTGCGAATGCCTTCGGGCTTCAAGACGTGTTCTTCTTGTGCGCGTCCGATGTTGGCGACGGACCCTCACCCAATTTGCATGTGGTGTTTGGGCGAGCACCATGATTCTACGGACTGCGACGCTTGCCAGCATCTGAAGCCGAAGTCCCGGCGGGAGCGCCGGATGAGACTCCTTTTGGCCCGCTTGTCCAGATCGGTGTCGTCACTGTGTCCGTCCCCCGCGGAAGGGTCCAAGAACCGCCGATTCCGCTTCTGACATCGTCCTTCACCGAGGCCCCAGGGGCGTCGCTCGCCCGCCGGTAAGTCTTATAGCTTGTCCCGGAGGCCTGGTCCCCGTTCTGCGGAGGGCGCGGGTTCTCCTCGGGACATGCGGCCTCGTTCGTCGCCACCCTACCCGCCGTTTCCTGGCGTTGGGGCGCGAGGGCCCAAATGGAGGCCTATGCTGCGGCTCTGCAGGCTTCCTTGGCCCCTCCTCCTCCTCTTCCTGAGACGTCCGCGGATCCCTTGCCACGTGCGGGGCCTTCCGCGCAGTCACCGGCGGCTCCGGCCCCGGCGCCGAAGGGTTCGGCTCCAGGTTTTGGGGGTGTGGTGTCGTCGAGGTGCGGCCTCTTCGGCCCACGGCGCCTCTGCCTCGCCGCAAACCCCCGAGGGGGTCCCTGTGGTGTCGCAGGAGGTCGCCGGGACTCGCGGTTCGTCCCCGAGTCCCCCTCGGTCCTCTGGGCAGGCGGCGGCCTTGCCGGAGGCCGAGTCGACGCCGCTCAGGCGCCGACGGCTGTCGGCGCCGCGGGTGCTGGCTAGGGGCCGGGGCGCTTCCCCGTGTCCCTCTCGGCCCTCCGTGCAGGCGGATGCCTCGTCGGAGGTCGAGTCGGCGCCTTTTCGGCGCCGTTCTTTAGCCGCCCCGGCTCCGACCCCGCCCCATTCTCCTACGCACAGCACCGGCGCCGGTCGACGTCGCACTGGCACCTGTGGCGGACTCCACGGCGCCGTGCCGGCGTCGGGTCGTCGACTCGTCTCCAGAGGTCCCCTCCTCTCCGGATGTTTGTCACCTTTTTGTCTCCTCTTCCCCGGAGACGGGACGCCGCGTCGTTGCTTTTTCCCCGGCGTCTTCCAGGGAGGGCTCTTCGCCGTCCCCGCGATCTCGGCCTTCCCCGGAGGCACCTCAGGCCCCCCACTCGTCCGTGGATCCTCCGCCATTCAGGGGCTGGCCGTTTTCCCCCCCAGCTGGACTCTGGGATGGCCGGCTTAGTTTACAGCCATCGCCCACGGAGGAATTGCTCTCTCCCCCACGACGCCCTACGGAGGCGGGTGCAGCTTTTGTCCGGGCCATTTCCACGGCCGCTGGCATTTTGCGCATGGGCGACCCCGGCACCCCGTTCCCTACGGACCATTTGTTAGAGGTTCTCCATCAGGGCTCTGGTGGACGGGAGCTGCTTCTTCCATTCGAAGCTTCGCTCCATACTTCTCTTCTGCGGGCCTGGGGGCGTCCTGCCACGGGTGATCCCGTGCCTCAGCCGCTCCTCCATCGCCATCGACCTGCTCCGCACGATCCAGTCTGCCTTTCTTTCCACCCTTCTACCCAGGGTCCTCTTCTGCAAACTGCTTTTCCTTCCTTGCCCTTGGTGTTGTTTCCTCCGTCACGGGAGGCCGGTGGTTGGATTTGTGGGGGCGTAACATTTTCGCTTCCTCTAGTGCTGCTTTGCGAGCGCTCAACACACTTTGTGTGTTGGCCAGGGCTACTTCCAGTCTGTCTGGTGCCCCTTCTGTCTGGTGCCTCCCCTGAAGGTGTCCGCGCTGCTCTGCGGCCCTATGTGTTGGATGGCCGGGAGCTGGCCGAGTTTATTCTTCGTTCAGCCTTAGATGTTTCTGATGCTCTCGGCCGCGCTATGGCAAGTTCAGTAGCTCTCCGTCGCCATGCTTGGTTGAGGGATAACGTTTTCCGGAGAATATTAGGGAGCGTCTGGTTGACCTGCCTTTTGATGGGGTTCTTTGTTTAACACCCATGCGGACTCCGCCATTCAACGGCTTCTTGCGAGGCTTCGGCCTCCTCCCCTTCTGTAAACTGGGCTTGTCGGTCCTCTGGTGCTTTACGGGAGGCGTTATCCCACCTTTTTCGGGGGTCTAGTGCTTCAATTGGCCCGGTTGTGGGTTCCGTGTGGTTTGGCGTGCCTTCGGGGTCCTTAGGTTGGCCCCTCTGTACTGTTGGCACAGCCCCCTTTTGTGGTTTTATGGCGGTTGGTAAACCCGTATAGGTTCTCAGGTTGGGCCTTCTGTGTCTTTTCTGGCTGATTGGCAAGCCGTCTGTGGTTTTACCCGCAGGTCCTTTATGTTCTTGTCCTCTGCTGCGGAATGTTTTCCTAAGAGGTGTTCCCATGTTTTCCTTGGGACGTATCATGCCCAAAGTGTGGTACTTGTAGCTATTACATAGCTCTGTCCTGCGCTGGGGAGGTGTGGTTGCCCTTTTTCAGGTTCCTTGCCTTTCCTGGCATCACTGTATACCGCTGGTGCGGTGTCTTTTGCCTTTGTCTTGGTGCAGCTTGCGCTGCTCCAGCGTCTGTCATTCTCAGTGTTCGCTACATCGCTAGACCAGCCTGGCATACTGTCTATGGAATCGTGTTGTGGCGTTTCCGCCTTCCTGTCCGGCGTTTCGGCCTGGTCCTCGGTCTGGTGTTCCAGGGGGGCTAGGTTTCTTCTGGTTTTCCTGTGTTCTGGTTGCCGGCTGGTCCGTCCTCCGTGTCTCTCCTCTTTCTCTTCTGGCTGGTCCCGCTTCTTTTCGTGGGCCGGTTTGTGTCTCTGGCACGGCCCCCCTTTGGGGATTGTTCTGGCTTTCCCTGGCCGCTGTCCTCGGCTTGCGCCTGGCTTGTTCTGGGTGCACTGCTTCATGGTGTGGCCAGCCGCCGGCTGCGCATGTCTGCTCGTTCTGGTCCACCGCCGTGGCCCTTGGTGTGTTCCCTTGTGCCCCTGCCTCTTGTTCTGCTGGGGCTTTGCGCAACTGTGCCTTTCTTCTTCGCCTGCGCTTTTTGGCTGTGGCGCCGCTCCTGCCTTGTCCGCTGCCTTGAGGCTGCTGCCTGTTCAGCTGCCCCCTATCGCTGTGTCTGTGTTTTCCTACGGCGGGCTCTGCCTCCGGTTCTACCTCTTCTCCCTGGAGTTTGGGGTGGTTCTTTTCTTCCTTGGTGCTCCTCTGGCGCTGTCTGCCCCTACGGGGTTTTTCTGGCGGTTGTACCTTGGATGGGCTTGGGTTCTCCTGGCCTTCCCTTCGCCTCGTTCTTGCTTACTTCTGCTTGGTGAGGGCTGGGCCGCCCTTCTTGTCGCTGTGACACATCCCCTACTGGGGCCCTGTGTTTCTTCCTACTGGGGAGGTTCTCTCGCAGGCCCTCCTCCCCTCTGGGTATGGCTAGGGTATCTATTCTACGTTAAGGAATCTGCGGCTAGTAGTCTCTATCAGATGTACAAGTTACTTACCTTCGGTAACGATGTATCTGGTAGAGACGATTCTAGCCGCAGATTCCTTCACGACCCGCCCTTCCTCCCCGTTCTACGAGGACCTTCAGTTTGGTTTTCTGCACTCGCCTCCCTCCGGGTGGCTTGTCTTCTGTGGGTGTCTGCTTCGTCTCCTCCCGGACAGGATGCTTCGTTCTGCTGATTGTTCCACCCCTTCCTTTATGATACAAGGTCGGTTAGTTCATGTGTGCTTCTGCATCCCTCCACTCTGGTTTTTTCTCCAGTGTAGGGGCCTACTTTTACTCTTCTCCATTTTACTTGCAGTTCTCTGCGTTGTTTTTTTTTTTGCTTGTACCTCGGCCCTTTCGTTCCTTTCAGGGGATACGGCCCCCCCCTTGATGGTGTCGTCTGGGGGTGAATTGCTGTTACTCCTCCGTTCCGGGCTTGTTGCCCCTTCACTGTTGTGGATTGTGATTGCAGATTCTCTCTCTCTCTTCTGCTATAGCGTTTTTCACATGTGTTCTGCCTCCAGGGGGGATGTCGCCTTAGCTTGCAAGGTTGTTCCTCAGAGCGGTGCTCTGCTCTTTCCCTGCTATGGCTTTCGCTGCTATGGCTTTTTGGTACCTTAGTGCTCGGCACTTTTCCAATTGGTGCTGTTCCTCACCTTTCGTTTCTCTCTTCTCTTTTTCACTGATTTTTCGCACACTGTTCCCATAATCTCCACAGTTTTGTTTGTGATGGCTCCGGGTTGTGGCGCGGAAAAGTTCTCCGAAGAAAACTGATGTCAGCGCGCCAGGGTGGGGCTTATGTGACCTCGCTGACGTCACGCCCGAGGACGACGTCAGGGCGGAGTCGCGTGGTACCGCCCCCCCGGCGCGCAGAGATGCTGGGGCAACGAAAGTTTTCCGGGTCCAGTCTCACGCCTGGGGATAATTCTACGTTAAGGAATCTGCGGCTAGAATCGTCTCTACCAGATACATCGTTACCGAAGGTAAGTAACTTGTACCTCTACTGTACAACCTGGGCTATAATCAATGCCCAAATATCTCACCTTACACCAACCCAAAGGCTAACCTTCATAGGAATAGTGCTGGACATGTCCCGCATTAAGGCTGGACTTCCTCCTCAGAGACAGAACTTCTGGTTTTACATTTCTTACATCAGCTTGGCTACATGCATCCTGTTGGTGCCAGATGGCAGATCAAGCCCTCCAATGTTGCCTGCAATGACAGTGATTCCAGCATCAAGAGAGCCTCTTGGATCAGGTGCAGATTTCCCAATCATTTCATTCAGATCTGAACTGGTGAATGAACCCATTCAAACCTGTGATGGGTTGTCCCTTCGGCCCTCTTTTGGCACAGCCTACTGTAGTCACAGATTCCTCCTTGCTGGGGTGCCTATTAGGGCAAAATGACGGTGCAAGACCACTAGTATATATTGGAGCAATGTCTCCACATATATGTGCTGTATACAGTTTGCCTAGCGATGAACACATGTCGGACCCTGTTTGGGGGGCCACAGAGCAAGCAGGGACACCTGGGCCTCAGCCATGGCGACTGGTATCTTTTACCTCTCATGTTCTGGGATTCATCTTGTCACTTTGCAAACTGGGCCAAATACAAACCCTTCAACACTCGTCTCTAAGTGGTAGTGATGGCAAGCAGTCATAGGCTTTTCATGGAGCTCAGCCCAGTGCCTTCATAAAAAGAACAAAAAAAGTACTTTAATTCACCTTAAAATGAAATACTACACACTACAGTATGCAAATACTCAGAGTCTCTGGCGAAGGGCCACTGTACCACAGGCAGAGATACCGCTAATGCTCACACTCTACATCCTCCCTCTCTCTCTACGGTAAGGCAGAAGCGGGTGTTGGTTGCAGGTACAGGTGCAATGCTCCTATTCCTCCCCACACCCCTCAAAGTCCCTGAGCAGAGTCATGCTCTAAGTTGTAGGTTTCTCACCAATTGTGAGTCCTTTGTAGACCTCACCTGGGCCTTAAAAAGCAGCAGTCAGTCTCCTCCTTCCACTTGGGGAATGCATACCGCTCTCAAATGCGCCGTCTCTCTACTCCAAGCCATGGAGCAGATGCAGGGCCAAGTAGTGAAGTCAGGAGACATCTGCAAGCAGGCCTTTTTCAGAGCATTGGCCCTAATTCGGGCAGACAGTGAATCTGCGGGAAGTCGGAGCCCAGTGGTCTTGGCAGGATCCTTCATCCACTCATGCTCTTTGGTGAGTCAGCGGCTTAGCTGGCAGACCTCTATGGGGTCGAAGGGGCGGTGCAGTCCGCCTCAGGTTGGGTGTTAACAGATGAGATGCATCTGGGTGCTTTATAATCTCAGCTGTGGCAAAACAATTAGATTGAGCACACTTTCAGTCCATGCCTCAGGCAGCCACATTCAGGATTGCAATGACACAGTTCATTTGGGCAAACAGTGGGCAAGTGCCGCGAGGTAGCAGCTTTAGTTAAAGCGGCATAGTACACCTAAGCAAGTGCTACAGGCTTGGCAACAGTTAATTCTTTAGCAGTTTAGACTGCTCAGGTACACATGGGGCGAATGGCACAGGCTGCTATAACAGGGGTCCTTTTTGCCACAGACGAGCAGCAGGCAGGTTTTTATTGGGGTGATCCACTGGGGGCGCACTTCAGCACGTGCTCCACTTCAGCTACAGTGACCAGGTTTGAGCCAGGAGCTCACCAGTAATGCCCTTGGGAGTCTCTGATAGACGGACCCTCCGCTCTGGGGGTCGAACTTTTCATGCCAGTCAATAGCTCGTCTTGTACCGTTGGATTGCTCCTTCCCTCTTCTCTAAAGAAGACAACTCCTTCAGTTCATACTTTGTGTGATGCGCCCTCACCTTTGGCAAGCTGGCTGCTATGCAAATAGCACCTCTGCTTTCACAGCAGTCTTCTGGGTACTCTGTGGCGCACCCCCTCCTTAGTGAAAGAAACTTGGAACTTTTATACAGGTACAGCAGAAAGTAAATGTGCATTCTCTGACTGTACTCTCAGAACCGGTTTGGGACTGTCCTCCTTTCATAGGTCCTTCTCAGACTGTCTTCCAGACTCTACCATTGTGTAGAGTGGTGCTCCTCTCAGTAGGGTTTTCTCCAGGCTGGAGTATCTACAGCTGAGGCACAAAGAGATGTAATCATTCTGCAACAGGCTACTAACAGCCACAACTATAGAGATCAGGAAGAGATACAAAAGGCTGACCTTCTCTAAAGGACCTTTCAGAGTCTGAACAAGAGAGTGCAGTCTTACTCTTAACCCTAACCATCTACCAAATGGGAGGGCTCAGGAAGACTCATGATCAGCTCTCTGTAGTAAAAAGACTTGATCTATAAGGGCAGCACCATCTCCTCTTTTCCATTTCAGTGTCAAGGTCCCCTTCCTCCATTGTCAGAAATATTATCACTACACTTCCATTGTCTGAGAAAGTAACCATACCTCCATTGTGTGCACACTAACAGGCATGAGACTTCCAAAATAGAACCTACAGCCCTTCTTCACTCTAGTTCACTCAGACACACACTATGCGTGTATCACGCAGAGTGCACTCATACTTACAGGCACACATGCATTCTGATCTTGGCACAAGGTTCTGGGCCCAGCTTGCAGCAGCAGAACTTTACTCAAGTTGCGCAGTATGCCACCACTTGTGGCACAAATAAAAAGGTTTGATGAGGCTATATGATCATTGATGCACTGTATGCTGCCACCACTGCCTTCCAGGCTAATACCCTTGACAGGGACGATAGTCCACTGCCAAGATGGAAAGCATGCACCCCTCCAGGTTCAGGACTGCACTCACATCATGGGACAGACCTAGGCCTTTGTGAATATATGGTAGGTTAGCATGAAGCTGTGTCAAAAATACCAGGATACCAGATATCCTTGATTGGGCACGGGACACAATTGTACACCTTGCAGGGGACATTCCCTCTAAGTGATCACCATTCATATTCTGTCAGACAACATCACTGCTGTCAGTTACATCAACAGATGTGTAGAAAAGCAGTTCCCCTTAGGAAGTAAGTGCAGCATTAGTGCATTTTTACAGTAGCACTTCATCTTGCAGGATCTCTCAATGCGAGAGAGAGAGACAGAACACTGTTGCCTCTCAATGGAGGATCACAAGAGAGAACTAAACCCCAAAGTGATCTTCTCTGGACTAGGATGTTCATATGTGGACCTCCTTGCCCTGACCCAGACCCTCAGTTTTGTGCCATACACTTCTCTTTGAATGGCTCCCTGGTGGATGCCTTGGGGTTCAGCTCCTCTCAGACAAACTGCTGGGGTAAGGGTATCTCCAGACTGGTGCTAAAAGAACCAAAGAGTGCCATGGCTCAACTCTCATTGAAATGCTCCAGGTCCCAGTCTGCCTTTTCCACAAACAGGTGGGCATGTCCATTAGGGATGCATGGACATTCTCAGAAAAGCGTGTGGGTCTCATCCATGCATGGCCCCATAGCACTACGCTTGTCTCAGTCGCCCTTCCTAGACAATCTGTAGTGTCTATGCCCAAGTGGATGGCAAACTTGGCTGCATCCCAGCCATACTGACTGGTTTGGGCCAAGGATGCTCACAAGTATTCTGGGACTGCTAGTAAGATCTCTCCAACAATGTCCCAGGGTGTGTAGGTATAACGTGCTAGGAGGCAGCTGGCATTAACCACCCTCACCCTCACAGTCGGAACACCCTCCCCGCTTCCATGGTCGGATCATTCACTGATCCCTCTCACTTGGACCACCCCTGATTCTGACATCCCCACAAATCTCACGACACGAAAAACACGGAACTGGTCCAGACTTCCCCTGGACCGTTGGTTGTCAGCTCTTGAAACCTCCAGGCGACCCAAAACCCTAATCCCGTTTTAGCTAATGAGGAATTCAATAACTGGATCCTTAACTCTCTGGACTCTGTACTCCCTACAAAAGCCTAGCAACAAAGCGCTGCACCGTAACAGCACCCTGGTACTCCCCAGTCTACGGGAAATGAAACAAAGCTGTAAAAAACTTGAGAGGAAGTGTCGATTAGACTACTCCCTTTCTAAGAAAACTGCCTACAGGGATGCAATAAAAAATTATAAGAACAAAATTAAATCCGCCCAATCAATCTTCTTTGAGGAAAAAATCAAAGCAGCTGCCTCCAAACAGAAAGAAATATATCAAATTGCCAAATCTATTCTCAAACTCCCGGAAAAGTCACCAAATATGAACAACGCACAAACCCGCTGTAATAACCTAGCAGAGTTTTTTTCCCAAAAAATATTAACAATATACACTTCCTTCCCGCCCCCCCCCACCCCAACAGACATAACACTCGACCAGCCCTTAAACAGGGCCCCTCCTTCCTCAGTTACCCTGGGCACTTTTCCCCCACTTGACCCCCTTAGATTGGATCTTATCATGCATCAGGTGAAATCTGGCTCTCCTCTAGACCCGGCGCCCCCGCATGCCTTGCTGCCAGCGATCAGCAACATTCTCCCCACTACACTTGACCTGCTTAATGCCTCCTTGTCCTCGGGCACAGTTCCGCCCCCCTGGAAATGCGCCATGGTCATGGCCCTCTTGAAAAAACCCAATCTGGATCAGGAGGACCCCAGTAATTATCGGCCGATCTCTTTACTACCATGGCTGTGCAAGGTCCTGGAGAAACATGTCAATACTATACTGACAGATTTTCTGGAGAGCAACCATCTGCTCGATCTCTCTCAGACGGGTTTCCGGCCCATGCACGGGACCGAAACCGCACTCCTTGCAGTAACCGAAGAAGCCAGAATGATCTTGGACCAAGGGGGTGCGGCAGCAATCATTCTCCTTGCTCTAAGCGCCGCATTTGACACTGTAAACCACGAAATACTAATACAACGACTCTCCAAATTGGGAGTAACAGGAAATGCCATCAAGTGGTTCAAGTCATTTCTGGCAGACCGCAGTTTTCAGGTTTTCGAGGGCGAAATCACCTCCCCCAGCAAACCTCTCGGCTGTGGGGTGCCTCAGGGCTCCTCCCTGAGCCCCACGCTGTTTAACATATATATGAGCCCCCTAGCTGAAATTGTTCGTCCGTTCGGCATAAAAATCATCACTTATGTCGACGACACTCAGCTAGTGGTGGCTCTCAACCGGCCTAACATAGCCCACAACAACTTGAGCGAATGCTTGGAGGAGGTGGTTAAATGGATGACAGCATCCTGCCTAAAGCTGAACGGAGACAAGACGGAGCTCATGCTCCTAGGCAATGCCCCCAAGTACATTATGAATCCACTATGGCCATCTTGTCTCGGTTCTGCCCCAGTGCCCAAGGACACGATCAAGAGCCTGGGTATATGGCTGGATAACACCCTCAGCTTCAATCACCAAGCAACCAAACTCGCGGCCACTTGCTATGGTCTACTGAGGCTGCTTCGGAAGGTTCTCCCCTTACTTCTATTCCAGGCGAGACAGATCATGGTCCAGGGCCTTATTCTGTCACGCCTAGACTTCGGAAATGCCCTCTATCTGGGAGCCCCGCAATCCACTCTGAATAAGCTTCAGGTCACTCAAAACTGCGCCGCTCGAACGCTTCTTCAGACTCCCCGTCGATCTCCTATCAGTCCTGGCCTCAGAAGCCTACATTGGCTCCCAGTCCGGGAGAGAATTAAATTCAAGGCCCTCTGTATCACCCACAGGGCCTTCTGGAAGACAGGCCCCGCCATAAATCAACCGTTGATCACTCCCTACCAGCCGATTAGACAGCTTAGGTCATCCTCCTCTCTTCTTGCCAAAGTACCCAGGATAAAAAGAACTAGATGTGGTGGCCGCTCGTTCTCGCACAACGCGGCCAAACTATGGAATGCTCTCCCCCCGCATCTGCGATCAGAGTCTAATATACTCTCATTCCGTAAGCTCCTCAAGACTTTTCTGTTTCAATAAACCCGGACAGCCCCAAGTGTCTTCCATGCCCGTATTGTCCGCAGCGCTAGGACGCCTAAGGGTTGCTATCGCGCTCAACAAATTGTCATTCATTCAAAGCTGGCTGATAAAAACATCTTTTTTCAAAGGGCTCCATGCTTTTGTACTTTCCGGTGTAGTTGGAATGGCATTGGGTTTCACTATGCTGGTAGACGCCTGCACCATCAAACTTTGAGGAATTGGATGCTGGGTGAAAAAATCGCCTTTCTCTGGTCTATGGTGGCATGCAACCTGGTGATTGAACGGAGGTTCAGAACATTGTTTAGCCCAAGTGCCCAATAGCATGTCAGCGAAGACCTCGTTGTAGAGCGGGAAAGGTTCTGTCTGTGTTGTCCAGACTGACGGACCTCAGTATGCACATTTGTTTTTACATCTATAGTGGGGAGGTGGAAGTCAGGGACTTAAGCAGCCATCCTAATGACAGTTGCAAAAGGCATACTTTTCTCTGTTAGTGGTCCAGGTTGAGAAGCCTACCCAGTACTGTATCAAACCCACTGAAATCTTGTAGATCCATAGACCAATTGTCTTCATCAGAAAGTGGGGCAATCTCTTGCCCATCCTCTCCATATGGTCGGATCTTGTCAGAGTAAGAGCCAAAATGTTGGTGTAGTGCCTGTGTGTGATTACGTGGTAATGGAATAGTGTCTGAATCTGATGGCTTGAGTATTGGCTACACTACATCAGGATCTGAGCGCAGCCTCTGTTAAGGTCGAGACAAATTCAGCTCGGAGTTCAATATCATAATAGGTTGTAGCTCCTCCAGCATCTGTGTCGGTGTTGTTTGAATCATTTTTATTGGGTTATCAAATACAATTTGCCAAATCTCAGGAGAAATCTACTGACCAGAAAAACTATCTGATTCAAAAATAGAATAAAGAAACACCTTTAAACATGTACATAATTCCACAGTCAATGCTCCATCAATTCTTAGCATACAACTCTTGCTACCAAGTACAAAAGACAATAGTCAAAATTGTCCACAGACTATCTGCCAGAACACATGATTGGAGCTAAGTCACCCAATGCAATAGCAAACATAATTCCCGTTATACTAGAGAAAGAATTATTTTATAATTGGATTAAAATCCTTCTAACCTGTGGTCACCATTCTTCCTCAGTAAATTACAATTGATCATTTAGGTTCTATATTGTGCACTTGGAGGAGGCAATGTGCTTCATGGTCTCCATGTGTTCCATCAACACTGGTGAATCTCTCCTCTTCCAGTGTCTCAGAATACATAGTGTCAATGCAGAGAGGGGGGTGAGTCGAGCCACATTTTTGTGATTTAGCCCTTCTCTGTCTTGTGTGTCATGGGGCAAGCTCTGAGAGAACAATTACCAAATTACTTGTAGCCAACAATTGGCCCCAGATTAAGTTCCAGTAGGCCTGTATCACCAGGCATGTCCGGAAGATATTCACTATGTCTCTCGAGTGTGTAACAGGGCTAACAGGTCAAGGTTGCTAGATTTGCCTAGGGAAACCTGTACGGTGACCAGTGCCAAGGATTTATATTTAAAAAAAAAAAACTGTGAATTTTAGTTGTGCTTTACAAAGGTCTTTGTTGTGAGTAGCTAGAAAATCGAACCATTCCTCGTCTGTGTATGTTCTTTTAATACGGGCTGGTATTTACCCCATAGGTATGTGACAGTTGGTTTGGAAAGAGGTCACCGGCCAGTATACTGTATAAAGTGGAAGCGAGGTTTTTGTAGCTACCTCATTTTTCCAAAGAGGAATGAAAAGTCAAACTGGAGATTATTGCCAGTCGCTTTATTAAGACAGTGTTTCAATTGGAAATAGAGTAAAAATTGATTGGAGTTCAAATTGAACTCCTCACAAAGGTCCGTAAATGCTCTGAGAGAGCCATTAGAATGGATATTATTCACTGCTGTTATTCCTTTCTCGATCTAGAGCAGCCAATGTAGGAGTTGCTCTTCAAGGCAAATGGCAGCATTGTTCCACAAAGGAGCTTGCCTATTAAAGGGGCTATTTTGTTGAAGGAACTTATGGGTCAAACTCCAAACTTCTCAATCCCTTTAAAAGAGGGTTTTCTCTGTTGTTGATAAACTCTACAGATATATCACTTGTGGTTCCACTACACCATTTTGTTGGTGATTTTCAATCACTACCCAATTTATGAGTTCCATATCCATGGTAAAACTGTTACAGGTGTTGCACTGCATGATATAATTCTATCTTTGGCAGCCTGAGACTACCAGCAGTAGTCTGTACTCGGCCAATTTCAGCCTGTTAGTTTGCCAAACGTATTGTTTGATTAGAGAGATGTATCGGAGCTGGCCTCGTGGTACTGGAATTGACAACATACTGAAGAAGTAGTTCTAACATGGTGCTACCACCATCCTTACGGTTTGAATACAGCCCCAACAGGATGGATTTAGTTTACTCCAGTTCCCATAGTCTCTGCGTATTTGGTGTGCGAGTATTGTCGAATTATCTTTGAGCATTGTGTAGAAGCTGTTGCTAATTAAAATATCAGATAATTCATGTGGTTAAGGCATCCATCAAAATGGATGGGGCTGATCGAGTGAGCCTTGGTGCTGGGTATTATTGGATGGGCTTTGCTTTTAGTCTAGTTTATTTTGTAACCAGAAAATTGCAAGAGAATCGAATGCTCTGGGGAAGCCAGGGTAAAAAGGATGTCATCCACATAAAGCATGATTTTGAGATTCCCAGCCAGGGTGTCAATACCCAAGATATAATCAGAAAGGTGAATGGCCAGTGATAGTGGTTCCAACGCCATGAGAAAAAGTAAAGGTGATTGGGAACACCATGGCCAGGCACTGTATCCGATAGAAATAGTCCCTGAGAGGAAGCTGTTGTAGTTGATCATAGTCGTAGGTGAATTCTATAACCGTTTATATATGAGCAGAAAGTTCAGGCCAATGCTCATTCTGGTCATTGTGTAAAAAAAGTAGTCCCCCTCGACTCGATCAAAGGCTTTTTCGACATTGAGGGAGGAGGGCCATCTTATCTTCATCCATCAGCCAGGCAGCCCGTAAGAAATGCACCAGTGTCTGCAGGTAGTTTCTGATGGATACATCTGCCTGTGGATTCCTCACCTTATGAATATCCCCTGCGCCAGCATTTCGCGGAAACTTTTTCCTAGCTCTCCACGCCGACGAGGTCGTCACAATACCACGGCTCCGCTCGCGACTCCGCATGACGTCACTGGAGCCATAAGAGAGCCTCGTCGGCGTGATGACGTCAGTTCCCTTTTTTCCGCGCCGTCGCGCGTAACGGTTTTCTGGGACTCTCCACACTGTTTCGAGTTACTTTGTTGTTTCTCCAGGTTTTACTGTAGCTTTGCGATGGCGACTTCGAGAAAGTCAGGATTCAAGCCCTGTAGAGAGTGTGGGGGTCATCACTGACCCCCAGGAGTACTGTTTGTGGTGTTTGTCATCGGACCACGACGTGGAGGGCTGTTCATGCTGTCGCAAGATGAACCCGAAGGCCTTGAAAGAACGTGAGGCCAAGCTTTTCATGGCAAAAGCAAGGAAGGAGAAGAGAGGGCGAAAAAGATCCAAGTCGAAGTCGTCGACTTCGCATGCTTCGAAGTCGAGGAAGCACAAGAAGAAAAGGAGGCATGGCTCTCGGCGTCGTTTGTCGAAGGGAAAGGCTTCGAGATCACCTTCTCTGGCACCTCGACGTAGACAAAAAGACTTTGTGTCTCCTTCGCCATCTTCTCAGGTGACTCCGGAAAATTCTCCTTCTCCTAAAGGTACCCCGGCGCGATCGCCGGCGCCGAGGGGCTCTCCGGCTTCGGAGGGCTTACCGGCTCAGGACGAACCTTCTCCTGTGCACGACACTGTGCCTGTGGCTCCGCCTGTGGATCCGGCTGTTCCGGCGCCGGATGTTCCTCGTGTGGATTCTGACTCTGCTCCGTATCCTCAATTTCCTACACCGGGTTCAGATCCTTCGCATTTTTTAAATGCTATGTATGGTGTGTTTGCCAAGGCAGCCTTCCCCTCCGGAGCACCTTCGGGTCCTGTGGGTCCGCTGGCCTTCAATTTGGGCGTGCCTCAACATTATGCCCAGGCACCTTTCGTGCCCTTTATGCCGACGGCGCCGTCATGGCAGTTTCCGGCTCCGAGGTTTTCGACGCCGCATACGGAATCCCCGGCGCCGTCTGGTGGCCCTTCCTCTCGGCTTCGTACAGCGCCGATTCCTGCATCGGACCCTCCTTCGACGCCAGCTCCGGAGCTGTCGGCGCCGCGTGTGACGCAGCCGACGCCGCAACCGAAGTTGCACTCGAGGAGAGAGGCACAGAGACTGTTGGAGGAAGAACAGTATCAAAGAAAAGAAGAGGGCGAGATAGAGGAGTCTGTCGACTATTTCGAGGGACTTCAGGAGGCTAGTGGCCTGGACACCTCCCCAGAGTGGGAGCTTTCTTTTTCAAGGGTTTCTCCACCTCAAGAGGTTGCTCCGTATCATACTATTATTAGAAAGGCTGCGGAGCTTTTGGATTTGCAATTGCCTACAGCAGAGTACAAACCAAATTTGCTCACAGAGGTTTTGCATTCACCATCTTCGATAGTTGAGCCACTGTTGCCTTTTAATGAGGCTTTAACTGAGCCTATCTTGGAAGTGTGGTGTAAACCTCTCTCTTCTCCTGCTGTCTAAATCTGTAGCAAGGAGATATAGGTCTGCTCAAGGAGACCCTCCTTTTCTCACTTCACATCCGTCCACGGAGAGTTTGGTGGTACAGGCGTCCTGTTCTAAACAATCTACAGGCGCTTTTCCTCAAGCTCCTGCCGACAGGGACTCTAAGAAGTTAGAGCAATCGGCTAAGAAAGTCTTTTCATCTTCTAGCATGGCACTAAAGTCAACCAATGCTACTTGTTTGTTGGGATGTTACATACACGCCTTAATGGATTCTGCTAAGCAATTGGCGCCTAAGTTGCCTGATGAGGAGCGTGATAATTTTATGGAGGTTCTGACGGATGCTCAGGCTGCTGCTCGTCAGGTTATACAATCTGGCCTTGACACAGCTGATTCGGTGGCCAGGGTTATGAGCTCCTCCATAGTTACCAGGAGACAGGCTTGGCTCAGATCCTCTGGGTTTTCTCCAGATGTACAGGCTACCCTTCTTGATTTGCCCTTTGATGGTTCAAAACTTTTCGGAGAGAAGGCTGATTCTGCGCTTCAGAGATTCAAGGATAGCAAGGCCACGGCAAAATCCTTAGGGCTGCAAACTCCGTCAAGGGGGTTTGGATATAGGAAGTATCGAGGATTTGGAAGGTCTTCCTTTCGTAGCTTACGACAGCCTCAGCAACAACAGCAGCAAAATCCTCTTTACAAATCCTACAGAGGGAGAAACAGGGGTCGCCAACGTGGGTCGGCCCGCCAACTCTCCTCCTCCACCTCCCCTGCTCCCCCTGGTAACGCAGGAAAGCAGCCCTAGATCCCCCATCCTGGAACATGTGGGTCCTGTAGGGGGTCGGCTGGCTTACTTTCTACAGGGTTGGAAATCGGTCACTTCAGACCATTGGGTTTTAAAGCATGTAGAGAATGGGTATGCCCTTCCCTTTCGAGAATTTCCTCCTCCTAACCCTCCTTGCCAAGGTTTCTGTTCGGAAGTTCATTTGCTTCTTCTCCAGAAGGAGGTCCTTGCCTTATTACAAAAAGGTGCGATAGAGGTGGTTCCGGAGCAGGAAAGGGGTCAGGGATGCTACTCCCGGTATTTCCTGATTCCCAAAAAGGATGGCAGGTTACGTCAGATCTTGGATCTCGGGGTCTTGAATTTTTACCTCAAACAGGAGAAATTCAAGATGCTGACACTTGCTCAGGTTCTTCTGGCGCTGCAGCAAGAGGACTGGATTGTGTCGATCAATTTGCAGGATGCGTACTTTCACATCCCCATCCTGAAGTCGTACAGGAAGTATCTCCGTTTCACGGTTGGGTCGCAGCACTACCAGTTTGCGGTCCTCCCATTTGGTCTTTCTACTGCACCTCGAGTCTTCACAAAGATGATGGCAGTGGTGGCAGCTCATCTCAGGAGGTCGGGGATCCCAGTTTTCCCTTACCTGGACGACTGGCTGCTCAAAGCGGAGTCGCCGGAGATGGTGCTTCATCATCTGCAGGAAACAGCTCAGCTGTTGTTCAACTTGGGTTTTTCAATAAATGTACCCAAATCTCACCTGGTGCCCTCTCAGCGCAACCTGTTCATAGGGGCAGTACTGGATACTACTGTATGTCGAGCTTTTCCGCTTCCACAAAGGATTCTCGACATTCAGGAAATTATCCCTTTGTTTCACAATGGAGCGGTTGTTCCAGTCTTGAAGGTCCTTCACCTGCTCGGTCTGTTCGCCTCCTGCATTCTGTTGGTCAACCATGCACGCTGGCACATGAGGGCACTCCAGTGGTGCCTCCGCAGGCAGTGGTTTCAACACAACGGGGATCTCAGGGAGTCAGTCAGGATCTCCAGAGACATTGCAGCGAAGCTGTCTTGGTGGAGTGTGGAGGGCAACCTGTCTCAAGGAAACCCTTTTCAGCTTCCTCCACCGGTGGCCACAGTGATCACTGATGCCTCCACTCTAGGGTGGGGTGCTCATCTGGGGGATCTGGAGGTCAAAGGTCTTTGGTCTCCAGAGGAAAGGTTGCTTCACATCAACCTTCTGGAATTGCGGGCTATACGTTTGGCACTAAAAGCTTTCCTTCCTTCCCTTCGCGGTCAGTCGGTTCAGGTCCTGACAGACAACACTACTGCGATGTGGTACATCAACAAGCAGGGAGGTGTAGGGTCGTTTCGTCTCTGTCGAGAGGCTCTGCGACTCTGGTCCTGGGCTCAGGGCCATCAGATTTGTGTGTTTGCAAATCATCTAGACGGAGTGCTGAATGTTCGTGGCGGCTTCATCCGGAGGTGGTCCATCACATCTTCGAGATGTGGGGGTCCCCTCGGTTGGACCCATTTGCCACTCACGAGAACGTGCACTGCCCGTTGTTCTGCAGTCTCCAGTATCCGATGCAGGAGGCGCTGGGGGACGCGTATCTGAAAGAGACACGTTAGTGACAGATTCCTTACCTTAGAATATCCCCAGGCGTCAGGCTGGATCCGGAAAGTTTTTGCGTAGCAGTACCCTTGCGCGTCGGTAGGCGGCGTCGTGCGGCTCCGCGTCCGTCGTTGGCGTTGTGATCGCCGGGATGACGTCGCGGGCAGTACTTAGACGCCGCCCCTGCGCGCTGACGTCAGTTCTTCTTTTTCCGCGCCAGTAAGCGCAGATCAGGGAAGAGCAGTGCCCTAGTCAATTTTTGACTATCCTTTTTTGTGAATTTTTTCACTGTTTCTTCATCGAGTCTCACGAGTCCTAGGTGTCGTAGGGATGCCCGGCTTCAAGCCATGCGGAGCCTGTGGTCGCATGATGTCGATCACGGACCCGCATCTCGAGTGTCTCTTCTGTCTCGGCCGAGACCACGACACGAAGTCGTGCCCTGACTGCCGGAAACTTCATCCGAAGGCTTTGCGAGAGCGGTCTCGAAAGCTACTCGAGGTCCGGCAGTCGGCTCCGCGCCGCACCAAGCCCCGGTCCCGGGAGAGGTCGAGGGGCCGGTCGCGGAGTCCCCGCCGGTCGTCGGAGTCCAAGTCTTCGCGCTCCTCGGGTAAGTCGAAGCACAAGAAGTCTAAGAAGCGTCATCGCTCTAAGACTTCGCCTCGCCGGTCTCGCGACGGCCCCAGTCGGCACCGTCCCCGCGGCCCCGGACATGCCTGTAGAGCCGCCCCCGCATTACCCGTCCTTTCCGGGTTCGGGGGCGACTCCGGCCGAAATACAGGAATTCCTGTCGGCCATGGCCCGCCTCTTCGGCCCTGATGGGGTTGCCCCGGCTCCACCGTCGACTCCGGTCCCGGCGCCGCCTGTCCCACCAGCCTTCATCCCGGCCTCGGCTCCGGCCCCGGCCTCGATCCCGGCTCCGGTGGTACCGCAACCCCCATCGACGCCGGTTGACCTAACCACGCTGACGCCGATGTCCCCGGTGCCGTTCCTGACGCCGTCCGGGGCTCCGGACGGCGTCGTTCCCCGGTTCTCTCCGGCTCCGGACATGGAGCCGGACCGACGTCGCTCGACGCCGGCTCCGGCGCCGATGAGACCTTGGGTCCCAAATGTCCCTCCTCCTCCATATTTTGAACAACAGGAGGACCAGGAGAGCTGGGAGGGGTCTGAGGACCCTCACACACAACAGTGTGCGTATGATCCGGACTGGGCTGAGGAACTTGGGGATGCCAGTGGTCTAGACACCTCCCCTGACACTGGCATGCTGTCTGCTCCCGTGGCTACGGAGGAGGGAGCTAATTTTGCAACGGTGTTGCGTAGAGCAGCTGGAGCCTTACATCTCCAGTTGCCTACTGTGGCCGTCAGGACTAACCTCCTGACAGAAGTGTTTCAGCCGGCGGCTTCCTCCTCGGAGACTGTGCTGCCGTTTAATGATGCACTCACTGACGTTCTTTTGGGTGCCTGGTCCAAACCCACCACAGGGGCCCCTTTGGATAGGAACGTGGCCCGACGCCATCGCCCTGCTCCGGGCGACCCCTTGTTTCTCTCCCCACATCCCACCCCCGAGAGCTTGGTTGTCCAAGCCTCTGCCTCCCAAACCGCCTTCCCTACCGGAATCCAAACGCCTGGACCAATTTGGGAAGAAAGCTTTTTCTTCCTCCAGTGCTGGCTTGCGGTCCGTCAACACTGCTTGCCTTTTGGGCCGATATACCCACTCCCTGTGGGATTCGGTGGCGGCTGTTCTGCCGCAGTGTTCTGAGGAGGTCCAGACACTGCTTACCCGCGCCATTGCGGAAGGGCGAGATGCGGCTAAATACACCATCCGTTGTGGCCTTGATACCGCCGACTCGCTGGGCAGATCGCTTGCGACGACGGTGGCGCTACGTCGCCTCGCCTGGCTGAGAACTACTGGTTTCTCGGGTGATGTCCAGAATACACAGATGGACATGCCCTTTGATGGAGTCGGTCTTTTTGGTTCAAAGGCAGACCATGCGCTGGAGCGGTTTAAGGACTCACGGGCTACTGCCAAGTCCCTGGGCCTTTCTGTTGTACGCCCTCCGCTCACCTCTGCTTTTCGCCGCTTTCGTGGCCACGGAAGGAGCGCCCAGTCACGTCAGCTGCCCAGCCACCGGCCCGCGCAGCAAGCGTCTTCGCGTGGCCGAGGACGTGGATACCGCCGTGGCGGTTCAGGCAACCAGCGTGCGGGTCAGGCCACCACCTCCAACCCGTCCGCGGCCTCCAAGCCCTCCTAGTCCCTCCTTTCCGGTGCACAGCACGCCAGTAGGGGGCAGGGTCCGCCATCACCTTCACCACTGGCGTCCCATCACCTCGGACAGGTGGGTCTTGGACATTGTCCGAAGGGGCTACTCCCTCCCCTTCGAGACCACCCCGCAGCCATGCCACCTCAATTCCACCGCATGTCAGGGGATCACTTGGTACTTCTGCAGAAGGAAGTCACGGCCCTCTTGGCCAAGAGGGCCATCGAGCATGTTCCGACCCCAGAAGTAGGAAATGGTTGCTACTCCCACTACTTCCTGGTGCCCAAAAAGGACAAGGGGGACATGCGTCCTATCTTGGACCTCCGGAACGTCAATCGCTTCCTCCGGAAGGAGAAGTTCAAGATGCTCACCCTAGCTCAGGTCTTGACTGCCCTCGACCCTGGAGACTGGTTGGTAGCGTTGGACTTGCAGGACGCTTATTTTCACATCCCCGTCCTGCCGGCCCACCGGCGTTACCTGCGGTTCACGGTAGGCCTCGAGCATTTTCAGTTCACCGTGCCCCCTTTGGCCTTACAAGTGCCCCTCGGGTGTTCACGAAAGTGATGGCGGTGGTCGCAGCTCATCTGCGCCGGGCAGGGGTTCCAGTCTTCCCCTACCTCGACGACTGGCTGCTGAAGGCGGGCTCGTCCCAGGCAGTCGTCTCCCACCTCCAGACTACAGCCGAACTCCTGCACTCGCTGGGGTTCTCCATCAATGTGCCGAAGTCGCATCTGATTCCTTCTCCACAGCTCCTTTTCATCGGAGCAGTTCTGGACACAAAGCAGTTTCGGGCCTATCCTCCCGAACGGCGAGTCCGGGATATTCAGGCTATGATTCCGATCTTTCAGCCTTTATCCTGGGTTTCGGTACAGATGACCCTGAGGCTGCTGGGCCTCATGGCCTCCTGCATCCTGCTGGTCAATCATGGCATATGCGGGCTCTGCAGTGGGACCTGAAGTTCCAGTGGGCGCAGCACCAGGGCAACCTGTCCGATCACGTCCAGATCTCGGAGGGGACTGCAAAACATTGCAGTGGTGGCTCTCGAACCGGCAATGGGTCATGGGCAGATCCCTCTCCCTTCCCCAGCCAGAGCACACAGTTGTGACGGACGCGTCCCTTCTGGGATGGGGCGGTCACATGGGAGAGGCGGAGATCAGAGGCCTCTGGTCTCCGGCGGAGTCCCGGCTCCATATCAACCTTCTGGAGCTCCGGGCGATCCGACTTGCACTTAAGGCATTCCTTCCCTCTGTCAAAGGGAAGGTAGTGCAGGTGTTCACAGACAACACCACCGCCATGTGGTATTGCAACAAACAAGGCGGGGTGGGGTCGTGGACCCTTTGTCAGGAGACATGGCTGGAACATCAGGGCATGTTCTTGATGGTTCAACACCTGGCAGGTTCCCTGAACACCAGGGCGGACGAACTCAGCCGCAGGTGCATGATGGATCATGAATGGCGTCTTCACTCGGAAGTGGCGCAAGGACTCTTTCGACAGTGGGGAGAGCCTTGGTTAGATCTATTCGCCACCGAAGAGAACGCGCAATGTCATCAGTTCTGCGCGTTGGAATTTCCAAGGCGGCACTCGCTCGGCGACGCTTTTCGTCGCGAGTGGAGTTGCGGTCTGTTGTACGCCTTTCCGCCTATACCACTTCTACCCAGTGTTGAAGAAGATTCGGCACGACCGGGCCCAAGTCATTCTTGTGGCTCCGGACTGGGCTCGAAGAGTTTGGTATCCCGAGCTACTCAGTATGAGCGTATATCCCCCGATCCGTCTGCCTCTTCGGGAGGATCTTCTGTCGCAGCAGCAGGGGACGGTCCTCCACCCGAACCTGTCCAGCCTCCACCTGCTTGCGTGGAGATTGAGCGGCGGCAGTTGATTCCTTTCGACTTGCCTCCCGAAGTTTGTGATGTGATTCTGGCAGCCAGGCGTCCCTCCACTAAGGTGGTATACGCCTGCAGGTGGAACAAGTTTGTGGCATGGTGCACAGCAAAGGCTGTGAATCCCCTTTCTGCCCCTCTTTCTGAGGTTCTTCTGTTCCTTCTTTCCCTGGCCCAACAGGGTTCTGCCCTGGGTACCATCAAGGGCTATCTTTGTGCCATCTCGGCCTTCCTCAGGCTTCCTGATCAGCCCTCCCTTTTCAAGTCCCCTGTTGTTAACAGGTTTCTAAAAGGCATTACACACCTCTTCCCTCCTGTTCCGTTTGTGATGCCTCAGTGGGACTTGAACTTGGTTCTTACCTTTCTTATGTGCGCTCCCTTTGAGCCTCTACATAACTGTCCTCTTCGTCTTCTGACTCTGAAGACAGCCTTTCTGGTGGCCATCACCTCCGCTCGGCGGGTGAGTGAGCTCCAGGCTCTATCATGTAAACCTCCCTTTCTGTCTGTCCATCCAGACAAGGTTGTTCTTAGGACGCGTCCGTCCTTCTTGCCAAAGGTGGTTACTGCCTTCCACATTGGGCAGACCATCACTTTGCCCACCTTCTTTCCGCCTCCACATCCTTCCAGAGAGGAAGAGAGGCTCCACCGTCTGGACCCAAAACGTGCGCTTTCCTTTTACATCAACCGCACACAACACTTCCGGGTGGATGACCAGCTCTTTGTTGGCTACGTGGGCGCCAAAAAGGTCGGGCGGTGCACAAGAGAACCATCTCCCGCTGGGTAACCTTGTGTATCAAAGCCTGCTATTCTTTGGCTAAGAAGGAGCCTCCTGTTGGGCTGCGTGCCCATTCCACCAGGGCAACGGCTGCTACCACGGCTTTGGGCCGCGGTGTTCCGCTGCAGGATATCTGTCAGGCAGCTACGTGGGCCTCGCTGCACACATTTACAAAGCATTACTGCCTTGACAGTCAGGTCCGGAGGGACGGCTTCTTTGGCCGTTCTGTCCTCCGGGACTTCCTTGTCTGATCTTTGTTCGCAGACCCACCACCGGGGTTGGTATTGCTGGGGTATCTATTCTAAGGTAAGGAATCTGTCACTAACGTGTCTCTTTCAGATGCACAAGTTACTAACTTGTGTAACGATATATCTGTAAGAGACAGTAGTTAGTGACAGATTCCTACCGCCCCACCCATCCTCCCCGTTCTGCGAACTGATTTCTAGGGTTAAGGACATCCCTTTCAGGGCCCTAGTATTTTTCAGACACCTATGTCAGCTTCTTGCATGGCTCTGCGTTCCTGGCGCGGAAAGTCGTGTACAGAACTGACGTCAGCGCGCAGGGGCGGCGTCTAAGTACTGCCCGCGACGTCATCCCGGCGATCACGACGCCGACGACGGACGCGGAGCCGCACGACGCCGCCTACCGACGCGCAAGGGTACTGCTACGCAAAAACTTTCCGGATCCAGCCTGACGCCTGGGGATATTCTAAGGTAAGGAATCTGTCACGAACTACTGTCTCTTACAGATATATCGTTACACAAGTTAGTAACTTGTGCTTCAGTTGGATTGGAGTTCACAGCTCCTTTATGCGTTTCCTCCCATACCCTTGATTCCTCGGGTTCTGAGGAAGATTCGCCAAGACCGGGCCCAAGTTATATTGATCGCTCCGGATTGGCCAAGAAGGGTGTGGTACACAGATCTACTTCGCCTCTCATCGCACCCTCCGCTCCGTCTCCCTCTCAGGGCAGACCTCCTCTTGCAGTCGCAGGGGCAGGTTCTACCCCCCCACCTCCAGAGCCTGCACCTTCATGCCTGGAGATTGAACGGGGCAACCTGAGTTCCTTCTCTCTCCCACCGGATGTGGTGGATGTTATTTTATCGTCCAGGCGACACTCCACTAAGTCTATTTACTCCTCCAGATGGTGTAGATTTGTTAAATGGTGTGGAGAGAGATCCATTGATCCTTTAAAGGCCCACCTGTCAGATATTCTTCCGTTTTCGCTGTTTTTGGCCCAGCAGGGTTGTGCTGTGGCCACTGTTAAGGGCTATTTGTCGGCTTTATCGGCGTTTCTTTGTTTGCCGGATCAGCCGTCTTTATTTAAATCTCCCATTGTTTTGAGATTTATTAAGGGCCTTACCAATAGGTTTCCGCCTACTCCCTTTGTTATGCCTCAATGGGATTTAAATCTTGTTTTGACTTTCTTGATGGGTTCCCCGTTTGAACCCTTACATAGTTGTCCTTTGAGACTTCTGTCTTTTAAAACGGTCTTTCTTGTGGCCATTACCTCAGCACGGAGGGTAAGTGAGCTTCAGGCTCTTAGTTCAAAACCCCCGTTTTTGACCATTTATGCTGAAAAGATGGTCCTCAGGACCAGGGCTGCTTTTCTGCCTAAGGTGGTTACTCCCTTCCATCTAGGACAGTCCATTACTCTTCCTGTATTCTATCCTCCCCCTCACCCTTCCAAGGAGGAGGAGAGACTTCACCGCCTGGATCCTAAAAGAGCGGTGAGCTTTTATTTGGATAGGACTAAAGACTTACGATTGGACGATCAGCTCTTTGTGGGCTACGTTGGACGCATGAAGGGCAAGGCTGTGCACAAGCGCACTCTTTCCAGATGGATCATCTTGTGCATCAAGATCTGCTACGCCCTGGCTGGTAAGGAACCGCCTGATGGTATTAGAGCTCATTCCACCAGAGCCAAGTCATCCACTTCTGCTTTGGCCAGAGGTGTTCCTGTAATGGACATTTGTAAGGCTGCGACTTGGGCCTCCCTCCATACTTTCGCAAAGCATTATTGCTTGGATTCTGAGATGAGGAGGGAGGGCCATTTTGCGCGCTCTGTCCTGCAGGACTTTTTGGTATAGAAGGGTGGACACCCTCCTCCGGGAGTGGGACTGCTGTGGGATTCTATTCATAAGGTGAGGAATCCACAGGCAGATGTATCCATCAGAAGAACAAGTTACTTACCTTCGGTAACGCCTTTTCTGGTGGATACAGTATCTGCCTGTGGATTCCTCACTGACCCACCCTCCTCCCCGATGTCCACCCTTGTATACCTTAAAGGTGGCATTGTTTAACATGTTTGTTTTGCATTGTCTCTTCTATCTGCCTTTGTGTAGTTTATAGGAAACGCTTTTATTCTTTGGCTTTCCTGTAATTTTACACTATGTGTATTGGTGTGAATATTGTGTACTGTGTATACTTTGAATCTGTTGTCAGTCCACCTGTTCGCCTCAGAGGCACGGAAAAAATGGGTGGAACTGACGTCATCACGCCGACGAGGCTCTCTTATGGCTCCAGTGACGTCATGCGGAGTCGCGAGCGGAGCCGTGGTATTGTGACGACCTCGTCGGCGTGGAGAGCTAGGAAAAAGTTTCCGCGGAATGCTGGCGCAGGGGATATTCATAAGGTGAGGAATCCACAGGCAGATACTGTATCCACCAGAAAAAGCGTTACCGAAGGTAAGTAACTTGTTCTTTGAGGTGAAAAGGGCAGGGACAAAAACCCCACTTGGGATTTGAGAATGAGGGCGGTTATAACTTGGTTCAGTCTTTGAGCCAGGACATTGGCCCATATTTAAAATGGCAATTTATTAAAGAGATTGGCTGGTAATTGCCACAATGCAGCAGATCTTTCTCTGGCTTGAGAATCAAAGAGATCTAGGTCTTGTTAAATTCCGCACGGAGGCCGTCAGAGAGTAAGGCATCTCTGGCCATTTTCCTAAGGAGCAGAATGTGTATTTGGCTGTGATTTTGTAGTTTTCTGCTAGGAAGCCATCTTCACCTGGAGCCTTTCTTGAGGGCATCAACTTTATCACTTTCACAATTTCCTTATTCAAGATTTGAATCCAGTGTCGCTCATTCATCGGAAGACAAGCATACACTTCGGTGATGTCATTCGCCAAGGCTTCTGCCATATACTTGCAGAAATCAACAAACGAATTAGTAATGTCTTGAGCAGTGTGGTGCATTTGTCATAGATCGCTGGAATCAGTGATTTGGCCTCCCGTTGTTTCAGCTGTAGGGTGAGAAGGCAACCATGCCCATAATGGTATTCTTTGCAGTGTAGAGATCTCTCCACTTCTTGTCTGAGTAAGACGGTTAACTCATACTGTATCCCTGTCCACTTTTATAATTTATTAGCTGAAGGAACAGACAGGAAGAGCCTTTGAAGCTGGGTGATTTAAAGTTCCATTAAATTTTCTTTTCATTCTATCTTTTCTGTATCTTTGTGGCATCTCTCACAGGAAGACCTTTCATATAAGATTTTTCTGATGCCCAAAGAGTTTGTAATGAGGATGCAGAGTATGTATTGAGATCTAAATAATTATTAAAGTTTTGTAACAGTCTTTTTTTCTTCGGGCTGTTTATCTTTAAGTTAGCCATCCTCCAAGTCTTGCCAGCTGGACTGGTAAGGCCTAGGTCAATCTGTCATTTGTTTGGGATGTGATCTGATACCTGTTATCCAATACACGACTGAACCCTATGGTACAGTTGGAGGTTTGAGGGAGGATTCCAGCTTGTCAAATAGTAGTGTATCCTGGATTCTGTTCCATGCATGCAAGATAGGTGTAATCTTGTTCTGTATGGAAGAATATTCTCAAGGGATCGACAAGCAAATGATCAGACATTAAGTCCCAGAGGAGTCACTTAGTAGTTTTTTGAAAGACTAGTTGTCCCAACTAATCTAGCACTGTATCTATTGTTAATTTCCAATCTTTTCAATCGCAAATTGTCTGGTGCACATTTCTCTGGTAGCAAAAAAACAGGACTTGTCGGTATTTGCAGCATAGACGAAAGAATTCCTAAGGTATGTTTACAGAGAACAAGTTTAACAAATACATAGTGGCCCTCCAGGTCTGCCCAAGTATTCAGTATCCTTGCTGGTACGTTTTGGTGGAATAGGATAGCGAGGTGTTGACATCGGATGCCGCTATCACTTTGCAAACCCAGTTGTGGCACACCTTGTCTGCTTCTCCTAGTGATGTGTGAACCTTGTATTAGAACTGTATCTGGTTTCTTAGATCTGAGGTAGGGAAATTACTTTTTTCCTTTTGACGAAATTGATGAGGCCATTCATGTTGAGGAACCAGAGTGAGAGGGCAGAAGATGGCAACACTTTCATTGGATAGTGACAGTATAAGGTTTCCTGGTAGGAATGTACTTCCTCCGGAATCTGTAATTTCATGTGTTCTTCCATCTGTAGACACCAGCATAACTGCTAGATATAGGAGGCCATATTTATTTCCACATTATTTTACCACTGGGCGAAGAGCAGTTTTCTCTTGGGATCACACTGGGCACTTAGGAGACCTCAATAGCAAATGATAGTCTGTAGCCTGTGTAAGTATAAGAAACATGTTGGTGTGCCATTTGCAAGATAGGTTTTTACCCTGGTGGTGGAGGTGCATTATGATCGGTCTTGGAGAACTAAAACTGGGTGAGCTTTCCTCGATGTAGTCTCTGTGCACGTTCGAATTCGAAGGGGTGGTGGAAATCAGCCTTGAGCTGTCAGTCAGGGATGGTCACCAAAAAGCCCAACACACCTCCTTCCATTTCAGGTAGGCAGTATAAACTCATGTTGTCCCTTCTCCTGCGATCCCCTAAGTCTGTCAGTTTCCTTGGTAGCTGATTACATCGGTATGCCACTCAGTAATTTCGGCAACCCTTTTTTCTACGGCAGTAAGGCGCTATTCTAAGGTGGCAAGTTGGGTTTTGAAGAGTGACAGTTCAGTATGTACTGATTTCAATTCCCTGATAGTCTCTGCCGAAGACAATTGCACAGTAGAAACGGAGGCTTTAATGACTTGTCGCTGATGTATTAATGTGTCCAGTGTTATTGTTGCTATATTTGAATCAGAGGCCATAGGACCATGTCCTTTTTTGCCTCCTGTTAATGCTTCTGGAAGTAACAGTGTCTAGAAGCCATATTAAGGCTGATTAGGTGGTCTTTCAGAAATCCTCCAGAAAATGAAGATACAATAAGGTGAGGACCAGTCTGGTGTACTGCTGCATAATGTGTTCTTGTTGATTTTTTTTATCGTATGTTGTCTTGTCAGGGAGTAATATCTAAAAGTCCTCTTTGGGAGGCAGTAGAGCGATGCACGTGTTTCCCTAAGGCACGAGGAATGAAATCCCCTGGTGCTGGTGGGCAGGCCGCTGTAATATGGACTCCAGCCTGATCCTAAATGGTGGGTGCATGGTCCTGTCATTTCTTGATGCTAAGTTCGGTGTTAAATTCCCCTGTAGCCTTCTGTGCTTTGTGCTACCGTGTGAGATTAGCTGCATGTGCTGAATGTCATGGTAGAGCGTAGGAGAGGTAAGAGAGGTGGCGTGCACATCGCCTTTGCGATGACAGCACCTTCATCTAGGGCAACAGCCAGGTTGTGCTTTTTCTCCCTGTCTGGGGAAAAGCATGACCTGATAACCTTGCGTCTGCCATGCCCCTAAAGCTCTTTAAATTTCAGTACCCAAAAACTTGATCTGTAAGGTCTTTGCCGAGTTTGCCCTGTTATGGCCCAGGTAAGCCATAAGTTAAGGATGCCCCCTACGCTCCAGTCGGTGATGATATCCAAAGGAGTGGCTCAGATTTCAGCACCGGACCCGAACTCTGCAACAACACCAGTACGGAGCTATGAGCGTGTTCAAGCGGCATAGACTACAACAAGGATGGATCTGCTGGCTGTAACCTGACTGGAAGCCCCTGCGGTTTGTTGAGGCTCACAGTTGCACCAGAAGGTGCCAACATTGTGATGAAGAAGATGCAGAGCATGGGCTCTTGAAGGCTCTGACCTGCTGCGGTGTTGCTGATGGACCAAGCTCACGGGGGCATCAGGACCAAAGTTGGAACAGGCTCCTGTTGGAACAGAAACAAGAGTTGAGGCATGGGGACCTGGAAGCACCTTCTGCGGAGAATGAAAATGGTGGGAAAGGGCCAAGTCGCGCTTGGTCTTATGTTGCTCCTTGTTTTCAGTGATTAATTTGAGCTGGTTGTTTCCGGTGCTCGGCACCCGCACTGGCACTTAATTGTTAACAACTGCACTTATGACAGTCTGCCTCGAGGTGGCACTGTTTATCTGATTTAGAGATGAGCACAACAGTTCTTTATTAATTAAATATACTTTAAAAAGGACTTAATACCTGTCGCCCAAGCTATTACGGGTTTGGGGGCCTAGAATAGCCTGGATTGTCTCACTTTAAAAAAAAAAAAATGTTTTTATTGGCGTTTGCAAACACAAACATTACATATGGGTGTATGAGCCTTGGTTGCAGTCTGCGCTCGCATGTTAATAGCATCCTGACTCATACAACTCTTCATATGATTGTCACACTTGTAGGAGTGTGATGGTTAGTAGTTGTTTTGATACTATCATTGAGAGTGCTGGCAGGGGAAATGTAGGGAGAGAGAGAGAGATACACTTAGGGAATTAATCACCATAGAGAAGGAAAAGTAGTACGGATTCAGCCACATAGTGACAACCTGTACGCGACACTGGATGGTCCTAGGGATAGATACGGCCCTAAAACATAGTACAAAAAAAAAGCTAGAAAAAAATCTAGAATTTAAAGCAATCGTAGAATCTGACACACTGGCTCTGGAAAAACTTGAAAAAACAATTCTACAGTTCCATAAACTTGAAGAGCACACGAAATCCACAAAGGTTTCTCAAGATATAAAAAAAACTACAACAAAGAGAGAACATAGCCTTTCCTATTAGACGAGTATATCTGAAAGAGACACGTTAGTGACAGATTCCTTACCTTAGAATATCCCCAGGCGTCAGGCTGGATCCGGAAAGTTTTTGCGTAGCAGTACCCTTGCGCGTCGGTAGGCGGCGTCGTGCGGCTCCGCGTCCGTCGTCGGCATCGCCGGGATGACGTCGCGGGCAGTACTTAGACGCCGCCCCTGCTCGCTGACGTCAGTTCTTCTTTTTCCGCGCCAGTAAGCGCAGATCCGGGAAGAGCAGTGCCCTAGTCAATTTTTGACTAACTTTTTTTGTGAATTTTTTCACTGTTTCTTCATCGAGTCTTTACGACTCCTAGGTGTCGTAGGGATGCCCGGCTTCAAGCCATGCGGAGCCTGTGGTCGCATGATGTCGATCACGGACCCGCATCTCGAGTGTCTCTTCTGTCTCGGCCGAGACCACGACACGAAGTCGTGCCCTGCCTGCCGGAAACTTCATCCGAAGGCTTTGCGAGAGCTGTCTCGAAAGCGACTCGAGGTCCGGCAGTCGGCTCCGCGCCGCACCAAGCCCCGGTCCCGGGAGAGGTTGAGGGGCGGGTCGCGGAGTCCCCGCCGGTCGTCGGAGTCCAAGTCTTCGCGCTCCTCGGGTAAGTCGAAGCACAAAAAGTCTAAGAAGCATCATCGCTCTAAGACTTCGCCTCGCCGGTCTCGCGACTTGGCTGAGGCCCCAGTCGGCACCGTCCCCGCCCCCACGGCCCCGGACATGCCTGTAGAGCCGCCCCCGCATTACCCGTCCTTTCCGGGTTCGGGGGCGACTCCGGCCGAAATACAGGAATTCCTGTCGGCCATGGCCCGCCTCTTCGGGCCTTCAGGTCCCTCCGGTGCGCCTTCGGGCCCCGCGGGCCCTGGTGGGGTTGCCCCGGCGCCGCCGTCGACTCCGGTCCCGGCATCGCCTGTCCCACCAGCCTTTATCCCGGCCTCGGCTCCGGCCCCGGCCTTGATCCCGGCTCCGGTGGTGCCGCAACCCCCATCGACGCCGGTTGACCTAACCACGCCTCCGCCGACGTCCCCGGTGCCGTTCCTGACGCCGTCCGGAGCTCCGGACGGCGTCGGTCCCCGGCTCTCTCCGGCTCCGGACATGGAGCCGGACCGACGTCGCTCGACGCCGGCTCCGATGAGACCTTTGGTCCCAAATGTCCCTCCTCCTCCATATTTTGAACAAGAGGAGGACCAGGAGAGCTGGGAGGGGTCTGAGGACCCTCTCACACAACAGTGTGAGTATGATCCGGACTGGGCTGAGGAACTTGGGGATGCCAGTGGTCTAGACACCTCCCCTGACACTGGCATGCTGTCTCCTCCCGTGGCTACGGAGGAGGGAGCTAATTTTGCAACGGTGTTGCGTAGAGCAGCTGGAGCCTTACATCTCCAATTGCCTACTGTGGCCGTCAGGACTAACCTCCTGACAGAAGTGCTTCAGCCGGCGGCTTCCTCCTCGGAGACTGTGCTGCCGTTTAATGATGCACTCACTGACGTTTTTGGGTGCCTGGTCCAAACCCACCACAGGGGCTCCTGTGGATAGGAACGTGGCCCGACGCCATCGCCCTGCTCCGGGCGACCCCTTGTTTCTCTCCCAACATCCCACTCCCGAGAGCTTGGTTGTCCAAGCCTCTGCCTCCCAAACCGCCTTCCCTACCGCCCCTCCGGATAGGGAATCCAAACGCCTGGACCAATTTGGGAAGAAGGCTTTTCTTCCTCCAGTGCTGGCTTGCGGTCCGTCAACACCGCTTGCCTTTTGGGCCGATATACCCACTCGCTGTGGGATTCGGTGGCGGCTGTTTTGCCGCAGTGTTCTGAGGAGGTCCAGACACTGCTTACCCGCGCCATTGCGGAAGGGCGAGATGCGGCTAAATACACCATACGTTGTGGCCTTGATACCGCCGACTCGCTGGGCAGATCGCTTGCGACGACGGTGGCGCTACGTCGCCACGCCTGGCTGAGGACAACTGGTTTCTCAGGTGATGTCCAGAATACACTCATGGACATGCCCTTTGATGGAGTCGGTCTTTTTGGTTCAAAGGCAGACCATGCGCTGGAGCGGTTTAAGGACTCACGGGCTACTGCCAAGTCCCTGGGCCTTTCTGTTGTACGCCCTCCGCTCACCTCTGCTTTTCGCCCCTTTCGTGGCCACGGAAGGGGCGCCCAGTCACGTCAGCTGCCCAGCCACCGGCCCGCGCAGCAAGCGTCTTCGCGTGGCCGAGGACGTGGATACCGCCGTGGCGGTTCGGGCAACCAGCGTGCGGGTCAGGCCACCACCTCCAACCCGTCCGCGGCCTCCAAGCCCTCCTAGTCCCTCCTTTCCGGTGCACAGCACGCCAGTAGGGGCAGGGTCCGCCATCACCTTCACCACTGGCGTCCCATCACCTCGGACAGGTGGTCTTGGACATTGTCCGAAGGGGCTACTCCCTCCCCTTCGAGACCACCCCCCCAGCCATGCCACCTCAATTCCACCGCATGTCAGGGGATCACTTGGTACTTCTGCAGAAGGAAGTCATGGCCCTCTTGGCCAAGAGGGCCATCGAGCATGTTCCGACCCCAGAAGTAGGACGTGGTTGCTACTCCCACTACTTCCTGGTGCCCAAAAAGGACAAGGAGGACATGCATCCTATCTTGGACCTCCGGAACGTCAATCGCTTCCTCCGGAAGGAGAAGTTCAAGATGCTCACCCTAGCTCAGGTCTTGACTGCCCTCGACCCTGGAGACTGGTTGGTAGCGTTGGACTTGCAGGACGCTTATTTTCACATCCCCGTCCTGCCGGCCCACCGGCGTTACCTGCGGTTCACGGTAGGCCTCGAGCATTTTCAGTTCACCGTGCTCCCCTTTGGCCTTACAAGTGCCCCTCGGGTGTTCACCAAAGTGATGGCGGTGGTCGCAGCTCATCTGCGCCGGGCAGGGGTTCCAGTCTTCCCCTACCTCGACGACTGGCTGCTGAAGGCGGACTCGTCCCAGGCAGTCGTCTCCCACCTCCAGACTACGGCCGAACTCCTGCACTCGCTGGGGTTCTCCATCAATGTGCCGAAGTCGCATCTGATTCCTTCTCCACAGCTCCTTTTCATCGGAGCAGTTCTGGACACGACGCAGTTTCGGGCCTATCCTCCCGAACGGCGAGTCCGGGACATTCAGGCTATGATTCCGATCTTTCAGCCTTTATCCTGGGTTTCGGTACGGATGACCCTGAGGCTGCTGGGCCTCATGGCCTCCTGCATCCTGCTGGTCAATCATGCCAGATGGCATATGCGGGCTCTGCAGTGGGACCTGAAGTTCCAGTGGGCGCAGCACCAGGGCAACCTGTCTGATCACGTCCAGATCTCGGAGGGGACTGCAAAACAGTTGCAGTGGTGGCTCTCGAACCGGCAATGGGTCATGGGCAGATCCCTCTCCCTTCCCCAGCCAGAGCACACAGTTGTGACGGACGCGTCCCTTCTGGGATGGGGCGGTCACATGGGAGAGGCGGAGATCAGAGGCCTCTGGTCTCGGGCGGAGTCCCGGCTCCATATCAACCTTCTGGAGCTCCGGGCGATCCGACTTGCACTCAAGGCATTCCTTCCCTCTGTCAAAGGGAAGGTAGTGCAGGTGTTCACAGACAACACCACCGCCATGTGGTATTGCAACAAACAAGGCGGGGTGGGGTCGTGGACCCTTTGTCAGGAGGCTCTGCGCCTCTGGACATGGCTGGAACATCAGGGCATGTTCCTGATGGTTTAACACCTGGCAGGTTCCCTGAACGCCAGGGCGGACGAACTCAGCCGCAGGTGCATGATGGATCACGAATGGCGTCTTCACTCGGAAGTGGCGCAAGGACTCTTTCGACAGTGGGGAGAGCCTTGGTTAGATCTATTCGCCACCGAAGAGAACGCGCAATGTCATCAGTTCTGCGCGTTGGAATTTCCAAGGCGGCACTCGCTCGGCGACGCTTTCGTCGCTAGTGGAGTTGCGGTCTGTTGTACGCCTTTCCGCCTATACCACTTCTACCCAGAGTGTTGAAGAAGATTCGGCACGACCGGGCCCAGGTCATTCTTGTGGCTCCGGACTGGGCTCGAAGAGTTTGGTATCCCGAGCTACTCAGTATGAGCGTAGATCCCCCGATCCGTCTGCCTCTTCGGGAGGATCTTCTGTTGCAGCAGCAGGGGACGGTCCTCCACCCGAACCTGTCCAGCCTCCACCTGCTTGCGTGGAGATTGAGCGGCGGCAGTTGATTCCTTTCGACTTGCCTCCCGAAGTTTGTGATGTGATTCTGGCAGCCAGGCGTCCCTCCACTAAGGTGGTATACGCCTGCAGGTGGAACAAGTTTGTGGCATGGTGCACAGCAAAGGCTGTGAATCCCCTTTCTGCCCCTCTTTCTGAGGTTCTTCTGTTCCTTCTTTCCCTGGCCCAACAGGGTTCTGCCCTGGGTACCATCAAGGGCTATCTTTGTGCCATCTCGGCCTTCCTCAGGCTTCCTGATCAGCCCTCCCTTTTCAAGTCCCCTGTTGTTAACAGGTTTCTAAAAGGCATTACACACCTCTTCCCTCCTGTTCCGTTTGTGATGCCTCAGTGGGACTTGAACTTGGTTCTTACCTTTCTTATGTGCGCTCCCTTTGAGCCTCTACATAACTGTCCTCTTCGTCTTCTGACTCTGAAGACAGCCTTTCTGGTGGCCATCACCTCCGCTCGGCGGGTGAGTGAGCTCCAGGCTCTTTCATGCAAACCTCCCTTTCTGTCTGTCCATCCAGACAAGGTTGTTCTTAGGACGCGTCCGTCCTTCTTGCCAAAGGTGGTTACTGCCTTCCACATTGGGCAGACCATCACTTTGCCCACCTTCTTTCCGCCTCCGCATCCTTCCAGAGAGGCTCCACCGTCTGGACCCAAAACGTGCGCTTTCTTTTTATATCAACCACACACAACACTTCCGGGTGGATGACCAGCTCTTTGTTGGCTACGTGGGCGCCAAAAAAGGTCGGGCGGTGCACAAGAGAACCATCTCCCGCTGGGTAACCTTGTGTATCAAAGCCTGCTATTCTTTGGCTAAGAAGGAGCCTCCTGTTGGGCTGCGTGCCCATTCCACCAGGGCAACGGCTGCTACCACGGCCTTAGGCCGCGGTGTTCCGCTGCAGGATATCTGTCAGGCAGCTACGTGGGCCTTGCTACACACGTTTACCAAGCATTACTGCCTTGACAGTCAGGTCCGGAGGGACGGCTTCTTTGGCCGTTCTGTCCTCCGGGACTTCCTTGTCTGATCTTTGTTCGCAGACCCACCACCGGGGTTGGTATTGCTGGGGTATCTATTCTAAGGTAATGAATCTGTCACTAACGTGTCTCTTTCAGATGCACAAGTTACTAACTTGTGTAACGATATATCTGTAAGAGACAGTAGTTAGTGACAGATTCCTTACCGTCCCACCCATCCTCCCCGTTCTGCGACCTGATTTCTAGGGTTAAGGACATCCCTTTCAGGGCCCTAGTATTTTTCAGACACCTATGTCAGCTTCTTGCATGGCTCTGCGTTCCTGGCGCGGAAAGTCGTGTACAGAACTGACATCAGCGCGCAGGGGCGGCGTCTAAGTACTGCCCGCGACGTCATCCCGGCGATCACGACGCCGGCGACGGACGCGGAGCCGCACGACGCCGCCTACCGACTGCGCAAGGGTACTGCTACGCAAAACCTTTCCGGATCCAGCCTGACGCCTGGGGATATTCTAAGGTAAGGAATCTGTCACTAACTACTGTCTCTTACAGATATATCGTTACACAAGTTAGTAACTTGTGCTTTACCACTACCTCCCAGGGACCCCAAAGAAACTGCACAGGATCATGGGGGAGATTTGTTTTTATATGATGCACCTTTTTTCTATCACTTATCACTGCACGTCTCTTCTCTTATATGTGAGCACTGGATCTTTACTATACTACCAAAAGAAACGTTTGAGATTCTGTAAGACTATGCTATGAATACATTGATTGCAACACAGCATCGTTTATCTGCCTGTTTTTGCTTGTCCTGGTGGATAAATAAGTGCCTGGTCTTGTAAATTGTTAAGATTACTTTTCCTTCTCTATTTTGATTATATCCCTGAGTGAACCACTGTTTCGTGCAAAGCATATTGGATCTGACCATGACCTCTCCGCCTGCGAATGTGTGTCCTTAAGGTACCCAAACACCATCACGAAGTGGGAACCTAAATTGTTTTTGGCTGGGATACACAGGGAGACAAACGTTTATAGGAATGAGACATTGTCTTCTTTGTTGAATACATTTTTCACAGTCTCAGTGGCTCTGTTCCCCAACACTGGTCTCTTGTCGTCTTCTGAGCCGATTCCCAAGAGTGTGCGCTGTAGATTTCAATTATTTAGGCTGCTAGATTGGCTTTAGATGCATAACTGGGGCTGAATCATGAATGCCTAAAAGTCCCACCTTATACCCTTGTTGATGTTAACCTTTACTGCCACTATGTGTCTGAATGCTTTTCCTCTTCCCAAGACGATTGCAGATATTCAAGATGTGATAAACCGACTGGCAAATCCTAGGGCAAATTGCATTCAATTTTAGTTTCCGCACCCGAAACAATGCACAGTTTTCATGGATTGCCTGATACTAATGTGTGCAACGCAGAATCAAGTTGTTCTCCTCTAATTAATGCTCCCCGCTCAAAAGGTAGTTATTGGGTGCACAGTTGGCAGCAGCAGTTTGTGGCCCATTGAAAGTCGCGGAATTACAGTAGGTTAAGAATCACTGCCTCAAGCTTCCATCACACTTTTGTTCTCGGACAATGTATCTTTAATTTTAGCAATCAGTGCTTAGATACAGTAAATCCGATGTTTGCTATTGTCCCTTGTGGTGTTCAGTTCAATAAGTGAATTACTCTCCATACTCCTGGTCTAAATATCCGAAGCCACAGTAGTCATTTTCAATGGATATAATGGATTTTCACTGTGTTCTGTGCTCCTTTTATTGTGGTGTGTACCTCCTATTAATATCGGTCTTACAATTTTCCATCTAAATGCAGTGTTCTGCAGGTTTTATGTTTTTAATTGCGTAAAAAGTCTTAGTCACGTGCAAGTCATGTATTTGTATTTTCTAATACAAGCCCCATTTGCCTTTTTAGTATTATGTAGCCGATATTCTTGTTTCTCCTCATTTCGATCACTGTTATTTTTGTGATTTAGAGAAGCAGGCATTAAGCTTGGATAGTGCAGTGTGGGTCAAATGGCATGGTAGAATGTTTTGGAGTGGGTTGGTACTTATCTGTACTGATTAAAATGGAAAATTCTTGCATAAATCGTCGTGTACATAGTTCAGTAGTTAGGAATTGTTACTTTCTTGCAGATTTTGAGAGGCCATATCTTGCGTTCAGTGAATAAATTGTGGTGTAAATGTCCATCCAATCTTTGACCTATGTAATACATTTATTTTATATAAAATAAGCCATGACTAATTGTGTTTCGGTTATTTTAGGTCCATCTAAACCTTCAGATTCAGTCTTGTTGCCCAATCTGGAATTTAATGTTCTTGTGCCTCCTGCTGCCAGTTTAAGTGTTGAGAGTGCAGAGGTGAGTGGTACTGCAATATGCATTTTTAGGTCACGCCTCACATAGCGCATGTGCTGTCTCTTGCAAGACATTTTGTTTACTTATAGGGAGCTTAGAGGCCGCCCATTGCTTACCATTGGCACTCGCATTTACTTGTTTTTCCTAAATTGTTACATGCAGCGTTCAATACTGCTCCTTGTGTCTGTCCCTCCCATAGAGCTTGGCTCAAGTACTTGTGTCCTTCCACTGCCCCCTTAATTGGGCACTACTTTTTCTTTTTATCCTAGCACTTGACTAGAGTGTCTTATCCAGCAGCCTCCCTTGTGTACTCGTCCTCCGTATTGCTTCGGGCCCACTACCCACCGCCCTCCATGTTGCTGAGTACTATGTGTTAGTTGCCCTCCGCACCCACTGTCTGTGTTGTTGCTTGCATGCTCCCACTGTCTGTGTTGTTTATTGCCCCCTCCTGCTGTTCGTGTTGTAGCTTGCCTCCTCGTGCTGTCCTTGTTGTTATTTGCCTCACCCACAGTCCATATTTTGCTCCTCCCTCCCCCCGTTGTCTGTTGGTGCTCCCCCTCAAATCCCCCCAGCCTGCAATAAAAAAAAAAGCGCTATGGCACACGGCCCCAACACCCTTTGTCCCTGTTGCCCCCATATACGCCCTCCCTGCGTATTCTCGCCCGCCCCCACAATTTAAAATGAATAAAAGCAGTGACGTACATGAGTTATAGCACATTTTGTGTAACTTTTTTTTTTGTCAAGTGGACTTGAAAAAGACAGTTCACGAAATGTTCATTTGATCTGTGCAACATCATAGCGCCCCCCCGACACTCTTTGTCTCTGTTACACTCCCCACACTCCCTCCCTCTATGTTTCCACCTGCCCCTGTGCAACAAAAAAAGCAATATGACGCATACAACACTGGCCACGGTGTAGTACTTTTTTTCCAGTGGTTTTAGCCCCGTAGTACAGCATTGTGACTGCTGTGCAGCATGGCTAACCATTGACAAAGCCAATAGCTCTCGACTCGTAGTCGAGACATATTGCCTTTGCCAGTGCTTATTTTTCTTTGTAGGAAAACAGTAATGTTCCTTGCACTAGAAAATCAGCCTTGGCTCCACTCCAGTAGGCACGCTTCCAGCTCTAACTGCTATACCACATCTTCTCTTCAGTCTTGTTCGGTTCATCAGAGGGGTGCAATTTGAGTCCTATGGCACAAAAAATAAAGGAACCCACATTTAGGTATCTATCGCACTCACACTGAGAAAAACAAATATAAAGTAGGTGGAATGCTTGAATTAATCTCAGTCAATTGTAATTGGTCTGGATCGCATTCTAGCCTATTGTTTTTTCCCTGAATGTGCAACTGCAGATAGGAATCAACCACACCCATTTTTGTTGTAAAGAAACTATAAAGACATTTTATCTTTACTCCATTGCTTGTTTTTGAATGTTGTTCTCTTTTTCTTTTTTTTCAGACTGCCCAGGATATCAAGGATGCTGTCTTACTATCCCAGTTTATAAAGTCTCCACAGGAACGTTTTTTCCCTGAGCCTTTTCTTCCACCAGATTCTCACATTGTTGATCCAAAGGTCAAAAGTCCTTCAGCGCTCATCTCCCCCATTAGATCCCGGCTCGTGTCCCTTGAAGATGCCACAGTACCTAGACCTTTCACTCAACAACCATTTAAATCAACCCCAACCTCTAGCACTGTAGCATCCCCCACCTCCACCAGCCCCTCAACTTACCCTGTAGCCATAAGTCCCTTAGCTTCCACTGTAGCCTCCAACCCCTTCGCTCCCGCAGTAGCGTCCAGGACTTTGACTCCCATGGTGGCCTCCAGCCCTGTAGCTTCCCCTATGGAGGATAGCTCCTTAGCTCCTCTTCGTGTATCTGGTAGCCCCTTAGCTTTTCCTGCAAACACCAGCCCCTTAACAGCCCCTGTAGCAGCAAGCCTCTTCACACCCAAAGCAGCCAGTCCGTTTGCTCCCTTTGTAACCTCTAGCCTGTTATCTCCTGAAGCCTCCAGTCCCTTATCTCCCCCTGTAGTCACCAGCCCCTTACAATCCCCTGCAGGCGCCAGCCCCATAGCATCCCTTGATGCTCTCAGCCATGTAGCACCCTCTATATCCACAAGCCCATTATTACTTCCAGTATCTAACAGTCCATTAGCTTCCTCTGTACTCACCGCACCCCAACCATCCTCTGCCGACACCACACACCAGCCATCTCCTGTAGCCACTGGCCCTGTTCCAGGCCACTGGCCTGTCCGTTCACAAACTTTATCATCCACTGATCTATCTGCTCATACCACTAAGTCCCCAGTGCGTTTGCAGCCCACTCCAGTCATAACCTCAACCCCTCTTCTCAAACTTGCTATAACTAGCCAAGTTGGTGAGCCCGATAGACTTGCAAGCCCTTCAGCAGAGGAAGCCTTGAAGCGAAATGACCTTATCGAGGAGTTTTGGATGAAAAGTGCAGAAATCAGAAGGAGCCTTGGACTCACCCCAGTAGATAGGAGCAAAAGCTTTTCAGTGACATCAGTTGATGTGACATCCGTAAGGTCAAATTCTACTCAGAGTGTCCAAGATGCAAGTGTTCCTGAAGAGCACAGGGTAACTTCTGTGAGGTCACGGACTGCCTTGCATAGAATCAATACGAGTCAATTAGTTGATGAGAAAATGTCACCACTTACACCGAAGTCCCCATCCGATAAAGAGCTGAGAAGTTCAAATGGAGAGAAAAAAGATTTGTCCAGTAGCTCGGGGTTGGGGCTAAACTGGAGCTCTTGCAACACCAGGACCATGGCAAGTGAGAGCTTCAATACTTCAGATTCCACTATGTTGACTCCTCCTTCGAGTCCTCCGCCTCCACCCCCTCAAAATGAAGAACCAGCCACCCTGCGTAGAAAGGCTCCTAAAGTTTCTCTGCAGAATAGTTTGGAGTCTAAGCTTTCTCCTGCATCTCCACCTCTTGCACTTAAATCCAGTAGTGGCACCAAAGAACCAGCTCAACTCCAGAGGGAAGAGTTGCGGAAATCGTTTGTGGAGAGTGTGGATGAGATCCCCTTTGCTGATGATGTGGAGGATACGTATGATGATAGGACAGAGGACTCTAGTTTCAATGAGCAGTTTTTCACACCTCCTACCAGCAGGCCTGTGCGATTGCATGGGCCATTTCCTAAAGAGAACGGGGAATCGCTGGATCGAAATCACCAGAAAAAAAGGTTGCTACCCACTGTCTCTCCTGAAGCCAAGGAATTGGCAGAGGAGAGAATGAGAGCCCGGGAGAAGTCTGTGAAAAGCCAGGCTCTGCGGGATGCTTTGGCAGTGCAGCTGTGCAAGATGAAAGAACTAGAGCTTGCTGCTGCAGCAACCTCAGCTCACGTGACATCTAGTGTATCTCAAACTCCCTCAGGTAAGACTTCTGTAGGATCAATAAAGACCAAGGAACTGCTCTCGGACTCCCCTAAATCTTGGGTTTTTAAGGCATCGGAAGCCCCAACTTTAAAGCACGAACTTGCCAATGACCGGTTTCTCTTGCCCCCTGCTGAAGGATCAGTCACCTCCTCTGAGGGTTCTACTGGGAAGAGCAAAAAGAGAGCCTCTCTTTTTTCACCCAGAAAGAACAAAAAGGAAAAGAAATCAAAGAATGATAGCAGCAGACTGTCTGACAAGTTGGGACCCACTCTTGATGAAGCCACTAAACCCAGATCGCTCTGGAAAACCGTTTTTTCTGGATACAAGAAGGACAAGAAGAAAAAGCAGCAGCTACAGCAGCAAGCTGATGACCAATCCTGCCCCAGCACTCCATCCAGCAGCACAACTGTGGACTCTGGAAAAGCCAAAGCTTCTGCATTGGGAAAAACACCAGGTAACACATTATGGGTCTCTGTGCAACTCTCGTGGGCTCTTGTTTTCAGTTGTTATGCCTTTGTTTCAAGACATCTGTGAACGAGCTATACTTGCCATATCTGAGTGTTATGAAATATTGACCATGTAGTATTTTTGTGTGCACGCACACACACAGAAATAACTAAGCAACATTTGGTGACAAACCTCATACAGATTCTCCCAAAACCTGGAATTTCCTTTTTGTAAAATCCACTTCTTGATGGAATAAAATTGTTGTAAAATCCACCCATTGTGGAGAATTTAAACTCAAACGGTTTAAGGCATTGGCAATTTTAGGTTGCAGAACTTGCATGCTCTAAGTAATTCAAGTCCTCTTACATTCTAAAATGGTTGACTGTGTAGATTCCTTGTTCCTCTTGCTTAGTGTGAGCATGCAATTTTCACTCTTCCCTCTGCCGAAATTCTCCCAGGATAGGAGTAATTGTAATATAGGTTGTCCATAGTACTCCATGTTGGGTTGTCTCACTTGACACATCTTTAATTGTACATATTTTCCAAATGAAAATTTAACTCTGAGGAAAACATGCCTATAGAAGGCAATATTTTCTGTTATTTTCTTCAAGTATAATCCAGTTGTAATAATATATATCTGAAAGAAACACGTTAGTGATAGATTCCTTACCTTAGATTCCTTACCTTAGAATTACCCCCAGGCGTCAGACTGGATCCGGAAAGTTTTCGTCAGCAGTACCCCTGCGCGTCGGAAGGTGGCGTCGTGCGTCTCCATGTCCGTCGTTGGCGTCGTGGTCGCCGAGATGACGTCGCGGCAGCTACTTAGACGCCGCCCTCGCGCGCTGACGTCAGTTCTTTATTTTCCGCCCCAGCAAGCGCAGATCCGGAGAGAGCGGTACCCCAGTCACTTTTTGACTGAGTTTTTCGAGGCTTTTTGTCTCTATTTTTTGAGTCGATCGACTCCTGGTGCAGTAGGGATGCCCGGCTTCAAGACCTGCGGGGACTGTCATCGCATGATGTCGGTGACGGACCCGCACCGCGTGTGGCTTTACTGCCTGGAGCGCAACCACAACCCCAAGTCGTGCTCCGACTGCCGGGCCATGGCGCCGAAGACTTTGCGGGAGCGGTCCCGAAAGTTGCTAGAAGTCCGGCAGTCGGCTCCGCGCCGCTCAAGGTCCCGGTCCCGTGGGAGGTCGAGGGACCGGTCGCGGAGCCGCCACCACCGTTCGTCGGGATCGAAGTCTTTGCACTCAGGGTCAGGTAAGACGAAGCGCTCAAAGAAGTCGAAGAAGCGCTATTGCTCTCCGACTTCCCCTCGCCCGTTGCGCAACGCGGCTGAGGGTGCGGGTGGTGCCTCCCCCGCGGCTCCGGCAGAGCCTACGCAGTCGCCGCCGGCCTACCCGCCCTTCCCGTGTCCGGCGACTCCGGCCCAGCTGTAGGAATTTCTGTCAGCCATGGCTCGCCTCTTTGGGCCGTCGGGCCCCGCCGGTGCGCCTTCGGGCCCCGCGCCCCGACTGGGGGTTCTAGCCCTTTACTGCCGGCGGCTCCGGCATCGCTGTCGGCTCCGGCGCCGCAGAACCCCCATGGATCCGGGCCTGGATCCCGGTCGTGGCCGGTTGACCTTGTGACACCTCCACCAAAGTCGACCTCACCGGCACCACCTCTGACGTCGCCCGGCCCACCGGACGACGTCGCCCCCGGTTTCAGCCCCGATGTGGATACGGCGCCGGACGGGCGTCGCCCGACGCCGATTCCGACGCCGATTCCGACGCCGATGGGGGATTTCTATCCCTATGTCCGTCCTCCATATTTTCGGCCTGTTTATCAGCCTTCGGAGGAAGGGGAGAACTGGGAGGGGTCTGAGGACCCTCTCACAGCACAATGTGAGTTTGACCCGGACTGGGCAGAGGAGTTGGGGGATGCCAGTGGTCTTGATACCTCTCCTGACCTTGGCATGCTGTCTCCTCCTACCGTGGCTACGGAGGAGGGTGCAAGTTACGCAGTGGTGTTGCGTAGGGCGGCCGAGGCCCTCCACCTCGAGCTCCCTACAGCGGCCGTCAGGACTAACCTCCTGACAGAAGTGCTTCAGCCGGCGGCTACCTCTAAGGAGCCACTGCTGCCTTTTAACTATGCACTTTCGGACATTCTTTTGGGCAGCTGGTCCAGGCCCAACACGGGCTCCTGTGGATAGGAACGTGGCCCGACGCCATCGCCCGGCCCCGGGCGACCCCCTTTTCCTTTCCCAACACCCCACCCCTGAGAGCTTGGTTGTCCAAGCCTCTGCGTCCCCGAGCGCATTCCCTACCGCACCTCCGGACAGGGAATCCAAGAAACTGGAGCAATTCGGTAAGAAGATTTTTTCTTCCGTCAGTTCAGGGCTGCGGTCTGTGAACACCGCATGCCTCTTGTGCCGTTATTCCCACTCTGTGTGGGATACGGTGGCGCGCGTGCTGCCTCAATGTCCGGAGGAGGCCCGGACAGTGCTCTCTCAAGCTATTGCTGAAGGGAGGGATGCAGCCTGGCTGAGGCAACTGGTTTTTCTGGGGATGTCCAGAACACTTTGATGGACATGCCCTTTGATGGCTATCGCCTTTTCGGCAACAAAGCAGATAGTGCGTTGGAGCGCTTTAAGGACTCGCGGGCTACGGCCAAGTCCTTGGGCCTTTCCGCCACGCGCCCTCCTCCGCCTTCTGCTTTTCGCTCCTTTTGTGGCCACGGAAGGGGCGCCCCAACACGTTCGTTTCAGAGCCACAGGCCTGCGCAGCAACAGTCTCAGCGCGGACGTGGGACCCACCGAGCCGGGTCAGGGGGCCAGCGGGCGGGTCAGTCCACCTCCACCCCAGCCACCACTGCCTCCAAACCTTCCTAGTCCGGTTTTTCAGGCCCATTAAACGCCAGTGGGCGGCAGGATACGCCATCACCTCCCCCACTGGCGCACCATCACTTCGGACAGGTGGGTTTTACAAATAGTCCGAAGGGGCTACTCCCTCCCCTTCGAGACTACCCCTCCAGCCATGCCACCCCAGTACCACCGCATGTCAGGGGATCACTTGGTACTTCAACAGGAAGTCGCGGCCCTCTTGGCCAAAGGGGCCATCGAGCGCGTTCCTGCGCCAGAAGTAGGACGTGGTTGTTACTCCCACTACTTTCTGGTGCCCAAGAAGGACAAGGGCCTGCGTCCTATCCTGGACATCAGGGACGTCAATCGCTTCCTCCGGAAGGAGAAGTTCAAGATTTTAACTCCAGCTCAGGTCTTGTCTACCCTCGACCCTGGAGACTGGATGGTAGCGTTGGACCTGCAGGACGCATAGTTCCACATTCCCGTCCTGCTGGCCCACCGGCGTTACCTGCGGTTTACGGTAAGCCACGAGCACTTTCAGTTTACCGTGCTCCCCTTTGGCCTTACCAGCGCCCCTCGGGTGTTCACGAAAGTGATGGCGGTGGTCGCAGCTCATCTGCGCAGATCAGGGGTTCCAGTCTTCCCCCTATCTCGATGACTGGCTGTTGAAGGCGGGCTCGCCCCGGACAGTCGTCTCCCACCTCCAGACTACGGCCGACCTCCTGCATTTGCTGGGGTTCTCCATCAATGTGCCGAAGTCGCACCTGATTCCCTCTCAGAAGCTCCTCTTCATCGGATCGGTTCTGGATACGACGCACTTTCGGGTTTATCCTCCCGAACGGCAAGTCCAGGATATTCAGGCTCTGATTCCGATCTTTCAGCCTCTATCCTGGGTTTCGGTCAGGATGACCCTGAGGCTGCTGGGCCTCATGGCCTCCTGCATCCTGCTGGTCGATCATGCCAGATGGCATATGCGGGCTCTGCAGTGGGACCTGAAGTTCCAGTGGGCGCAGCATCAGGGGAACCTGTCCGATTACGTCCAGATCTCGGAGGGCACTGCTCAACAACTGCAGTGGTGGCTCACGAACCGGCATTGGGTCAATGGCAGAACCCTCTCCCTTGCCCAACCGGAGCACACAGTGGTGACGGATGCGTCCCTCCTGGGATCGGGCGGCCACATGGGAGAGGCGGAGATCAGAGGCCTCTGGTCTCCAGCGGAGTCCAGGCTCCATATCAACCTTCTGGAGCTCCGGGCGATCCGATTTGAACTGAAGGCATTCCTTCCCTCTGTCAAGGGGAGAGTAGTGCAGGTGTTCACAGACAACACCACCCCCATGTGGTACTGCAACAAACAGGGCGGGGTGGGGTCGTGGACCCTATGTCAGGAGGCCCTGCGCCTCTGGACATGGCTGGAACGTCAGGGCATTTCCCTGGTGGTTCAACACCTGAGAGGTTCCCTGAACGCCAGGGCAGACGAACTCAGCCGCAGGTGCATGATGGATCACGAATGGCGTCTTCACTCGGAGGTGGCGCAAGGTCTCTTTCAGCAGTGGGGAGAGCCTTGGTTAGATCTATTCGCCACCGAAGAGAACGCGCAATGTCAGCAGTTCTGCGCGTTGGAATTTCCAAGGAGGCACTCGCTAGGCGACGCTTTTCGTCGCGAGTGGAGTTGTGGTGTGTTGTACGCCTTTCCGCCTATACCACTTCTGCCCAGAGTGCTGAAGAAGATCAGGCGCGACCGGGCCCAAGTCATTCTTGTGGCTCCGGACTGGGCTCGAAGGGTTTGGTATGCCGAGCTACTCAGTATGACAATCGATCCCCCTATCCGACTGCCTCTTCGGGAGGATCTTCTGTCACAGCAGCAGGGGACGGTCCTCCACCCGAACCTGTCCAGCCTCCACCTCTTTGCGTGGAGATTGAGCGGCGGCAGTTGATTCCCTTTGACTTGCCTCCTGAAGTCTGTGATGTCATTCTGGCAGCCAGGCGTCCCTCCACTAAGTTGGTATACGCCTGCAGGTGGAACAAGTTTGTGGCATGGTGCATAGCAAAGGCTGTGGATCCCCTTTCTGCCCATCTTTCAGAAGTTCTACTGGTCCTTCTTTCTTTGGCCCAGCAGGGGTCTGCTCTGGGCACTATCAAGGGCTACCTTTCTGCTATTCAGCCTTTCTTAGGCTTCCTGATCAGCCCTCTCTTTTCAAGTCCCCTGTTGTCAATAGATTCCTCAAGGGCATTACTCATCTTTTCCCTCCTATTCCCTTCGTAATGCCTCAGTGGGACTTGAATCTGGTTCTGACGTTCTTGATGTGCGCTCCTTTTGAGCCCCTTCACAACTGTCCTTTTCGTCTTTTGACGTTAAAAACTGCCTTCCTGGTGGCCATCACTTCAGCCAGGCGAGTGAGTGAGCTCCAGGCTCTTTCCTGTAAGCCTCCTTTCCTTTCAGTCCATCCGGACAAGGTTGTGCTCAGGCCCCGTCCTTCCTTTTTGCCAAAAGTGGTTACGGCCTTTCACATTGGGCAGACTATTACCTTGCCCACCTTTTTTCCGCCTCCGCATCCTTCCAGAGAGGAAGAGCGGCTCCACCGTCTGGACCTAAAACGTGCGCTTTCTTTTTATCTTAACCGCACACAGCAGTTCCGGGTGGATGACCAGCTTTTTGTTGGCTAGGTTGGCACCAAGAAAGGTCGGGCGGTCCATAAGAGAACCATCGTCCGCTGGGTTGTCTTGTGTATCAAAGCCTGTTACTCTTTGGCTAAAAAAGAGCCTCCGGTGGGGCTGCGCGCCCATTCCAACAGGGCGACAGCTGCCACTACGGCATTGGGACGTGATGTCCCCTTACAAGACATCTGTCAGGAGCTACGTGGGCCTCGTTGCACACTTTTACTAAGCATTATTGCCTGGACAGCCAAGTCCGGAGAGACGGCTTCTTTGGCCGTTCTGTTCTCCGAGACTTCCTGGTGTGATCTTGGTTCGCAGACCCACCACGGGGTTGGTATTGCTGGGGTATCTATTCTAAGGTAAGGAATCTATCACTAACGTGTTTCTTTCAGATGCACAAGTTACTTACCTTCGGTAACAATATATCTGTAAGAAACACTAGTTAGTGATAGATTCCTTACCGCCCCACCCATCCTCCCCGTTCTGCGAACTGATTTCTAGGGTTAAGGTCATCCCTTTTAGGGCCCTAGTTTCTATGCACCATTGGTCAGTATCTTGCATGGCTCTGCGTTCCTGGTGCGGAAAGTCGTGTACAAAACTGACGTCAGCGCGCGAGGGCGGCGTCTAAGTAGCTGCCGCGACGTCATCTCGGCGACCACGTTCTCCAACGACGGACGCAGAGCCGCACGACGCCACCTTCCGACGCGCAGGGGTACTGCTGACGAAAACTTTCCGGATCCAGTCTGACGCCTGGGGGTAATTCTAAGGTAAGGAATCTGTCACTAACTACTGTCTCTTACAGATATATCGTTACACAAGTTAGTAACTTGTGCGTTAGCACTGGTTAGCGGCGCACAAAGTCCTACGGTCAACAAAAAAATAGATCACTAAACAAATAGGAGGAGTAAGGCAAAACATTTGGGGAAGACCACCCTAAGTCTGACGGGTCTAACACCAAGTGAAAAGAACCCCCAGAACCCTGCCAACACTCCCCTCCCACCCCCGGCCGCCCTCCCAGTCAAAGAAGCAAAGCCATGAAGATATGACTACTAAACACAAGGAACAGCCAAGGGAATATCATCCTTGGAAAGACTGCCCTTGTGTAGATCACATATGGTACAGGGCAACAATAGAGAACAATAGGGAGGGAGAACAAGGGAAGAAAATCACCCCGGACGAGCAGCGCCAAAGATCTCTTTTGCAACACTGCCATAGAGAATTGAGACCCAGCACAGCACTTTGAACATGCCACATTAATTATTATAGATTCCTCTTCAGATACATAAGCTCTTTCTCCTCAAACACGGCTCTCAGTTCATTCATAGATTTCCCCAGTGGATGCTGTTACTGTTATTTATGAAGTTTACCAGCAGGGCTATAAGGAGGCTTTATTTAGATATTCTCCTTGCAGACCTCCAAGAACACATCATGGACTCCTTTCTAGCACCTTTTTCAGTATGACCTATTAAAATAGACAACAGGGGAAGTAAGAACAATTTAAGGCTGCTGATACTGATACCAAATTCCTAAGGGAGAACAAAGTCCATGTCTCTCTATTGGTGACATCTGGAAAAAAAGAAATAAAAGGCCCCTAGGACCAACCATGCTATTAGGTTGCCAGGAACTCACCATATAGAGTTCCATTGGGTAGTCACTACCTAATTTAAGAAAATAAGGAAGATGTCAAGAGCTTGTGAAGGGAAGGTATGATAATTGCAGACGGCATCAAAAGTGAATCAGTGATTTATCAACTGGTCCTCAATGATGCACACCTGTTGTCTGCAACTGTCTTCTTGGGCACCACAAGCTCAACAGAAAATAAGAGAATTCTTTGGATTGCAGAAGGATGGTGAGATTCAAAATCTAGAAATTGGAGACAAAATTCTCAATTATGTGCCCTTGGAGAAAAGGAGGTAATTTTCAAAATTGGACTGCAAAGACCAACAGGTTTGTACATGCTACTAGCGAATAAAGCTGCTGCAAAAACAGCAGTACAAATCTTTCTATAAACAGCAGAAATCATCTAGTAACGAGCATCCTCAGCCACAGCTGACAAGACTTCAGGACCTCACACAGTGTTTGTCATCTTATCGCCATCGTCCCATGCTACGTTGGGAGGGAGAATTTCCAACCATCTTGCAGACTGGCAGAGATAGTGAATGCAGATGGTTTCTAGCTATTGTACAGAAGGGATATAAAATCAGATTTGGTGGTTCTCCACCCCAAGCTTGGCTAAGTTATCAAAACTGCTTCTCGTAGACTAACCGGTTCAGGAAGTGGACATCTTAATAGAAAATAATGTAATTGGCTTTTGCAAAACAGCACATAGACAAGGGCATGTTATTCCATTATATCCTTGTAGTGAAGAAAACCCCAAATGGAAAAATTTGAGTAATTCTGGATCTGCTTAGATCAAGCCAGGAGGTCAATGTGTGTGTTTGCAGGGTGGGGGTGCAATTTGGATATTGGAGTTTCATCAGACGTTGCCTCATCTTCATTAAGTGGATTGCATGTGTACTATTGTAGAACACAACATGTATCCATCTGTTTGAATCACAGATGCTTCCTAAGATTCCAAATTGTCAAGTATTTCTTCCACTACAGAGTCCTTACTTTTGACTTGACACGAGTTCCCCGGCGTTCCCAAATTGCATGGCAGTTTTAGCACCCTTCCTTCTTCGCAAAGGAATTTTAATCTTGCTTTGCTGCTAAGGCTGACACTAAACTGAATGGTCAACAGGACTTGAGGGCAACAATAGACCTTTCTAAACATCTGGTTCTGATGGATACTACCAACCGCAGATTCCTCACTATTTGAATTCCCCTAAGACCAGGATGGATCAGTAAGCTATAACAGGAATTGCTCCAGCACGCTGGTAAATGACACCATCGTACTCCGCAGCAGCTTCCTAATGCATCCAAAAGTAACAGCAAAAAACCTTATATAGGCTCCACACCTGCACACAGACTTCAGTTCCTTTTAATCTGTGCTTTTCAGTGCAGATTCAGAGTTCACTCCCATAATGTCAGTGGTCCAGATGTGTTTTTTTTTATATAAAGACAGTGTGCTAGTGATGTCTCCCCTGAGAACTACTGTCTTCAAGTAGTCTTCTTCACAGCAGGTAGAGACCTTCAAGAATGCAATGGTGCAAATACTGTAAAATTCTGGGTTCCCCTGGAGTGCCTTTGGGCACTACGAATCCACTGGCGCTTCAGTGGGATTTCCGCCTGCGGATGCTTCTCCAACACCTGGCTGTGCTTTCACTCCATTGACAAAGGCCACATTAGTCCCCACTGTGCTGGCACCGATTCCTGCTGGTTCCAAATCCAGCTGCAACACCAGTCTCGGATCTGAATCAGAGTTTGGCTAGATTCCAGCTTATGTTGCTCTATGAGAGTTCCAAAGCTTAGCCCGTGGTACATGAGGATCCTGTGGCAGTGCCTTTGCCTTGACACCAATATCTTATTCGGCTTCGACTCAGATGTACAAGAAATTTAGAAAACTCATGGAGATGATGAAGGGGATGACAACTTGTGCCCACACTATGTTGAAGATTGATTTTAGCAAGACCTCTTTACAGAAGAATGTATTTTCTTTGCTGTGCTTGTATGCAAAACAGGAGAGGTTCTAGTCTAGAGTTAAACTGCCTACAATAGAAACAAAGGCTAAAATGCTTGCAGATTTTAAAACTTGAACCTTCGTCTTCAGAATCCTTATTAACTCCTTTCAATGTAGCTCTGACAGATGCTTTAGCTGTGACGTGGGCAAAGCCCTTCTCGGTACTGCCTTTAAGTCACCCCATAACGAATCTCGGAAGGCCCTTCTGCTGGTGATCCAGTCTTGTTCACTCAGCATTTCTCACAAGATAGTTTTGTGGTGCAAACTACTGCCACCAAAGTAAACCAAATGCCTCTCCTACTTCTCTGCCTGATAGAGAATCTAAATGCATTGACACACTTAGCACAAGGGCCATCTTAGCCTTGCGCTTTTTGAATGAAGTCTCTCTGCTATGCAGATATATTCTCAGGGATATGGCAAGCAAGATCTTGCCATCTCTGTCGAGGAGTTTTGGAACTCTTTAGCCCAGACCATACATGATGAGCCGGATGCCGCCAAGTATGTTACTGGGTGATCTGGACTGTGCAGACTGTTGGCTGCGCTATTGGCACTAGTGTCGTCACTAGTGTGGTCAGTCGCTGTCACGCCTGAAAGCATGTAACGGGGTTCTCTGGCGATATACAGTCATCCCTTTTTGACATGCCCTTAGATGGCACCAGGATTTTTTGGGAGATAGATGGATTCATCTGAAGAATGGTTCAAAGATAGCAGTGCATCCGCTCACTCCTGAGACTTGCTGGCTCTGACCTGCCAGTTTTACCAGTAATTCCAGAAGTTTAGAGTTTACTCCCAGGGTCTGGCTTATTGTCAAACGCAGACCTCCCATTCTCTTTGGGCCTTCAGGGGTGTGTGGTGGCAGTAGAGGATAGAATCAACAGCAATATGGCCAGTCCTTGTCATACTCTTCCTTTTCCACCACCACAGCCAGGCTGCTCTGATCCCCCCTTTTGGAGTCACTTGTGACCAGTGAGGGCAGAATGCGTTTTCACTTAACCAACTGGTGCACAATTGCCTTGGACCTATATTTCCTCAATGTTTTTGAGGACCCTTCACTTCCTTCGTTCCCCTGGTTCCTCCTGACTTTGCTTCAACTGGTCAAAGGGGCAACGGAAAAGGGCCTGAGGAAGAGAGAGGCAGTGGGTGCTGCTCATCCTATTTGCTGCCACTGAAAAAGGATGACCAACCTAGGTAAATTTTGGACCTTAAATTCCTAAATGCATTCCTTTGGAAGTAAAAATTCTAAATGCTAACCTATGCCCAGGTTCTAGCGACTCTGGATTCAGTGAACTAGATTGTGTCCTTAGACTTGCAGGACGCATTCTTTCATTTTGCTGTCCTGCAGTTCCATAGGCGTTACCTCAGATTTTTTTGTATGTCATGAACACTTTGAATTTGCCGTTCTGCCCTGTGGGCTTATCTCAGCCCTTTGGTATTTACAAAGGCTCGCTGCTTTTGTCTGTAGGTTTTTCCTTCAGCGGCCCGAAATGCTACTTCTGGCTGTTGCAGAGAATTCCCTTTATAGGGGTAGTTGTGTACATGGCATTCAGAGCCTTCCCATCCATACAGTGGACCTGAAACTGTCAGGAAATTTTCACAATGTTTTGAACTCAGTTGTGGTTTCCTGTCCAGATGGTTGTGAGTCTTCTTGATCTCCTGGTTTTGTGTATTCTAGTGGTGTCCCATGCAAGTTGGCACATGCAGGCTCTCCAGTTGAACCTTTGCCTTCAGTAGGCTTAGCACTGTGGGTGCCTCAAGGACAAAATCCACATGTCAGATGAAGGTGCCTGAGACCTTTAATAGTGGTTGAAGGAGGCCAATCTGGCGTGTGGATGGCAGTTGTCACTACCTCACCCAGAGCTCACAATGGTGACAGATGTATTCGCTCTGGGCTGGGAAGGCCACCTGCATGAGTTGGAGATCAGAAGCCTCTGGTCTCTGTTGGAACAAAGTATTCAGTTCTGTGTTCTGAAGCTATGTGCCATCCAGTTAGCTCTAACCGCTTTTTGCCTTCCATCAAGGGCAGGCCTGTACAAGTTCTGGTGGACAACACTATATGTTTTGTACAACAACCATATAGGGTCGAGGGTGCTGTGACCGGAAGCTCTCAGACTGTGGCACTAGATCTTCAGGGTATTGTACTGACTGTAAACTTCTAGCAGGATTCGGTTTCTTCTCTGCGTTCCCACGTCTACCACTACTTTGACAAGTTCGGAAGAAATCTGAAGAAACTGGGCTTAGATCATCCTGATGGCCCTGGACTAGGCTTTGAGACTATGGTACTCCGAGCGGCTGAGGCTGAGCATTTGTACTCCATCTTGCCTGCCCCTGTGGGAGAAACAGGGCAGGGTGTGTCATCAGCATCTCCACAACCTATTACTTTATACTTGGAGATTAAATTGAACCAGGAGATTAAGCTGAACCAGTTGATAGGCTGGGAGATTGAGTGGAACCAGTTGAGTGGCTGTAAATGTTATGGAAGTCAGCTTGGTGGCTCTCCACCCATTAATGCTGCCTATTTTCGCTGGGCGTAGGGCAAAGTTTGCAATCTGATGCGAATAGCATCTGGTCCAGCTGTTACAAACTAAACATTTTGGTATGCTAGTTTGTGTCCTGTCTGTAGTCCAGCAAGATCTTGCAGTGGGCATTTTTAAAGGTTATTTCTTGGCCCTCTCGGCTTGCCTGATCAGCCCTCCCTGTTTAAGTCAACAGTTGTAATGTATTTCTGGAAAGAGCTTACAAATAGGTTCCCCCTGTGCCTTTTGTTATTCTCCAGTGGTATGTATTGCTTTGGTATCTATTACCAAAAAAGTGAGGAATCTGTGGTTAGAAGCATATATGAGAAGTAAAAGTTACTTCTCTTCCAGGGGATCCTCATCAATAGTCATAAGCACTGAATATTCCCGCCCACGTGCGGGGACCCCGGAAATATAAAAATTATATATGGAAATCACATATATACAGCTCTACATATATGCATATACATATATCATTTTTCTCATACCAATGCAGCTCTCAATAGGAGGCTAAACAATGTAATTACACACATAAAAAACTACTTTTGCCAATATATAAAAACACCAGAGGACAATTAGAACTTGAACTCGGTTTTTAATGAGCAAAATACTCATAAATAGTAAAAACTGCAAAATAAGTAGACATTGTTAGCCTACAGGCTGCATTGTAAACCAATAGCATAGAAAATGAAAACATTTTCAACAAAAACTGGCACCGTGCCTTTAAGGCAGCCATGACCCCTAGCTTCCCATCATGCCTCAGGGGTGACAGTTAGGTCAGTTGTTCTTTCCGGCTCCTTCAGTCAGGACCCTGGATTTTCAGCTCTTGCTTTTTGACTTTCTGTCAAAAAATATCTATAAAGATCTAGTTTTTCTACTTTCACTCGACGTCTTTTGGTCCTAGAGTGCAAGTAGCACCTTTTTGTGTTTCAGAAAAGGTTTATTTTTTGGAAATGCCTTCTTTATTCGATCCTTGCCCGTCATGTGGCAAGAAGAAGGCCAGAACAGATACACATCCTGTGTGTATTCTCTGCCTCCCTGAGTCCCACTCTTCTGACAACTGCCAGCATTGTAAGAAGTTATCAAGAAGGACTATCAAGGAGAGGGACAGGATCCGTCTCTATGGCCTCTCTGAAAGAGGTAGGTCTCCTGTGAGGCAGAAGAAGAGGAGAACTCGGTCGACGTCGAGAGGAAAAGTCCCGACCTGTTCTCCGTCGGCGTCGGTATCGACGTCGAAGAAATCGGCGACGAAGAAATCGGCGTTGAAGACTTCGGTGATGCCGGCGCATCATCTTTCGACTACGAAATCTTCGTCGACGAAGGTAACAGGTCCTCCGTTGACGTCAACCAGGCGGCGCTCAACGTCGAGAGACAGGTCTCCGTCGGCGCCGGGTGGGCGTACGGCGTCGAGGCACAGCGCTCCGTCGTCGCAGGCGCGATCGACGTCGAGGCACAGCGCTCCGTCGGCGCAGGTGCGATCGACGTCGAGGCACAGCGCTCCGTCGTCGCCTCATCAACGGCGATCGACGTCGAAGCACAACTCCCCGTCTCGTCAGCGGCGATCGACGTCGAGCGCATCTCTCCGTCGTCGCCTCCTCATCGGCGATCGACGTCGAGACACAGATCTCCGCCGGGATCAAAGCAACGATCTTCGGCGTCGAGACACAGGACACCTCCTTCGGCGACGATCCATCATTCCACGCCGTCGAGGCGGATGACTCCGCCGAGTGGATTTTCGACGTCGAGACCAAGACCTCCGTCGCCGGCAGTCCAACGCCGGTCGACGTCGACACAGCAATCTCCTGAAAGGGTGCAGGGAGTGTCAAAGCAGGACACTGCACCAGTGTTGGAGAGACGTTCGTCGCCGAGAAGTCCACTTTCTAAGAGAAGAAAGTCAACGTCGAGACATACGTCTCCGTTGAGAGGGCAGTCGACGCTTAGACGGCTCTAGGTCAACGTCAAAGCGCCCTTCTGGAAACACCTCACCTCCAGTGAGCCTGTCTTCGTCACCTTCAGGTTCGTCCAGATCCCCGGAGGTGGTTATCTCGACGTCCAACAGCCCAGTGTCAGGGGGTCACCAAGATTCTCCAACAAGGCATGAAGAGCTGAGCCTCACGCCTCCTGCTCAGTCTCCTAAGGAAAGAGAGAGCCACAGATCGCCTTCCATCCATTTATCGCCACGATGGCACAGGCCTCTACATCACTGGGCTACGGACAGGGATTACTCGAGCCATCAGAACAGATCCCCGTTGGCTCGTTTAACTCAGGATAAAGAGCGATCTCCTTCAAGAACAAGAGCTCGCAGCCGCACACCGGTGCATTCACACAGGAGGAGGTCTAGATCAAGAAGCAGGAGGAGAGCACACAGATCGCCTACTCCGTCCTCTTCTTCCACTCATACATCCCATAGAGACTATTCGCCTACTTTGACGAGACAGTCCACCGTCGAGGGTCTCTCCGGTGGACGACATCTACACTTTTCAGGACATTCTTGGCAGAGGAGCTGTAAAGCTGGGTATCCCTATGCCAACTCGTCAAAGCAAGTCCTCGGTGATTTTTGAGACTCTACACCAAAGAGCAGCAACTAAACCTCTGCTTCCCTTGGTACCAGGCATCATAGAGCCAGTGATGGATATCTTTCTCACGCCAGCGAGTGTTAAGACCGCCCCAGCGAGGATCTTAAAAGTATCGTTCACCAGAGGACGATCCGCTCTTCCTCAGGGCTGACCCTCCTCCGGATTCAGTCGTAATTGCGGCGGCAAAGAAGACTCATGCGGTGGCATCCTCCTCTACTGTCCCACCAGACAAGGAGAGCAAGGTGCAGGATTCCTGGGGAAGGAAGGTTTGTGGCACTTCGGCCTCCATGTTGAAGGTCTCCAATGCAGCGGCACTCCTGGGCCGCTACGACAGATCTCTGTGGGACTCACTACAGAGATTCACTGAAAAGTTGCCACAGGAAGACCGTAAAGATTTTGAAGAAATCTTAACAGAGGGCAGTCAGGTGTCTAACCAGGTCATCAGTGCTGCGGCGGATGGAGCTACCCTTTCGGCACATGCTTATGCTCATGGGGTATGCGCAAGGAGAACATCATGGCTACGTCTTACAGCACTCAGGCCAGAAGCGCAGTCACGCATCCTCAATCTTCCGTTCTCTGGTTCCTCTTTGTTCGGGACTCACACGGATGAAGAGATGACACGGATGAAAACGGAACTGGACACGCTTAAAGCGGTGGGCCTGGAGAAAAGAAAGGAATTCCGTAGGAGATTCCGTCCTTACAATAGACGATCCTCCCAACAGAGGGTTCAAACCCCTCATTGGCAGAAAAATCAGGATCAGCAAGGCCAGCAAAAACGCAGTATCGGGGCAGACGCTCCTCCAGAGGAGGAAGAAACCAGCAACAAGGCAACAATTCCGCCAAGACGCAGTCGAAACAATGAACACTCACTTCCCCTGTCGCCGTTCACCACTCCAGTGGGGAAGTATCGCAGATCATCTCGAAGAGTGGCGAGCTATCACAAAGGATCGGTGGGTACTAGCCACGTTGCAGAATGGGTACTCTCTACGTTTTCAACATCGCCCACCATCAATCCCTCCAGTTCCTCCGTCGTGTCACCAGTTAAAACTCTTGCAGAAAGAGGTTGCCACCCTTCTCAGAAAGTCAGCCATCGAGAGGGTGCCAGTATCTCAAAGAGGAAAAGGGGTTTACTCAAGATATTTTTTGGTGAAGAAAAAAGGCCAAAAAGCAGAGTACAGACCCATTCTGGACTTGCGGTCACTCAACCTATCCATAAAAAAGGAAAAGTTTCGCATGTTGGCTCTCCATCAAATATATCCACATCTCAGGCAGGGGATTGGATGTGCTCGCTGGATCTGCAAGATGCATATTTTCACGTTCCGATCAATCAGTATCACAGACAGTACCTGCGATTCCTAGTGGGATCCGCTCATTACCAGTTCAAGGTTCTACCCTTCGGGTTGAAGTCAGCCCCCAGAGTGTTCACGAAGTGCATGGCGGTGGTGGCAGCCGCACTGCGCCGCAGGGGCGTCTTCGTATACCCGTACTTGGACGACTGGCTGTTGAAAGGTCCTTCCCCAGACAGTGTGAGGATGCATTTCTTGAGCTGTCTCGAGCTGTGTCACCGGCTGGGCCTGCATGTGAATTTCGTCAAATCAACTTCACAGCCAACACAGAAAATACATTTTTAGGAGCTCTGCTAGACTCACGGTAGGAAAAGTGTTTCCTTCGGAGGAGAGACAGTGTTCCCTCATACAGAAATGCCAGCTGGTTCTGCGCAACAGAAAACTACCTGTGCGTCGGATTGCCTCCCTGCTAGGGTCGATGGCATCCTGCATCTTCCTGGTTCCCAATGCCAGACTACGAATGCGTCCTCTTCAGCAGGATCTGGAGGACAAGTGGGACCAGCAGACCGCTCGTTGGGACGAAAAATAAGTCCATCAAACGCGGTTCGAGCTTCCATACCTTGGTGGATGAGAAAACAAAATTTGCAAGTCGGAGTTCCTTTCCATCAACCTCCGCCTGCTCAGACACTGATCACGGACGCCTCGCTGCAGGGTTGGGGAGCCCACATGGGTTCTCTCCAGACTCAAGGACTGTGGTCTCCAAAGGAGCGATCATATCACATCAACATGCTAGAGCTGAGAGCAGTACACCTAGCCCTCAAAGCTTTCCTCCCCTCGATTCAGGCAACCTCAGTGTTAGTACAGACGGACAACACCACCACCATGTACTACCTGAACAAACAGGGGGAACTCGCTCACGCACACTTTCCCTGGAAGCTCAAGCACTCTGGCATTGGCTCTTGGCTCGGAATCTGGCAGTCACAGCAGTCCACCTGCCAGGAGAACAGAACGTGAGAGCGGATGCACTCAGCCGTCACTTCGAAGACAGAGAAGACTGGGTGCTCAACGACGAGGTCGTCGAAGACATCTTCCAGACATGGGGTCGTCCCACCATCGACCTCTTCGCGGACGACGAAAATGCCAAATGCCGAAACTTCGCCTCACGGTTCTACCGACCAGGATCGAAAGGGAATGCCCTTTTGATAGACTGGTCAGGGGCATTTGTGTACGCCTTTCCACCCCTTCCGCTGATCCCGAAGGTGGTGACCAAGCTGTCCCATTCGTGCACGAGGATGATACTAATTGCCCCGGACTGGCCGAGACAATGGTGGTACCCGGACCTTCTGCACCTATCAGAGTGTCCTCACAAGAGGCTGCCGTGCAGACCGGACCTGCTGTCCAAGATGAACGGGAGGATTCATCATCCCAACCTTCCCTCGCTGAACTTGGCGGCATGGCTCCTGAGGTCCTCCAGTATGGCCACTTAGGACTGCCGCAGGACTGCATGTCCATCTTGAAGGAAGCAAGAAGACCGTCCACGAGGCATTCGTATGCATGCAAGTGGAAACGGTTTTACATGTGGTGTATGCAGAACAATTGTAACCCAATCAAAGGTCAGGAAGAGGTCATCCTTCCTTACCTACTTTATCTGGCGAAAGCAGGTTTGAAGTTTTCTTCCATTAAGGTGCATTTAGCAGCTATAACTGCATATAGGCGTTCAGCTTCTCAACCTTCCTTCTTCCAGTTACAGGCTGTTAAGGATTTTTTGCAGGGTTTAAAGAAGGTCTATCCTCCGGTACGACCTCCTTCACCACCCTGGGAGCTTAACCTGGTGCTATCAAAATTGATGGGTCCGCCTTTTGAACCCATACACAAAGCAACCTTACAACATCTTTCTTGGAAGGCGGCTTTCTTGGTAGCGATCACGTCAGCTCGCAGAGTGAGTGAAATACAGGCGCTCTGCTCCAAAGAGCCCTATACAGTCTTCCATCTTAACAGGGTTGTGTTGAGGACGCACCCCTCTTTCCTTCCAAAGGTGGTGTCGGATTTTCATGTGAATCAGACCATCTCTCTACCCACCTTTTTTCCCAATCCCTCCACTCCAGCTGAGAGGGCTTTGCATTCTCTGGACCTCAAAAGGGTTTTAAAATTCTATCTGGATCGGTCCAAATCTATAAGAAAATCTGATCAACTATTTGTTAACTATGGGTCGATCAGATCTGGGTTCGCAGCTTCAAAGCGCTCCATCTCCAGATGGATAGTTTCATGTATCAAGCTTGCTTATCAATTAGCGCAGAAGCTCCTGGGGTTTACTCCCAGAGCGCATTCTACTAGAGGAAAAGCGGCTACTACTGCTTTTCTTCAAAATGTGCCCATGTCTGAAATCTGTAAGGCGGCAACTTGGAGGTCCGTCCATACATTTACAAGGCACTACTGTCTGGAATCAGACACCAGAGCAGACACCCAAGTAGGCCAGGCCTCCTTGAGGAATCTGTTCAACAGCTGATTTCGGCTGTTATGTTTCTTTGTGTTGAGTCACTTTACTCTCATTTACCTGCAGGTGGTTGATGGGCTTGCTATTCTATTCAGTGCTTATGACTATTGATGAGGATCCCCTGGAAGAGAAGGATAAGTTACTTACCTGTAATCCTAGTTCTCTTCCAGGGGTATCCTCATCAAAGTCATAAGCAACCCACCCGCCTCCCCAGGTAAATGAGAGATTTCTAAAGTGTTAAAGGATATCTTTGTGCCCTGACCTTCAGGGTTATGCAAAGAACAACTGACCTAACTGTCACCCCTGAGGCATGATGGGAAGCTAGGGGTCATGGCTGCCTTAAAGGCACGGTGCCAGTTTTTGTTGAAAATGTTTTCATTTTCTATGCTATTGGTTTACAATGCAGCCTGTAGGCTAACAATGTCTACTTATTTTGCAGTTTTTACTATTTATGAGTATTTTGCTCATTAAAAAACCGAGTTCAAGTTCTAATTGTCCTCTGGTGTTTTTATATATTGGCAAAAGTAGTTTTTTATGTGTGTAATTACATTGTTTAGCCTCCTATTGAGAGCTGCATTGGTATGAGAAAAAATGATATATGTATATGCATATATGTAGAGCTGTATATATGTGATTTCCATATATAATTTTTATATTTCCGGGGTCCCCGCACGTGGGCGGGAATATTCAGTGCTTATGACTTTGATGAGGATACCCCTGGAAGAGAACTAGGATTACAGGTAAGTAACTTATCCTTACCTGTGCTAATGCTCTTTCTGATGAAGGTTCTATCAGACCACTAATTCCTCACAACCTATCCTCCGCTTGCTCTATGGATGTCTAGGTTTAATAAGCTTCAAAGTTAGACTGTGGACTGCCACTTATTGATCTGCACTAATGATCTACATCTTATGGTGCAGAATGCTTTATCGTTACATAGGTGTCAGCGTGCAGGGATGACACCTATGTACGCCTGCATGCCCTCACTTCAGAGATGTGGGACCAGTTGCTGGAAAAGCTTCCAGATCTAGTGTAGTGTCCGGTGAAATTCAAAAGGTGAGGAATTTGTAGTTGGAATATCCACCAGAAAGAGTGTTGCTGAACATAAGTTCAGTGTCACTAGCCAATCCTTCTGCTTTGGGGTCAGACGATGATTAGCTCGCCAATATTAATTGGATAAGAGCAGACTTTGCAGAGATATAAATACCACATTGGAGTAAAGATCGCAGCAGTCCTATTTAGAGCATAACCTAGTCTTAGTCACGTACAAATTTTAAAATATGTATGTACCTTGCAGCAATCAGTCTCTAACGACGAATGCTATGTTCACACTATTCTAAGAATAGTGACGAGTCATCCGTTAGGCCATTAAAAATACAGCATAACTAGTGCGTAAAATAATCACATACCCCTCTGCTGCTACTTGTTTTCCTGCCACAGTGCTACGTTATGGATTTGTATATGGTTTTCTTTCTCCCTAATATGTTTACAGCATAGGATTACATGTTCCATCCCAAATCGACATGCCTTACTCGTATTTGCAAGTAACCATTGTGCAGTCTTTATAATTTGTGCTCCACTACATCTTGTGCAAAAATGTGAACTTGCCCAGATTCCCAGTTATCTTTCTGATTAAAGGCAAATCTAATTGTAGACATATTGGTAGATAAATAAATGGCCCATTTGGGTTGGTAACTTGTAGCTGACATGATTTCCTTTCTCCAGTCCTTATGGCCTCATATCCACTAGATTGTTCCAAAGTTGGCTTTGAATGCAGACACACTGAAAGGGAACTCAATCTAGATGAGCACACGTGCACTCAAGTTTGTTGGTTGCAGACTATTTTACTAGTTTAAAAACCCAAATGCACTGCAGACAAGTTGCCTTTTAAAAAATGTGTGTGTGTGTACTGTTAGCATAGGAAAATTCAAGAGAATGGACAAATTCAAATGTTAAAAGTGAATGGCCATAAGCTGAGTTCCTTAAATGAGAGTTGTTTAGAGAGTAGAGGACTGCACCATGCTGCACTGGCAATGGCTGTGTACTCGAACTGTGGCGTAAATTCATGAACACCGGTTTACTGCCAGTCTTCTTTCCAACTCTTCCAGATCCACGGTTTTGTGTGTTGAGTTCCAGGTCATGATTCTTATTTAAACCTGCTCAGGATCTGGGTTTGATCCAGTGCTTCAGGTCCCGTGATTTCACCTATAGTAGAAAATATAGAGGTGGGCAATGTGGTTCACTAATAACCTAAATAGGTAGCCCTTCGCTTCTGTGTTTACTTCATCCACCTCTGCCTCATGTGTACGCTCGCTATAGCCAAAGTGTAAAGGTGATGCTGAATACCAAAGCGACTTCTGCCTTCAGGAATACGCAATATAGATCTGTGATGCAGGCTCCTAGAGACTCCTTTCTCAAAGGGCCCCAACTTTGCTGGACTCATAGATGAATATGGCTGTCCACATGTTTGAGATGCTATTCACAAACCCACCCCCTTAAAGAGAAGTCATGAGAAGCAGACAGACAACGTCATTAATGCAACAGATGCAGTGGTGATGGGGTGTGAAGGGTTCTCCGTATGCCAACTATGGATGAATTTTGCTTCCCATTATGGGCCAGTAGGGAACATTCTCTTTGCTTGTTTTAGACCATAGCACTCTTGCTACTCTGTTGAAGACCATCAATGATGGGTGAATTCTGCTGGCAAGATGATGACTGTCACAGACGTACTCAATCATAATCCTCAGTAGGCAACATGATAATTGAAACTGATGCTTATGGCTGTTGTGTCTAATTTAAATTTGTTTTGAGGTTTTAATTTTTCCCTGCTCTTAGATCTGCAGCTGCGCCGGCACTTAAGCTTTTCTGAGGACTCTGACCTCTCCAGCGATGATGTCTTAGAACGCTCGTCCCAGAGGTCCAAGCGAGAGGTAAGTCAACTATATTGAGGACATGGTAGCTATCTGAGGAATGTGACTTGGTGCGAATTAGTTGCTGATGTGAGTTTGTCAGAGGTTGATATCCTGGAAAGTCCGAATCTGTTGTTTATTGGTCCCTTTGAGTTTACTATTGTGCCTTCTGTTTCTCATTTCTGGTTTCTTTTACAAGGAGTTGTTTAGCACAAAGTAATATTCCTTTGCATTGTTTGCTAATAGCTGAGAGGACTTCAGAAAGGTGATAAGTCTTTTATCTTTTACATCTTTGGCAAGAAACACTAACTGCCTGAGGTGGCTCTTGTGTGCATTCCTGTAGCTGATGGGGAGTGGTGTGGTCACCCTTTACCAGAAAAGGAAGACCTCACTGCTCTAAATGGTCAGATGATCAGACATAATTCATAATTGGGTAAATCCTATTGTCTGATTCCACTGCAAAGATTATTTCTGCATGATCTTCATTGATAGATGTAAATGCTTGAATATTGCCATCGACGTGTGGATCCTTGAGCACTTGAATTTCACATAAATGAAAGTGTACCTCTAGCATGATTACATGAAAATAACCACATCATAGCCTAGGTGAGGATACGTTTCCTGAATGACTTTAAAGTGTTTGGTTTCCAAATAAAAGAAAAATTCTACATAAAGCAAGACTGTTATGTTATGCATAAATCCTTGCTTTGTTGCTTACAGAACCCCTAGAAACATTAAGACAAGTACACCTAGACAGGCAGCATTGTAAGTAAACTATACTGAAATTGCACAATTCCATTTCTTAAAATACCTTGTACTGGCAGTTACCTTACAGAATCATATTTTTCCGACTTTTTGAGCTTGAACTTAGGTATGGCTTTTTTTCACCCTGATGTGAGAGACTTCTCGCTCAGGTTTCAAATTATTTCAGGTTTCACACTGTCTCTTTACTTGATGGAGCTGTTCGCTCTGATTTTCATATCTTTTAAGGTCTATTTTATTCCCATTCCAGAACCATCCCTATTTGTGAAGTGTTCCTCCTAACGGGTAACAAAGAATGCCAATGACCCACTCTTAGTGTATGTGGTCTGTCTACCATCCTTGGGTTCATCTAAAGAATGAATTTTGTAAAAACATTTCAAAGAGGTCCCTTGAGCCATAGAAGGCCTCTGCTTTTGAGCAAAGTTGAAGGCCTCAAGTGCAAAGAGGAGTAAAAGAAGCATAACAAGAAGTCCAAGTAAGGCCTTTTACTGTGTCCTTCACTTCTATCCCCAGGTAGACTCCCACAGAGATCTAGGAAGAAAGAATATCATGGAAATCATTGCCATTTCTGACTTTCCCAGTCAATGTTGACTGTACAAATGTTGAACACAGGACAATGGCAACGTGTATCTTGTCAGAAATGGTCAGAGTCAATCTCGCAATCTTGAATGACTAACCTCACTTGACATCAAAATATGAATCAACATCAGATCACATATCAATGGTAGTTCACTCAGCGTCATACCATTTCTCCACATAGATGGACACCACATAGATCAATATCATACCACTCAGTTTTTCGCACAGATCTTCAGTGTCAATGCAGGAAATTTCGACTTCAATGCAGTGTGGGACCAGAGCTCGACTTCAGCAACCCCACCATTGAATACAACATGTCCAGAGTTTTTAATACAATTTGAGAACCCTATGCAGAACCCTTTACAGCATTTCCAGCTACCAGCTCTTGCATTAAGGCAATTAATGGCTCCAGCTTTCCCATCAGCACAGTCTAGAGTGTCTCCAAGACCTCAACAGGAAGATTGGATATTTCTGATAGAGACTTCCAAACGCAGATTCCTTACCTTTTCAATACTCCCCCATGTGTCAGTTTGGATTCAGAAAATCTTCAGCATTACCCTTGCATGCCAGGAGGTGACACCAGCGGCTCCACATCTGTTGTTTCAGGCCAGATGTGACATGTGCGGACCCATATAGGCACCACCCATGCTCGCAGACATCAATTCTTTTCTTTCAGCACCAACAGACGCGTCCGGAACTGCCCTTTGTCTCATTGAGACAATTGTACAAAAATTTCTATTAAAAAACAGTGTGCAAGAAAAATGTCACCTTCCAAATCTACAGGGTTTAAACCCTGTAGGAAATGTCATAACCAAATGTCTGTGACTGACCTACATGTGACTTGCCTGTGGTCGAACTACGATTAAAAGACCTGCAGTAATTGGCCTTGATGCACCCCAAGGCTATTTGAGCCCAGGAAGCGAAGCTCTTCGTGGTGAGGCCATGCAAAACATCGCACAGGGTTCGTGCGAGGTCTAAATGTAGGCCCCTTCCAGAGGTTGCTCCCGCGATGGGTCATCTTCATGATCTATGTCCTCAGGGAAATCCAAGAAGAAGCCCAAGAAGTCCAAGTGAAACTCGGTCCATCCCACCCTCTCGATCTCCTAGAAGGCGCGAGGGCGTCATTGTGCTTGCAGGTCGTGCTCCCAAAGTAGCTCTACTTTAGAGTCTATTCTAACCCTTGTTCCACAGCAACCTGAATTTCCGGGGCCGACTGCTACGCCACAGCAAATCAAGAACTTCAGCGAAGCCATGCTGCAGCTTTTTGGCATGTTAGCAGCTCCCTCTTGTGCTCCTGCAGGCCGTAAGTCTAGTCGAGAGGACTTCCAACTGGGCTTCTGGCAGCAGGTCTACCCTCGGTGCCAGTTGGGCCCTCTGGATCCAGTTACTTCCCCAGCACCACAACCCACACCGGAGTAAGATCTGCTGACGCCGATGCCAGTGCTATCAACTCTGGACGACAACTGACAACCCATAGAGCTGTCCAATGCCATCGCGACCAATGGTGCGTGCTCCTTTATCTGAGCCACAACCTCTTTACCACCCTTCTTATTCCAACACAGTGCCTCAACATTCTGGAAGGGCTCATATCCTTTATGAGTTATTCAGCACAGACTCAGATAATGGGGACTATGAAGCTGGGGATGAGGTTGCCCAGCCACACCTAGATGACAACTGGTATAAGGACCTCCAAGATGCCAGTGGTCCGGATACCTCCCCAGATATTGAATTAGTTCCCCTCCTCTGCCCTGCCAAAGGTCTGTCGCGGAAGACAAAGCCTCATTTGCTAAGGGTATGCGAAGGGCAGCAGAGGTTCTTGATCTTCAACTTCTCACAGAGGAAGTTAAAACCAATATTCTGACGGAGGTGCTGCAACCTAGCCAATCGAGTTCAGAGCCTCTGCTCCCATTCAAAAAGACTTTTACTAATACTCTTAGCTACTTGGGCCAACCCCATCTCATGCCCACCTGTGCATCGCCAGATTGCCAGACACCATCGCTCTGCTCCAGGTGACCCAGCTTTCCTCACCCAGCAATCCACTCCTGAGAGCCTTCTGATGCAGGCTTCGGCCTGTAGAGTAAACCCAAACTTGTTTCCGACCAGTATCCCCTGCCAGGGAATCGAAGAGGACGGCGACTTTAAGTAAGCAGGGTTTTTTTTCCTCTACAAGCAAGCTGCCTCCTAGGCCACAGAGTACCACACGGCGTGACAGTAGTGGCCTAAGTATTGCCCATAGTCCCATAAGAAGCCCAGGCCATACTTTCCCAGGCCATGCAAGATGATTGTGATGCAGCGAAGTCACCATCTGTTGCGGACTGGATACCACCCACTCCCTTGCAGAGCTATTTGCACCAGTGTGGCTGTTCACAGGTTGGCCATGATACGGTTAACTGGCTTTTCAGGAGATGTGCAGGTCAGCTGTTTGATGGCTCCTGACTTTTGGGGTCGGAAAGTAGACTCGGCCCTGGAGAACTTCAAAGATAGCAGGGCCACACGTGCTCCCTGGGCCTTTCTGCCCCACCATGGCTTTCGTAGGGGCTTCCAGTTTTGCCAACAGCCCCAGCAGATGCAACAATCACCTCAGCCTTTTCATGGCCGCAGAACCCACACGACAGGGCAACAGGAACAGCATGCAGCCCAGTCGTCTCCCCTCTCAACTGCCGCCACCCCAAGCCTCTTTATCATGCCCTTGAAGGCACACAGCCACCGTGTCAAAAGCAGGATGCTACACTTTCTGCTTGGGTGGCAGACGATAACTTTGGTGGCAGGTGATAACTTTGGACAAATGGGTCCTACAAATTGTTCAGTGGGGTTACACTTTAATATGTATTTTTCACCATCCCCAGATAAGCTAACTGAGGACCGCCTGTCTTTCTTGCAGCTGGAAGTGCAAGCTCCTTTAGCTAAAAGATCCATATAAGAGCGTACCAACGCCATTTGTTGTGGTTGCTATTCCCGCTACTTCCTTATTCCGAAAAAGGATGGGGGCCTACGTGTCATTTTCAGCCTTCATGCTTTCAATGCCCTTGTGCGAAAAGTCAAGTTTAAGATGCTCTCTGGCCAGGTTTTGCCTGCTTTTGGCCCTGTGGACTGGATGGTAGTGCTGGACCTGCAGGATGCTTATTTCCACATACCCGTCCTGCAGGCCCACAGGCATCTGAAAGAGACACGTTAGTGACAGATTCCTTACCTTAGAATATCCCCAGGTATCTGAAAGAGACACGTTAGTGACAGATTCCTTACCTTAGAATATCCCCAGGCGTCAGGCTGGATCCGGAAAGTTTTTGCGTAGCAGTACCCTTGCGCGTCGGTAGGCGGCGTCGTGCGGCTCCGCGTCCATCGTCGGCGTCGTGATCGCCGGGATGACGTCGCGGGCAGTACTTAGGCGCCGCCCCTGCGCGCTGACGTCAGTTCTTCTTTTTCCGCGCCAGTAAGCGCAGATCCGGGAAGAGCAGTGCCCTAGTCACTTTTTGACTATCTTTTTTGGTGAATTTTTTCACTGTTTCTTCAACGCTTCACGACTCCTAAGGTGTCGTAGGGATGCCCGGCTTTAAGCCCTGCGAGGAATGTGGTCGCATGATGTCGATCACGGACCCGCACCTCGAGTGTCTCTTTTGTCTCGGCCGAGACCACGACACGAAGTTGTGTCCTGACTGCCGGAAACTTCATCCTAAGGCTTTGCGAGAGCGGTCTCGAAAGTTCCTCAAAGTCCGGCATTCGGCTCCGCGCCGCACCAAGCCCCGGTCCCGGGAGAGGTCGAGGGGCCGGACGCGGAGTCCCCGCCGTTCGTCGGATTCAAAGTCTTCGCGCTCCTCCGGTAAGTCGAAGCACAAGAAGTCTAAGCGGCGTCATCGCTCTAAGACTTCGCCTCGCCGGTCTCGCGACTCGGCTGAGGTCCCTGTCGGCACCGTCCCCGCCCCGCGGCCCCGGACGTGCCTGTCGAGTTACCCCCGCAGTACCCGCCCTACCCGGGCTCGGGGGCGACTCCGGCCGATATACAGGAATTCCTGTCGGCCATGGCCCGCCTCTTCGGGCCTCAAGGTCCCTCCGGTGCGCCTTCGGGCCCCGCGGGCCCTGATGGGGTTGCTCCGGCGTCGCCGTCGACTCCGGTCCCGGCGTCGCCTGTCCCACCAGCCTTCGTCCCGGCCTCGGCTCCGGCCCCGGCCTCGACCCCGGCTCCGGTGGTGCCGCAACCCCCATCGACGCCGGTTGACCTAACCACGCCTCCGCCGACGTCCCCGGTGCCGTTTCCGACGCCGTCCGGGGCTCCGGGCGGCGTCGTTCCCCGGTTTTCTCCGGGTCCGGACATGGAGCCGGACCGGCGTCGCCCGACGCCGTTTCCGGCGCCGATGAGACCTTGGGTCCCTGATGTCCCTCCTCCTCCATATTTTCAACCAGAGGAGGACCAGGAGAGCTGGGAGGGGTCTGAGGACCCTCTCACACAACAGTGCGAGTTTGACCCGGACTGGGTTGAGGAACTTGGGGATGCCAGTGGTCTGGATACCTCCCCTGACCGTGGCAACGGAGGAGGGGGCTAATTTTGCAACGGTGTTGCGTAGAGCTGCTGGAGCCTTAAATCTCCAGTTGCCTACATTGGTCGTCAGGTCTAACATCCTGACTGAAGTGCTTCAGCCGTCGGCCTCCTCTGCGGAGACTGTGCTGCCGTTCAACGAGGCACTGACTGACGTTCTTTTGGGTGCCTGGTCCAAACCCACCACAGGGGCTCCTGTGGATAGGAACGTGGCCCGACGCCATCGCCCTGCTCCGGGCGACCCCCTGTTTCTCTCCCAACACCCCACCCCTGAGAGCTTGGTTGTCCAAGCCTCTGCCTCCCAAACCGCCTTCCCTACCGCCCCTCCGGATAGGGAATCCAAGCGCCTGGATCACTTTGGGAAGAAGGCTTTCTCTTCCTCCAGTGCTGGCTTGCGGTCTGTTAATACCGCTTGCCTCTTGGGCCGATACACCCACTCCCTGTGGGATTCGGTGGCAACTGTTTTGCCGCAGTGTTCTGAGGAGGTCCAGACACTGCTTACCCGCGCCATTGCGGAAGGGCGTGATGCGGCTAAATATACCATCCGCTGTGGCCTTGATACCGCCGACTCGCTGGGCAGATCGCTTGCAACGACGGTGGCGCTGCGTCGCCACGCCTGGCTGAGAACCACTGGTTTTTCAGGGGATGTCCAGAATACACTCATGGACATGCCCTTTGATGGAGTCGGTCTTTTTGGTTCGAAGGCAGACCATGCGCTGGAGCGTTTCAAGGACTCACGGGCTACTGCTAAGTCCCTGGGCCTTGCTGTTGTGCGCCCTCCGCTCACGTCTGCTTTTCGCCCCTTTCGTGGCCACGGAAGGGGTGCCCAGTCACGTCCACAGCCCGGCCAACGGCCCGCGCAGCAAGCGCCTTCGCGTGGCCGAGGACGTGGATACCGCCGTGGCGGTTCGGGCAACCAGCGTGCGGGTCAGGCCACCACCTCCAACCCGTCCGCGGCCTCCAAGCCCTCCTAGTCCCTCCTTTCAGGTGCACAGCACGCCAGTCGGGGGCAGGGTCCGCCATCACCTTCACCACTGGCGTCCCATCACCTCGGACAGGTGGGTCTTGGACATTGTCCGAAGGGGCTACTCCCTCCCCTTCGAGACCACCCCCCCAGCCATGCCACCTCAATTCCACCGCATGTCAGGGGATCACTTGGTGCTTCTACAGAAGGAAGTCACGGCCCTCTTGGCCAAGAAGGCCATCGAGCATGTTCCGACCCCAGAAGTAGGGCGTGGTTGCTACTCCCACTACTTTCTGGTGCCCAAAAAGGACAAGGAGGACATGCGTCCTATCTTGGACCTCCGGAACGTCAATCGCTTCCTCCGGAAGGAGAAGTTCAAGATGCTCACCCTAGCTCAGGTCTTGACTGCCCTCGACCCCGGAGACTGGTAGGTAGCGTTGGACTTGCAGGACGCCTATTTCCACATCCCCGTCCTGCCGGCCCACCGGCGTTACCTTCGGTTCACGGTAGGCCTCGAGCATTTTCAGTTCACCGTGCTCCCCTTTGGCCTTACCAGTGCCCCTCGGGTGTTCACGAAAGTGATGGCGGTGGTCGCAGCTCATCTGCGCCGGGCAGGGGTTTCAGTCTTCCCCTACCTCGACGACTGGCTGCTGAAGGCGGGCTCGTCCCAGGCAGTCGTCTCCCACCTCCAGACTACGGCCGAACTCCTGCACTCGCTGGGGTTCTCCATCAATGTGCCGAAGTCGCATCTGATTCCTTCTCCACAGCTCCTTTTCATCGGAGCAGTTCTGGACACGACGCAGTTTCGGGCCTATCCTCCCGAACGGCGAGTCCGGGATATTCAGGCTATGAGTCCGATCTTTCAGCCTTTATCCTGGGTTTCGGTACGGATGACCCTGAGGCTGCTGGGCCTCATGGCCTCCTGCATCCTGCTGGTCAATCATGCCAGATGGCATATGCGGGCTCTGCAGTGGGACCTGAAGTTCCAGTGGGCGCAGCACCAGGGCAACCTGTCCGATCACGTCCAGATCTCGGAGGGGACTGCGTGGTGGCTCTCGAACCGGCAATGGGTCATGGGCAGATCCCTCTCCCTTCCCCAGCCAGAGCATACAGTTGTGACGGACGCGTCCCTTCTGGGATGGGGCGGTCACATGGGAGAGGCGGAGATCAGAGGCCTCTGGTCTCCGGCGGAGTCCCGGCTCCATATCAACCTTCTGGAGCTCCGGGCGATCCGACTTGCACTCAAGGCATTCCTTCCCTCTGTCAAAGGGAAGGTAGTGCAGGTGTTCACCGACAACACCACCGCCATGTGGTACTGCAACAAACAGGGCGGGGTGGGGTCGTGGACCCTTTGTCAGGAGGCTCTGCGCCTCTGGACATGGCTGGAACATCAGGGCATGTTCCTGATGGTTCAACACCTGGCAGGTTCCCTGAACGCCAGGGCGGACGAACTCAGCCGCAGGTGCATGATGGATCACGAATGGCGTCTTCACTCGGAAGTGGCGCAAGGACTCTTTCTACAGTGGGGAGAGCCTTGGTTAGATCTATTCGCCACCGAAGAGAACGCGCAATGTCATCAGTTCTGCGCGTTGGAATTTCCAAGGCGGCACTCGCTCGGCGACGCTTTTCGTCACGAGTGGAGTTGCGGTCTATTGTACGCCTTTCCGCCTATACCACTTCTACCCAGAGTGTTGAAGAAGATTCGGCACGACCGGGCCCAAGTCATTCTTGTGGCTCCAGACTGGGCTCGAAGAGTTTGGTATCCCGAGCTACTCAGTATGAGCGTAGATCCCCCGATCCGTCTGCCTCTTCGGGAGGATCTTCTGTCGCAGCAGCAGGGGACGGTCCTCCACCCGAACCTGTCCAGTCTACACCTGCTTACGTGGAGATTGAGCGGCGGCAGTTGATTCCTTTCGACTTGCCTCCCGAAGTTTGTGATGTGATTCTGGCAGCCAGGCGTCCCTCCACAAAGGTGGTATACGCCTGCAGGTGGAACAAATTTGTGGCATGGTGCACAGCAAAGGCTGTGAACCCCCTTTCTGCCCCTCTTTCTGAGGTCCTTCTGTTCCTTCTTTCTCTGGCCCAACAGGGTTCTGCCCTGGGTACCATCAAGGGTTATCTCTGTGCTATCTCGGCCTTCCTCAGGCTCCCTGATCAGCCCTCCCTTTTCAAGTCCCCTGTTGTTAACAGGTTCTTAAAAGGCATTACACACCTCTTTCCTCCTGTTCCATTTGTGATGCCTCAGTGGGACTTGAACTTGGTTCTTACCTTTTAATGTGCGCTCCCTTTGAGCCTCTGCATAACTGTCCTCTTCGTCTTCTGACTCTAAAGACAGCCTTCCTGGTGGCCATCACCTCCGCTCGGCGGGTGAGTGAGCTCCAGGCTTTATCTTGCAAACCTCCCTTTCTGTCTGTTCATCCAGACAAGGTTGTTCTTCGGACGCGTCCGTCCTTCTTGCCAAAGGTGGTTACTGCCTTTCACATTGGGCAGACCATCACTTTGCCTACCTTCTTTCAGCCTACGCATCCTTCCAGAGAGGAAGAGAGGCTCCACCGTCTGGACCCAAAACGTGCGCTCTCCTTCTATATCGACCGCACAAAACACTTCTGGGTGGATGACCAGCTCTTTGTTGGCTACGTGGGCGCCAAAAAAGGTCGGGCGGTGCACAAACGAACCATCTCCCGCTGGGTTACCTTGTGCATCAAGACCTGCTATTCTTTGGCTAAGAAGGAGCCTCCTGTTGGGCTGCGTGCCCATTCCACCAGGGCAACGGTTGCTACCACGGCCTTGGGCCGCGGTGTTCCGCTGCCGGTTATTTGTCAGGCAGCTACGTGGGCCTCGCTGCACACGTTTACAAAGCATTACTGCCTTGACAGTCAGGTCCGGAGGGACGGCTTCTTTGGCCGTTCTGTCCTCCAGGACTTCCTAGTCTGATCTTTGTTCGCAGACCCACCACCGGGGTTTGTATTGCTGGGGTATCTATTCTAAGGTAAGGAATCTGTCACTAACGTGTCTCTTTCAGATGCACAAGTTACTAACTTGTGTAACGATATATCTGTAAGAGACAGTAGTTAGTGACAGATTCCTACCGCCCACCCATTCTCCCCGTTCTGCGAACTGATTTCTAGGGTTAAGGACATCCCTTTCAGGGCCCTAGTATTTTTCAGACACCTATGTCAGCTTCTTGCATGGCTCTGCGTTCCTGGCGCGGAAAGTCGTGTACAGAACTGACGTCAGCGCGCAGAGGCGGCGCCTAAGTACTGCCCGCGACGTCATCCCGGCGATCACGACGCCGACGACGGACGCGGAGCCGCACGACGCCGCCTACCGACGCGCAAGGGTACTGCTACGCAAAAACTTTCCGGATCCAGCCTGACGCCTGGGGATATTCTAAGGTAAGGAATCTGTCACTAACTACTGTCTCTTACAGATATATCGTTACACAAGTTAGTAACTTGTGCGTCAGGCTGGATCCGGAAAGTTTTTTGCGTAGCAGTACCCTTGCGCGTCGGTAGGCGGCGTCGTGCGGCTCCGCGTCCGTCGTCGTGATCGCCGGGATGACGTAGCGGCAGTACTTAGACGCCGCCCCTGCGCGCTGACGTCAGTTCTTCTTTTTCCGCGCCAGCAAGCGCAGATCCGGGAAGAGCAGTGCCCTGGTCATTTTTTCACCAAACTTTTTGGTGAATTTTTCACTGTTTTTTCTTCGACTTCAAGGTGTCGTAGGGATGCCCGGGTTTAAACGTTGCGGCGCCTGTGCTCTGATGATATCCATCACAGACCCGCATTGGAAGTGTCTCTTCTGCCTCGGCCGAGGCCACGACACGGAGTCTTGTTCCGACTGCCGGGCCCTCAACCCGAAAGCTTTGCGAGAGCGGTCTCGAAAGCTCCTCGAGGCCCGGCATTCGGCTCCGCGCAAACCCCGGTCGCGTGAGAGGTCGATCGCGGAGTCCACACCGGTCGTCGGCATCGAAGTCTTCTTCGTCCGGTAAGTCAAAACACAAAAAGTCCAAAAGGCATCGTCGCTCTAGGACTTCGCCTCGCCGGTCTCGCGACTCGGCTGAGGCCCCTCCCGGCACCGTCCCCGCGGCCCCGGACATGCCTGTGGAGTCGCCCCCGCAATACCCGTCCTTCCCGGGTTCGGGGGCGGATCCGGCCCAAGTACAGGAATTCCTGTCGGCCATGGCCCGCCTCTTCGGGCCTCAAGGTCCCTCCGGTGCGCCTTCGGGCCCCGCGGGCCCTGATGGGGTTGCTCCGGCGTCGCCGGCGGCTCCGGCCCCGGCGTCGCCCGTGCCTCCAGCCTCGATCCCGGCTCCACAACCCCCATCGACGCCGGTCGACCTAACGACACCTCCGCCGGCGCCGATGTCTCCGGTGCCGTTCTCGACGCCGCCTGGGGCTCCGGGCGGCGTCGTCCCCAGTTCCTTCCGGCTCCGGACATGGACCCGGACCGACATCGCTCGACGCCGGTTCCGGCGCCGATGAGACCTTGGGTCCCAAATGTCCCTCCTCCCCCTTATTTTGAACCAGAGGAGGACCAGGAGGACTGGGAGGGGTCTGATGACCCTCTGGCACAACAGTGTCAGTACGATGAGGACTGGACAGAGGGTCTAGGGGATGCCAGTGGTCTAGATACTTCCCCTGACACTGGCATGCTGTCTCCTCCCGTGGCTACGGAGGAGGGAGCCAATTTGCAACGGTGTTGCGTAGGGCGGCTGGAGCCTTACATCTCCAACTCCCTACTGTGGCGGTCAAGACTAATCTCTTGACAGAGGTGCTTCAGCCGGCAGCCTCCTCTACGGAGACTGTGCTGCCGTTTAACGACGCCCTCACTGACGTTCTTTTGGGCGCCTGGTCCAAGCCCAACACAGGGGCTCCTGTGGATAGGAACGTGTCCCGACGCCATCGCCCAGCTCCGGGCGACCCCCTGTTTCTCTCTGTCCACCCCACCCCTGAGAGCTTGGTTGTCCTCCGCCTCCCAAACCGCCTTCCCTACCGCCCCTCCGGATAGGGAATCCAAACGCCTGGATCAATTTGGGAAGAAGGGTTTTTCTTCCTCCAGTGCTGGCTTGCGGTCCATCAACACCGCTTGTCTTTTGGGCCGATATACCCACTCCTTGTGGGATTCGGTGGCGAATGTTTTGCCCCAGTGTTCTGAGGAGGTCCAGACACTGCTTTCCCGCGCCATTGCGGAAGGAAGGGATGCGGCCAAATACACAATACGAAGTGGCCTTGATACCGCCGACTCGCTGGGCAGGTCTATTGCAACGACGGTGGCGGTACGACTCCACGCCTGGCTGAGAACCACTGGTTTTTCAGGGGATGTCCAGAATACTCTCATGGACATGCCCTTTGATGGAGTCGGTCTTTTTGGGTCCAAAGCAGACCATGCGTTGGAGCGCTTTAAGGACTCGCGGGCTACTGCAAAGTCCCTGGGCCTTTCTGCTACACGCCCTCCGCTGACTTCTGCTTTTCGCCCCTATCGTGGCCACGGTAGGGGCGCCCCTTCACGTCAGCAGCCCAGCCTCCGGCCCGCGCAGCAGGCGTCTTCGCGTGGTCGAGGACGTGGATTCCGCCGTGGCGGATCGGGCAACCAGCGTGCGGGTCAGGCCACCACCTCCAACCCGTCCGCGGCCTCCAAACCCTCCTAGTCCCTCCTTTCAGGTGCACAGCACGCCAGTAGGGGGCAGGGTCCGCCATCACCTTCTCCACTGGCGTACCATCACCTCGGACAGGTGGGTCTTGGACATTGTCCGAAGGGGCTATTCCCTCCCCTTCGAGACCACCCCCCCAGCCATGCCACCTCAATTCCGCCGCATGTCAGGGGATCACTTGGTACTTCTGCAGAAGGAAGTCACGGCCCTCTTGGCCAAGAGGGCCATCGAGCATGTTCCGACCCCAGAAGTAGGGCGTGGTTGCTACTCCCACTACTTCCTGGTGCCCAAAAAGGACAAGGAGGACATGCGTCCTATCTTGGACCTCCGGAACGTCAATCGCTTCCTCCGGAAGGAGAAGTTCAAGATGCTCACCCTAGCTCAGGTCTTGACTGCCCTCCACCCTGGAGACTGGTTGGTAGCGTTGGACTTGCAGGACGCATATTTCCACATCCCCGTCCTGCCGGCCCACCGGCGTTACCTTCGGTTCACGGTAGGCCCCGAGCATTTTCAGTTCACCGTGCTCCCCTTTGGCCTTACCAGTGCCCCTCGGGTGTTCACGAAAGTGATGGCGGTGGTCGCAGCTCATCTGCGCCGGGCAGGGGTTTCAGTCTTCCCCTACCTCGACGACTGGCTGCTGAAGGCGGGCTCGTCCCAGGCAGTCGTCTCCCACCTCCAGACTACGGCCGAACTCCTGCACTCGCTGGGGTTCTCCATCAATGTGCCGAAGTCGCATCTGATTCCTTCTCCACAGCTCCTTTTCATCGGAGCAGTTCTGGACACGACGCAGTTTCGGGCCTATCCTCCCGAACGGCGAGTCCGGGATATTCAGGCTATGATTCCGATCTTTCAGCCTTTATCCTGGGTTTCGGTACGGATGACCCTGAGGCTGCTGGGCCTCATGGCCTCCTGCATCCTGCTGGTCAATCATGCCAGATGGCATATGCGGGCTCTGCAGTGGGACCTGAAGTTCCAGTGGGCGCAGCACCAGGGCAACCTGTCCGATCACGTCCAGATCTCGGAGGGAACTGCAAAACAGTTGCAGTGGTGGCTCTCGAACCGGCAATGGGTCATGGGCAGATCCCTCTCCTTCCCCAGCCAGAGCATACAGTTGTGACGGACACGTCCCTTCTGGGATGGGGCGGTCACATGGGAGAGGCGGAGATCAGAGGCCTCTGGTCTCCGGCGGAGTCCCGGCTCCATATCAACCTTCTGGAGCTCCGGGCGATCCGACTTGCACTCAAGGCATTCCTTCCCTCTGTCAAAGGGAAGGTAGTGCAGGTGTTCACAGACAACACCACCGCCATGTGGTACTGCAACAAACAGGGCGGGGTGGGGTCTTGGACCCTTTGTCAGGAGGCTCTGCGCCTCTGGACATGGCTGGAACATCAGGGCATGTTCCTTATGGTTCCAACACCTGGCAGGTTCCCTGAACGCCAGGGCGGACGAACTCAGCCGCAGGTGCATGATGGATCACGAATGGCGTCTTCACTCGGAGGTGGCGCAAGGACTCTTTCTACAGTGGGGAGAGCCTTGGTTAGATCTATTCGCCACCGAAGAGAACGCGCAATGTCATCAGTTCTGCGCGTTGGAATTTCCAAGGCGGCACTCGCTCGGCGACGCTTTTCGTCGCGAGTGGAGTTGCGGTCTGTTGTACGCCTTTCCGCCTATACCACTTCTACCCAGAGTGTTGAAGAAGATTCGGCACGACCGGGCCCAAGTCATTCTTGTGGCTCCGGACTGGGCTCGAAGAGTTTGGTATCCCGAGCTACTCAATATGAGCGTAGATCCCCCGATCCGTCTGCCTCTTCGGGAGGATCTTCTGTCGCAGCAGCAGGGGACGGTCCTCCACCCGAACCTGTCCAGTCTACACCTGCTTGCGTGGAGATTGAGCGGCGGCAGTTGATTCCTTTCGACTTGCCTCCCGAAGTTTGTGATGTGATTCTGGCAGCCAGGCGTCCCTCCACTAAGGTGGTATACGCCTGCAGGTGGAACAAATTTGTGGCATGGTGCACAGCAAAGGCTGTGAATCCCCTTTCTGCCCCTCTTTCTGAGGTCTTTCTGTTCCTTCTCTCTCTGGCCCAACAGGGTTCTGCCCTGGGTACCATCAAGGGTTATCTTTGTGCTATCTCGGCCTTCCTCAGGCTCCCTGATCAGCCCTCCCTTTTCAAGTCACCTGTTGTTAACAGGTTCTTAAAAGGCATTACTCACCTCTTCCCTCCTGTTCCGTTTGTGATGCCTCAGTGGGACTTGAACTTGGTTCTTACCTTTTTAATGTGCGCTCCCTTTGAGCCTCTACATAACTGTCCTCTTCGTCTTCTGACTCTGAAGACAGCCTTTCTGGTGGCCATCACCTCCGCTCGGCGGGTGAGTGAGCTCCAGGCTCTATCTTGCAAACCTCCCTTTCTGTCTGTTCATCCAGACAAGGTTGTTCTTCGGACGCGTCCGTCCTTCTTGCCAAAGGTGGTTACTGCTTTCCACATTGGGCAGACCATCACTTTGCCCACCTTCTTTCCGCCTCCGCATCCTTCCAGAGAGGAAGAGAGGCTCCACCGTCTGGACCCAAAACGTGCGCTCTCCTTCTATATCGACCGCACGAAACACTTCCGGGTGGATGACCAGCTCTTTGTTGGCTACGTGGGCCCCTTAAAAAGGTCGGGCGGTGCACAAACGAACCATCTCCCGCTGGGTTACCTTGTGCATCAAGACCTGCTATTCTTTGGCTAAGAAGGAGCCTCCTGTTGGGCTGCGTGCCCATTCCACCAGGGCAACGGCTGCTACCACGGCCTTGGGCCGCGGTGTTCCGCTGCCGGTTATCTGTCTGGCAGCTACGTGGGCCTCGCTGCACACGTTTACAAAACATTACTGCCTTGACAGTCAGGTCCGGAGGGACGGCTTCTTTGGCCGTTCTGTCCTCCAGGACTTCCTTGTCTGATCTTTGTTCGCAGACCCACCACCGGGGTTGGTATTGCTGGGGTATCTATTCTAAGGTAAGGAATCTGTCACTAACGTGTCTCTTTCAGATGCACAAGTTACTAACTTGTGTAACGATATATCTGTAAGAGACCGTAGTTAGTGACAGATTCCTTACCGCCCCACCCATCCTCCCCGTTCTGCGAACTGATTTCTAGGGTTAAGGACATCCCTTTCAGGGCCCTAGTATTTTTCAGACACCTATGTCAGCTTCTTGCATGGCTCTGCGTTCCTGGCGCGGAAAGTCGTGTACAGAACTGACGTCAGCGCGCAGGGGCGGCGTCTAAGTACTGCCCGCGACGTCATCCCGGCGATCACGACGCCGACGACGGACGCGGAGCCGCACGACGCCGCCTACCGACGCGCAAGGGTACTGCTACGCAAAAAACTTTCCGGATCCAGCCTGACGCCTGGGGATATTCTAAGGTAAGGAATCTGTCACTAACTACTGTCTCTTACAGATATATCGTTACACAAGTTAGTAACTTGTGCTTTACCTGCAGTTCACTGAAGGCCATGAGAATGTTCAGTTAGTTGTGCTACCTTTTGGCCTTACCTTCGGCCCTCGAGTGTTCACAAAAGTGATGGCGTTAGTAGCAGTACATCTTTGGAGGTCAGGGGTTCTAGTCTTCTCCTACTCGATGACTGGTTGTTGAAGGCGGGTTCACACCAGGCAGTCGTGAACCACCTCCAGACTACAGCAAACTCCTGACATTGTTAGGGTTCACTATCAACGTATCAGTCACACCTGACTCGTTTGCAGACGCTCCCCTTCATCCGAGACATTTTGAACACTGTGTTGTTTTGCCCCTATCTCCCAGAGAGGAGAGTCCATGACATTCGGGCTATGATCCCATTGTTTCAACCTCTGTCCTGGATCTCAGTGAGGATGACTGAGGCTGCTGGGACTGATGGCCTCCTACTGCTCAAGCAGGTCAGATGGCGTTTGCGGGCTCTGCAGTGAGATCTGAAGTCCCAGTTGGCACAGCACAAAGAGAATCTTTCCCATCTGCTCCAGATTTCAGAGGAGACTGCAAAAGAGCTGCAGTGGTGGCTTCAGGACCACGATTGGGTCAGCAGGAGAACCCTGTCCTTACCCTTGGGGAGGCCATCTGGAAGAGGTGGAGATCAGAGCAACCTGGTCTCCGACAGAAGCCTAGCTACATATCCACTTTCTGGAGCTTAGAGCCATTTACTTGGTGTTGAAAGCCTTTCAGCCCTTCATCAGAGTGAAGTTGTTGCAGGTGCTCACGGACAACAGCACCACCAAGAGGTACGGCAACAAGCAGGGTGGGGTGGAGTCATGGACCCTGTGCCAGGAGGCTCTGCATCTCTGAGCGTGGCTAGACCACCAAGAAATTTTTCTGGTGACACACCTCCTGGCGGGTTCCCTGAACACCAGAGTGGACGAACTAAGCAGTTGAAGCCTTGCGTATCACACATGGCAGTTATATGCGGAGGTAGCGCAGGGTCTCTTAAGCAAACTGAAAGAGCCCTAGCTTGATCTTTTCTCCTCTGCCAAGAGTATGCAATGCTGGCACTTTTGGGCGTTGGAGTTTCCAAGACATCTCTCGCTCAGGGATGCCTTCCGCACAGCGTGGAACTCTGGACTCCTTTCCACCTTCCCGCCATTACCGCTCCTCCCACAGGCTCTGAAGAAGGTCCGGACCAACCATGCCCAAGTCACTCTGGTGGCCCCGGATTGGGCACGGAGAGTATGGTATCCTGAACTTGTGGACATGAGCATTTGTTTTCCCATCAGGCCTCCTATCAGAGCAGCAGGGCATGGTTTTACACCCGAGACTGTGCAACCTACACCTCCTTCGCTGGAGATTGACGGAAAAAGGGGACTTTCTTTCGACCTTCCTCCTAAAGTTGTGAACGTCACCTTGGCAGCCATATGTCCCCCAAACAAATTTGTATATGCCTGATACGTTTGTGGCCTGGTGCAATGTTAAAAAGATCGATCCACTCCATGCCAAACTGTCGAAAGGTCTGTTTGTGTTGTCCCTCACCCAGCAAGGCCTTGCTTTGTGCACTGTTAAAGTGTATCTGTTGGCAGTTTCAGCCTTCTTACAGTTGCTTAGCCATCATTATTTCAGTCACCGGTTGTGATGTGTTACCTCTAAGGGTTACAACATATGCTTCCCTCCCACCCCCAATTCTACCTTTGTTACGTCCCATCGGGACTTAAATTTGGTCCTAACATTCCTCATATGCACGCCTTTTAAACTCTCCACAGTTGTGCCTCAGACTGCTTGCTCTCAAGACAGGCTTTCTTGCTACTATAACATCGACATAGGTCAGCAAGTTGCAGGCCCTTCCGGTTAACCCCCACACACCAAGTTCTACCCGGACAAGCTGGTTCTGCGGATTCCAGCCTCCTTCCTTCCGAAGGTGGTGAGTCTCTTTTATGTTGGTCAGAGCATCACCCTTCCAGTGTTCTTTGCTCCTTTTCACCCCTCTAAGGGGGAGGAGAGACTTCAACGGTTGGATCTGAAAAGGGCTTCAACCTTATACAGTAATCACCCCAAAGAACACCAGGTGGACAATCAGCTTTTTATCGGGTTCACTGGAGCAAAGAAGGGCAACACTGTTCTGAAACGCAACATCTCGCACTACATCATGCTCTGTATTAAAATTTGCTACGCGCTGGCCAAAAAGCAGCCTCCGGGTGGCTTGCAAGCTCATTCTACCAGCTACAAGGGTGCTACTTCTGTATTGGCACGCGGGGTGCCGGTTCTCAACATTTTTCCGGCTGCTACATGGGTGGTCACTGCAAATGTTCACAAGGCACTATTACTTGGACAATCAGGTCCTCTAGGAAGGGTACTTTGCCTGCTAGGTCCATAATTATTTTTCAGTTTACAAACCTACCACCTACAGGGTATTGCTTGGGTATCTATTCAAAAGGTGAGGAATTTGTGGTTAGAAGTCTCTATCAGAAGAACAAGTTACTTCGCTTTTGTCACATTCTTTCTGGTAGTGACTATCTGCCTGTAGATTTCTCACCAACCCTCCAACCTCCCAGTTCCATGAACTGGCCTCGTCCTAAAGAGATCTCAATTAAGGAATCTGCACAATGGTCACGACCAATCTGATCTGCTCCGCGTCTGGTGGCACTGACGTATCAAGAAAGCAACTGATGTCAGTGTGCACCGATGGTGCCTATAAAGGCCCGTGCAGGTCACATCCAACTCGGAACAACATCGACTCCGATCTACCAGCGCATAGGTGTGCTGCTGACGATTTACCAGATCTAGTCGGACTGCTGAGGGAGTATTTAAAGAGTGAGGAATCTGCAGTTAGATAGTCTGTACTAGAAAGAGAGTTAGCAAAGGTAAGTAACTTCTTCATATGGTTGATCTCCAGAATACTGCGTACGTCCACATACCCATTGCAAGAAAACACATGAAGTGTCTGAGGTTTGTAGAGAGAAGTTCACACTACCAGTGTACAGTACTACCCTTCGGCTTCTAGTCTGCACCTCAAACCTTACCCAAGTGTATGGCAGTTGCAGCTCATCTATAGGAACAGAAAACCTTCATAAACAATTTCAGGTAGAAAATTGGCTTAACACTAAAAATACAGAAAATGTTAGAGCACTTTCACAAATCTACTTCTCTACTAAGCCTTTGAGGTCTTCATCTGGTCAGGTCCAGTTCAGAATATGTTGAGATGAGATCTTACCTATAAACAATACTGGCTACAGGGTAAGGAAAAGTAAGTGTGTTATTGAAGTGCCCTCAGACCCTGAAAATGATGACCTCTACAGCTCACCACATATTGTCTCTACGAAGCTCAGTGGCATCATGTATCTTCATTTTCCCCAGTGCCTGGTTCCACACATTGCTTCTACAAAGCCTGGAGGACCGTTGAACAGAGCGGGAAGACAAGATTCAACTTCATATGGCAATTGGAACGACTTATTGAAATTTCTTCATAGTATTCCTCCATTTAATTTTTTATTTTTTTTTAAAGAGTTTTATATAGCGCGAACTAGACCCGAGACATCGGGTATCAGAGCGCTTTACATGAGCACCAGTTTCGTTACAGAAGAACACATTCATTTTTGTTAGGCACAAGGAGATTAAGTGATTTGCCCAGAATCACAGGATGTTGAGCGTCGTAGCCGAGACTCGAACCCAGTTCCCCAGCTTCGAGGTCGACCGTTCTAGCCGTAAGGCTACATCCTCTCCCCATTTGATTTGGTACCATCAGTTCTAGTGAAGCTGTATCACTTTAAGGCCAAGTTGAATCTCAGTGCACTTTAATGACCCTGATGTTTGTTTTCAAAACTGCTCCAGATGTCCTTGAGACCACAAAGAAGGGTCCCATGCAAATGTGGAATCTTTTGTCAACACTCTGGGGCCACGTGCTCTTTCTCAATTTAACTTTTTTGAACTTTGCAGCATGGCCATAATTTAGGACAGTCTGCACATCTAAACCTACCACCACAATTTATTGAAGTTGTAAGAGAAGCCAAAAGACTCTCCACTATGTAGACAAAGTCTTTCAAGTTGATGAACTTTTGCGAGTGCTGTCAACAGCAAGGTCTAGACCCGATCAACTGTCTTAGAAAAGCTTTCTCTCCCATTTGGAAAGCTTCCCTCTCTTTGGCACTAAATCTGGACCTTCCTAAATTGATGGCTCCTCCATTTTATCCAATACATAAAGCGTGTTTGTAGCATTTATCATGGAAGGGCAGCATTTATAGGAGCTTTCATGTCTGCCGGTAGACTTGCCTACCGTTTGATTCTATCTTTCTATTACAGCATAAAGAGGGTTGACACTGGAAGGTTAAATCCACAGAAATGAATTGTTTGAGTAAATGAACAGTAGGGCAGGGTTTTATTCACACAGAAATGTATCTGTGTTGTGGATTAGCCTTTAGTGGACGTGTGGAGCCTGCTCTGGAGCTCCTATTCTGTCCCTCAAGAAAAAAAGGACGTGAAGGTAATTACCAGTAGGGAATCTTCCTGTTCCACTGATTTGCCCTCCTGAAAACATGCACTACATTTACACACTTGCAGGTTTAGGCACTGCAAGGCCAACCAGATGTGCTTTTGGAGACAAAGGGTTTTGAGGTTTCCCAAAAAGTGACTTGTGCAAGAAAACAGTAGTGGTATTAGTGCCCAAACAGCAAATGTACCAAAGCTCCTTTACATCCAGTGAGGAGGTGCTTGTCGCCTATTCTCTAGGTGTTGCAGGTCATTCCATAATACTCCCCTTACACTGCAGTCCAGCCCCAGGTTTGTGATGGTTAGGGGCAGAACACAGGCTCCCCACACCATCCCAGTGTGGCTGAGCCCGCTTGCAGGATCATTATGGAAGCCTCTGGATTCAGTGTTGTCCAGCTGTGCAGAATGGAGCTCGAGTTCTTGTCAGTATCTCTTTCCATCAGTTTGATATTTGGGTCCTGCTCTGCCCTTCGCTCAGACAGGTGTGCAGACTGTTGTGCTTGAATTATTCTTTAGGCGTTGCTTCTCACCATGCGTCAGCACGTTCTTTTCACGGAGAAGCGTTTCGCTTTGAGAGAACCTTGGGAATCTATATGCCTTTCCACCAATACCACTCCTGCCAGAGTTGTCAAAAAGATGAGGACAGACCGGGCCCAAGTCATCCTAGTCGCTCAGGACTGGTCACAGAGAGTGTGGTATCTTGAGGTCCTAGGTTTGAGCATCGGTCCTCCGATTAGGTGGCCCTTCTGAGAGATTCTGCTGTCTCAGCAGACGGGTCAGGTTCTCCACCCCAGCCTTCGCAGCCTCCACTTTCATGCATGGAAATTGAGCAGTGACTCCTCCGACCTTCCTCCATATGTAGTTGATGTCACCTTGGCCAAATTTGTGTTTTAGTTCGGCTCTCGCCAGATTGGCCTCCTCCAGGCCTAACTGATAGATGTTTTGTTATTTGTTCTGTTTCTTGCCCTGCAAGGCTTTGCTGTGGTCACAGTTAAGGGTTATCTTTTGGCCATCTCGGTGTTCTTATGGAGGCCAGATCAGCTCAGTTTGTTTAAATCATCAGTTGTGAGTGATGCGCTTCTTGAAAGGGCTTCAACCTATGTTTCCTCCTCCGTTTGTGATTCCCCAATGGGTCCTCAATCTTGTCCTTTCTTATCTAATGTGCACTCCATTCAAGCTGCTCCACAGCTGTGCTTTAAGCCTTCTCGCAATCAAAACTGTGTTCCTGGTTGCCATCATCTCCTCACGACGCATTAGCTTCAGGCTTTCTGTTCATCCACCATACACCACTTTCTTCCCCAATAAGCTGGTTCTGCAAACTAGAGCAGCCTTTTTACTGAAAGTTTGGATGCCCTTCCAGATCGGCCAAACCATTGTCCTGCTGGCATACTATGCTCCGCATCACCCCTCTAAGGAGGAAGAGGGACTCAAGGACTCAGCTTCTACATCGATCATTCCCAAAGCCCACCAGTTAGACGATTAGCTCTTTGTGAGGTATGCTAGAGCGAAAATGGGAAGGCTGTGCGGAAGCTTACCATCTCACGCTGGATTGTGCTCTGCTTTAAGATCCGCTATTGGCAAAGAAGCAGCCTCCAGAAGGACAACAAGCCCATTCCACCAGGGCCAAAGCTGCTACAACTGCGTTAGTACTCAGAGTCCCTGTCCTAAATATCTGCCAGGCAGCTACATGGGCATCCCTCCATACGTTCAAGAAGCACTATCTGGACAGCCAAATCTGCCGGGAAGGGCATTTTGCATGCTTGGTTCTGCAGGACTCTTTGGTTGGAGTCATTTCACAGCCCACCTCCAATTAGGTACTGCTTTGACATCTATTCAAAAGCTGAGTAATCTGCAGTTAGAAGTCTCTATCAAAAAGCAAGTTAATCGCCTTCAGTAACGCTCTTTCTGGTAGAAACTCTTATCTAGCAACAGATTCCTCACCGACCCTCCCATCCCCCCCCTTTCTGTGTTTGAACTCTACCTATTAATAAGATCCCAAGTCTAGGAATCTTCACACTGTCTTCCAATTTGCTTTTGGGGCTCCACGTTTGGGGGCGTGAACAGTCTTGAAAGTAACTGACATCAGTGTGTGGGAACATACAGTGCAGTGATATAAGCCCCGCTCGTCATTTCTGGAGTGGAACAGCATCAGTGCGGACTCACAAAGCATCACCTTCTGACATGCAGAAGCATTGCTGAATAGTTTCTGGATCCAGTCTGACGCCTGAGAAATATTCAAAAGGTGTGGAAACTGTGGCTAGATCCAGTCTCTACCAGAGAGAGCATTACCGAAGCTAAGTAACTTGTTCTTTATGATCATTAATGAAGATTCTACAATGAAGAAAGAAAAATTATTGTGATCGGAGTTAAGCATTGTAGATATCTTCATTGAAGTCACATATGACCCTCCAGCCTCCTTGATCTCTCTTTTTATTAAGAATTTTAAATGACTGACTCTGAGAGGCAGCTGCCAGTACAAGTCAAGCTAGGTTATTATATTGCTTGCTTCTGAAAGCAACTATGCTTTTTCAGTTTAGTTTACAATGCTGCCTATGTATAGACACATACAAAGACTTAGGGAAGCACAGATTAAATACACTTTAAGATCTTAAAAAATTGGTACTGGGCCCCATTCAGATTGGTTAAGGCAAAATTGGTGAATAATGATCCCTGTAGGTGCTGCAAGACCCCAGGCTGCAAATATTTGCATGTTCTTTAGTCGTGCCCTAACTGACATACTAAATCTTATACCTGTGGCGAGTACTGACAGCCACTAATGACTGTCTTTCAGCCCTTAGCCAAACTAGCCATCTTATATGACACTTTAGATAGAGAATGCACCTAGTCACATTGGGGAGGATGAATGTTATTGCTAAAAATCTGTTTACTCAGAATTAAAGGTTAGATGAGATGCCTTCACAGAGCAAATTGTCCCCAGAACTACTTAGACTATAGCACATGAGTAAGCTATTTGCAAAAAGCAGGATCCGGCACCAATGTTTGATCATATATGGAGGACTATGTTTGGTGGTTGCATGCCACACGATTCTTAGATGATCAAATTGCCTTATCCTCCCATATTTTTCCTTCCTTCGTCACCTCATCCCACCCTATTCCCTCCCTCTCCACTGCACTCAAATTAATAAGCCTAGGTTGAAAATCTAGGATAGGCATGACAATAGTCCTATCTATTTGAGCCAAGTAGTGCTCAAAATGGCACAAACAATTGTATGTACTATTCTTTGTTTCCATTGATTAACCTGCGCTTTTATGTAATAATATACTGATATATGTAGTATATTGCCATTTCTCATCTCTACGACCCAAATTCAAATACACTTTAGGTTGCTCGTTATATGAAAGCTGATTAGACTTGCAAGGAATGTTTTTCAAAACTTTTTATGCACCAGGTCTGACTGGAGCAATGATTCATATTAGTCTTATGTTTCACTGTAAAACTGCTAAAGCATAATAAAAAATTAGAATGTGTTTTAAAGAATGCTATCTGCCTGCATTTTCTTTCATGTTTATATGGCTTCCCTAAGCAGCACAAGGTAGGGGTTATACTGCAATTGTCCTTGATGTCTTAACTTCCATTTTATTGGTACCTATCTATACACTTCAAAAACAATTTTGAAAATGTAACCACTGATGAGCTATGGGGTGGTAATCTACATTTAATAATGCCAGATGTATACCCAGTAGTTTTCATTTGTATGCAACCGAGTATTCTGGGATGTCGGCATGTAGGTGGCAATCTTCTCATATTAATGAGTTGAATAAAGATAACTATGATGCAACCTTGGGTTCCATGTAAGGAACTTATCCTTCTATTGAGTGTGTTCATTAATGATTTATTTTAACTGCTGATCTTAGTACTGATACCCTGTTGAATCTTAAGGTCTTATCCATTTCTCACAGCATCACAATGGAAAGATATATCACATGCTGATCTCAATCACAATGCCACGGAGGACATTCATTGTATCCATGAGCATAATTGAGTCATGAGCTTATTGGCAAGGTTGTCAGAACTCTGACTGGGCTCTCAATCAATACCACAGCATCAGTGCCCTTTTTCTGGTGCACATCATTAAGATATTGAGACTAAGCAGCCATTAGCAGTTACAGTCCAAATTACAAGCAGATCCCTTCAAAGCCAAGGAAATTATACTAGTCATCAAAGCAAAGGAATGCTTACGTACACCCGCAAAAATGTTGCCTAAAGTGATACTGTACAAATGTCCTTAAATGATTGCTGTGCCACTGTGTGGGTACTGCAACTCTATTTGTCAGTCGGCTAAGAAAATTGTTCAGTAGAAAATTGTCTTCATAAACACCCAACTCAAGGCTTTGGTTTGTTTCTACCTAGACATCTAGATGTAGAACCCAAAATGTGAACACATGCTTCACAAAGTAACAATTTCAGTTTAGTTATACCTTAAAAAAAAAAAAAAGTGAAACGTTTATCTTGTGTGGTTTGTTTTTATGCTACAGTTCAGTAGTATATCCAAATACAGGGGGCAGCCAATATGATATTTAAAAAGCTTTTGAATTACCCATTTGTGACAGGAATGAGGACAGTAACTGGTGAATCTAAACAAGAATCAGTCATTGGTGTGTCATATAAGCAGTCCTGCTTTGGCTTTCTTTAGGTTTAAAAAAAAAAGTAAATTGTGATGCTTTTTATACTGAGTGTAAGCTGTTAAGGACCTTACCAGTGTAGGGGATAATGTGTGCTCTTTCTTCACATGTATCCTGTCTGATTGGATGTTTCTTTGTGCTGTGCTTTTCCTCTTTGCTTTATTTTCTTTCTTTACCTCCTGCATGCAACCCTCCCCCCCGCCCCCTTCATCAGGTGTTCCATGATGCCTTCTGCCTCATGGCTGAAATGCAGACCAAGAAACAAGAGGTATTTGGAAAAGAGGTTGGGCCCGTAGGCAGAACCTTCACTCACATAAATGCTGCAGTGTAGTTTAAGTCCAGCAGAGCAAAGCTAACCTTTTTTGGTGGGAAAGGGCAGTGGGGGCAGGGACTGAAAACTGTACTACTACATTAACATAATTAGAATTGCCCTGCACCCACAGTTCAGTGAAAAAATACATTGTTATCATCTGCTAAATGATAAACAGTCATCTCATGCTTAAAAAGAAAGAACAGTTCAACCATAGGACCCTCATTATGAACATTAGTATACCTCTGCTTGTAGGGGGATTTGCAACAAAATACCTTGTCAGATAAATAGTTCTTTCCAAAATAAATCTTTAAAAAGAACAAGTGTGGATTCATTTGAGACAAGGCCAACATCATGAACATTTACTTCACATATCTGTTCCCTTAAGTAAGATCTAGGATTGCTTTAAGCTGCTCCTTTGAACAGGAATATCTTTAGTCTTTTTGATCTGAGTTTTTTTCTACTATTTTCTTGTTTAGAACAGTTTGAAATACCAGAAGGCTCCTGCCCAAGTTTTTGAGTCATAAACGTTCTTGGAACTCTAAAGAATTTTAGAGTTATTGGCTCTGAATAGCATTGGGGACCCATTTGTCCTGATATGGTATGACTGTTTTCGAAATGTTATACAATACTCCCTCCAACCATGGTCCTTGGCGCTAGAACTACAGAGGGAGTCTTATGGTTTGCAATATATTTCTCCAAAGCTGCAGATTACAGGTGTTCACCTATCCCTTTTGACAGGGTTTTGTTAACATTACCTATTTAAAGATACATTGTGAGCAATCAACAATTAGTGAGCGTAGCCATATTGCCTGAAATCTTACTTTTCTCTAATACATGGTCAATGAAGCGACTCTAGTCTGAAAGATGACAAGTTTCAACTTCCCATACGTGGACAATTTGCTCAAAAGTCATGCCCCTTCCGCAGTCTCTGGCTACAGTTAACCCCCCAAAAGTGGCCATCCAGTCCTACATAGTTTGAGCTGTCCAAGATACAAATATTACAAAAGTATATCTCCCTTCAACTGCACTATCATATAAGTATCAACAGTGCCTTTCACTTAAGACAAATCTTAATCCCACTGTCACCCGTATCTCCCCTCTTATGGGATCATTGTTGGCATCCATTTTCATTGTTGTTTTTGTCTTGAAATGTAAACTTAAGGAATCTTTTATTTCCTTGAGTACCAATTGTACATAAAGACAAAGAAAGGGATAGAAAAGGTAATCCCAATGGTTTCTGGTACTTGCACTCTCGCTTGGTGGAACCGAAAACAATATATATTGGAAGGACTGCATGTCCAGAAACAAAGTTTCCACCCAGTTGATTGAGATAGACATCTCCATGGTGGAAAGTGAAGCTCACAGGAACCATCAAGGGAAGCTGGTTGAAGAAAGAAAAGAGATGTCTATGCCACATCATGGTGGAATTGAATGCTATCCATCTTGTCATCTGTCCTTTTCTTACATGTGTCACACCAGAAGCGATGTCAAAGTACTTAAAGTACAAACAGAAAACGTGTTCACCATGTACTACCTCAACAATAAAGGGGAACGAGATCTAGACCCTTCTTAGGGGAAGCTCAAACAATATGGCATTTGCTCTTAGCCTGTTACGATGAAGTGACCGAAATTCTTCTAACAGATGTCTAACTGTGACAGCAAATTAATTAAGTAACTCACTCTCAAAAGAGCTTGAATGGATAAGCAAGGATGAAGCTGCATAGATCTTCGACTGGTGAGGAATGCAACAAGTATATATTTTCTTCAATACAGAAAATTCTAACTACCAGGGATTCATGTCCAGATGTCTGCAAGCCTTCTCCAAGCCAAATGCCCTTCTTGACCATCTGGTCTGGTTCTTTTCTAAATGCTCTGTTCTGCACTTACAACACCCATTCACATTAAGTCAAAAGTTATCAACAAGCTTAAATAGTCCAGTACAAGGATGGCGCTGTTCGTTCCTATGCCCCCATGCGAGTTGTAACTTCTGGCCCTGCTCCTTGTACTTCACATCATGACTCCAATTGCCAGCACTATTGTCCTTTAGATGTCCTTTCACAATCTATAAATGTTACGACAGATTCAAAACATCCCATAAGATATTTCTCCCGGTGGCACCGAGCGTGCCCCGGGTGTGCTGCAACGCCTGTTTACAGCGGAGCGGGTTTTGGAGAATGAGTGTGCTGTGATTGTGTGTGGGTGTGAGTTAAAAACTGTCCTCGGGTCCCACTGCCCACGGGGGTTGTTTAATTGGTGGGCCTTGGCAGTAGTAAAAACAAGGCGGCGGATGTGTGTGGAGTTAACAATGGTCTCCCACATCCATTGTGGTCGACATGTTTCAGCCAGGCCTTGAAACTGATCTGGCTTTCTTCAGGACCTAATGTGTATAAAGTGTGGGGTCAAAATAAAGTTTAAATGACCAATAATGTGCTGCACTCGCTAAGGTGCACTATAGGTAGAGGGTAGTACCCTCCCAAGATTTACTCTTGTGATTTACAAGGTGAACCTCATGAGTATCCGGCAACCAAGTAGGTCGTAACGAGGGTCCGGAGCTGTGATGAAAGTGTGACTATCAGCCAGACCCCGTTGCCGGATACTCATGAGGTTCACCTTGTAAATCACAAGAGTAAATCTTGGGAGGGTTTCAGCCCTGATGTGGACACGGAGCCGGAACGGCGTCGCCCGACGCCGATTCCGACGCCGATGGGACCCTTCTTTCCCTATGTCCAGCCTCTGTATTTTCGGCCTGTACCACAGCCTTCGGAGGAAGGGGAGGACTGGGAGGGGTCTGAGGACCCTCTCGCAGCTCAGTGCGAGTATGACCCAGACTGGACAGAGGAGCTGGGGGATGCCAGTGGTCTTGACACCTCTCCTGACTTTGGCATGCTAACTCCTCCTACCGTGGCTACGGAGGAAGGTGCTAGTTACGCAGTGGTGTTGCGTAGGGCGGCTGAGGCTCTACACCTCCAACTCCCTACAGTGGCCGTCAGGACTAACCTCCTGACAGAAGTGCTTCAGCCGGCGGCTACCTCTGCGGAGCCACTGCTGTCCTTTAATGATGCACTTTCTGACGTTCTTTTGGGCACCTGGTCCAGGCCCAACACAGGGGCTCCTGTGGATAGGAACGTGGCCCGACGCCATCGCCCAGCCCCGGGCGACCCCCTTTTCCTCTCCCAACACCCCACCCCTGAGAGCTTGGTTGTCCAAGCCTCCACGTCCCAAAGCGCATTCCCTACCGCACCTCCGGATAGGGAATCCAAGAGACTGGAACAGTTTGGGAAGAAGATTTTTTCTTCCGCCAGTTCAGAGCTGCGGGCTGTGAACACCGCATGCCTCTTGGGCCGTTATTCCCACTCTGTGTGGGATACGGTGGCGCAAGTGCTGCCTCAGTGTCCGGAGGAGGCCCGGACAGTGCTCTCTCAGGCTATTGCTGAAGGGAGAGATGCAGCCAAGTTCACAATTCGATGTGGCCTTGACACCGCCGACTCGCTGGGCAGAGCGATTTCCACGACAGTGGCGCTCCGTCGCCACGCCTGGCTGAGGACTACTGGCTTCTCTGGGGATGTCCAGAACACTCTCATGGACATGCCCTTTGATGGCATTCGCCTTTTTGGCAACAAGGCGGATAGTGCGTTGGAGCGTTTTAAGGACTCACGGGCTACGGCCAAGTCCTTGGGCCTTTCGGCCTCTCGCCCTCCTCCGCCTTCTGCCTTTCGCTCCTTTCGTGGCCACGTTCGCTTCAGAGCCACAGGCCTGCGCAGCAACAGTCTTAGCGCGGCCGCGGATGTGGGACCCGCCGAGGCGGGTCAGGGGGCCAGCGGGCGGGTCAGTCCACCTCCACCCCGGCCACCACTGCTTCCAAACCTTCCTAGTCCGGTCTTTCAGGCCCATCAAACGCCAGTGGGTGGCAGGATTCGCCATCACCTCCCCCACTGGCGCACCATCACTTCGGACAGGTGGGTTTTACAAATAGTCCGAAGGGGCTACTCCCTCCCCTTCGAGACTACCCCTCCAGCCATGCCACCCCAGTACCACCGCATGTCGGGGGATCACTTGGCACTTCTCCAACAGGAAGTCGCGGCCCTCTTGGCCAAGGGGGCCATCGAGCGCGTTCCTGCGCCAGAAGTAGGACATGGTTGTTATTCCCACTACTTTCTAGTGCCCAAGAAGGACAAGGGCCTGCGTCCTATCTTGGACCTCAGGGACGTCAACCGCTTCCTCCGGAAGGAGAAGTTCAATATGTTGGCTCTGGCTCAGTTCTTGTCTGCCCTCGACCCTGGAGACTGGATGGTAGCGTTGGACTTGCAGGACGCATATTTCCACATTCCCGTCCTGCCGGCCCACCGGCGTTACCTGCGGTTTACGGTAGGCCACGAGCACTTTCACTTTACCGTGCTCCCCTTTGGCCTTACCAGCGCCCCTCGGGTGTTCACGAAAGTGATGGCGGTGGTCGCAGCTCATCTGCGCAGATCAGGGGTTTCAGTCTTCCCCTATCTCGACGACTGGCTGTTGAAGGCGGGCTCGCCCCAGACAGTCGTCTCCCACCTCCAGACTACGGCCGACCTCCTGCATTCGCTGGGGTTCTCCATCAATGTGCCGAAGTCACACCTGATTCCCTCTCAGAAGCTCCTCTTCACCGGAGTGGTTCTGGACACGACGCGTTTTCGGGTCTATCCTCCCGAACAGCGAGTCCGGGATATTCAGGCTATGATTCCGATCTTTCAGCCTCTATCCTGGGTTTCGGTCAGGATGACCCTGAGGCTGCTGGGCCTCATGGCCTCCTGCATCCTGCTGGTCGATCATGCCAGGTGATATATGCGGGCTCTGCAGTGGGACCTGAAGTTCCAGTGGGCGCAGCATCAGGGGGACCTGTTGAGTCCGTCCAGATCTCGGAGGGCACTGCAAGACAGTTGCAATGGTGGCTCACAAACCGGCATTGGGTCAGTGGCAGATCCCTCTCCCTTCCCCAACCGGAGCACACATTGGTGACGGACGCGTCCCTCCTGGGATGGGGCGGCCACATGGGAGAGGCGGAGATCAGAGGCCTCTGGTCTCCGGCGGAGTCCAGGCTCCATATCAACTTTCTAGAGCTTCGGGCGATCCGACTTGCACTGAAAGCATTCCTTCCCTCTGTCAAGGGGAGAGTAGTGCAGGTGTTCACGGACCACACCACCGCCATGTGGTACTGCAACAAACAGGGCGGGGTGGGGTCATGGACCCTATGTCAGGAGGCTCTGCGCCTCTGGACATGGCTGGAACATCAGGGCATTTTCCTGGTGGTTCAACACCTGGCAGGTTCACTAAACGCCAGGGCGGACGAACTCAGCCGCAGGTGCATGATGGATCACGAAAAGGGTCTTCACTCGGACGTGGCGCAAGGTCTCTTTCAACAGTGGGGAGAGCCTTGGTTAGATCTATTCGCCACCGAAGAGAACGCGCAATGTCAGCAATTCTGCGCGTTGGAGTTTCCAAAGCGGCACTCGCTCGGCGACGCTTTTCGTCGTGAGTGGAGTTGCGGTCTATTGTACGCCTTTCCGCCTATACCACTTCTGCCCAGAGTGATGAAGAAGATCAGGCGCGACCGGGCCCAAGTCATACTTGTGGCTCCGGACTGGGCTCGAAGAGTTTGGTATCCCGAGCTACTCAGTATGAGCATCGATCCCCCGATCAGACTGCCTCTTCGGGAGGATCTTCTGTCGCAGCAGCAGGGGACGGTCCTCCACCGAACCTGTCCAGTCTCCACCTCCTTGCGTGGAGATTGAGCGGCGGCAGTTGATTCCTTTTGACTTGCCTCCTGAGGTTTGTAATGTCATTCTGGCAGCCAGGCGTCCCTCCACTAAGTTGGTATACGCCTGCAGGTGGAACAAATTTGAGGCATGGTGCACAGCAAAGGCTGTGGATCCCCTTTCTGCCCCTCTTTCAGAAGTCCTTTTGTTCCTTCTTTCTTTGGCCCAGCAGGACTCTGCTCTGGGCACTATCAAGGGCTACCTTTCTGCTATCTCAGCCTTTCTCAGGCTCCCTGATCAGCCCTCGCTTTTCATGTCCCCTGTTGTAAATAGATTCCTCAAAGGCATTACTCACCTTTTCCCTCCTATTCCTTTTAAGATGCCACAGTGGGACTTGAATCTGGTTCTCACATACTTAATGTGCGCTCCCTTTGAGCCTCTTCACAACTGTCCTCTACGTCTATTAACTCTAAAGACTGCTTTCCTGGTTGCCATCACCTCCGCTAGGAGAGTGAGTGAGCTCCAGGCTCTTTCTTGTAAACCTCCTTTTCTGTCTGTCCATCCGGACAAGGTTGTGCTCAGAACCCGTCCATCCTTTCTGCCAAAAGTTGTTGCTGCTTTTCACATCGGGCAAACCATCACTTTGCCCACCTTCTTTCTGCCTCCGCATCATTTCAGAGAGGAAGAGAGGCTCCACCGTCTGGACCCAAAACGTGCGCTCTCATTTTACCTGAACCGCACACAACAGATCCGGGTGGATGACCAACTCTTTGTTGGCTACGTTGGCGCCAAGAAAGGTCGGGCCGTACACAAGCGAACTATCTCCCGATGGGTTGTCTTGTGTATAAAAGCATGCTATTCTCTGGCTAAAAAGGAGCCTCCGTTGGGGCTGCGCGCCCATTCCACCAGGGCGACGGCGGCCACTACGGCGTTAGGACGTGGTGTCCCCTTACAAAACATCTGTCAGGCAGCTACGTGGGCCTCGCTGCACACTTTTACTAAGCATTACTGCCTGGACAGCCAAGTCCGGAGAGACGGCTTCTTTGGCCGTTCTGTTCTCCAAGACTTTCTGGTGTGATCTTGGTTCGCAGACCCACCACCGGGGTTGGTATTGCTGGGGTATCTATTCTAAGGTAAGGAATCTATCACTACGTGGTTCCTTCAGATGAACAAGTTACTTACCTTCGGTAATGATATATCTGTAAGAAATATTAGTAGTGATAGATTCCTTACCGCCCCACCCATCCTCCCTGTTCTGCGAACTGATATCCAGGGTTAAGGTCATCCCTTTCAGGGCCCTAGTTTCAATGCACCAGTGGTCAGTATCTTGCATGGCTCTGCGTTCCTGTCGCGGAAAGTCGTGTACAGAACTGACGTCAGCGCGCAAGGGCGGCGTCTAAGTAGCTGCTGCGACGTCATCTCGGCGACCACGACGCCAACGACGGACGCGGAGCCGCACGACGCCACCTTCCGACACGCAGGGGTACTGCTGACGAAAACTTTCCGGATGTAGTCTGACGCCTGGGGGTAATTCTAAGGTAAGGAATCTATCACTACTAATGTTTCTTACAGATATATCGTTACCGAAGGTAAGTAACTTGTTCATTAATTCTGTTATTGGAATATGATAGGTACTACAGGTCACATGAGTTATGTTTCCAAGTCATCTAATTGCAGTAGGTGGTGTAGGCAAGATTTAAGCAAGCTGGAAAATACTTAAATGAGTCCTGGTGCTGGAATAGAAATGGGCAGCTGTAGGATATGATGCACATGTGCTTGCTATCTTGCATTTGTTATGGTTACAGGATGTACTCCTGGGCAGGAAAATGTAGATTTTCATCAGCTTTGATGGACAGAAAATCTGGATTTTATTAAAGAAACGGAGGCTAATATTATTGCAATCTTCCTTTATTGCGCCACCCACAGCAGCACCTTCAAAGAACATACTAAAGTTCTAAGAATCTAACAAAGGGCCAGAACCTCCAGCCATCTTCCTTCTTTTTTGTGCACAGCAACATAACACAAACATAAGTCCATAATAACAACAGCTTGATAAATCCAGACGAAAAGGTTATCCACTCCTAACAGGAATCCATCTTCCTGTCTCAATGTTGACCATGACCTGCGAAAGAACAAAAACAATTACCAAACAAGGGTAGGGAAAAAAGGGTGGGATAATATTAGCCTCCGTGTCTTTCATAAAATCCCGATTTTCTGTCCATCAAAGCTGATGAAAATCTACATTTTATGACTAGACCAGAGGCTAAGATTATTGCAAGTTCAAAGATTCTCTAACAAACAAGCTGCATTAATCACAGGTTTAAAATAAAACTTCTGAAAAACAGAGTCGTTAGACCAATCAGCACATCTCAAAATATCATGCAAAGCACCACCCAACATAAAAGCTTTCGAAGCAGAGGCACCTCTCAACGAATGTGCACCAAACCTGCTCACATCAACTCCAGCATTCGTCATTACTTCTTTCACCCATCTAGCTAGAGTTGGACTAGACACAGCCCTGTGCGGTTTCCTATAAGAAATTAAAAGCTGCTTCTCATTTGAAGAGCGAATACCAGAAGTTCTCCTCTCATATTCCTTCAAACAACGCACAACACACAAACATTCATGCTCGTCAAAATAAGGATAGAAAATGGTTTCTGAATTCGTTTTCGTTCTTCTGCACATATAGAAACAAACACCTTCTGGGTTAAAAATCCTAGCACAGACATCCAAAGCTTTTACATCTGAAACCCTTCTAAAAGACAAACACAACAACATTGTCAATTTTCCACTTAAAATCCTCAAATCCAAACCACTGTTATTTCCTAAATTTTCTAAATACAACACTTTTGATACATCCCAAACGGAAGAATATCTGTCCACAGAAGGCTTAGAAACTCTCACGCTTCTCATCAAACTTTTCACCAAAACATTCTGTCCCACAGATACTCCATTAACCAGTTCATGACCAGCAGCAATGGCTGACCTATGTAAATTGATAGTTTGGTAAGCTAAACCAGAGCCAAACAAAGTTGCTAGATAATTGACTATTTTGACTACATCCACTGAAACGGGATCAAAATCCCTCTCCACACACCAGCGTAACCATTTCTCCCACGCCAATCTATACATTTATACATTTTCCTGGTTCCTGGAGCCCAGGATTCTCTAATAAGGTTAGAAGCCTACTCCGAAAGTCCAGGCACTTCCCAGACTCGCCTGAAATTCTCCATGCCATCAGTTTCAACTGATCAGATAACACCAATTCTCCAGTATTGGGGTATCTTTCATAGATTCACATGCTCGAATCATTCCCCGTCGTCGGAGTGGGAGTCCCACGGTACATAAAAATAGCAATAAATATGCATGAAATAGCCATAACATAGGTAAATTAGAACCAGGATGTAAAATAGCTAGAAGCTAATAGGAAAAAATCTTCCACTTTCATGACTCGTCCAAGTCATTATATATATATAGTCCAAACTACAGCCAATCAGGCGACAGCACCCTCCAGAATGTTCTCCCCAGAGGCTCAGGCTCTCAGATTTTCTACCGCACAAGTCTCCCTGAGCTCTGCTCAGTACTTTTCAGGTTTCTTAAGAATTTCTACATTTCATGATGTCTTCTTCTAAGAAATCTCTCTTTCGACCTTGTGAGTCTTGTGGGAAGCTCCGGCTGTTTTCTGAAGACCCCCACAAGAAGTGTATTTATTGCTTGTACCCGGACCACCAGGTGAGGGACTGCAAGATCTGCAGGACTTTCCCTCAAAAGACTCTGAGGGACAGAGAGGGACGTCTACTTCTGTGGCTACAGAAGATTAAGGATCAAGACAACCCTTTATCTGAGGTGGGAAGTGTTTCCTCTGTCAGGACTGCTGCCTCTAGGAAGAGGACTAGTGACACGGATTTGACTTCTCCTGGGGCTAAGGTGTTGAAAAAACAGCACACCTCTAAGAGTGCTGAGTTGCCTTCTGCTTCCAAAAAGGCTCCTCCACCTACTAAGAGTAAAACTCTGCCCTCTACACCCCCGAGAAAGTCTGTCAAATCTCAGGCGTCTAAACCTTCTTCTGACAGAGATTTACCTCAGAAACGGGGTCCCTCGTCGACGAGCTCGACGACGACGTCTTCGTCGACGAGGCCTGCTGTCGCCGCGACGACGACGTCTACTGCAACCTTCTCGTCTCCAAAGCCTCAGATGATACTGTCGTCGGCTTCTTCGCCGTCGACGCTGGTGTCCGTCTCCGTGAGACCCACCACGTCAGTCACTGCCTTCTCGTCGACGAAGAGACTGAAGCCTACCGTCGACGTCCCTCCGTCGACGAAGAGTAAGAAGACCTCGTCGACGATTGTCTCGTCGACGGCGACTGCATCGTCGACGATTGCCTCGTCGACGGCCGCCTCGTCGACGGCCGCCTCGTCGATGATTGCCTCGACGACGGTTCCCTCGTCGACGGTTGCCTCGTCGACAGTTGCCTCGTCGACAGTTGCCTCGTCTACGCCCGCCTCGTCGACGGCTGCTTCGTCGACGTTGCTAACTTCCTGCACTGATCTTCAAGTTTGGTCGTCATCTCCAGCCACAGCATCCTCAAAGACATCTGCGGTGCTATCTACACCATTGCCACCGTCGACAACAGCGCCTTCTTTGCTTCAAAGGCGTGGATCTTCCTTGGAGATTGTCTCTCCAGATCACACCTCACCCAGCAGAGTTCCTCGTGCGTTGCCCGAGCAATTACTGGATTATGGGACAGATGAGGATGAATCTGAGGAGGATGACAGATTCCGTCCTGCCAGGAGCCCTTCAGAGCTCTTCATTAAATATCAAGACGTAGATCAAGAAGAGGACTACCATCCTGATACCGCTCCAGAGCCAAACCCTACTGCACAATTGCCTCTATCACTTCTCAACAATCTGGGGTACATGTTAGATGACTATTACCGCCGATTTCCACCATCTGAATCGGCTTCTTCTGTCCCGCCAACACCCGTGCCTCAATCTTCAACAGTGTTGAGGTCGCCCAGACCAGTTTCTCCGGTACCTTCAATGTCGCATCATCAGGAGGCTCACACCACGGATGACAGGGAAGAAGGAGAATTGGATGACAGGTCACTCCTTACTGAATGGGATGACTATCAAATACAAACGCCGTCTCCTTCGAATCAGGCTCCTGTTGACTCACCTCCAGTTGACATCGGAGGTTTTCATGTTCTGATGGAAAGAGCAGCACAAAGGTTCCTTCTTCCCATGGGAACAAGAAAGGATGGGTGTTTCCTTTACGATTTTAAAGACCAGCCAAGGAAGCAAGTGCGTACTATCCCTATTATTGATTTTATTTGGCAGGAAGGACTGAAAGTTATGCGGACTCCTGCCTCCATTCCAGCGGTCCTACCTCGCCTTGAAAAGAAATACAAGGCAACGGATAATTCACCAGCTTGTCTGATAGGTCAGCCTAAGCCAGATTCGGTTATTGCTCAAGCAGCGCAGCGCCGAGCACGGAATCCCTCCTCTCCATTGTCAGCTCCCCCGGATCGGGATGGGAGACGTCCAGACGCAATTGGGAAAAAGGTTTCCACCATGGCGGCCACTACTGTCCGGGCAGCTAACTCACTGGCCATCTTAGGCCGCTATGATAGGCAGATGTGGTCGGATATCTCCCCATACATCGACATGTTACCGGAGCCCTCAAAGGCAGAAGCGCTTAAGATCCTCCAGGAGGGAGAAAGAATCTCGGCTGAGATCATTGATTCTGCTGTGGATGTTGCGTCCACGGGTTTTCGGCAACTGGCAGGGGCTGCTGTCCTGCGGCGACAGGGCTGGTTAAAATCCACATCTTTTCGTCAGGAAGTTCAGACGAAGATAATAGATATGCCTTTTGATGGCGAGTCTCTTTTTGGCCAGCATATTGACGGTGCCCTACAGGCCATTAAAAAGGATCCCGAGACAGCAAGATCTCTCGGTACTCTTCAGTTTCGGAAACCGCCTTTTCGTGGCGCTAGAGGCTGTGGATCCTTCTCCACCCGAGGAGGCTATAATCAGTCGAGGCAATACCAGTCCTATCAGGCAGCAACCAACTACGTCTTATGGGCAAAACAGAAATAAGTCATCCTACCGGGGAAGGAACACGTCTAAAAAACAGTGACAACTGCCACCTGCTCTACCGCGCAATTTTACAAAAGTTGGAGGAAGGATCTCCCGTTTTTACTCAACCTGGTCTGCTATAACTACAGACAAATGGGTCTTGGACATTGTGGCCAGAGGCCACGTTCTGGAGTTTACCAAGCTTCCTCCGAATTCTCCTCCCAAAGGTCCGCCTCCACCTCATCTCACAGAGCTTTTCTCCCAGATAAATTTGATGTTAAAAAAGGGAGCGATCGAAATGGTTCCAAAGTTGCAAAGAGGCACCGGTTTCTACTCCAGGTTTTTTCTAATAAAAAAGAAATCTGGAGAATGGCGCCCCATCTTGGATCTTCGCTCCCTAAACAAATATCTCAAAAAACAGCCTTTTTGGATGTTGACTCTACAAGAAGTCCTTCAACTCCTCTCTGCGGGGGATCACATGACCACCCTCGACCTCCAAGATGCTTACATTCATGTCCCGATTTTACTCAGGCACAAAGTTCTTGAGGTTCAGAGTAGCTGGCAGGGACTTCCAGTTCAAAGTCCTTCCTTTCGGACTACGTCCCGCGCCCCGTGTCTTCACCAAAGTTTTGGCACCGGTGGCGGCACACCTTCGACTAGAAGGAATTCAAATTTTTCCTTATTTAGACGACTGCCTTATCAAGGCGAATTCTTAAGCAGTCGCAAACATCCATACTCAGAAATGCCTGTCACTTTCCAGTCTCTGGGTCTCTCCATCAATCTGGACAAGTCTCAACTCATCCTATCACAAACAAGAACGTTCTTAGGAGCCACCATAGACACTCTACGGACACAAGCCTTTGTCTCAAACGAAAGACAACAAAGGCTGTGCAAGCTTGCCCGACTAATACGCTCAAAAGGGTGCGTTTCTGTCCGACAGTTCAAGTCACTTCTAGGGATGCTCTCATCCTGCATTCCTTTGGTCCCCAACTGTCGCCTCAAGATTAGACCCCTGCAAGAGGAGCTCAACCAGCAATGGCTACAGATCTCAGGGTCCTTCGAAGATCTCATCTGCATCACTCCTCAGATGCGGAAGGCATTACTCTGGTGGACTTGCAAAAGGAACGTGGCAGCAGGCCTCTCATTCCTAGTGGAAGCTCCAAGTTTCGTCATCACCACGGACGCCTCCCTCGAAGGGTGGGGAGCACACCTTCAAGGACTAACAGTCAACGGCAAATGGGATGCTCATCAAAGGACTTGGCATATCAATCTCTTAGAGTTGCTAGCGATCTTCCTAGCCCTAAAATCTTTTCGCACCATCATTCTAGGAGCGTCAGTGTTGATCCGGACGGACAACACAACAAGTATGCACTACCTAAACAAACAAGGAGAACAAAATCCACTCTGCTGTCCCAGCAAGCCCAGCAAATTTGGGATTGGGCGATCTGACATCAAATAACTCTGGCAGCAGTCCATGTTCCGGGAGTATCCAACATCCTAGCGCACTCCCTCAGCAGGTCGACAGTGTCCAATCACGAGTGGGAGCTCCATCAACCAACCTTGGATCGTATATTTCAAAAGTTGGGTCAACCCGATCTGGACTTGTTCGCGACCAGTCTGAACCGAAAATGCCCATTCTACGCAAGTTGGCTTCCCCAACAAGACTCGTGCGGGAATGCGTTTTTGATGAATTGGTCGCATATCTATGCCTACGCTTTTCCACAGATACCGCTGGTTCCCAGGGTTCTCCGGAAAATGAAGAAGGATCCTTGTCGTCTTCTCCTCATAGCTCCCAGGTGGCCTCGCCAGTTTTGGTTTACCGAACTCCTCCTTCTATCCCAATGCGATCCCATTCAGTTGCAACCAATACCGAATCTCCTGTCCATTCACAACGGGCAGATCTGCCATCCGGATCCTGCATCTCTGCGTTTAGCAGCCTGGCACCTGAGCACCTTGAATTTGCTCACTTATACATTCCTTCGGAGTGTAGGGAGATCTTAGCTAATGCTAGAGCGCCCTCCACAATAAAAGCCTACATGCTCAAATGGAAGCGTTTTTGCCACTGGTGTCAAGCCGCCAACATTCATCCAATCCGTGCAACACCGGAGCAATTATTGCCTTTCTTTCTACATTTGGCAAAGTCAGGACTTTCCCATTCTACTCTTAAAGTATTCTTAGCGGCTATCTCACGATTCCGACAAAATGGTTCACATTCTCTTTATTCCTCTCGGATCATTCAACAATTCTTCAAAGGACTGTTTCGTATGTTTCCTCCCATCCGCCGTCCACCTCCACCCTGGCATCTTAACATTGTTCTGTCACAACTCATGCGACACCCCTTTGAACCTATTCATAGAGCTGACTTTAAGTTTGTATCGTGGAAGATGTCTCTGCTGTTGGCTCTCACATCAGCCAGGCGAGTCAGTGACATTCAAGCCTTCACTATTAAACCGCCTTTCCTCCAATTCACTAAGGACTCGGTAGTGCTCCGCACTAACCCCATTTTTATACCTAAAGTACCTTCTGATTTCCATCTCAATGAACCTGTGGTTTTAAAGACTTTCTTTCCTAATCCTCAATCACCTGCGGAAAGAGCTTTACATACCCTTGATGTCAAACGATGTCTAAAATTTTATTTGCAAAGGACATCCTCAATACGAAAATCTGATCAGCTTTTCATTGCATATGGAAAGATGCGCAAAGGGCACCCAATAACCAAACAGACCATAGCTTGTTGGATTTCTGCTGCAATTTCTTTCTGTCATCAGCAGGCGGGTAGACCGCTACAAGCCACTCCGAGAGCTCATTCAACTAGAGCAATCTCTTCTTCTACTGCTCTCTTTGCTGGTGTGCCTCTTCATCAAATCTGCAGAGCTGCTACATGGTCCAGCAGGCACACTTTTACCAAGCACTACTGTCTGGAAGCTGCCAGCAATGCAGACACGTCTGTGGGACAAGCGGTTCTCCGTAATCTTTTTAAATAAGGTGAGCCTCTGTTTGTCCCTCCTCCTCTATGATGCTTTCTTATATTATGTGTTGATACAGATATACATAGGCGTATTTTATCTGGTCTTGGTTTATGTTTCTAGGTATATTTCTATATACTTATATATTTATATATATATGTGTTTATATATTTATATGGATTTCTTTGATCTCACAAGCATCATTATGGAATTACTGCTTTCTACTCTGATTCAAGCATGTGAATCTATGAAAGATACCCCAATACTGGAGAAGAACAAAAGTTACTTACCTGTAAACTGTGGTTCTCCAGTATTGGTATCTTTCATAGATTCACATGCGACCCACCCACCTCCCCTTAGAGGCTCTTCTATGCTCGTTTATACTTTTATCACACTTGTGCTGGAAAATCTGAGAGCCTGAGCCTCTGGAGAGAACATTCTGGAGGGTGCTGTCGCCTGATTGGCTGTAGTTTGGACTATATATATAATGACTTGGACGAGTCATGAAAGTGGAAGATTTTTTTCCTATTAACTTCTAGCTATTTTACTTCCTGGTTCTAATTTACCTATGTTATGGCTATTTCATGCATATTTATTGCTATTTTTATGTACCGTGGGACTCCCACTCCGACGACGGGGAATGATTCAAGCATGTGAATCTATGAAAGATACCAATACTGGAGAACCACAGTTTACAGGTAAGTAACTTTTGTTCTTCGTGATGTTCCCCCAACGGACCCATCAAAATGTCTCGAAACGATGGAAGCAAAATTGGAAAATCTATCGACATTTCTAGAAGGATTGGGTACCAGACTTGAGACTTCCAAAGAGGAGTTATCAATACTACTGTTTCCTTCCATTTGCGTACCAACAAGGTCACTCGTGTTATCATGATAAAAGGAGGGAAAGCATAAGGACGAAGTCCCCTCCAATCCTGTCTGACAGCATCTATCCCCGCTGAATCCGGATCCGGACGCCAACTGAAAAATTTCACCAACTTGGTATTCCTCCTGTTCGCAAACAGATCCACATAACAAGGTCCCCAAATTTCCATCAACCTCAAAAACACTTACCTGTGGAGACTCCAGTCGCTGGAATCCTTGTAATTCCTCAAGCACCAATCTGCTTCCACATTCTTCAGACCTGGAATATGTTCCGCCTGAACCAGGATATTCTGACTCAAACAATAATCCCAAAAAACTCTTGTTAGATCTGCCAAATCTTTTGATCTTGGGCCCCCTAATTTGTTCACATATCTCACTGCTGAGACATTGTCCATTCTCAATAGGACTGAACACCATGCCTTGTCCTTTGTAAAGCTCTTTATCGCAAAAGACCCTGCAAGCAACTCCAGGCAATTTATATGCATTTCCCTTTCTTCCACAGTCCAAATTCCTCCTGTCGATGTCGCACCACAACGAGCTCCCCAGCCAATTAAACTCGCATCTGATTCTATAATAAATTCCGGATTTACTCCGAAAATTGCTTTCCCATTCCAAGCCTCCATATTTATTAGCCACCAATGAAGTTCTAACTTCGCTTCCTCTGAAAGTGTAATTTCCTCTGAATACTTCATACCACGCCTTAAGTGACTGCTCTTCAACCTTTGAAGAGCACGATAATTCAAAGGTCCTGGAAAAATAGCTTGAATAGTCGAGGACAACAACCCTATAATCCTTGCTAACATTCTCAAGAAAATCACATCTAACAACAAAACCCTTTGAATTTCCTTCCTTATTCTTTTTATTTTTTCCATAGGCAATCTCAACTGACCTTGAATCGTGTTTATCAAAAACCCCAAGAACTGAGTCTCCTGACTTGGAATTAAACATGACTTCTCTCTGTTTACTACAAACCCAAGACTCTCCAAAAGATTTATTGCCAATTTCGTGTGATCTTCCACTCTCGATTTCTCCTGATCCATAATTAAGCTATCGTCCAAATAAATAATCACACAAATTCCTCTCTCTCTCTCTCTCAAAAAGGCAACAACTGGGCGGAGCATTTTGGTGAAACACCACGGGGCCGAGAATAACCTGAAGGGGAGACAGACACACTTCCATAACCCTTCTCCCCATCTGAACCTTAGAAACCTCTGATGTTCTATCCAAATAGGAATAGTTAAGTAAGCGTCCTTCAAATCTAGATGTCATCCAATCTCCCGTCTGCAATACATCCCTCAGCATATGCATTCCTTCCATCTTGAAATGATGGTATTCCACCCAATCGTTTAATTGCCTCTCATTTATGACAGGTCTCATACCTTTTCCTTTCTTTTCCACCAGAAAAATATTGCTTATAAATCCCACACAAACATCCAATTCTTCCACAATTGCACCTTTCTTTTCCAACTCTCTGACCTCTGTTTCTACTAATTCTGTTAGATTTGAATCGAATCTTATCATAGGTGGACAAAGATTATGAACCGGTACCTCCACGAAATCTATGCGATACCCCATTACTGTTTGAAGAACCCACGGGTCCCCTGTTATCACACACAAATTCCAATAAAATTGGACAAGTCTGCCGCCTAACTTTACATGGGTAACAATATGGCCTTGTCTTACCTGATCCTCTTGTTCTTCTATTCCCTCTTGAATTTCCTCTTTGTTTTTGTGGATAGAAGTTCCCGGGTTGGTAACCAGATGGTGTCTGGTAGTGGTAGGGTCTGAACCCCCTTGAAAATGAGGTCCTTGTAATTCCTTGTCCACGGCCGGGGAATCGACCTCTACTTCGCCCGGCCCCACCAAAAACACGACGATCAAAGACCTTTTTTATCTCTCTTTGTGATTTTTGAATAGAGCTAAATGCCCCAACATATTTAGACATTTCCTTAATAAATGCCTCTCCAAATAGCATACCATTGGCTTCCAAGTCACCTTCATTATTAGCTAGTTCAGCTAATTTCGGATCTATGTTGAGAAGGATACTCTCCCTCCTCTCCACAGAAATGGCTGTGTTTGCATTACCGAGCAAACAGACCGCTCTCTGAATCCATTCCCTCAATTCTTCAATATCCAAATCTTTCTTCCCTACATAAGCCTCTTCGGCAATATCAAAGATCTTAGTAAGCGGGCCAGTCAAGTCCAAGAGTCTATCTTGGCACATTCTTAGACCTTTGTCTAAACCCTTTTTTGGATCTCTACCTCCTTTTCCAATGAATGCTATTATTTTTGCGTCAAGATCAGGGGTCATGACAATTTTCTTTGCCAGATTAGGTCGAGGACTTTCGGAACGAAGCCTCATTCTCACATCCTTAGGAATCTGCTTCCTTTACCACAACTCTACATATTCAGCCACATGAGGAGCTGGACTCCATTCAGGAAACAAAGGATGTTTCAACATCATTGGGTCAAACATTGACTCACCAAGAGGGTCCATGACCCCACCAAGGCCATCCGCCTTATCACCTGATTTGTTGCCAACTGACTTTTCTTTTTCCACAATTTCCACCTCTGAGTCAAAATCAGAAGAGCAACTCAGCTCAATCTCTGCGCTACCTGATGACTCATCACACAAAATAGGAGTATGTCTTCTACTACTTATAATCCTAGAATCTGAAGTCATCTGACCTGTACCAAGGTCTCCTTGTGTGTCCTCGACACTTCCATGTTTCGTACGTTTACGAAATCCCTCATCAACATATGCAGACTTTGCTCTCTTGTTCCTAGAACCATCTGCATCCAAATTCTTTCTTTTCCTACTAACTTTTCCTCCCTTTTTCAAAATAGGATCTGGTCCCTCTCCAGCAGACCAAAAACGCTCTTCTTGTGAGGAATTACCTTTATTCTTTAAGAAATCCTCTAATTTCTTCTCCATTTTTTTATCGAGGTCAGTTGCGAATTTATTTAACATATTGCCAATTTCCTCCAAGCCCAATTCAGCCTGTCTATTGGCATTTTCTTCCGACATTTTAACTTCACTAAAAAGACACTTCAAAAGAAACCTTTATAATTACTAAACAACCTATATAGTAGTTGTTAAATTAATAATCTGAAAACCATATAAATTCCTATATATTAATTTATCCAAATAAACTTTCTTATAATTTTTCCACAAAATGCCTTTAAATTTAATCCTAAACTTGACCAAATTATATATCTCACTCACAAAAACCCTCGTAAAGACTCCGATTCACCTTCAAACACCTAAAATACTCCAATTCGCTATCTACGTGTTTTCTGTCAGATTCTCGAAAGAAACTGACAACTACGCTCGTGCACGCGTCACAAGTGACGTGTGAGCGTAGACGTGAATGTCAAACTAGTTAGCCACTGCGCAATCAACCTGATCCTGACATGGCTGCTTGCAATGCATTATGACAACAGTACTCTCCGCGCGCGCCTGGGCTAACGGTGAGTTCTTTTTAAAATTCAACATTTTCGTTGACTTTATTTTACAAACACTGAACCGGACATTAAACCAACTTCCCTACTACCCCAAGGGATCGAATTAATAGTTAAATCCGCCGAGACTCTCACGCTGCATAAAAGAGAGTAAACAAGCAACGCGTCGCGGTACTTACGAAAAATTTTCCGATCAAATTAAACAGCTAACAAACATAAAAACGAGCTGTTCCACATATTCAGACATTCTTCAATCCTTACATAATGAATTAATCCTACTCTTAGATCTTACAATTTTTAAAATATACTTATTCTTATAAATATACGATTAAAATAAAAAACAGCCAAGATCCTACATTATACTTTTTAACCTACGCGTACTTTAACTAGTTGGTGGCGCAATCAAGGAAGATTGCAATAATCTTAGCCTCCGGTCTTGTTATAAAATCGGTTTTTCACATAGTTGTGTGTGACATGACAGTGGCATTTTTTACAAACCTGTAGCAGGTAGAGAATTTTTACAGAACTGTGTATAGTGGCCAGAGTAAGTTAGATTGTAAATTGGTATGTGTAGCATCTGGGGTGAGGTGGTCTGGAGAGCTGCGTGTTGGTGGAATGAAATGTTTAGTACAACTGTTTGTGCGGTATATGCTATGCAGTGGACTGTGAAATTCTGTGTTTTTCATACAGCGATGCTATGTAGAGCTTTATGTGGTACTAGGGGTGGTGTAATTTGCAGTTGTGTGTTGTGGTGAAAGTGGAATAACCTGGATTGCTATTTGGAGTATTTTGCTGAACTGTGACTGATGTTGACCTGTATCTCCTAAAGCAGCAGGTAGCTCTGCAGTACATGATGGTTTCCTAGAGTAGAGATGAAGTGGAGTTTGCAGTGGCTCTAGTACTGTTTTTTAAAGAATTAGTGTCCTGCAGAATGAAAGAAAATGCACTTTGCAAGCTTTGATTTAAAGTTTAAAATGAAAAAGGAGTAGGTGAGGTACAGTAGTATTGAGTATAATGTCCTACAACAAAAGACCAGTGTTCATTCAGGGCATCTAGATTGCTCATTAGAATAAGTACTTATGTGAGGAGCTACAGCCTGTTGGCCCAATTCTCTTTTCTTAATTAATGTGCAGTTTATTATGTCTCCTCCTTCCAATTTTCTGTTATGTTTTGTGTTCATTTCTTTTGTTTTCACTCAGCTTCATCATTGTTCCCTATAAAGCTCTGGCTTTATTCCCCCTTTCTTAATACATGTTTTCCTAATTGTGTAGTCTCCTTGGCCTCCTCCTCATCCTACTTCCCTTTGAGCCTTTTTTTTTTTTTTAAATATTCCTGTTTGACTTTGTATGACTAGTTATAGGACATTACTCACTAGCAATAGTTTTACTGTGACCAGCTAGGTTCCATCATGGACCAGTGTCAGTGCATGTGACTATTTCTTCACACTACAAGCATTCGACAACCAAAGTGTTCTGATAGATACCTCTTCCCACAGATTCCTCAGCTTAACAATACCCAGGTATCAGAACAAACTCAAGCAGTAGCTTTCCAGTGTCGCAGGTGGAGCCACACAACTCCAGTTGTGCCTCCAACTGCCCCAGAAAGGACAACTTCTGACTATATACAGCACTGCTGGGTGCACTGGCATCAGTTCAGTTTTCCTGTACGTGATACAGGTTTAGAAGTCTTCTTAAGTTGTTACTGAATCCTCCAAAATTATTTAGACAGTCAGCTGGCTAGGTCAAATGTGACCTCCCAGGGTATCGGGTATTAACCCTTGAAGGAAATGTCACAAGAAGATCTCTCTCCGACCTCAAAGAAATCTGATGTGGTGTCTGGTGCCATAAGATAGCATGAAGCCAAGTTATTCTTGAATTAGGTCCAAACCAAGCCAGAGACCTCTTTCCTCCCTCAGGTAAGTCCGCAGTTCCGGAGCAATCCTCCAAACGGTCTTCCTACAAAAAGAAATATAGGAAAAACAAGTATTTATCTTCCTCTTCCAGGAAGAGATCCTGTTTTTGAGACTGATTAGAAAGTCAGCGGTGCTTCTCCCTTCACCGGCCTCATTTTCCTCCTCCCTAAACCATTTAAAAACCAGATTAAATCCTAAAGAAACTCTAGCTGGAGTTTCAGGCTGTATTGGCTCCATTTGCTGACCCCTCGGATGTTGGAGACCTTTCGTCATGCCATGTTAACTCTTCGAGGATACCCCTCCTCCCTTAGGGCCCTTCTGACTCTCAATGGTGTGGCCGATCCTCCAGGTACGGCCTCACCTTTTTTGGCTTCAGCCTTTGCACTGTTAATGTTAATTTGGACTTGTAGAGCGCTTAATACCAGCAGGTCTCTAAGCGCTTCAAGAAGATCAGCGTCAGTTCCAAGGAGAGTACTGTCAGAGCCGGGAGTGTCAAGCCCAGGCTTCCGTAAATAAAAGGGTCTTGAGTTTTTTTCTGAATGGAAGGCGACGTCTTTCTGCCCGAAGCTGGCCCGGCAGCCTGTTCCAGAGTGGTGGTATTAGGACAGAAAATGCACGGCCACCTTTAGTGGTGTAATTAAATCGTGGGCATTTTAGAAGGCCTTCCGTGGAGGACCTTAGTGAGTGGCCGGGAACATATTTCTCCAGGCGTTCCTTGATGTAGTTGGGTGCCTGACCGAATAGGGCCTTATGTGTGATGCAGAGGCCTTTGAATTTGGCCCTCTGCTTGATTGGCAGCCAATGGAGTTGTTGCAGTAGGGGTGATGCCCGCGTGCGCCTCGGTAGTTTGAAAATTAACCTGGCGGCATCGTTCATCACCACCTGAAGTTTGCCCACCAGTGAATCTGGTAGACCGATATAGAGCGAATTCCCATAGTCCAGCCGGGCCAGGATCAGGGCGGACACGACTGTCTTCATGGATGAGAAGGAGAGGATAGGGGAGAGTCTCCTCAGCTGCCTGAGTAGGCCGACACAAGTTCCGAACACGGTGGAAACTTGATTGGCCAGTGAAAGTTTGGCATCAATTTTGATTCCCAGACTTTTTACCACCGGAGCTGGGGCTGGATTGTCACCCAGTTCGTGCGGCCAGTACAGGGAATTCCAAGGGTTGCTCTCAGTGGTGACGGCCAGAACCTCCGTCTTGTCCGGGTTGATCTTGAGTGAGTTGGCCGTCATCCACTTAACCGTGAATCGCAGTATGTCTTGCGCCCGGGAGTGGGCCTGCGGGGTGTTTTCTATTTGAAGTATGATTTGCGTGTCATCCGCATAGTTGAATACCTGGCAGTCCATCAAGGCAAGGGCCTTTATCAACGGTCTGAGGTATATGTTGAACAAGAGGGGGGAGAGCGCCGACCCTTGTGGGACTCCGCACGGGATGGACCCCCTCTCTGAGACCCAGTCGCCCATCTGAATTTTTTGGGTGCGGTCGGTCAGGAATGAGGTAATCCACTGAAGGATTGGGCCGCCAATCCCAATGTTTTTTATTCTTTCCAGGAGTAGGGAGTGGTTGACCGTGTCGAACGCTGCCGACAGGTCTAGGAGGACTAGGGCACATGGCTTCCTGTTGTCTAATGTGATCCTCATATCGTCAAGTACTGACAGCATCACCAATTCAGTACTATGGTGAGCTCGGAAGCCAGCCTGCCTGTCTCCCAAGAGATGGTGGTCCTCCATGAATCTGGATAGAATCTGCAGGACATATTGTTCTATGATTTTGGCCAGAAATGGGAGCTGGGATATGGGTCTGTAATTTTTCATATTGGAGGTGTCCGCTCCTGTCTTCTTGAGTAGCGGGATTACTCTAGCTTCCTTAAAGTAACTGGGAACCTTCCCGGTTTCCAGCGAGAGGTTGAGCAAGGTGAGGATATCTCCCTCAATCTCTGGGAGAGCTAATTTAAAGATCCTAGGAGGGCACAAACCCACTACTTAGTCATTGGCACCAGTTCACCCAGCTCTGAACCTGTTTTCAATGTCCTCTCCAGCTGCACCACTTCCAGAGTCACATCCAACCGGTTCACCTGACTCTTTCTAAATCACAGGAGATCATCATTTGTGAAAGTTAAATGCCCTGGCGTGCTTTGAGGCACATCCTTTAGAACATCCTCTTCCAAGAGTTCAAATATTCACCCCCCTGGAGGAGCTATTTGTCTCTCATTCCTATGCCCTGGACATGCTGAATGTAGAGTTCAAGCTGCAGGAGATATTCCTTGCCTTTACGGGCCCTATTTAGAAGAGGTTTATTCATTCATGGCTGTGATATGTAATGCAGCAACAGAGCTATGGTTGTCCCTCCCAGTTGCTAAATCGAACCCAGTCATCCTTCTGAGAGAAATTTTACAGCCATCTTCTATGCCTCTAAATGTGCCCCTCCCTCAATCCTTACATATTGCTTGATAGAAACCCTTCCCGAGCCTAGCAGTCCACCCACAGATTCCACACCAGCAGATGTCTGCACCAACCAATCCAAAATTTCTGTTGGGTTATTGGTCATCTGTCTGCACAACTGTGGCCGATGCATTACCCACTGCACTGCTTGACCATGAGTCCCAGTGTTTAGACACAATCAATCAAGTGACTTGTAAAGCGTGAATACTCACCCATAAGGGTCTCAAGGCGTTTGGGGAGGGGGGGGTTTAAGGGGGAGCTACTGATTCGCAGAAGGCACTGTGGTTCAGTCGAAGAGCCAGGTCTTGAGGTCCTTCCTGATTTGAGGCATTGACAGTGATTGCCTGAGGTGGAGAGGCGGGGTGTTCCAGGTCTTTTCTGCGAGGTAGGAGAAGGATTTTCCTCCAGCCGTGCTTTTGCGGATAAGTGGGGCGGTGGCCAAGGCCAGATGGGTGGAGCGGAGGTCTATGGTGGGTACGTGGAATGAGAGGCAGTGGTTGAGATACGCAGGACTTCGTCGTGTAGGGCTTTGTAGGAAGGTATGAAGAGCTTGAACGTGATTCTTTTGTTGATTTGGACTCAGTGGAGGTCTCTCAGTGGCTGGTAATGTGACTGTGGCGGGGGATATTGAGGATGAGTCTGACGGAGGCGTTCTAAATGTTCTACAGTTTCTTGAGGAGTTTCTGGGTGATGCCGGCGTAGAGTGCGTTTCTGTAGTCGAGTCTGCTGCTGATGAGTGTGTGGGTGAACATCTTTCTGGACTCATTGGGGATCCACTTGGAGATCTTGCAGAGTAGGCATAGCGTGTGGAAGCAGGATATTGTGACGACGTTGATCTGGCGGTTGATTGTGATTGTGAGAGTGTCCACTTTCTGAACAGGATAAAGTGGGCTACAAGATCCTTAGCTTAGAGGCCCTTCTTTTATGATTGGTTCTCTGGAGTATGGTGGCCTTTAGTTACAATACACCTACAGAGGTGTTGTACATCTGTAAGGATGCTTTGAGGATGTCCTGTTTGGAATGCCACAAATGGGAGTGCATCTTGAAGTGACAGAGGTCTTTTCACATTTGAGGGGCTCATGCATTGACGTTATTGAACAGTGCTCAGCAGGAAAGGTCCCTTGTGTTGTGCACTGCACTTCACACCATAAGGCTGAATGGGCTATGCATTCTGTTTGAAGTGAACTTAGGGTTTACTCTATGCAATCTCTCTGATTTCTGTTGTGTTATAGGTCCTCGAGAAGGTCCTCAGAGATTGATCTCAGATGATTCTCATGTTACCAGACTAAGCAAGGGGGAATTAGTTTGCCGATCTATTGGAAGTCAGTTCTTGGCCAATGCTTCCCCTTCTGGACCGAGCCAGGCAGTAGGGTAATTGGGTTCTTTATCCCAAACCTCAAAATCTCATACTCCACCTGAGGACATTGAGCAGTGTAACGCTTTTGATATTCAATCTGAGGTGGTGAATGTTATCTTAGCCGTTTGGAGCCTTCCACCGAATTTCACCAAAATGTTCTATGCTAGTCATTGGAAAAAGTTTGTGGTGTATGAATCCTTTTAGGCTCGTCTGGCTGATGTTCTGCACTTTCTCTTACCTAGCAGGTCTGGCAGTTTGGACTGGGAAGGGCAATTTGGCTGTGTTACCTGTGTTGATGGACTTCTCTGATCTGCCTTCTTGCTTAAGGTTGCCCTAGGTGGCCACATTTTTGAAGGGTTTGTTAGTCTTTTCATGATTTTGGTTATCCAGCAGGGACACTTGGATTTAATTCTTACTTTCCTCATGGCTGTGCAGTTTGACACCATTCAAAGTTGCCCCATGTGTCTCTTGACCTAACAAATTGCCTTTTTGGTGTCAACGTATCTCTGCCTACAGGTTAAGAATGTTGGATCCTGACAAGCTTATTCTGTGCACTTGCCCTTTCTTTGTGCCTAAGGTTGTCTCTCCTTTCCATATGGGGGATTCAGTCACTCTAACCTCTTTCTTCCGCCGTCTTAACCCCTTTAAAGAGAAGGAGCGGTTACACAGGCTGGAAATTAAGAGAGTGGTCTTAATCTGCATTGAACGGACAAGACGGGGCAGGGAGGAGGACCTGCTTTCTGTTGGTGGTTCTCTGAGGGGTAATGCTGTGACAAACATCTGAAAGAGACACGTTAGTGACAGATTCCTTACCTTAGAATATCCCCAGGCGTCAGGCTGGATCCGGAAAGTTTTTGCGTAGCAGTACCCTTGCGCGTCGGTAGGCGGCGTCGTGCGGCTCCGCGTCCGTCGTCGGCGTCGTGATCGCCGGGATGACGTCGCGGGCAGTACTTAGACGCCGCCCCTGCGCGCTGACGTCAGTTATTCTTTTTCCGCGCCAGCAAGCGCAGATCCGGGAAGAGCAGTGCCCTAGTAATTTTTTGACTAACTTTTTGGGTGAATTTTTTCACTGTTTCTTTTCGTATCGACTCCAAGGTGTCGTTAGGGATGCCCGGCTTTAAACGTTGCGACGCCTGTGCTCGGATGATGTCCATCACAGACCCGCATCTGGAGTGTCTCTTCTGTCTCGGGCGAGACCACGACACGAAGTCGTGTTCCGACTGCCGGTCCCTAAACCCGAAAGCTTTGCGAGAGCGGTCTCGAAAGCTCCTCGAGGCCCGGCAGTCGGCTCCGCGCCACACCAAGCCCCGGTCGCGTGAGAGGTCGGTCGCGGAGTCCTCGCCGGTCGTCGGGATCCAAGTCTTCATCGTCCGGTAAGTCTAAACACAAGAAGTCCAAGAAGCATCATCGCTCTAGGACTTCGCCTCGCCGGTCTCGCGACTCGGCTGAGGCCCCTCCCGGCACCGTCCCCGCGGCCCCGGACATGCCTGTGGAGTCGCCCCCGCAATACCCGTCCTTCCCGGGTTCGGGGGCGGATCCGGCCCAAGTACAGGAATTCCTGTCGGCCATGGCCCGCCTCTTCGGGCCTCAAGGTCCCTCCGGTGCGCCTTCGGGCCCCGCGGGCCCTGATGGGGTTGCCCCGGCGTCGCCGACGACTCCGGTCCCGGCGTCGCTCGTGCCTCCAGCCTCGATCCCGGCTCCGGTGGTACCGCAACCCCCATCGACGCCGGTCGACCTGACCACGCCTCCGCCGGCGCCGATGTCTCCGGTGCCGTTCCTGACGCCGCCCGGGGCTCCGGGCGGCGTCGTCCCCATGTACTCTCCGGCTCCGGACATGGAGCCGGACCGACGTCGCTCGACGCCGGTTCCGGCGCCGATGAGACCTTGGGTCCCAAATGTCCCTCCTCCTCCTTATTTTGAACCGGAGGAGGACCAGGAGGACTGGGAGGGGTCTGAGGACCCTCTGGCACAACAGTGTCAGTATGATGAGGACTGGGCAGAGGAACTAGGGGATGCCAGTGGTCTAGATACTTCCCCTGACACTGGCATGCTGTCTCCTCCCGTGGCTACGGAGGAGGGAGCCAATTTTGCAACGGTGTTGCGTAGGGCAGCTGGAGCCTTACATCTCCGACTCCCTACTGTGGCGGTCAAGACTAATCTCTTGACAGAAGTGCTTCAGCCGGCAGCCTCCTCCTTGGAGACTGTGCTGCCGTTTAACGATGCACTCACTGACGTTCTTTTGGGCGCCTGGTCCAAGCCCAACACAGGGGCTCCTGTGGATAGGAACGTGTCCCGACGCCATCGCCCGGCTCCGGGCGACCCCTTGTTTCTCTCTGTCCACCCCACTCCTGAGAGCTTGGTTGTCCAAGCCTCGGCTTCCCAAACCGCCTTCCCTACCGCCCCTCCGGATAGGGAATCCAAACGCCTGGATCAATTTGGGAAGAAGGGTTTTTCTTCCTCCAGTGCTGGCTTGCGGTCCATCAACACCGCTTGTCTTTTGGGCCGATATACCCACTCCTTGTGGGATTCGGTGGCGACTGTTTTGCCCCAGTGTTCTGAGGAGGTCCAGACACTGCTTACCCGCGCCATTGCGGAAGGTAGGGATGCGGCCAAATACACCATACGTTGTGGCCTTGATACCGCCGACTCGCTGGGCAGATCTATTGCAACGACGGTGGCGCTACGTCGCCACGCCTGGCTGAGAACCACTGGTTTTTCGGGTGATGTCCAGAATACACTCATGGACATGCCCTTTGATGGAGTCGGTCTTTTTGGTTCCAAAGCAGACCATGCGTTGGAGCGTTTTAAGGACTCACGGGCTACTGCCAAGTCCCTGGGCCTTTCTACTGCACGCCCTCCGCTAACTTCTGCTTTTCGCCCCTATCGTGGCCACGGAAGGGGTGCCCAGTCACGTCAGCAGCCCAGCCACCGGCCCGCGCAGCAGGCGTCTTCGCGTGGCCGAGGACGTGGATACCGCCGTGGCGGTTCGGGCAACCAGCGTGCGGGTCAGGCCACCACCTCCAACCCGTCCGCGGCCTCCAAGCCCTCCTAGTCCCTCCTTTCAGGTGCACAGCACGCCAGTAGGGGGCAGGGTCCGCCATCACCTTCACCACTGGCGTCCCATCACCTCGGACAGGTGGGTCTTGGACATTGTCCGAAGGGGCTACTCCCTCCCCTTCGAGACCGCCCCCCAGCCATGCCACCTCAATTCCACCGCATGTCAGGGGATCACTTGGTGCTTCTGCAGAAGGAAGTCATGGCCCTCTTGGCCAAGAGGGCCATCGAGCATGTTCCGACCCCAGAAGTAGGACGTGGTTGCTACTCCCACTACTTCCTGGTGCCCAAAAAGGACAAGGAGGACATGCGTCCTATCTTGGACCTCCGGAACGTCAATCGCTTCCTCCGGAAGGAGAAGTTCAAGATGCTCACCCTAGCTCAGGTCTTGACTGCCCTCGACCCTGGAGACTGGTTGGTAGCGTTGGACTTGCAGGACGCCTATTTCCACATCCCCGTCCTGCCGGCCCACCGGCGTTACCTTCGGTTCACGGTAGGCCTCGAGCATTTTCAGTTCACCGTGCTCCCCTTTGGCCTTACCAGTGCCCCTCGGGTGTTCACGAAAGTGATGGCGGTGGTCGCAGCTCATCTGCGCCGGGCAGGGGTTTCAGTCTTCCCCTACCTCGACGACTGGCTGCTGAAGGCGGGCTCGTCCCAGGCAGTCGTCTCCCACCTCCAGACTACGGCCGAACTCCTGCACTCGCTGGGGTTCTCCATCAATGTGCCGAAGTCGCATCTGATTCCTTCTCCACAGCTCCTTTTCATCAGAGCAGTTCTGGACACGACGCAGTTTCGGGCCTATCCTCCCGAACGGCGAGTCCGGGATATTCAGGCTATGATTCCGATCTTTCAGCCTTTATCCTGGGTTTCGGTACGGATGACCCTGAGGCTGCTGGGCCTCATGGCCTCCTGCATCCTGCTGGTCAATCATGCCAGATGGCATATGCGGGCTCTGCAGTGGGACCTGAAGTTCCAGTGGGCGCAGCACCAGGGCAACCTGTCCGATCACGTCCAGATCTCGGAGGGGACTGCAAAACAGTTGCAGTGGTGGCTCTCGAACCGGCAATGGGTCATGGGCAGATCCCTCTCCCTTCCCCAGCCAGAGCACACAGTTGTGACGGACGCGTCCCTTCTGGGATGGGGCGGTCACATGGGAGAGGCGGAGATCAGAGGCCTCTGGTCTCCGGCGGAGTCCCGGCTCCATATCAACCTTCTGGAGCTCCGGGCGATCCGACTTGCACTCAAGGCATTCCTTCCCTCTGTCAAAGGGAAGGTAGTGCAGGTGTTCACAGACAACACCACCGCCATGTGGTACTGCAACAAACAGGGCGGGGTGGGGTCGTGGACCCTCTGTCAGGAGGCTCTGCGCATCTGGACATGGCTGGAACATCAGGGCATGTTCCTGATGGTTCAACACCTGGCAGGTTCCCTGAACGCCAGGGCGGACGAACTCAGCCGCAGGTGCATGATGGATCACGAATGGCGTCTTCACTCGGAAGTGGCGCAAGGACTCTTTCTACAATGGGGAGAGCCTTGGTTAGATCTATTCGCCACCGAAGAGAACGCGCAATGTCATCAGTTCTGCGCGTTGGAATTTCCAAGGCGGCACTCGCTCGGCGACGCTTTTCGTCGCGAGTGGAGTTGCGGTCTATTGTACGCCTTTCCGCCTATACCACTTCTACCCAGAGTGTTGAAGAAGATTCGGCACGACCGGGCCCAAGTCATCCTTGTGGCTCCGGACTGGGCTCGAAGAGTTTGGTATCCCGAGCTACTCAGTATGAGCGTAGATCCCCCGATCCGTCTGCCTCTTCGGGAGGATCTTCTGTCGCAGCAGCAGGGGACGGTCCTCCACCCGAACCTGTCCAGTCTACACCTGCTTGCGTGGAGATTGAGCGGCGGCAGTTGATTCCTTTCGACTTGCCTCCCGAAGTTTGTGATGTGATTCTGGCAGCCAGGCGTCCCTCCACTAAGGTGGTATACGCCTGCAGGTGGAACAAATTTGTGGCATGGTGCACAGCAAAGGCTGTGAATCCCCTTTCTGCCCCTCTTTCTGAGGTCCTTCTGTTCCTTCTTTCTCTGGCCCAACAGGGTTCTGCCCTGGGTACCATCAAGGGTTATCTCTGTGCTATCTCGGCCTTCCTCAGACTCCCTGATCAGCCCTCCCTTTTCAAGTCCCCTGTTGTTAACAGGTTCTTAAAAGGCATTACACACCTCTTCCCTCCTGTTCCGTTTGTGATGCCTCAGTGGGACTTGAACTTGGTTCTTACCTTTTTAATGTGCGCTCCCTTTGAGCCTCTACATAACTGTCCTCTTCGTCTTCTGACTCTGAAGACAGCCTTTCTGATGGCCATCACCTCCGCTCGGCGGGTGAGTGAGCTCCAGGCTCTATCATGCAAACCTCCCTTTCTGTCTGTCCATCCAGACGAGGTTGTTCTTAGGACGCGTCCGTCCTTCTTGCCAAAGGTGGTTACTGCCTTCCACATTGGGCAGACCATCACTTTGCCCACCTTCTTTCCGCCTCCGCATCCTTCCAGAGAGGAAGAGAGGCTCCACCGTCTGGACCCAAAACGTGCGCTCTCTTTCTATATCGACCGCACAAAACACTTCCGGGTGGATGACCAGCTCTTTGTTGGCTACGTGGGCGCCAAAAAGGTCGGGCGGTGCACAAACGAACCATCTCCCGCTGGGTTACCTTGTGCATCAAGGCCTGCTATTCTTTGGCTAAGAAGGAGCCTCCTGTTGGGCTGCGTGCCCATTCCACCAGGGCAACGGCTGCTACCACGGCTTTGGGCCGCGGTGTTCCGCTGCAGGTTATCTGTCAGGCAGCTACGTGGGCCTCGCTGCACACGTTTACAAAGCATTACTGCCTTGACAGTCAGGTCCGGAGGGACGGCTTCTTTGGCCGTTCTGTCCTCCGGGACTTCCTTGTCTGATCTTTGTTCGCAGACCCACCACCGGGGTTGGTATTGCTGGGGTATCTGTTCTAAGGTAAGGAATATGTCACTAACGTGTCTCTTTCAGATGCACAAGTTACTAACTTGTGTAACGATATATCTGTAAGAGACAGTAGTTAGTGACAGATTCCTTACCGCCCCACCCATCCTCCCCGTTCTGCGAACTGATTTCTAGGGTTAAGGACATCCCTTTCAGGGCCCTAGTATTTTTCAGACACCTATGTCAGCTTCTTGCATGGCTCTGCGTTCCTGGCGCGGAAAGTCGTGTACAGAACTGACGTCAGCGCGCAGTCTAAGTACTGCCCGCGACGTCATCCCGGCGATCACGACGCCGACGACGGACGTGGAGCCGCACGACGCCGCCTACCGACGCGCCAGGGTACTGCTACGCAAAAACTTTCCGGATCCAGCCTGACGCCTGGGGATATTCTAAGGTAAGGAATCTGTCACTAACTACTGTATCTTACAGATATATCGTTACACAAGTTAGTAACTTGTGCTTCACTACTTTGCATAAATATTTGCTATGCTTTGGCGAAGAAGGAACCTTTTTCAGGTATTCAGCCCATTACACCAGGGTCATGGAGACTTCTACAGCATTGGCCATGGGTGTTCCAGTGTTGAAAATTTGCAGCCAATACTTGGACCTTGATTCACACATTTTTTGAACACTAGTACTTGGCTATCTGAAAGAGACACGTTAGTGACAGATTCCTTACCTTAGAATATCCCCAGGCGTCAGGCTGGATCCGGAAAGTTTTTGCGTAGCAGTACCCTTGCGCGTCGGTAGGCGGCGTCGTGCGGCTCCGCGTCCGTCGTCGGCGTCGTGATCGCCGGGATGACGTCGCGGGCAGTACTTAGACGCCGCCCCTGCGCGCTGACGTCCGTTCTTCTTTTTCCGCGCCAGTAAGCGCAGATCCGGGAAGAGCAGTGCCCTAGTCAATTTTTGACTAAATTTTTTGGTGATTTTTCACTGTTTTCTTTTCGAGTCGTCGACTCCTAGGTGTCGATAGGGATGCCCGGCTTCAAGCCATGCGACGTCTGTGGTCGAATGATGTCGATCACGGACCCGCATCTGGAGTGTCTCTTCTGTCTCGGCCGAGACCACGACACGAAGTCGTGCCCTGACTGCCGGAAACTTCACCCGAAGGCTTTGCGAGAGCGGTCTCGAAAGCTACTCGAGGTCCGGCAGTCGGCTCCGTGCCACACCAAGCCCCGGTCCCGGGAGAGGTCGAGGGGCCAATCGCGGAGTCCCCGCCGGTCGTCGGAGTCCAAGTCTTCGCGCTCCTCGGGTAAGTCGAAGCACAAAAAGTCTAAGAGGCATCATCGCTCTAAGACTTCGCCTCGCCGGTCTCACGACTCGGCTGAGGCCCCTGTCGGCACCGCCCCCGCGGCCCCGGACGTGCCTGTCGAGCCGCCCCCGCATTACCCGTCCTTTCCGGGTTCGGGGGCGACTCCGGCCCAAGTACAGGAATTCCTGTCGGCCATGGCCCGCCTCTTCGGGCCTCAAGGTCCCTCCGGTGCGCCTTCGGGCCCCGCGGGCCCTGATGGGGTTGCTCCGGCGTCGCCGACGACTCCGGTCCCGGCGTCGCCTGTCCCGCCAGCCTTGATCCCGGCCTCGGCTCCGGCCCCGGCCTCGATCCCGGCCCCGGTGGTGCCGCAACCCCCATCGACGCCGGTTGACCTAACCACGCCTCCGCCGACGCCGATGTCCCCGGTGCCGTTTCTGACGCCGTCCGGGGCTCCGGACGGCGTCGTTCCCCAGCTCTTTCCGGGTCCGAACATGGAGCCGGACCGGCGACGCCGGATCCGGCGCCGACGAGACCTTGGGTCCCAAATGTCCCTCCTCCTCCATATTTTTCACTAGAGGAGGACCAGGAGAGCTGGGAGGGGTGAGAAGACCCTCTCACACGGCAGTGTGAGTATGATCAGGACTGGGCAGAGGAACTTGGGGATGCCAGTGGTCTAGATACTTCCCCTGACACTGGCATGCTATCTCCTCCCGTGGCTACGGAGGAGGGAGCAAATTTCGCAACGGTGTTGCGTAGAGCAGCTGGAGCCTTGCACCTCCAATTGCCTACTCTGGCTGTCAAGACTAATCTCTTGACGGAAGTGCTTCAGCCGGCAGCCTCCTCTGCGGAGACTGTGCTGCCGTTTAATGATGCACTGATTGACGTTCTTTTGGGCACCTGGTCCAAGCCCACCACAGGGGCTCCTGTGGATAGGAACGTGGCCCGACGCCATCGCCCTGCTCCGGGCGACCCCGTGTTTCTCTCCCAACATCCCACCCCCGAGAGCTTGGTTGTCCAAGCCTCTGCCTCCCAAACCGCCTTCCCTACCGCCCCTCCGGATAGGGAATCCAAACGCCTGGACCAATTTGGGAAGAAGGCCTTTTCTTCCTCCAGTGCTGGCTTGCGGTCGGTGAACACCGCTTGCCTTTTGGGCCGATATACCCACTCCCTGTGGGATTCGGTGGCGACTGTTTTGCCCCAGTGTTCTGAGGAGGTCCAGACACTGCTTACCCGCGCCATTGCGGAAGGTAGGGATGCGGCAAAGTACACCATACGTTGTGGCCTTGATACCGCCGACTCGCTGGGCAGATCGCTTGCAACGACGGTGGCGCTGCGTCGCCACGCCTGGCTGAGGACCACTGGTTTCTCGGGTGATGTCCAGAATACACTCATGGACATGCCCTTTGATGGAGTCGGTCTTTTTGGTTCTAAAGCAGACCATGCGCTGGAGCGCTTTAAGGACTCACGGGCTACTGCCAAGTCCCTGGGCCTTCCTGTTGTGCGCCCTCCGCAAACCTCTGCTTTTCGACCCTTTCGTGGCCACGGAAGGGGCGCCCAGTCACGTCAACAGCCCAGCCACCGGCCCGCACAGCAAGCGCCTTCGCGTGGCCGAGGACGTGGATACCGCCGTGGCGGTTCGGCTAACCAGCGTACGGGTCAGGCCACCACCTCCAACCCGTCCGCGGCCTCCAAGCCCTCCTAGTCCCTCCTTTCAGGTGCACAGCACGCCAGTAGGGGGCAGGGTCCGCCATCACCTTCACCACTGGCGTCCCATCACCTCGGACAGGTGGGTCTTGGACATTGTCCGAAGGGGCTACTCCCTCCCCTTCGAGACCGCCCCCCAAGCCATGCCACCTCAATTCCACCGCATGTCAGGGGATCACTTGATGCTTCTGCAGAAGGAAGTCATGGCCCTCTTGGCCAAGAGGGCCATCGAGCGTGTTCCGACCCCAGAAGTAGGGCGTGGTTGCTACTCCCACTACTTTCTGGTGCCCAAAAAGGACAAGGAGGACATGCGTCCTATCTTGGACCTCCGGAACGTCAATCGCTTCCTCCGGAAGGAGAAGTTCAAGATGCTCACCCTAGCTCAGGTCTTGACTGCCCTCGACCCTGGAGACTGGTTGGTAGCGTTGGACTTGCAGGACGCTTATTTCCACATCCCCGTCCTGCCGGCCCACCGGCGTTACCTGCGGTTCACGGTAGGCCTCGAGCATTTTCAGTTCACCGTGCTCCCCTTTGGCCTTACCAGTGCCCCTCGGGTGTTCACGAAAGTGATGGCGGTGGTCGCAGCTCATCTGCGCCGGGCAGGGGTTTCAGTCTTCCCCTACCTCGACGACTGGCTGCTGAAGGCGGGCTCGTCCCAGGCAGTCGTCTCCCACCTCCAGACTACGGCCGAACTCCTGCACTCGCTGGGGTTCTCCATCAATGTGCCGAAGTCGCATCTGATTCCTTCCCCACAGCTCCTTTTCATCGGAGCAGTTCTGGACACGACGCAGTTTCAGGCCTATCCTCCCGAACGGCGAGTCCGGGATATTCAGGCTATGATTCCGATCTTTCAGCCTTTATCCTGGGTTTCGGTACGGATGACCCTGAGGGTGCTGGGCCTCATGGCCTCCTGCATCTGCAGTGGGACCTGCAGTTCCAGTGGACGCAGCACCAGGGCAACCTGTCCGATCACGTCCAGATCTCGGCGGGGACTGCAAAACAGTTGCAGTGGTGGCTCTAGAACCGGCAATGGGTCATGGGCAGATCCCTCTCCCTTCCCCAGCCAGAGCACACAGTTGTGACGGACGCGTCCCTTCTGGGATGGGGCGGTCACATGGGAGAGGCGGAGATCAGAGGCCTCTGGTCTCCGGCGGAGTCCCGGCTCCATATCAACCTTCTGGAGCTCCGGGCGATCCGACTTGCACTCAAGGCATTCCTTCCCTCTGTCAAAGGGAAGGTAGTGCAGGTGTTCACAGACAACACCACCGCCATGTGGTACTGCAACAAACAAGGCGGGGTGGGGTCGTGGACCCTCTATCAGGAGGGTCTGCGCCTCTGGACATGGCTGGAACATCAGGGCATGTTCCTGATGGTTCAACACCTGGCAGGTTCCCTGAACGCCAGGGCGGACGAACCTCAGCCGCAGGTGCATGATGGATCACGAATGGCGTCTTCACTCGGAAGTGGCGCAAGGACTCTTTCTTCAGTGGGGAGAGCCTTGGTTAGATCTATTCGCCACCGAAGAGAACGCGCAATGTCATCAGTTCTGCGCGTTGGAATTTCCAAGGCGGCACTCGCTCGGCGACGCTTTTCGTCGCGAGTGGAGTTGCGGTCTGTTGTACGCCTTTCCGCCTATCCCACTTCTACCCAGAGTGTTGAAGAAGATTCGGCACGACCGGGCCCAAGTCATTCTTGTGGCTCCGGACTGGGCTCGAAGAGTTTGGTATCCCGAGCTACTCAGTATGAGCGTAGATCCCCCGATCTGTCTGCCTCTTCGGGAGGATCTTCTGTCGCAGCAGCAGGGGACGGTCCTCCACCCGAACCTGTCCAGTCTCCACCTGCTTGCGTGGAGATTGAGCGGCGGCAGTTGATTCCTTTCGACTTGCCTCCCGAAGTTTGTGATGTAATTCTGGCAGCCAGGCGTCCCTCCACTAAGGTGGTATACGCCTGCAGGTGGAACAAGTTTGTGGCATGGTGCACAGCAAAGGCTGTGAATCATCTTTCTGCCCCTCTTTCTGAGGTTCTTCTGTTCCTTCTTTCCCTGGCCCAACAGGGTTCTGCCCTGGGTACCATCAAGGGCTATCTTTGTGCTATATCGGCCTTCCTCAGGCTTCCTGATCAGCCCTCCCTTTTCAAGTCCCCTGTTGTTAACAGGTTTCTAAAAGGCATTACACACCTCTTCCCTCCTGTTCTGTTTGTGATGCCTCAGTGGGACTTGAACTTGGTTCTTACCTTTCTTATGTGCGCTCCCTTTGAGCCCCTGCACAACTGTCCTCTTCGTCTTCTGACTCTGAAGACAGCCTTTCTGGTGGCCATCACCTCCGCTCGGCGGGTGAGTGAGCTCCAGGCTCTTTCATGCAAACCTCCCTTTCTGTCTGTTCATCCATACAAGGTTGTTCTTCGGACGCGTCCGTCCTTCTTGCCAAAGGTGGTTACTGCCTTCCACATTGGGCAGACCATCACTTTGCCCACCTTCTTTCCGCCTCCGCATCCTTCCAGAGAGGAAGAGAGGCTCCACCGTCTGGACCCAAAACGTGCGCTTTCCTTTTACCTCAACCGCACACAACACTTCCGGGTGGATGACCAGCTCTTTGTTGGCTACGTGGGCGCCAAAAAGGTCGGGCGGTGCACAAGAGAACCATCTCCCGCTGGGTAACCTTGTGTATCAAAGCCTGCTATTCTTTGGCTAAGAAGGAGCCTCCTGTTGGGCTGCGTGCCCATTCCACCAGGGCAACGGCTGCTACCACGGCTTTAGGCCGCGGTGTTCCGCTGCAGGATATCTGTCAGGCAGCTACGTGGGCCTCGCTGCACACATTTACAAAGCATTACTGCCTTGACAGTCAGGTCCGGAGGGACGGCTTCTTTGGCCGTTCTGTCCTCCGGGACTTCCTTGTCTGATCTTTGTTCGCAGACCCACCACCGGGGTTGGTATTGCTGGGGTATCTATTCTAAGGTAAGGAATCTGTCACTAACGTGTCTCTTTCAGATGCACAAGTTACTAACTTGTGTAACGATATATCTGTAAGAGACAGTAGTTAGTGACAGATTCCTTACCGCCCCACCCATCCTCCCCGTTCTGCGAACTGAATTCTAGGGTTAAGGACATCCCTTTCAGGGCCCTAGTATTTTTCAGACACCTATGTCAGCTTCTTGCATGGCTCTGCGTTCCTGGCGCGGAAAGTAGTGTACAGAACTGACGTCAGCGCGCAGGGGCGGCGTCTAAGTACTGCCCGCGACGTCATCCCGGCGATCACGACGCCGACGACGGACGCGGAGCCGCACGACGCCGCCTACCGACACGCAAGGGTACTGCTACGCAAAAACTTTCCGGATCCAGCCTGACGCCTGGGGATATTCTAAGGTAAGGAATCTGTCACTAACTACTGTCTCTTACAGATATATCGTTACACAAGTTAGTAACTTGTGCGCCAGGCTTGAAGAAATGGCAACTTTGTCAGAGTGATTCTGTGAGATTTCCATGTTTGATTGACACTCCTCCTTCCCGCCTTATGTTGGGCACTGCTTTGGGACTCAGTCATAAGAGGAGAACTCTTCAAGGAGTATCCCTCAGAACAAGTTACTTACTTTTGGAAACTCCTTTTTCTGGTGGCCTCTGTATCTTCCTTCAGATTCCTCATCTGCTTTCCCACCTACCCAAATTGATAAAGTTCCATTCTATTAAATATTCTTGTGTCAGCTGACGATTGCGCGTTGGTCAGGTTCCTTCTCTGCAGGCCACTGTATGGTGGGAAAAAAGTGAAGAAACAAACACCAGCACTTCAAAATATATATATATATAAGACCACAGGCTTGTGGTCGAAACGCGTCATCCTGACATGCTAAGACAATAAATTCTCTTTATTGCATCTTCAACTGGAGTCTGTGCCCTTGTTTGGCCCACCGCGGTCGTTCTTTGGGATCCTGGTTTCATATATATATATAATATCAGCAAGCACGGTCCTTTTCGGGGGGAGCACCCTCCAGCTGGTGCTCGTGGCGAGACAGGACCACCTCTCGCTAATTATTTTTCAACAACCGCTTACACGGCACTCTCCTTGGTACAAAAATATTTCTTTTATTAAGACCTCCTTCTCCTCCACCTACGCGTTTCGAACACAAAGTTCTTGTACCGTGAACAAGAACTTTGTGTTCGAAACGCGTAGGTGGAGGAGAAGGAGGTCTTAATAAAAGAAATATTTTTGTACCAAGGAGAGTGCTGTGTAAGCTGTTGTGGAAAAATATATATATATATATATATATATATATAAAAATCTGATGCTAACACGGGGAGATGCTGGAGAGTTGCTGCATAGAGTTTTCCTGATCTAGTCCAGCATCTGGGATAATCATAAGGTAAGGAATCTGCGGGATGATAGACCATCCAGGAGAAAAAGTGTTACTGAAGGCAAGTAATTTGTTCTTTGCTGCCATTCGCTGAAGGTGCCGCCTCATGAACTATAGGTTTCTTACCGCTGTAAGTATACAGGGATCCTGTAGGATTTTGTTACATCTAAAAATTCATCCCCACTCCTTAGCGTCCTCTACTGAAAGCAACAGCTCTAGATGAACAGAGTGCCCTCTGCAGGCTAAGTTAACCAATCTCCTGCTTTCTGTTACTTTTCAAACCTGTATGTACGTGTCATATCACTTATCGTTTTGTCTGTCCTATCCTGGAGTGGAGATCCCAGGAGCTCCGCTTGTGCCGAATAAACACTTTTTTCTGAAAATAATACGTTTTACCATGTGGTATATACCCAACTACTTTAGTACATATCCCTTTCCGTTGCTAGCTTTCTGCTTTTTGTAGTGTCAATGACAAAATGTGTGTAAATACCAAAATCCATGTCCAGTTGCAGGAGTATGTTGCCATTCATGCAATAACGTTTTATTCCCAGCCTCTTTAATTATAACATTTTTGTTTCTTTATTTCTGTGAGTGGTTTACCAGCTTGAGTTGGTTTCACCAGCTGTGAAGATGCTCAGATTCTCCCACATTTCATTTTAATATAGTCTTGATGCCTGGCCATTCATAATGAAGCACTGGCACTCCCACGCTAGCCATGTATAATTGTAGCAGTGCCTGCCTATTGGGTGTTGACTGGGATGTGTCCACTACTCAGAATAATCATATCTTGCACTTGTATTTACGAACTCTGTGTGCTTAACACTGTACAGAGTGAATGGCAGAACTACCTGGATTGGGTGCTACATAATATTAATCTGGTTTTAGACTTTGGCAAAGAATGGCCATGCAGCTTCCCCAAGATTAAATTGACTGTTTACAGTCCCAAGAGGGCACTAAATTGTGGCCACCCACACAAAAGGTTAAACTGGATCTGAACACCTCCTCAATGCTGGCTCAGCCTCCTCATAGTAAAGCACAGTAGAACTGAAATGGCCACCCAGTGCTCCCTGGCTCTTCTTTTCACAGTCAGTGGTGCTCTAGCTTGCCTTGAAATGTTTGAAGTATGAATTTCCTGTTCTATATATCATCATCTTGTGCTGCAGAGACTGGAAAGTCCAATGTTGGTTAAGGGCACTCCTGAGATTCAAAATAAATTGCCAATTCGTCACAGTGCCTAGAAACTCCCACCTCTTAACAGCACTAGTTATATCCACACAGTCCTTCATACCTGGTATGTATCTAATTTGGCCAACAAATATGTAACTTGTGGCGAACATTAGAAGTTGAACTTTGGGTAGAAAAACAGTAAACAGAGGTGAGCAGCACTGAAATAGTGGGACACCTTTTCAATGTGCGAGAGTTGGAACCTGCAACATATGCTTCGGGCACATTGACAAGGCACTCAGTGCGGGATAGTGACACTGTCTGTAGCTACTCACACTGCTCCTTTTTAGAGGATAAATGGATGGCAGTGCGTGCTATCTAGACCCCTTACCAATTTCTCAAGTTGTAATGACAAAGATTACAAGTTTCACATATTTAAAGAAATAATTAAAGTCTGTGCCTCCTAGAATGGGAGCTCTGCAATTGCGGGTTAGTTCTACTGTGCTTTTCAGTGATAATCTTTATCGTTGCTATTGTGTTACCATGCAGTCCTCATGTTGACCATTACTTAACAAAAGAGCTATGTGTTCAAATCTTTTCTTAATTATTCCTGTGTGCTGGTTTTTATGTTTAACTGTTTGATTTTGCTCCATTTTTTTGTTTTAATTCTTTTCATCCCAAAGTCAGTTTATGTACCACACGCGCTGGCATTCAAGAGATCATACGCCACAAAGGTAGTGTTTCATTCCCATTCATTGGTCTTTGTTGCATGCATGAAAACTAATAAGTCAGATCCCATCATTTCTTCTGTCATCTTCACTCTAACAATGTCTTTTTTTGCTTGCGCGGATCTTCAGACGTGCTGGTGGTGTGTACTCTGTGTATGGGACTTGGTGGTTTCTGGCACTGAGGATCCCTTCCTTGGGACTTTGAGATTGCTGATATTAAGGATCCTTCTTTTTGACTGAGCACGTTTTTGACTTGAGAGCTTCAGACCATTCAAAGATAAAGCTGCATGTGGTAGCTCTTCATTCACCAGTTCATGAATGTCAGTCTCTTCCTAATTTTTTTTTTTTTTTAAACACAACCGGAAAAGCACCTGTTTGCCTAAAATTTTCAATTGCAAGAGATCATTATGAGATGCCTTATTTTTGCCCATATCTAGGAAATAAATGCTGAACAGTAAAATCCGCAAAGGTTGCACTGCATATGCTGTCTGCTAGCTACTGGGTAAATAAAGTTCTAGGTTGCACAAAGACTTTGGCCACCATCACGAGTGGGACAGATTTTTTTGTGCTGAGATACAGGGGGTAGTGGGGGAGGCAGGAGTTTCCAGTTCCGACCACTATCATGACACCTAAATACAAATACGTTCATTAAACGTTTTGGGGCAGTGACTTGTAAAATCTGGAAATGGTGGGTGAAAATATTTTTTCCCTGTTATTCCAGGCGCTGTTTGGCTGATATTTACTACCTGCTCTGTGCTGGTATAAAATGACTGCAGGGGGGGGTGGACCAGTTGTATGGTGCGAGGGGAGGCTGTGGCCTTGCCAAGAAGAGCATTGTCTGCTCCACCAAGATGCTGGAGGGAGCAGGCTGAGCCTGTGCCCGCAGGTACTTCAGCTCTGCATTGCAATTTTAGTGGTTCCAGAGTTAAAGCTGATAAACCCGGTACAGTGTTTCCAGACCTGGTAATTTCAGGTCTGAAAACACAGGACCATTTGTAATTGACTGGAGCGCTATGCCCTTCCTTAAGGTTACTGCTCCAAGCAACTCACAGTTAGGGTCTTTGAAGCTGGTAGCACGATCAAGCAATCAAGGCCAAAGCTGCACAGGAGATGGTTTGAGGTTTGGGACCGTATGCAACATAACAGTTACCACCAAAGTCAATAAATGTAAAGGTAATATCTCAGTAAGTTGATCAGATGCACAACATTGCAAACTTAAGCAGCAAATCATATGCACAAAGGTGAAAACTGGAAGATGCTAGTCCTAACCATTCCTAAGTATTTACATCAAGCAAATAGGGAGAAAGGTGCAGAATGCCATGCCGAAAGAAACCCTGAGGCCAGTGTTATCCTACGCATTTCATTGTGGTCTATGAAACCTTGTTGGTCCGTTCAGCACTATGGACAACAAATTCAGAGTCTAGTGTCCTGAAACTCAGTACCAACATTGTTTTATGGAGTGTAAGATTATGGTAAGAGTAAAAGACAAGATGATTTTGTGAGATACTAGGTCCTGTTGCGATTCCATTGGGATTTCGACAAAAGAAAGGATGTGGTTGCTGTGTTTTTCACCTTCTACTAAGAACAGAGCTCCTGTTAGTATCCTGGTGAGACATTTCGCCCAGGGGTGAAGTAATGGATGATGTGTTGCTGTTTGCTAGTCTTATGAATGGGAAAATGGCACTTAGCTGACTTAGGACCCTTCTAGGCACCTTCAGACTCCTAGGGTTCAGTTGGGAAGTGCTTTCTCCAGATGAGATTGAGTCTTCCTTCTGCTTAAGGTTAGGTCAGGTCAGATAACCAGCCCATGCTTGTTTTTCAGCAAGGCAGTCCAGTTGGGTTCTCTTCTAGGAAGGGTCCTGAATCATTCTACTTTCAATCGAAAGATAGGGGAGCACTCAAATGCAGGCTGCTCTTTGTAGACCCTTGCAGCAGCCAGTCAGCTGCAGGCTCCTGCTGTGCTAAGGGACAGTGTGTCACCTGTTGCTGCTGGAGAAGGAGATGGCACCAGGTAAATATTATTCACCTATGGAAGTTTTTGCACCACTAAGTTCCTCTATGATATGTTTGGGTCTGTTTTGATTGAAAGCTGCAGCTCCATGTGCTAGGTTTGACACAAATTAATCTGTGTAATTGCACACACAAGCGCGCTTTGTCAACATGGTGTTCTTTGTCACTTGGGGATATTTTAACCCCATGCTGTATCCCAAAAAGAATATTTTACCTGCCATCGCAGAGGTAGCTACCACACACACATGCGTGGGTAAGGGTTTTTGGCTGCTGAAAAGGTAAAAAAGCTTATGGCTTTTTAGGGCCCACAGCAAAAATGTATATGTCGATTATCAGAGCCAACACAATAAAGGTCAGAAACCTTGGAAATCTGTTTAGGAAAAAAATAAAAATGTGGGACAACTTAACATCTCACAGTTTCACCTTTGCCAAAATAAAGTAGAGTGAAAAAGGTTCACTAATGTGCGGACTAGTGTGGCAAAAATATAGCATTTGCTAATTTCAAAGATCAGCATTGAGCAAAAGATATTCATGTAAATGTCATTTAAGACCAGGAACTAGCTCTCTATTGATGTATTAAGAATTAACTGAAGTCATTGGCAATCAGACTCAGATTGGTGTTTCATCTCACTCACACTGCACAGATCTACATCTGGACATACATGTTGCACTAGCCAGTCTTCATCAAATCAATTTTGCATTGTTTTTCCTATTAAAAAAGGTTTATATATGTTACTCCTTAATGTATATTTAAGCAAATCCAGTGCCGTGGGCCCCATCCCCCACTTAAGCAACTTAAGCAGGGGTTGCCACTGGCCCTTTTGAACCTGTGAACTGAACCCTACTCCAATATTAACTAGTTGTTGATGTGCCTCTTCTCTCTGCAGACAAATAGCTCAAAACTAATACTCTTAAGGAATCCCATGACAGAAGGGTGTGGGATGTAGGCCGACATGTACATAAAGCAAAGGAAACAGAAAGCGAAATTACGAAATAATGAAAATATGGAAAACAGAGCAAGGGGCTAATAGAAAAAGTGATCATGAGATACAAAGGAAAGAAAAAGTAAGGATGAGAGATAAAAGATGAGTTGATAGAGAAAATAAAGCTTGAGCGGTGGAAGGAAGAAAACATCAAAGAAAAGAAGAAACAACATGAAAGTTGGGACAGAAGGATAAAAGGAAGAGTGAAAGAATGAATTGTTGAAGTGGTGAAAAGATGGGCAGATGGAAGAGCGAGTATTGATATCTGAACTGGTGAGTGAATGGAAGGCTGGAGAATGGACAGATGGAGAATAGTAAAAGGATGGATACGCGGATATATTGATGGGTGTATGGCGAAAGGATGGATGTGTATGATATAAGGGTGAAAGGATAGATGGATTGAAAGACCATATGGGTGGGTTGATGGCAATGTGATGGGATGGACAGATGAATGGATGAACAGACAAAAGTTTGAAATGATGGATGGATTGGGTAGATAGTTGGAAGGGGGACGATAGAAGGTTCACCATAGAGTACCATTGAACAACTAGAGTGCTAACATCCAAAATTAATGACAAAAGTGTAGCACTCTTGTACACCATTTTGTTGGAATAGACACCTTTGAATTTAAAGCCTTTCCTTTCCTGTGGAACAGACTGAAGTCAATGAGCATTGAGATGTTAATGCAGGTATGAAACCAGTGGATTAAAAATGTGAATGAAGGTATGGGTTTTTAGTCATTTGAGAAATAATGTATTTTTAAAGGGGCTAAAAATAGAGAGAGAGAGAAAGAGAGAGAGATATCTGTATAAGTACTGCATCCTCTTTCCACATCTGTTTACTCAGCTTACCCATATTTTCATTAACCGCTTGACCGCAGAGCGAATTCCGCCGCGGTGCGGGTGAAATAATGAGTGGGCGTGTCTCGGACGGCCCCCGGCCGTCCTCCGCACACGCCCACCGTGACATCGGACGGCCGGGGGCCGTCCGACGCATCGAACGGGTTAATATATTGGTAGACAAAATTATAATTTCACAAAAAAACGACGGGTAAAGTGTTGTTTTATTTAGGTTAGTTTCTAAGACCTTATGTTAAAAAAATGTTTTTTAAATCACCGAAAAAAATGAACAGTTAGAGAGACATCAAAGTTATGTGTTGTTGGAATGAGACATAAGTTAACGTTTGGAAAAAAAAAAAGACTAAAATAGCGTCAGTTATAGTTTAGTGAACGAACTGTAACTTGTGCCCCGACCATGCACTGTTTATGATCTTACTTCACTAATGACATGTTAAATGATATTATTGATGACATCACTGATAGTATTTGAAGGTACTTATGAGATCAGCCAATGATTCTGACAGTCTGCTATAGGCTTTGTGAACGAGAAGTAATACAACCTAAATTGATGTTTGGACTCTAATAAGCTTGTCTGTAAGCTTTTGAAAGATGCTAAATAAATTGGATGTTGCAAAAGTGAAGTACTTTTGATGGATGTCATTGTCTTTTCATCTGTATTCACTGTTACCATGAGGAGCAGAGTCAGTACTGAGTTGCATAAGGTGGGCCTTTGTCTACAGTAGCAAAGTGGGAGAAACATAATGGGTTGGAATGCTACCCTGACCGATTGCCAGTGGTTAGACTATTTCCAGGTATTCCATTCCATCACCTTTTTTGTGTGTATTATCTGACAGCAGAGAAACCATGAGACAACTCCAACAGTTAGAGTTCACAAATTTGAAAGCATCACTACAGCATCCAACAAGACTGAAGATTACAGATAGGGGCAAAACACATATTTTCTCCCTAGTTGAGACTGATAAATAATTTTTCAGAGATGCTTAACAAATTGAGTAATGGCGTTGGTGGTGGCACAGGTTGAGGTATTTTGCTGTTGTCCTCAATGAGTCCAATGCCTCGGTTTGGGCTGAGGTTGGTGATTTCTGAACCCTGTGGGAGATAATTTTGTGTGTAACACCATATCAGGAATTTCATATTCATTGTCCCTGTGAGTTCTTCCCATTGTCCAATCTCACAGACTCTCCTGACAGCATAGTGTGAGGTCAGAGTTATCATTCTGGAGGAGGCCTTTCGAGATGGACAGTTGCATTGAATATTGTGGTTTAAATTGACATTTACAATATTTAACTCCACGGATCCATTTTCCAGAGTTGAAATATCGTCGATCAGGGGCTACCTACCACGAACGTGAGGCTGGTGAAGACTATCTGCAAAGTCTGGTGCAATAGATCTAATCATTCAATATTTGGAAGTTTTATTTCACCTACATATCATAGAGTACAGTTAAGTCTAGGATGCCCTCCATGCCATAAGGGTGGTATCTTTACGTTGGTTTCCACACTATCACCCTCTCACTTTATCACAATTTTGACCTTTGTGCACATACATGCCCTAGACTAGAGTGTCTCATTTGCTGGTCAAAAAAAGATTCCCAATTCTATGATTGCTTAAATACCAAAGAGCAATACAGCCAACAATGTCACTGAAAAACCAACCATAAAAACAAAAATAAATGCTCCATCTTTAAAAATAAATAAAAAAAGGAAAACCCACAGTTGACAAAGGGAACAGCAAGAAATTCATGTTCTGGATTAGTTTTTCAAATGGGAACATTCCTGCTTACATTTATACACACTATAGGTCAGGAGGGACTGCTGCTTTCTATTTTTGGGCTAAGGCCAGGAATGCTTGTGAACCAACACATGGGTTTACTCTGATATACACCTTGGATTGCCATATGATTCTGAAAAAAGCGGCATGGGGATCGAATGTTGTTCTTCCTTTAAATGTTTCTGAATTGACTCCGTGCTTTGAGTCCAAGTTAGCTATCATTGTTCCTAGCGTGTGCCTTGGATTTCGGGAAATGATTTGCGTACTGAGCTTGCATCACTGTTAGTGGAATACTCACACTTTTTGTAGGTCCTCTTTAGTAGGAGGTTTATTCATTCTTCAGACAATCTTTGTCCTTGTTGTGTGCGAAAGGATCTATCATCATTTTCTGAGAAGGATGATACCTTGTGTCGTAGTATCATTTTATTATGTGCATGCCAAGACCTAAACTTGATGGGGATTCAGTCTTTAAAAAAGCATGTTCAATAAAAGATGGCAATGGCAAACAGACACCATGTTTAAATCTCACATCAAAAGAGAGCCATGAGGCCTGCGTGTTTATATCGCATGTCCGGTATCAGTGAAATACAAGGATCTTGTTAACCTATTCAGAGTCAGCATATGCATTATTTAATTTTTTGCCCCCTCTCTACCCTCTCTTTAATTTATTTTAGAAGGCATACACTGAGGAAGAACTGAGTGCAAAGTTAACACGACGAGTTCAGAAAGCAGCACGGCAGCAGGCCAAACAAGAAGAACTAAAGCGGTTACACAGAGCACAGGTCAGTGCCACATTCTTTGTTTACTTTCTGGCCAGTATGAACTGGAATAAGAGTATAATATGTGACCAGGTAATGGGCTTCTGCAAGTAGCCATGTATGAATCCCTATTTAACCCCATATACATGTCCTTTGTCAAATATCTGTCCTGGGGTAGAAGTGTGTGTGTGTGTGTGTGTGTGTGTAGACACTAGGAGTCTCCAACCAGTAGCTCAGGAGCTACTCGTAGCTCACCAGCGCCCTAAAAGTAGCTAATGAAAGCGTAGCCTAGCAAGTATTCGAGTGTGTCTGGGTACATTGAAGGAGATAGAGAGGCTCATTTTTAGATACTTAGAGTAGCAGACAACTCGACCAGTGGCAGGTTTTGACACTAACAGATAAACACACAGTGGGACTGCCTGCAACATGACCACCTATCTCCTTTCCCAGGCTAGCAAAGTTACATAGTGATTGTTACAGGCCTTGCTCTATCAATCACACTGTGTAAATTAATACTTGACTGTGAAAGTATTACAGAAGGCGCAAGAGCAGAGTGGCTTGAGTGCAAGGCTGTCATGGTTAGTCATTTTCAATTCTATATTGAGAGGTCACAATTGGAATCTTTTTTTAGACGTGATCATATTGTAACAGTGATAATATTCATAAGTAGCTCAGGGTAATATTCATCGATCACAAGTAGCTCTCATCATAGAAAAGGTTGGAGACCCTGTAGGAAAGTGCCCCTTTTTGCATGTTTACCCCCCACTTTTTGTCTGATATCTGATGCACTTTGTGTGTGCACTGGGTCCCTGCCAATTTGGTTCCCAGTCCCGGTGTTCTTTCCCAAAACTGTACCTTTGTTTTCACAATTGGCACACCTCTGGCTCACATATTGGTCCCATGTAAAAGGTACCAGTGGTACCAAGGGACTTGTGACCAGAGAGGGTCTCTAAGGGCTGCAGCATGTATTGTGCCACCCTCAGAGACCCCTCACCAGACACATACACAGTGCCATTGCAGACTGTGTGTGTTGGTGCAGACAAATCTTCAGAGTCAACATGGCACACATCCCTATGTGCCATGCCCACCAACCACTGCCGGTGCATTGGTTAGTCACCCCTCTAGCGGGCCTCACAGCCCTAAGGCAGGGTGCACTATACCACAAGTGAAGGCACAGTTGCATGAGCAATGTGCCCCTACAGTGTCTGTGCCATTCACAGACATTGTAAGTGCGGTACAGCCATATTGAGTATATGGGCGGGAGTTTGTCATTACGAACTCCACAGCTCCATGATGGCTTTACTGAATGCAAAGGAATTTGGTATCAAACTCCTCAGCATAATAAACCCACACTGATGCCAGTGTTGGATTTATTACAAAATGCATTCAGAAGGCATCTTGGAGATGCCCTCTTGAAAACGACCAACTCCCTCGAGTCCAGCTGACTGGTCTGCACCAGCCTGCCACACACAGGTATGTTTCTGACCCCCTGACGTGGGAGCCCTTGTGCTCTTGTGGGCCAGGGACAAAGGCTGCTTGGGGTGAAGGTAGTTCACACCTACCCCCAAGCAAGAACAGCATACAGGGCGGTGAGCCTCAAAGGCTTCCTGCCCTTTGATATGCTAGCCAGGGCCTTTCCAGCTAGTAGAAATGCCCGCCGCCTTGACTAAGCCCCACTTTTGACAGCAAGGTCTGCAGGAAAATTAGTAATCATGAGGTGTGTCCCCTCTCTGCCAGGACCACCCCTAAGTTGTCCTGGACCAACGTGACCCCCTCCGGGTACCTACCTGCAAAACGTGCCTTTTCGAGGTATCCCCAGTCTCTATTGACTAACATTGGGCTCAGTGACCTCTGTACCTGGCTGCCCCAGTGCCGCTGGTGGTGCAGTTCCTACCTCTAACTGACCCTTGCCCCGTGTAAGTCCAAACCCCCGAAGACTGGAATTGTAAGTTAAGTACTTACTGCTAATGCGTCACACTGTTTTCCTTCCATAGGATTCCATTGCATTGACAACCCTATTGCATAGAAAAGTCTTTCTATTGCTATTGCAAAGTTATACTGTTCTAAATTGATTCTACAAAAGTATATCTATTACTGCAAAGCATTCTCTACTGGCTTGGAAACCTACTCCTACTGCATTTGAAAAGTATTATTTCTTTTTGAAACTGTTACTTACCTGCAACTGAGTTCGTCTTGGTTCTAGAAATAAAATAACAAAGTAATAACTTATTATGCAAAACAATTGGTCTGGATTCAGTCTTTGATTGTGTGCAATCATTTCTTGCCTGAGTGTGTACAATAAATGCTTAACACAGCCCTCTGATAAGCCTAACTGCTCGACCACACTACCACTAATAGAGCTTTTAGTATTATCTACTTGAGCCTCTGAAACCTCTGAGGATTCGCTGGACTCTGTGCACACTATACCTTACTTTGGTATAGTATATACAGAGCCAGCTTCCTACAGACCCCTGATGTACGCCCTGTTATCCAAGGTTTTGTTCTTATGTCTCAGATCTTGTGTGCTGCTGTGTTAATCTTTGGATATGCTCTGGTGAAGGCTCTGACTCACGTATCAGGCACACTATGTTCTGTTGTCAGTCATTGAGTGACCGTTGAGTGACCGCCTTATCCCACATATGTACTCCAGTTTCAAACCAGGAGTATCAGACTTAACCAATTAATGAACAATGATCATCCAAATCTAATCCTGATAGACACAAATGTGTAGCATCACCACAAAAGAAACCCTGTTAATTAAAGCATTCCGGTGCATTTGATTCACTCAAGACTACCTGCTTCCACCAAATCAACTTGTCCTTGGTCAGATGCTCTTTCTTTGCCTTATAGATTTTGTTATGGACATCCAGATTAGTTTGTGCGCTCCCATATGGGGGGATATTTAATATGTGGTTAAAATGTATTTTATTTGGCTTAACTCTGTATGTTCATTGTGGTTGAATACTTTGGGACCACCTTGCTTCCTTTTTATATGTGTTTTATTGATTCTTTTAAAATTAATTCATGCATGACTGACCTACAGTATGTCACATACTCTACAAACATTGTGAATGAACAGAATGTCACCCTTAATTCATCAATAAAGACATTGTGTACACTACAGCACTTAACGAAAACCAACACAATTAGCAAACAACCAACAGGACATGGTCAACGTCAGGTCATTGCTTAGCCTATCATCCGAGGATGGGCATTCAAATAGTATATATACGTTTTTAGTCACCGATTGCATCTGGTTAGATAACTGACAATCTTGTGCCATCAGTATGAAAAGAAGTAGGTTGCCATCTGTAGGAAAGTGCCCCTTTTTGCATGGTTACCCCTTAACTTATTGCCAGATACCTGATGCCAACTTAACTGAGTGTGTGCTGGGACCCGGCTAACCAGGCCCCAGCACCTGTGTTCTTTCCCCAAAACTGTACCTTTGTTTCCACAATTGGCACACTTCTGGGGCACATGTAAGTCCCTTCTAAAAGGTACCTCTGGTAACCAAGGGCCTTGTGACCAAAGAGGGCCTCTGGGGGCTGTAGCATGTATTAAGCCACCTGCAGGGACCCCTCACCTTAACACCCACACACTGCCATTGCAGGCTGCGTGTTTTGGTGCAGACCAAACTGAAGAGTTGACATGGCACACATTCCTGTGTGCCATGCCCACCAACACTGCCTGTGGCATGGGTAAGTCACCCCTCTAGCAGGCCTTACAGCCCTAAGGCAGGGTGCACCGTACCAGAGGTGAGGGCATAGCTGCATGAACAATATGCCCCTGCAGTGTCTGTGCCATTCACAGACATTGTAAGTGCAGTGAAGCCATTTTGAGTACATGTGCTGGGACTTGTTATTACGAATTACACAGCTCCATGATGGCTTTACTGAAAGCTGGGAAGTCTGGTACCAAACGTCTTAGCATAATAAACCCACACTGATGCCAGTGTTGGATTTATTATAAAATGCACTCAGAGGGCTTCTTAGAGATGCCCCCTGAAAAACGACCAACTCCTAGTGTATTGGCTGACTGGTCCCCGCCAGCCAGCCACCACCAGACATGTTTCTGACCTCATGGGGGGGAGAGCCTTTGTGCTCTCAGAGGTCAGGAGCAAAGCCAGCTCTGGGTGGAGGTGTTTCGCACCTCCCCCTGGCAGGAACAACAACACTTGGCGGTGAGCCTCAAAGGCTCTCACATAGTGATGTGCTGATTTGGGCAGCTCAAACTAGTGGAGATGCCGCCCCCCATCCAGGCCCCATTTTTGGCGGCAGGACAGGTGAGAAAATTAGTAAGCAGAGTAGGAGTGTTCACCTCAGCCTGGCACCCCACTAGGGTCACCAGGAGCTGAAGTTAACCCCTCTCTTATAAATTCTCCATCTTGAATTGGATTAGGCCCAAAAGGAACAGGGATGTGCCCCTCTCCCTAAAGGGAGGGGGCACCCAAAGGGTGTAGTCACCCCTAGGGGACAGTATCCATTGGCTACTGCCCCCAACCTTAGTTGCGTCCTTAAATTTAGTATTTAAGGGCTCCCCTGAACCTTTTACCTCGGATTCAATGACTTAAGAAGGACCGAAGAGCTGTGCAGCAGTGGAGAAGACGACAACTGACTTGGCCACAGCCCTACCGCCCTGTCTCCTCCTCCAGGGACCCTGCTTCAAGAAATCGGCGTGGCCCGCAGCCAGCAACCTCAAGAACACCGGAGGACCTGTGCTATCTTCGACAAAGACTCTTGTCTCCTATGGACACTGGATTTGTCCAGCCAAGAAACAAACTACAAGCCTCCGGATCTAGGCGGATCTGCAACACTCTGCACCTGATGCTCACAAATCGAGACCAGGTGGTCCACCGACCCAGTGATGTCTCCCCAGCGATCCTGACCTGAGATCCGGCGTTGGCCAACCTCTCCTTATCTTCCCCTCAATGCCTGCAGCCTCAACCTGAAGGGTCCCCCCGACCGGATCTGGTGAGAAAACTCGACTCCAAAACCCACCCCTGCGCCCGCAGCCCCCCGGCTGTGGTGTGCCCAACTGATGGTGTCCAGGCATCCCCCTACTATCCAACTTACCTCTCCAGTTATGGGAATCCATCAGCCAGAACCGAGCCTGCAGCCTTTGTCCCCAACCGAGGATCTCCATTGACTTGGTTCACCAACGAACTCAAGGAATCCAAGAAGAACTGCCGCACTCTCGAGAAAACCTGGCGACTCGACCAGACCACAGACAACAGGACCGCCCTCAAGCACGCCACCCGCAAACACCACCAGCTGATCCGTGCCACCAAGAAGTCGGCACTCAAAGAACGACTGGACAACAACGCCCATGACAGCAAGGAACTTTTCAGCATCGTCAAAGAGTTCTCCAACCCCAGCGCCGGAAACAACGACATCACCCCCTCGCAAGACCTCTGCAACTCACTCTCCGCGTTCTTCCACCGCAAGATCACCGACATACACAACAGCTTCAACGCACAAACAACGCACCCTACCGCCGAACCAATGCCCGCCACCACCACCTCTGCAACTGGACCCCGATCAACACCGAAGACACCACCCGCACGATGAACTCCATCCACTCCGGATCACCAACCGACCCCTGCCCACCCACGTCTTCAACAAAGCCGACGCCACCATCGCACCCCATCTCCGGGACATCATCAACTCCTCCTTCCGCACCGCCACCTTCCCGGAGAGCTGGAAGCACGCCCGAGCTTACCGCCCTCCTGAAGAAACCAACGGCGGACCCCACCGACCTCAAGAACTACCGCCCCATCTCGCTCCTTCCGTTTCCGGCCAAAGTCATCGAGAAGACCGTCAACAGACAGCTTGCCGCCTTCCTCGAGACGAATGGATCCCTCGACCCCTCGCAGTCCGGGTTTCGGGCCAACCACAGCACCGAGACCGCCCTTATCGCAGCCACCGACGACATCAGAACCCTAACCGACAACGGGGAAACAGCTGCCCTCATCCTCCTGGACCTCTCCGCGGCGTTCGACACCGTCTGCCACCGCACCCTAGTGAAGCGCCTCAGCAACATCGGAATCCGAGAGAAAGCACTGGAATGGATCATCTCGTTCCTCGCCGGAAGAACCCAGAGAGTCCGCCTCTCCCCGTTCAGATCCGAAGCCACCGAAGTCATCTGCGGCGTTCCACAAGGATCCTCCACTCAGCCCGACCCTCTTCAACGTCTACATGAGCCCCCTCGCAGCCATCGCACGCCGACACAACCTCAACATCATCTCCTACGCCGACGACACCCAGCTGATCCTCTCCCTCACCAACGACCCCACTACCGCCAGAGCCAACCTGCACGACGGGATGAGAGACGTCGCCGACTGGATGAGGAACAGCCGCCTTAAACTGAACTCAGACAAGACGGAAGTCCTCATCCTGGGCTCATCACCCTCCGCCTGGGACGACTCCTGGTGGCCCCCGGCCCTGGGCACCGCACCCAAGCCAACGGACCACGCACGCAACCTGGGCTTCATCCTGGACTCCTCCCTATCAATGACCAAACAAGTCAACGCCGTCTCATCTTCATGCTTCAACACCCTGCGCATGCTCCGCAAGATCTTCAGATGGATCCCCACTGAAACCAGGAAGACCGTCACCCAGGCACTCGTCACCAGCCGACTGGACTATGGGAACACCCTCTACGCCGGAACCACAGCCAAACTTCAAAAGAGACTCCAGCGCATCCAGAACGCCTCCGCACGACTCATCCTGGACATCCCCGACACAGCCACATCACCGTACACCTGAAAGACCTGCACTGGCTCCCCGTCAGCAAGAGAATCACGTTCAGACTCCTCACCCACGCACACAAGGCCCTCCACGACCTGGGCCCAAAGTACCTCAACGACCGCATGTCCTTCTACACGCCCACACGCCAGCTACGATCAACCAGCCACGCCCTCGCCACCGTACCACGCATCCGCAGAACCACCGCCGGAGGAAGATCCTTCTCCTACCTGGCGGCCAAGACCTGGAACTCCCTCCCCACTCACCTTCGGCGAACCCAGGACCATCTCGCCTTCAGGAAGCAGCTCAAGACCTGGCTGTTCGAGCAGTAACTTACCCCCTCCCCCAGCGCCTTGAGACCCTCCCGGGTGAGTAGCGCGCTCTATAAATGCCGTGATTGATTGATTGATTGACCCCTGACGCCTTCTTTGCACTCTGCACCCGGCCGCCCCTCCCCTGCTGGTGGTGCAGTCTCAGTGCTCTTTGGTGGCCCCACCAGTGCTGATCTTAACCCCCAGGGCCTGTTTCCCTGACCCACAGGTACTTGCCTGTAACCGGTGCCTCTTCGAGGTACCCCCAGCCTCCATAGGGTAACATTGGACCTAGTGACCTCTGCACCCGGACGCCCCAGTGTCACTGGTGGTGCAGCACCTTTTTTGGTCAGACCCTGGCCAGTGTTGACCACAACCCCCGGAGACTAAACTTGAGAACCGCTTACTTACCTGTCAATCAATCAATCCGGTGGCTTGTAAAGCGTGACTACTCACCCGTAAGGGTCTCAAGGTGTGAGGAGAGGGGCTGCTGGCCCGTCGAAGGCACTGTGGTTCAGTCGAAGAGCCAGGTCTTGTGGTCCTTCCTGAATTGAGGCAGTGACCATGATTGCCTTAGGTGGAGAGGCAGGGTGTTCCAGGTCTTTGCTGCGAGGTAGGAGAAGGATCTTCCTCCGGCTGTGATCTTGCAGATACGTGGGACGGTAGCCAGGGCCCGTTGGGTGGCGTGGTGGTCTCTGGAGTGTGCGTGGAATGCGAGGCAGTGATTGGGGTATGCAGGTCCCACGTCGTGTAGGGCTTTGTAGGCGTGTGTGAGGAGCTTGAAGGTGATTCTTTTGTTGAATGGGAGTCAGTGGAGGTCTTTCAGGTGGCTGGTGATGTGGCTGCGGCGGGGGGTGTTGAGGATGAGTTTAGCGGAGGTGTTCTGAATGTTCTACAGTTTCTTGAGGAGTTTGTTATGCCGGCGTAGAGTGCATTGCCGTAGTCAATTCTGCTGCTGATGAGTGTGTGGGTAAACATCTTTCTGGACTCGGTGGAGATCCACTTGAAGATTTTTCGAAGCAGGAATAGCGTGTGGATGCTGGATGGTGAGACTGCGTTGATCTTGGCAGTTCATGGTGAAAGAGGAGTCCAGGATGATGCAGAGGTTTGGTGCGTAGTCAGTAGGTGTGGGGGGGGTTTCCAAGTGCTGCGGGCCACCAGGAGTAGTCCCAGGCGGAGCGGGTGGATCCCACGAAGAGGACTTCAGTCTTTTCTGAGTTGAGCTTGAGGCAGCTGTTCTTCAACCAGTTGACAACAGCCTTCATTCCTTCTTGGAAGTTGTTCTTGGCGACTGTGGGTTCATTGGTGAGGGAGGGAATCAGCTGGGTGTCGTCAGCGTAGGAGACTATGTTGAGTCAGTGGTTCCTGGCGATGGCTGCGAGCGGGTCCATGTAGATATTGAAGAGAGTGGGGCTCAGGGAAGAGCTCTGAGGCACTTCGCAGCTGATCTTTGTGGGTTCCGAGTGGAACAGTGGTAGTCTGACTCTCTGTTTTCGGCCAGTGAAGAAGGAGCGGATCCATTCCAGGGCTTTGTCGCGGATGTGGGCGTCGTGGAGTCTTGTGCATAGGATGCGGTGAGAGACTGTATCGAAGGCGACTGAGAGTTCCAGTAGGATGAGGGCTGCAGTTTCTCCTCAGTTGAGGAGGGTGTGGACGTCGTCTGTGGCAGCGAAGAGGGCTGTCTTGGTGCTGTGGTTGCTTCAGAAGCTGGATTGTGAGAGGTCCAGGATGTTGTTTGCTTTGATGAACTCGGAAAGTTGGGCGTTGATGGCCTTCTCGATGACCTTGACTGGGCAGGGAAGAAGAGAGATGGGGCTGAAGTTCTTGAGGTCCGTCGGGTCAGCAGAGGGTTTCTTCAGCAAGTGGTTGATCTCTGCGTGATTCCAGTCTTCCAGGAAGGTGACCGAGTTGATGGAGCAGTTGATGGTGTGGCAGAGTTCGGGGTGATGGTGGTGCCGGCTCTGTTGAAGATGTGGTGCAGGCAGGGGTCCGAGGGTGCGCCGGAGTGGATGCTCTTCATGATCTTGAGGGTCTCGTCAGCGGTGAGGAGTCCAGCTGAGTAAGGTCTGTTGGGGTCCGGTGTTATAGGATGCGGTGGCTGCAGGTGTGGTTTGAGGGTCTTGGGTATCGAGCCTGTCTAAGCTGTCGTATATCTACTTAATCTTGCGGAGAAAGTAGGTGCAGAGTTTGTTGCAGAGGCCTTGGGAGGGTGGGATGTCTGCTGTCTCTGTGCTGGGTTTGGCGAATTCTTTGACCACGGCGAAAAGTTCTTTTCTATTGAGTGCATTGGTTTTGATCCTTTCTTGTAGGGCCGCTTTCTTTGTTCTGATGAGGTGGTGGTGTGCGGTGACAGCGGTCTTGAAGGCTGAGTGGTCTTCCGGGGTCTTGCTGCTGCGCCATCTCTTTTCGAGCCGTCTACAGTTGCGTCTGAAGGGGCGGGAGAGAACCAGCTGGCTTTCTTAGAGTGTTGCTTGCTTGGAACTTTCTTCAGGGGAGCGAGAGTGTTGTCGCAGTCGTAGATCTATCGGCGGAGTTTGCGTGCTGTGGTATTAGCGTCCGTGGATGTCGGTGGATGGGTTTTGCTGAGGGAGGTGGTGAGCTGTTCTTCGGTGACCTTATTCCAACTTCTGCGAGGGTAGCGGGGCGCGTGGTGGTGTACGGTGGGTTTGGTGAAGGAGGAGTGGAAGCAGCGGTGGTCAGTCCACAGGAGCTCGATGGTGTGGCTGAAGGTAATGTTGTCGTTGGCAGAGAAGATGGGGTCAAGCGTGTGTCCTGCTGAGTAAGTTACTTACCTGTCTTTTTCCCATAGGATTGCATTGGTCTCTTACTGTATTGTACTAAGTGTGATCCTAAAACAAAGTATCTCTGACTGTACTAAAAAGCATTTCATACACCTGCAAAGCATTGATTGATGCTATATGTAGGGAAGTAGGATCTGCTTTCATGGTTACCCCCACTTTTTGCTGGTGCAGTATCTTTTTTTGACCGGTCTGACTGGGATCCTGCTAATCAGGACCCCAGTCACTGTGCTTCCTCCCTAAATTTGACATGGTAAGTACTTCTGTACCTCCACAATTGGCTACTGGTGTACCCCTATAAGTCTTTAGTATGTGGTACCTAGGGCATAGGTACAGCAGGTGTCTCCCATGGGCTGCAGCATGTGTTGTGCCACCCATGAGAGACCACTCAAACTGAGACTTCAGGCCTGCCATTGCAGACTGTGTAAGCTGGTACTAGCACTACTTACAACAGATATAAGTTTTCTTATATCTGAGGGTGCTGGGTTATAAGTGTGTGGTTGCCCCTGCATGAGCAGGACAGCCCTACAAACCTTGGAGTCGATTCTCCAAGCTTTTTAAGTGCGGTTAGCCATTTTGATAACACATAGCGGCCATCTGTCATTACGCAATGGCTAACTTTAAAATGGCTGTGCCGAACCTGGGCATGTTTGGTATCAAACATGTTGGAATCATACCCCAACACCATTACCGGTGTTGGAGGTATAATTCCATGCACTGGGGGGCTCCTCCGGGAAGCCCTCAGTACTACCGGTAACAGCCTTCCAGGGTCTGACAGCAAGCTAGTGCTGCTGTCTTCCCCAGATATGATTCTGCCCTTCTGCTGCTGAGCTGAGCTCGAGCAGGGGAAGGTGGAACAATAGGTTTCCGGTCACAGGGAGGTATGATCACCTCCCAGACAGTACTTAGTGTATCTGAAAGAAACACATAGTGATAGATTCCTTACCTTAGAATATCCCCAGGCGTCAGACTGGATCCGGAAAGTTTTCGTCAGCAGTACCCCTGCGCGTCGGTAGGTGGCGTCGTGGTCGCCGAGATGACGTCGTGGGCACTACTTGGACGCCGCCCACGCGCGCTGACGTCAGTTCTTTCTTTTTCCGCGCCAGCAAGCGCAGATCCGGGAAGAGCAGGAACCCCCAGTCAATTTTTGACTGACTTTTTGAGACTTTTGTCTCCATTTTTTCATCGAGTCTTCGACTCCGACGGTGCAGTTAGGATGCCCGGTTTCAAGTCCTGCGGGGATTGTCACCGCATGATGTCGGTGATGGACCCGCACCGTGTGTGTCTTTTCTGCCTGGGACGCGACCACAACCCCAAGTCGTGTTCCGACTGCCGGGCCATGGCGCCGAAGACTTTGCGGGAGCGGTCCAGAAAGTTGCTGGAAGCCAGGCAGTCGGCTCCGCGCCGTTCCAAGTCCCGGTCCAGAGGGGGGGTCGAGGGACCGTGCGCGTAGTCATCACCATCGATCTTCGGGATCCAAGTCTTCGCACTCGGGGTCAGGTAAGGCGAAGCACAAGAAGTCGAAGAAACGCCATCCTTCTCCGACTTCCCCTCACCGGTCGCGCGACGCGGCTGAGAGTATGGGTGGTGCCACCCCCGCGGCTCCGGCGCAGTCCATGGAGTCGCCGCCCGACCCGCCCTTCCCGGGGTCGTCGGCGTCTCCGGCCCAGATACAGGTGTTCCTGTCGGCCATGGCTCGCCTCTTTGGGCAAAAACAACAGTTGATGGACAGAATGCAGAACAATGTCATACATTCACCCCAGTACAGAGATCTGGGCCTAAATCCATCGTTTTTTGCTCACCATGCCATTCCAGTTTGAACCCAGCCATATGCAAATCAGTCTTGACCCTGTGCCTCATGGGAACAGTCCAGCCCGAACTGCCAAGCCAGGTCCTCCCTGGACTGGAAACAAGCATCCTAGGACCGGTTTCGGGGTTTCACCCCGCTTCAGCCAGGATAGCTTGATTCCAGTGGCATGGCGAGCACGTCTGGGCATACCCATCCCACTTAGGGCGAAAAGTGTTACAGCAAACAAATGATGACTGATTTGCATATGGCTGGGTTCAAACTGGAATGGCATAGTGAGCAAAAAAACGATGGATTTAGGCCCAGATCTCTGTACTGGGGTGAATGTATGACATTGTTCTGCATTCTGTCCATCAACTGTTGTTTTTGCATTTGTCACCCGAGTGGGACGGGTATGCCCAGACGTGGGTCCCGTGCTCTCCAGGCCACTGGAATCAAGCTATCCTGGCTGAAGAGGGGTGAAACCCCGAAACCGGTCCTAGGATGCTTGTTTCCAGTCCAGGGAGGACCTGGCTTGGCAGTTCGGGCTGGACTGTTCCCATGAGGCACAGGGTCAAGACTGATTTGCATATGGCTGGGTTCAAGCTTGAATGGCATGGTGAGCAAAACAACGATGGATTTAGGCCCAGATCTCTGTACTGGGGTGAATGTATGACATTGTTCTGCATTCTGTCCATCAACTGTTGTTTTTGCAAGCGGGCGATCAGGCTTGCACTAAAGGCATTCCTTCCCTCTGTCAAGGGGAGAGTAGTGCAGGTGTTCACAGACAACACCACCGCCATGTGGTACTGCAACAAACAAGGCAGGGTGGGGTCGTGGACCCTCTGTCAGGAGGCTCTGCGTCTCTGGACATGGCTGGAACATCAGGGCATGTCCCTGGTGGTTCAACACCTGGCAGGTTCTCTGAACGCCAGGGCGGACGAACTCAGCCGCAGGTGCATGCTCGATCACTAATGGCGTCTTCACTCGGAGGTGGCGCATGGTCTCTTTCAGCAGTGGGGAGAGCCTTGGTTAGATCTATTCGCCACCGAAGAGAACGCGCAATGTCATCAGTTCTGCGCGTTGGAATTTCCAAGGCGGCACTCGCTCGGCGACGCTTTTCGTCGCGAGTGGAGTTGCGGTCTGTTGTACGCCTTTCCGCCTATACCACTTCTGCCCAGAGTGCTGAAGAAGATCAGGCGCGACCGGGCCCAAGTCATTCTTGTGGCTCCGGACTGGGCTCGAAGAGTATGGTATCCCGAGCTACTCAGGATGAGCATGGATCCCCCGATCCGACTGCCTCTTCGGGAGGATCTTCTGTCGCAGCAGCAGGGGACGGTCCGCCACCCGAATCTGTCCAGCCTCCACTTCTTTGCGTGGAGATTGAGCGGCGGCAGTTGATTCCCTTCGACTTGCTTCCTGAAGTTTGTGACGTTATTCTGGCAGCCAGGCGTCCCTCTACGAAAGTGGTATACACCTGCAGGTGGAACAAATTTGTGGCATGGTGCACAGCAAAGGCTGTGGATCCCCTTTCTGCCCCTCTTTCTGAAGTACTACTGTTCCTTCTTTCTTTGGCCCAGCAGGGCTCTGCCCTGGGCACTATCAAGGGCTACCTTTCTGCTATTTCGGCCTTTCTCAGGCTCCCTGATCAGCCCTCTCTTTTCAAGTCCCCTGTTGGAAATAGATTTCTCAAAGGCATTACACACCTTTTTCCTCCTATTCCTTTCGTGATGCCTCAGTGGGACTTGAATCTGGTTCTGACATACTTGATGTGCGCTCCCTTTGAGCCCCTTCACAACTGTCCTCTTCGTCTTTTAACGTTAAAGACTGCCTTCCTGGTGGCCATCACTTCCGCCAGGCGGGTGAGTGAGCTCCAGGCTCTTTCTTGTAAGCCTCCTTTCCTTTCAGTCCATCCGGACAAAGTTGTGCTCAGGCCCCGTCCTTCCTTTTTGCCAAAAGTGGTTACGGCCTTTCACATTGGGCAGACTATTACCTTGCCCACCTTCTTTCCGCCTCCGCATCCTTCCAGAGAGGAAGAGCGGCTCCACCGTCTGGACCCAAAACGTGCGCTCTCTTTTTTATCTCAAACGCACACAGCAGTTCCGGGTGGACGACCAGATTTTTGTTGGCTACGTTGGCACCAAGAAAGGTTGGGCGGTCCATAAGAGAACAATCTCCCGCTGGGTTGTCTTATGTATCAAAGCCTGCTACTCTTTGGCTAAAAAAGAACCTCCGGTGGGGCTGCGTGCTCATTCCACCAGAGCTACGGCAGCCACTACTGCATTGGGACGTGGTGTCCCCCTGCAAGACATATGTCGGGCAGCCACGTGGGCCTCGCTGCACACGTTTACCAAACATTATTGCCTAGACAGCCAAGTCCGGAGAGACTGCTTCTTTGGCCGTTCTGTTCTCCATGACTTTCTGGTGTGATCTTAGTTCGCAGACACACCTCCGGGGTTGGTATTGCTCGGGTATCTATTCTAAGGTAAGGAATCTATCACTATGTGTTTCTTTCAGATGGACAAGTTACTTACCTTCGATAACGATATATCTGTAAGAAACATTAGTAGTGATAGATTCCTTACCGCCCCACCCATCCTCCCCGTTCTGCGAACTGATTTCTAGGGTTACGGTCATCCCTTTCAGGGCCCTAGTTTCAATGCACCAGTGGTCAGTATCTTGCATGGCTCTGCGTTCCTGGCGCGGAAAGTCGTGTACAGAACTGACGTCAGCGCACGTGGGCGGCGTCTAAGTAGCGCCCGCAACGTCATCTCGGCGACCACGACGCCAACGACGGACGCGGAGCCGCACGACGCCACCTACTGACGTGCAGGGATACTGCTGACGAAAACTTTCCGGATCCAGTCTGACGTCTGGGGATATTCTAAGGTAAGGAATCTATCACTACTAATGTTTCTTACAGATATATCGTTACCGAAGGTAAGTAACTTGTCCATTGGGATGGGGTGGGGGTGCTTGCCAGCACCACCAGACTGCTTTGAAAGGAATATTTGGTGCCCTCCTTGCATACTCCAGTTTGAGCCAGTTCAGGGAGCCCTTGGCTCCCACTTTGGCGCAAAACTGGACAAAGGACATGGGAGGTTCCTCCCCTCTGTCCAGCCCCACCTCTGGGAGGGACTCCTGAGTCGTCCTAACCCCTTTCCTAGCATATTTAAGGGCTTACCTGTGGGTGGGTCCTCAGATTCATTGTGGTAAAAGACTCAAGTCTGAAACCACGTCACTCTTCGACCGTCTGGACACTTGGACTTCGCCCGGAACCGAAATTGCATCACGGAAGACTCCTGCTGCTCCTGTTCTCACTATTCTGCAAGTCGTCTTCGTCGTCTGCACTTCATCCAGGACCTTCAAGAGACCTGTGGGCGCGAAGGACACCGAAGTAATCTCCGTTGGAGTAAAGGAGTCACTCCCCTGCATCTGCAGACACCGCAACGAAGCTGACCGATCTGCTGCTCCTGACGTCCCACGGACTGCGAAAGGCTCAGCAACACAGGTGGTGATTCTGCAACTCCCTCGAAGCCTGACCTGTCCTCTCTGCAATTTTGAGGCCAGTATCCCTCGTCAGCACTGCTGGGACTGAACCCCTGTGCACTGTGTCGACTTACCGTTGCCAAGGCTTGTTGGCTCTGCACTCCAGAGATCTTCGGGCTGCAAGAAGCTCCAGCTTCCAGTACCTCTTCTTGCAAAGATCAGCATCCTCACTGCATCCTCTGCACCGTGGGCCTTCATCTTTGGTGAGCTGCTCGAGGTCCTCTTGCGACTCCTGTGCCCAAGGCCTGTGGGTCCTCTCAAGGGTCTTCTCCTGCTTCAATGGGCTCCCCTGCTTGCTCGGGCCTGCTGTGAGTCTACTGCTTGTGGTGAGTACCTTGGACCTTGCTGGTTCCAACGTTGCCCCTTCTTCGGCCTCCATACCTGTTGCAGCTGCCAAGGCTTGTTGCAGCTGCCAAGGCTTGTTGGTGCTCCCACTGGACACCGAACCCCTGGTTCTTGACTTTAGACGTGGGACAGCTTGTGCACGGCTCCTGGTCTTCCTCAGCATCGCCAAGTCCTCACAGCTGCAGCGATAAGGTCACCATCAACTCGTTTGAACCGTCTGTCATCGATGGGCATTGCTCTTCCGTGCCTCCTGATCACCTCCAAGTGGCATACACTCTGTCCCCTCTACTTGCCGGTTCTTCGCTTTAAGAAACCACCCTTGGATTCCACGGACTCTTGCACCGTCTTCGCCAGTGGCATCTTTACTGAAGTCCTCCATTGTGGTCTACGGCGGTTTCCGACGTCACTTCGCACCTATGCACCTGGCTTCCCTGGTGTAGGTATCCTGGTTCGTGGGGTGACTCTCCAACCTTCTGTCTTCCACGGGGTTTCTTCAGGGTCCCATGGGAAGGGTCCTTCTCAGGGGTGGCTCCTCCATCAGGGCGGAGGGGCGTCGCCCCACTGCTTTTCTCGCAGTGCGAGAAGCAGAAACATAAAATGGTAAAACTACCATTTTATGTTTCTGCTTCTCGCACTGTGAGAAAGCAGAAGTGCCTGGTTGGGGGCGGGCGGGTTGGCGGTTCTGCTCGAGGGCAGGGGGGGAGTGGCTTGCCCACTGTTGTGGGCCCTGACTGTTTGGTCGGCCCTCTGGGGCCGACCAAACAGTCATGCGCACTCTCCCTTTTTCTCTATGTAGGCTGCGTGTAACCTACATAGAGAAAATGGCCTCCCTACAGGCACCCGGCTGGGCGCCGTCTGCACCAATCACAACGCTGTCATTGCAGCGTTGTGATTGGCTTAGAGGAGGGGAGGGAGGCTGTCTGTGGAGAACGCAGACCCGGCCAGGAGCTGAGGCGGCAGCGCGTGACCCGGTGAAAGGTAAGTTTTTTTTAATTGTAATTACCGTCCCGCAAAGTGAACCCCCGCGACGCCCTCCCCACCTGCCCGTCATGCCGGCCGCGACTGCCCGTCAGTGAGTTCAGAGGGAACGTTTTTAAAGTTTTCTCAGTTCTCATTGCACTTTGGCAACTATGGTGACCTTCTGATGTGACAAACGGCACTAGTTCTCTGAGGCTCCAGCTTATACCTCGAGATTAAAATCCATCTTCACAATGCGTCCTTTCTTAAACGGTGACACAAAACGAATAACCGTGTCAAATTAGTTCATGCAATTCGTGATAAATGAGCTAACTTCATTTTCAAAATTATAGATTCATATGTAATAATGGCGGGGCGGTCACCTACCTTAGATGTCCTTTTGCCGAATGACTCTCAAGCATAAAAGGATGGAGTTTGATCTCGCGTTTTTATGCTATCAGGTTTTTATCAGGTCAAAGTCTTGCACTTCCACCTTCTGGGCATCTCTCGTATTCATAGCTGCCAAGTTTTCAGTATGGCAATTCGATGTTATTAGTGCGCCGGTAACTTGCGGTAAGTTGGCAAACAAGGCGCACTTGTTGGGACACACAACGGGTCTAATTATCAGCGAGGCAACCAAGTGAGCGGAAGATGACATAACTTTGTCGGAAAATCCATCCTCAAGTACAGTCGCTGATAAATGACTGTAATAATGTTGATTGAATGAAGGTTATTGATCGGGCCTGTTCGAAATAGTAAGGATGTGCGCGTTAAGATAAGACCACTGTGCACCGCTGCTGAAAGGAGACGCTTTTTGTTCACAGTTTGCTCTGCGCACCCTATTCACGGATTCTAAAATCAATGTTGCCATTGTTGGCCAAAACAGCACACAGCAGAATGGGACAATGAAAATAATTCAAAGACACAGATAGTTCGCTGATACATACAGATTTGATTATATGAAACATTGGGTTGCAGTTGGGGAAGAAAGGGCGGCCTGTTCCAGGACGGCATAATGGTGCTTCGAACCGGACCGTCAAGAGCATGAAACCCCAGTGCAATAATTCCGGCCTGCGATTCGAAAAATGTTTTGTATGCCTGCCTCCACGTTTGCAAATACCGCCACGTTCCCCAGCTGCCACCCAAAGATTGTTAGCGTAGGAATGTTTTCCACTCGGAGAAGAACAGCAGCTTAAAAAAAAGAAATTGTTAGGCACGTACATAAGCTTTGCTGTATATGGGCAAATGATAACATCAGCATACGCAAAGATTGTCCTCTGTAGCTCATAAAAATTGGCAATTTCTTAAATGATAAATAATTCAATCGTATTGCTTTATTAACCTTCCTGCTTCCTCAAATTTGCTTGAAAATGCACCATTTGTCCACTCTTTTTACCTTTTCTCGGGGGGGGGGAGGAGGGAACCAACAAGGACCCCCCGTAGGTTGTTCGGGCTCGCTCGCTAGGCTCGCTCGCCGCAGTGCGTACAACAATATTTTTACGCCGCACTTTGAAATGTCACCAGCCGCCACTGGTCCTTCTTCTTCAAAACTGCAACTGCGACTTTCCGGTTGACTTCTATTGAGTACGCGGCTGTGTTTCCACTCTGCACACAGCCTCCATGGGGTTCCTGGATACTCACTTTAGGTGGTTCCTTGGGTCCCCAGCTCTTCTGAGTCTCCTGGTCCAAGTGCCGACTTTGGTCACAGTTCGCATTCCACATTTTTCGTATATAGTTTGGTCTCCCCCTGGAGACACCTGTGTATTGTGCTTACTTACCTATTTGCAATTGAAGTATTTTTGTGTATTTATGTTGATATCTCCGGGTAGGAGCTATACCAATGTGTTAGTGAGTGTTGTGTAATAAATAGAGCTGTTTTATATATACACGTGTTGTGTAATAAATAGAACTGTTTTATATATACACTGTGTGGTTCTTTTTCGTTTAACCTACACTACATTATTAGATCTGGTAAAACAAGCTTCTTAACACTGCTTCTGGATAAGCCTGAAGGCTGCTCTCCACAGCTACCACTTAGAGCTTTCTATGGTTGTCTAAGACCACTGAAATCACCATAAAGGTTGAATGGATTAGTGAAAGGTGCTTCACTTAAATAAGTGTGTCCCATATACTAAGCCAACCTCCTACACTATACAAATCTATTGCCAGTATTTGAAAGTATTGCAATTGAAAAGTACTTACTTGTAGCTGAGTTCAACTTGGTTCCTAGAAATAAAAGTAATTAAAGTCATATTTTTCTACAAACCATTGGCCTGGAGTCATTGAGTGTGTGTTCCCGCCTTGTATGAGTATGTACACCAAATGCATTCACACTACTCTCTGATAAGCCTAACAGTTCAGCCTAGCTACCACTAAATTGAGAGTAAGGTATTATTTACTTTAACCTCTGCCATACCTCTGTGGACTCAATGGACTCTGTGCACACTATACCTCTTTTTGATATAGTATATACAGAGCCAGTATCCTACATTGCCATCCTAATAAATAGCAGCAGCAGTGTGTATGAACCGTCATAATATATTTAAAGTAGGTTGTTGAACAAGGTGTAGACCACTTCTATCTAGTCTTGTGTAAGAGCCAAATTGAGCGTCAGCGCACACTTTGTCTTAGTTCATGGCGGTTCAAATATCTAAGGCGTCCTTCTACTAAGTCTGTTTGCGTCTGCCACTGTGTCAAGTTCGTAGCCTGGTGTGCCACCCACAAAACTGATCCATTGCAGCCAAACTTTTGAATGTCTTAATGTTTGTTTTATCTCTGACCCAGTAAGGGCTTTCATTGGGCACTGTTAAAGGTAATCTTTCAGCCTTTTTACATTTACTTGACCAACCATCCCTGCTGTAATCACTTGTGATGAGATTTTTGAAATGTTTGACTCCATTATTTCTTCCAAAACCCTTTGTGATGCCACAGTGGGATTTTAATTTATTTGTACACCATATATTATATATTATAATTTATGTGTACACCATTCAAACCCATGCACAGCTCTCCATCAGGTCTACTGACTTTGAAGACTGTTTCTGTTCGCTGTGACCTCAACTTGTTAAATGAGCAAACCTCAAGCTCTCTCGGTGAGCCACCTTTCTTTCAAATTAGTCCTGTGGACAAAGGCTGCCTTTTTGCCTAACATTATGGCTTTTCATGTTGGACAGTCCTACACTCTTCCAACATTGTTTACCTCTCTCCACCCTTCGAAGGAGAGACTCCATTGGCTGGACTTCAAAAGAGACGCAAATTGTTACATCAATCGCAACAAAGCAGATTGGGTAAATTATCAGCTTTTTATGGGGTTGTCTGAGGACAAAGAAAGGGAAGGCAGTTCAGAACATGGCTCTGTTAAAGTGGATATCTGAAAGAGACACGTTAGTGATAGATTCCTTACCTTAGAATATCCCCAGGCGTCAGGCTGGATCCGGAAAAGTTTTGCGTAGCAGTACCCTTGCGCGTCGGTAGGTGGCGTCGTGCGGCTCCGCGTCCGTCGTCGGCGTCGTGATCGCCGGGATGACGTCGCGGGCAGTACTTAGACGCCGCCCCTGCGCGCTGACGTCAGTTCTTCTTTTCCGCGCCAGTAAGCGCAGATCCGGGAAGAGCAGTGCCCTGGTCAATTTTTGACCATACTTTTTGGTGATTTTTTCACTGTCTTTTTCCACCATTCAGGTGTCGTAGGGATGCCCGGCTTCAAGCGATGCGGCGCCTGTGCGCGGATGATGTCCGTCACCGACCCGCATTGGGAGTGTCTCTTCTGCCTCGGCCGAGGCCACGACACCGAGTCTTGTCCCGAATGCCAGGCCCTCAACCCGAAGGCTTTGCGAGAGCGGTCTCGAAAGCTCCTCGAGGCCCGGCATTCGGCTCCGCGGAAGCCCCGGTCGCGTGAGAGGTCCAGGGGTCGCTCGCGGAGTGCACACCGGTCGTCGGCGTCGAAGTCTTCTTCGTCCGGTAAGTCTCGACACAAGAAGTCCAAGAAGCATCGTCGCTCTCGGACTTCGCCTCGCCGATCTCGCGACTCGGCTGAGGCCCCTCCCGGCACCGTCCCCGCCCCCGCGGCCCCGGACTTGCCTGTGGAGTCGCCCCCGTCATACCCGCCCTTCCCGGGTTCGGGGCGGATCCGGCCAAGGTACAGGAGTTCCTGTCGGCCATGGCCCGCCTCTTCGGGCCTTCAGGCCCCTCCGGTGCGCCTTCGGGCCCCGCGGGCCCTGATGGGGTTGATCCGGCGTCACCGGCGGCTCCGGCCCCGGCGTCGCCCGAGCCTCCAGCCTCGATCCCGGCTCCGGCCCCGGCCTCGATCCCGGCTCCACAACTCCCATCGACGCCGGTCGACCTCACGACACCTCCGCCGGCGCCGATGTCTCCGGTGCCGTTCTCGACGCCGCCCTGGGCTCCGGGCGGCGTCGTCCCCAGTTCCTTCCGGCTCCGGACATGGTCCCGGAGCGACGTCGCTCGACGCCGGCTCCGGCGCCGATGGGACCTTGGGTCCCAAATGTCCCTCCTCCTCCTTATTTTGAACCAGAGGAGGACCAGGAGGACTGGGAGGGGTCTGATGACCCTCTAACACGCAACTGTCAGTATGATGAGGACTGGACAGAGAGTCTAGGGGAGGCCAGTGGTCTGGATACTTCTCCTGACACTGGCATGCTGTCTCCTCCCGTGGCTACGGAGGAGGGGGCCAATTTTGGTACGGTGTTGCGTAGGGCTGCTGGGGCCTTACGTCTCCAGCTCCCTACTTTGACGGTCAAGACTAACATCTTGACAGAGGTGCTTCAGCCGGCAGCCTCCTCTGCGGAGACTGTGCTGCCGTTTAACGACGCCCTCACGGACGTTCTTTTGGGCGCCTGGTCCAAGCCCAACACAGGGGCTCCTGTGGATCGGAACGTGTCACGACGCCATCGCCCCGCTCCGGGCGACCCCTGTTTCTTTCTGTCCACCCCACTCCTGAGAGCTTGGTTGTCCAAGCCTCCGCTTCCCAAACCGCCTTCCCTACCGCTCCTCCGGATAGGGAATCCAAACGCCTGGATCAGTTTGGGAAGAAAGGTTTTTCTTCCTCCAGTGCTGGCTTGCGGTCCGTTAACACCGCTTGTCTTTTGGGCCGATATACCCACTCCCTGTGGAATTCGGTGGCGGATGTTTTGCCCCAGTGCCCTGAGGAGGTCCAGGCACTGCTTTCCCGCGCCATTGCGGAAGGAAGGGATGCGGCCAAATACACTATCCGTTGTGGCCTTGACACCGCCGACTCGCTGGGCAGGTCGATTGCAACGACGGTGGCGCTCCGGCGCCACGCCTGGCTGAGAACCACTGGTTTTTCAGGGGATGTCCAGAATACTCTCATGGACATGCCCTTTGATGGAGTCGGTCTTTTTGGGTCCAAAGCAGACCATGCGTTGGAGCGCTTTAAGGACTCACGGGCTACTGCAAAGTCCCTGGGCCTTTCTGCTACACGCCCTCCGCTGCCTTCTGCTTTTCGCCCCTATCGTGGCCACGGTAGGGGCGCCCCTTCACGTCAGCAGCCCAGCCACCGGCCCGCGCAGCAGGCGTCTTCGCGTGGCCGAGGGCGTGGATTCCGCCGTGGCGGATCGGGCAACCAGCGTGCGGGTCAGGCCACCACCTCCAACCCGTCCGCGGCCTCCAAGCCCTCCTAGTCCCTCCTTTCAGGTGCACGGCACGCCAGTAGGGGGCAGGGTCCGCCATCACCTTCCCCACTGGCGCACCATCACCTCGGACAGGTGGGTCTTGGACATTGTCCGAAGGGGCTACTCCCTCCCCTTCGAGACCACCCCCCAGCCATGCCACCTCAATTCCACCGCATGTCAGGGGATCACTTGGTGCTTCTACGGAAGGAAGTCACGGCCCTCTTGGCCAAGAGGGCCATCGAGCATGTTCCGACCCCAGAAGTAGGGCGTGGTTGCTACTCCCACTACTTTCTGGTGCCCAAAAAGGACAAGGAGGACATGCGTCCTATCTTGGACCTCCGGAACGTCAATCGCTTTCTCCGGAAGGAGAAGTTCAAGATGCTCACCCTAGCTCAGGTCTTGACTGCCCTCGACCCAGGAGACTGGTTGGTAGCGTTGGACTTGCAGGACGCGTATTTCCATATCCCCGTCCTGCCGGCCCACCGGCGTTACCTTCGGTTCACGGTAGGCCCCGAGCATTTTCAGTTCACCGTGCTCCCCTTTGGCCTTACAAGTGCCCCTCGGGTGTTCACGAAAGTGATGGCGGTGGTCGCAGCTCATCTGCGCCGGGCAGGGGTCTCAGTCTTCCCCTACCTCGACGACTGGCTGCTGAAGGCGGGCTCGTCCCAGGCAGTCGTCTCCCACCTCCAGACTACGGCCGAACTCCTGCACTCGCTGGGGTTCTCCATCAATGTGCCGAAGTCGCATCTGATTCCTTCTCCACAGCTCCTTTTCATCGGAGCAGTTCTGGACACGACGCAGTTTCGGGCCTATCCTCCCGAACGGCGAGTCCGGGATATTCAGGCTATGATTCCGATCTTTCGGCCTTTATCCTGGGTTTCGGTACGGATGACCCTGAGGCTGCTGGGCCTCATGGCCTCCTGCATCCTGCTGGTCAATCATGCCAGATGGCATATGCGGGCTCTGCAGTGGGACCTGAAGTTCCAGTGGGCGCAGCACCAGGGCAACCTGTCCGATCACGTCCAGATCTCGGAGGGGACTGCAAAACAGTTGCAGTGGTGGCTCTCGAACCGGCAATGGGTCATGGGCAGATCCCTCTCCCTTCCCCAGCCAGAGCATACAGTTGTGACGGACGCGTCCCTTCTGGGATGGGGCGGTCACATGGGAGAGGCGGAGATCAGAGGCCTCTGGTCTCCGGCGGAGTCCCGGCTCCATATCAACTTTCTGGAGCTCCGGGCGATCCGGCTTGCACTCAAGGCATTCCTTCCCTCTGTCAAAGGGAAGGTAGTGCAGGTGTTCACAGACAACACCACCGCCATGTGGTACTGCAACAAACAGGGCGGGGTGGGGTCTTGGACCCTTTGTCAGGAGGCTCTGCGCCTCTGGACATGGCTGGAACATCAGGGCATGTTCCTGATGGTTCAACACCTGGCAGGTTCTCTGAACGCCAGGGCGGACGAACTCAGCCGCAGGTGCATGATGGATCACGAATGGCGTCTTCACTCGGAAGTGGCGCAAGGACTCTTTCTACAGTGGGGAGAGCCTTGGTTAGATCTATTCGCCACCGAAGAGAACGCGCAATGTCATCAGTTCTGCGCGTTGGAATTTCCAAGGCGGCACTCGCTCGGCGACGCTTTTCGTCGCGAGTGGAGTTGCGGTCTGTTGTACGCCTTTCCGCCTATACCACTTCTACCCAGAGTGTTGAAGAAAATTCGGCACGACCGGGCCCAAGTCATTCTTGTGGCTCCGGACTGGGCTCGAAGAGTTTGGTATCCCGAGCTACTCAATATGAGCATAGATCCCCCGATCCGTCTGCCTCTTCGGGAGGATCTTCTGTCGCAGCAGCAGGGGACGGTCCTCCACCCGAACCTGTCCAGTCTACACCTGCTTGCGTGGAGATTGAGCGGCGGCAGTTGATTCCTTTCGACTTGCCTCCCGAAGTTTGTGATGTGATTCTGGCAGCCAGGCGTCCCTCCACTAAGGTGGTATACGCCTGCAGGTGGAACAAATTTGTGGCATGGTGCACAGCAAAGGCTGTGGATCCCCTTTCTGCCCCTCTTTCTGAGGTCCTTCTGTTCCTTCTCTCTCTGGCCCAACAGGGTTCTGCCCTGGGTACCATCAAGGGTTATCTTTGTGCTATCTCGGCCTTCCTCAGGCTCCCTGATCAGCCCTCCCTGTTCAAGTCCCCTGTTGTTAACAGGTTCTTAAAAGGCATTACTCACCTCTTCCCTCCTGTTCCGTTTGTAATGCCTCAGTGGGACTTGAACTTGGTTCTTACCTTTTTAATGTGCGCTCCCTTTGAGCCTCTGCATAACTGTCCTCTTCGTCTTCTGACTCTGAAGACAGCCTTTCTGGTGGCCATCACCTCCGCTCGGCGGGTGAGTGAGCTCCAGGCTCTATCTTGCAAGCCTCCCTTTCTGTCTGTTCATCCAGACAAGGTTGTTCTTCGGACGCGTCCGTCCTTCTTGCCAAAGGTGGTTACTGCTTTCCACATTGGGCAGACCATCACTTTGCCCACCTTCTTTCCGCCTCCGCATCCTTCCAGAGAGGAAGAGAGGCTCCACCGTCTGGACCCGAAACGTGCGCTCTCCTTCTATATCGACCGCACAAAACACTTCCGGGTGGGTGACCAGCTCTTTGTTGGCTACGTGGGCGCCAAAAAAGGTCGGGCGGTGCACAAGAGGACCATCTCCCGCTGGGTTACCTTGTGCATCAAGACCTGCTATTCTTTGGCCAAGAAGGAGCCTCCTGTTGGGCTGCGTGCCCATTCCACCAGGGCAACGGCTGCTACCACGGCCTTGGGCCGCGGTGTTCCGCTGCCGGTTATCTGTCAGGCAGCTACGTGGGCCTCGCTGCACACGTTTACTAAGCATTACTGCCTTGACAGTCAGGTCCGGAGGGACGGCTTCTTTGGCCGTTCTGTCCTCCAGGACTTCCTTGTCTGATCTTTGTTCGCAGACCCACCACCGGGGTTGGTATTGCTGGGGTATCTATTCTAAGGTAAGGAATCTATCACTAACGTGTCTCTTTCAGATGCACAAGTTACTAACTTGTGTAACGATATATCTGTAAGAGACAGTAGTTAGTGATAGATTCCTTACCGCCCCACCCATCCTCCCCGTTCTGCGAACTGATTTCTAGGGTTAAGGACATCCCTTTCAGGGCCCTAGTATTTTTCAGACACCTGTGTCAGCTTCTTGCATGGCTCTGCGTTCCTGGCGCGGAAAGTCGTGTACAGAACTGACGTCAGCGCGCAGGGCGGCGTCTAAGTACTGCCCGCGACGTCATCCCGGCGATCACGACGCCCGACGACGGACGCGGAGCCGCACGACGCCACCTACCGACGCGCAAGGGTACTGCTACGCAAAACTTTCCGGATCCAGCCTGACGCCTGGGGATATTCTAAGGTAAGGAATCTATCACTAACTACTGTCTCTTACAGATATATCGTTACACAAGTTAGTAACTTGTGCATTCATCTGCATCACAATTGCAGCAGGGCTAAGGCTGCTACCACTGTGCTGGCACGTGAAGTGCCTGTCCTTGACATCTGTCAAGCTGCCAGGTGGGTGTCGGTTCACAGGCTTGCGAAGAAATACTGCCTTGACATCCAGGTCCACTGCCTTCCAACCTCCCCATTCTATGTCCTGGTCTTGTTTTCAATCTAAAAAGGTACCATTCTCCGGATCATCACGCTAGTGTTGACTGATCATTGTTGGGTTCCGCCTTTGAGGGTGCAGACACAATCCAGAAAGAAACGGACATTGGCATGCAGTGATGGCAATTATATGCTGCTCTGTTCATCACTTCTGGGGCAGAATGAAGCTGCTGCTGAGCTGCACAACGCTCCCTACCAGCGGGCAGGATAAATGTTGTAAAATCTTACCGATTCAGTGTGGCACCGGGGGATATTCTAACTGTGAGGAGTCTGTGGTTAAACAGATTATCCACCAGAAAGAGCGTTATTAAAGGTAAAAAAAAACTTGTTCTTTAATTCCATCTTTCAAAAATGACACAGTTGCAGGAAATGGGTTTGCTAGGTAGTAACCTCATCAGAGAGAAATTTAACAATGCAACTTCAAGGCATTATGATGCTTCAGTGTCTCAGAATAGGGTGCTGTTAGCCTCTATTCCGTTTGTCAATGCTGGGAACAAGTGTTCTTTTTCGTAGGGATCCTTTTTGAATATCCTAAGCACTAAATAATTGTTCTCTCATATGGGATCCTGGAACACTATATATATATATATATATATATATATATATATATAGCCTGCAGGGCAGGATTTTAGTGACTTTTTATTTTAAAAACATCAAATGTGGGCTACAAATGACACTGGTAAAAAAGGAAGGTAACATAAAGTGGCATAGAGAGATACAATGCAGTTTCTAAAACCTTTTTTGACAGAACTGTCTTCCACAAGTGTGTGTGAATTTCACTCAGGTTTTCTTTTTATTTTATTTCATTCAGTGTTTTTGTTGGATTTCAATCAATTTCTTCACATGAGGCAATGATGTTCACGTATTTTTGTTTCTTTCTCTTGTTATTTTCATCATCCCTTTGTTTGTCTCTTTGTAATATTTGCCTGCCCAACTCTCTCCTGTAGAATGCAGGTACTGCCTAAAATTATCCTACAGAACTTTGCAAGACTGCTATTAGATTGGCTTTCTTGGTAATTCGTGTAGAAAATGACTGGAAGAGGTAATATCCCAGTAAACTGGAGGAGCCGGGGAATGGACTTCCTCCACCATTAGTTACTGTGAACCCTCAAAAGACCCCCAACATGGAAGATATAGAATTAGGCCCTTGGAGCTTCAACCACAGCACTCTGATTCATGTTGAGACCAGGTACTCTTGCTAGGTACTCCTGCTATTTGCTTGTAGTCAAAGACCTAATTTATATCAAGGGATATTTTTTTCGATAAAGCTAAATAGATAATCTGAAAGAGACACGTTAGTGACAGATTCCTTACCTTAGAATATCCCCAGGCGTCAGGCTGGATCCGGAAAGTTTTTTGCGTAGCAGTACCCTTGCGCGTCGGTAGGCGGCGTCGTGCGGCTCCGCGTCCGTCGTCGGCGTCGTGATCGCCGGGATGACGTTGCGGGCAGTACTTAGGCGCCGCCCCTGCGCGCTGACGTCAGTTCTTCTTTTTCCGCGCCAGCAAGCGCAGATCCGGGAAGAGCAGTGCCCTGGTCATTTTTTGACCAATCTTTTGGGTGAATTTTTCACTGTTTTTCTTTCATCGACTTCAAGGTGTCGTAGGGATGCCCGGGTTTAAACGTTGCGGCGCCTGTGCTCGGATGATGTCCATCACAGACCCGCATCGGGAGTGTCTCTTCTGCCTCGGCCGAGGCCACGACACGGAGTCTTGTTCCGACTGCCGGGCCCTCAACCCGAAAGCTTTGCGAGAGCGGTCTCGAAAGCTCCTGGAGGCCCGGCATTCGGCTCCGCGCAAGCCCCGGTCGCGTGAGAGGTCCAGGGGTCGATCGCGGAGTCCACACCGGTCGTCGGCATCGAAGTCTTCTTCGTCCGGTAAGTCCAAACATAAAAAGTCCAAAAAGCATCGTCGCTCTAGGACTTCGCCTCGCCGGTCTCGCGACTCGGCTGAGGCCCCTCCCGGCACCGTCCCCGCGGCCCCGGACATGCCCGCAATACCCGTCCTTCCCGGGTTCGGGGGCGGATCCGGCCCAAGTACAGGAATTCCTGTCGGCCATGGCCCGCCTCTTCGGTGATAGGGTTACTCCGGCGTCGCCGACGGCTCCGGCCCCGGCGTCGCCCGTGCCTCCAGCCTCGATCCCGGCTCCGGCTTCGGCCTCGATCCCGGCTCCGCAACCCCCATCGACGCCGGTCGACCTAACGACACCTCCGCCGGCGCCGATGTCTCCGGTGCCGTTCTCGACGCCGCCTGGGGCACCGGGCGGCGTCGTCCCCCAGTTCCTTCCGGCTCCGGACATGGACCCGGAACGAGCGTCGCTCGACGCCGGTTCCGGCGCCGATGAGACCTTGGGTCCCAAATGTCCCTCCTCCCCCTTATTTTGAACCAGAGGAGGACCAGGAGGACTGGGAGGGGTCTGATGACCCTCTGGCACTACAGTGTCAGTACGATGAGGACTGGACAGAGGGTCTAGGGGATGCCAGTGGTCTAGATACTTCCCCTGACACTGGCATGCTGTCTCCTCCCGTGGCTACGGAGGAGGGAGCCAATTTTGCAACGGTGTTGCGTAGGGCGGCTGGAGCCTTACATCTCCAAATCCCTACTGTGGCGGTCAAGACTAATCTCTTGACAGAGGTGCTTCAGCCGGCAGCCTCCTCTACGGAGACTGTGCTGCCGTTTAACGACGCCCTCACTGACGTTCTTTTGGGCGCCTGGTCCAAGCCCAACACAGGGGCTCCTGTGGATAGGAACGTGTCCCGACGCCATCGCCCAGCTCCGGGCGACCCCCTGTTTCTCTCTGTCCCACCACTCCTGAGAGCTTGGTTGTCCAAGCCTCCGCTTCCCAAACCGCCTTCCCTACCGCCCCTCCGGATAGGGAATCCAAACACCTGGATCAATTTGGGAAGAAAGGTTTTTCTTCCTCCAGTGCTGGCTTGCGGTCCATCAACACTGCTTGTCTTTTGGGCCGATATACCCACTCCTTGTGGGATTCGGTGGCGAATGTTTTGCCCCAGTGTTCTGAGGAGGTCCAGACACTGCTTTCCCACGCCATTGCGGAAGGAAGGGATGCGGCCAAATACACGATTCGATGTGGCCTTGATACCGCCGACTCGCTGGGCAGGTCTATTGCAACGACGGTGGCGCTGCGACGCCACGCCTGGCTGAGAACCACTGGTTTTCAGGGGATGTCCAGAATACTCTCATGGACATGCCCTTTGATGGAGTCGGTCTTTTTGGGTCCAAAGCAGACCATGCGTTGGAGCGCTTTAAGGACTCACGGGCTACTGCCAAGTCCCTGGGCCTTTCTGCTACACGCCCTCCGCTGACTTCTGCTTTTCGCCCCTATCGTGGCCACGGTAGGGCGCCCCTTCACGTCAGCAGCCCAGCCACAGGCCCGCGCAGCAGGCGTCTTCGCGTGGCCGAGGACGTGGATTCCGCCGTGGCGGATCGGGCAACCAGCGTGCGGGTCAGGCCACCACCTCCAACCCGTCCGCGGCCTCCAAACCCTCCTAGTCCCTCCTTTCAGGTGCACAGCACGCCAGTAGGGGCAGGGTCCGCCATCACCTTCCCCACTGGCGTACCATCACCTCGGACTGGTGGGTCTTGGACATTGTCCGAAGGGGCTACTCCCTCCCCTTCGAGTCCACCCCCAGCCATGCCACCTCAATTCCACCGCATGTCAGGGGATCACTTGGTACTTCTGCAGAAGGAAGTCACGGCCCTCTTGGCCAAGAGGGCCATCGAGCATGTTCCGACCCCAGAAGTAGGGCGTGGTTGCTACTCCCACTACTTCCTGGTGCCCAAAAAGGACAAGGAGGACATGCGTCCTATCTTGGACCTCCGGAACGTCAATCGCTTCCTCCGGAAGGAGAAGTTCAAGATGCTCACCCTAGCTCAGGTCTTGACTGCCCTCGACCCTGGAGACTGGTTGGTAGCGTTGGACTTGCAGGACGCATATTTCCACATCCCCGTCCTGCCGGCCCACCGTCGTTACCTTCGGTTCACGGTAGGCCCCGAGCATTTTCAGTTCACCGTGCTCCCCTTTGGCCTTACCAGTGCCCCTCGGGTGTTCACGAAAGTGTTGGCGGTGGTCGCAGCTCATCTGCGCCGGGCAGGGGTTTCAGTCTTCCCCTACCTCGACGACTGGCTGCTGAAGGCGGGCTCGTCCCAGGCAGTCGTCTCCCACCTCCAGACTACGGCCGAACTCCTGCACTCGCTGGGGTTCTCCATCAATGTGCCGAAGTCGCATCTGATTCCTTCTCCACAGCTCCTTTTCATCGGAGCAGTTCTGGACACGACGCAGTTTCGGGCCTATCCTCCCGAACGGCGAGTCCGGGATATTCAGGCTATGATTCCGATCTTTCAGCCTTTATCCTGGGTTTCGGTACGGATGACCCTGAGGCTGCTGGGCCTCATGGCCTCCTGCATCCTGCTGGTCAATCATGCCAGATGGCATATGCGGGCTCTGCAGTGGGACCTGAAGTTCCAGTGGGCGCAGCACCAGGGCAACCTGTCCGATCACGTCCAGATCTCGGAGGGGACTGCAAAACAGTTGCAGTGGTGGCTCTCGAACCGGCAATGGGTCATGGGCAGATCCCTCTCCCTTCCCCAGCCAGAGCACACAGTTGTGACGGACGCGTCCCTTCTGGGATGGGGCGGTCACATGGGAGAGGCGGAGATCAGAGGCCTCTGGTCTCCGGCGGAGTCCCGGCTCCATATCAACCTTCTGGAGCTCCGGGCGATCCGACTTGCACTCAAGGCATTCCTTCCCTCTGTCAAAGGGAAGGTAGTGCAGGTGTTCACAGACAACACCACCGCCATGTGGTACTGCAACAAACAAGGCGGGGTGGGGTCGTGGACCCTTTGTCAGGAGGCTCTGCGCCTCTGGACATGGCTGGAACATCAGGGCATGTTCCTGATGGTTCAACACCTGGCAGGTTCCCTGAACGCCAGGGCGGACGAACTCAGCCGCAGGTGCATGATGGATCACGAATGGCGTCTTCACTCGGAAGTGGCGCAAGGACTCTTTCTACAGTGGGGAGAGCCTTGGTTAGATCTATTCGCCACCGAAGAGAACGCGCAATGTCATCAGTTCTGCGCGTTGGAATTTCCAAGGCGGCACTCGCTCGGCGACGCTTTTCGTCACGAGTGGAGTTGCGGTCTATTGTACGCCTTTCCGCCTATACCACTTCTACCCAGAGTGTTGAAGAAGATTCGGCACGACCGGGCCCAAGTCATTCTTGTGGCTCCGGACTGGGCTCGAAGAGTTTGGTATCCCGAGCTACTCAATATGAGCGTAGATCCCCGATCCGTCTGCCTCTTCGGGAGGATCTTCTGTCGCAGCAGCAGGGGATGGTCCTCCACCCGAACCTGTCCAGTCTACACCTGCTTGCGTGGAGATTGAGCGGCGGCAGTTGATTCCTTTCGACTTGCCTCCCGAAGTTTGTGATGTGATTCTGGCAGCCAGGCGTCCCTCCACTAAGGTGGTATACGCCTGCAGGTGGAACAAATTTGTGGCATGGTGCACAGCAAAGGCTGTGAATCCCCTTTCTGCCCCTCTTTCTGAGGTCCTTCTGTTCCTTCTCTCTCTGGCCCAACAGGGTTCTGCCCTGGGTACCATCAAGGGTTATCTTTGTGCTATCTCGGCCTTCCTCAGGCTCCCTGATCAGCCCTCCCTTTTCAAGTCCCCTGTTGTTAACAGGTTCTTAAAAGGCATTACACACCTCTTCCGTTTGTGATGCCTCAGTGGGACTTGAACTTGGTTCTTACCTTTTTAATGTGCGCTCCCTTTGAGCCTCTACATAACTGTCCTCTTCGTCTTCTGACTCTGAAGACAGCCTTTCTGGTGGCCATCACCTCCGCTCGGCGGGTGAGTGAGCTCCAGGCTCTATCTTGCAAACCTCCCTTTCTGTCTGTTCATCGGCAAGGTTGTTCTTCGGACGCGTCCGTCCTTCTTGCCAAAGGTGGTTACTGCTTTCCACATTGGGCAGACCATCACTTTGCCCACCTTCTTTCCGCCTCCGCATCCTTCCAGAGAGGAAGAGAGGCTCCACCGTCTGGACCCAAAACGTGCGCTCTCCTTCTATATTGACCGCACAAAACACTTCCGGGTGGATGACCAGCTCTTTGTTGGCTACGTGGGCGCCAAAAGGTCGGGCGGTGCACAAGAGGACCATCTCCCGCTGGGTTACCTTGTGCATCAAGACCTGCTATTCTTTGGCTAAGAAGGAGCCTCCTGTTGGGCTGCGTGCCCATTCCACCAGGGCAACGGCTGCTACCACGGCCTTGGGCCTCGGTGTTCCGCTGCCGGTTATCTGTCAGGCAGCTACGTGGGCCTCGCTGCACACGTTTACAAAGCATTACTGCCTTGACAGTCAGGTCCGGAGGGACGGCTTCTTTGGCCGTTCTGTCCTCCAGGACTTCCTTGTCTGATCTTTGTTCGCAGACCCACCACCGAGGTTGGTATTGCTGGGGTATCTATTCTAAGGTAAGGAATCTGTCACTAACGTGTCTCTTTCAGATGCACAAGTTACTAACTTGTGTAACGATATATCTGTAAGAGACAGTAGTTAGTGACAGATTCCTACCGCCCACCCATCCTCCCCGTTCTGCGAACTGATTTCTAGGGTTAAGGACATCCCTTTCAGGGCCCTAGTATTTTTCAGACACCTATGTCAGCTTCTTGCATGGCTCTGCGTTCCTGGCGCGGAAAGTCGTGTACAGAACTGACGTCAGCGCGCAGGGGCGGCGTCTAAGTACTGCCCGCGACGTCATCCCGGCGATCACGACGCCGACGACGGACGCGGAGCCGCACGACGCCGCCTACCGACGCGCAAGGGTACTGCTACGCAAAAAACTTTTTGGATCCAGCCTGACGCCTGGGGATATTCTAAGGTAAGGAATCTGTCACTAACTACTGTCTCTTACAGATATATCGTTACACAAGTTAGTAACTTGTGCTTCAAAGCTAAACCACCATTTTTCCAGACAAAATGTCAGTACAACACTGTGTAATATCAGAGCTGTATGCTAGTCCTTTTCTGTCCACTTCAGATTGAGTACTCCAGAACATACTCTTCCACACCTCATATAATCATTCCATCACCTCTTCAGCCTGCATCTCTTATCTATGCCTGCTCCAATGGCAGACTCTCCTGTATGACTTCTGTCTGCTCTTCATCCTCTGACTACCATAACCTGTGGCTTCTGTAACATTGTCAGAATTTAAACTAGCAAAGATGCTACCTGTGGATGGCAATCAATCAATCAATCATTTGTAGAGCGCACTAATCACCCGTGAGGGTCTCAAGGTGCTATGGGGGGGTGGGGGTGCAGCTACTGCTCGAACAGCCAGGTCTTGAGAAGTCTCCTGAAGGTCAGCAGGTCCTGGGTCTGTCGCAGCTGTGTGGGGAGGGTGTTCCACGTCTTGGCCGCGAGGTAGGAGAAGGATCTGCCGCCGGTGGAGGTCCTGTGGATGCGTGGGACGGCGGCAAGGGCGAGGTCGGCGGAGCGCAGCTGGCGATTCGGTGTGTAGAAGGTGAGACGCTTGTTGAGGTATGCTGGTCCGGTGTTGTGTAGTGCTTTGTGGGCATGGGTGAGGAGCTTGAAGGTGATCCTGTCCTTGACTGGGAGCCAGTGCAGGTCCTTCAGGTAGGCAGTGATGTGGGTGTGGCGGGGTATGTCGAGGATGAGGCGTGCGGAGGCGTTCTGTATGCATTGGAGTCTCTTCTGGAGTTTGGCCGTGGTTCCTACGTAGAGGGCGTTGCCGTAGTCCAGCCTGCTGCTGACGAGGGCCTGTGTGACCGTCCTTCTGGTTTCGGTGGGGATCCATCTGTAGATCTTGCGGAGCATGCGAAGGGTGTTGAAGCAGGAGGAGGAGACGGCGTTGACTTGCAGGGTCATTGAGAGCGATGAGTCCAGGATGACTCCCAGGTTGCGTGCGTGGTTGGTGGGTGCGGCTCCCATTGCGGCTGGCCACCAAGAGTCGTCCCAGGCTGAGGGGGTGGATCCAAGCATGAGGACTTCTGTCTTGTCCGAGTTAAGTTTCAGGCGGCTGGTCTGCATCCAGCTGGCGACTGCCTTCATTCCTTCGTGGAGGTTGGTTTTGGCGGTGGCAGGGTTTTTGGTGAGTGAGGATCAGTTGAGTGTCGTCGGCGTAGGAGACGATGTTGAGGTTGTGCGAGCGGACGATGTTGGCGAGTGGAGCCATGTAGACGTTGAAGAGGGTAGGGCTGAGGGATGATCCTTGGGGTACACCGCAGATGATCTTGGTGGCTTCGGAAGGGCTGGAGGCGGACCCTCTGGGTTCTGTTGGTGAGGAAGGAGGTGATCCAGTCCAGGGTTTTGTCACGTAATCCTGCGTCATGTAGGCGTGTGCGTAGGGTGTGGTGGCAGACTGTGTCGAAGGCGGCCGAGAGGTCCAGGAGGATGAGGGCCGCGGTTTTGCCGTTGTCCAGTAGGGTCCTGATGTCGTCTGTGGCAGCTATGAGGGCGGTTTCGGTGCTGTGGTTGCTACGGAAACCGGATTGGGACTGGTCCAGGATGTTGTTCTCCTCGAGGAAGTGGGTCAGTTGCTTGTTGGCAATCTTTTCGATGACTTTCGCCGGGAACGGGAGGAGGGAGATGGGCCGGAAGTTCTTGAGGTCCTTTGGGTCCGCTGTGGGTTTCTTGAGTAGGGCGTTGATCTCGGCGTGCTTCCAGCTTTCCGGGAAGGTGGCGGTCTGGAAGGAGCTGTTGATGATCTTCCGAAGTTGGGGAGCGATGATGCGGTTTGCTTTGTTGAAGATGTGGTGAGGGCAGGGGTCGGTTGGTGAGCCGGAGTGGATGGTGTTCATGGTCTTGATGGTGTCGTCGTCGTTGACGTGGGTCCAGGATAGCAGGTGGTTGGTGAGGCTGGGGGGCGGTGGTTCTGCAGTGATGGCGGCTGTTGGGGGGGTCTGGGTGTTGAAGCTGTCGTGGATGTCTGCGATCTTGCGGTGAAAGAAGGTGGCTAGGGAGTCGCAGAGATCTTGCGACGGCGGGATGTTGTTGGAGTTGGAGCTGGGGTTGGAGAGCTCCTTCACGATGTTGAAGAGCTCTTTGCTGTTGTGTGCGTTGTTGTCGATGCGTTCCTTGAAGGAGGTCCTTTTGGTGGCTCGGATGAGTTGGTGGTGCTTGCGGATGGCGCTCTTAAGGGCTGTGTGGTTTTCCGGTGTCTTTTCGTGGCGCCACCTTTTCTCGAGTCTTCGGCAGGTCCGCTTGGTTTCCTGGAGGTCGGTGGTGAACCAGCTGGCCTTTCTGTCGGTGCGTCTGTTTGAGGGTTTTTTGATCGGGGCGAGGGTGTTGGCGCAGTCGTCGATCAATTGCCTGAGGTTGCTGGCGGCTGTATCGGTGTCTGTGGTGTTTGTCGGTGGGTCTCGAGCGAGGGTGGTGATGAGCTGGTCTTCCGTGACCTTGTTCCAGCTGCGGTAGGGGATCCTTAGCGGGTGGTGGTGCGCAGTGGGTTTCTTGAAGGTGAAGTGGACGCAGCGGTGGTCGGTCCAGTGGAGTTCGGTGGTGTGGCTGAAGGTGACGTGGTTGCTGGCTGAGAGGATGGGGTCGAGGGTGTTGCCGGCGGTGTGGGTAGGGGTCGTGACGAGCTGTTTGAGTCCGAGGTTGGCGAGGTTATCAAGCAGAGCAGCGGAGTTGCTGTCGTCGGCGTTCTCGAGGTGGAGTTTCTCCTCGAGGAAGTGGGTCAGTTGCTTGTTGGCGATCTTTTCGATGACTTTCGCTGGGAACGGGAGGAGGGAGATGGGCCGGACGTTCGAGGTAATGGGAATTTGCCATGGGATCTCAGCATTTACCTGGGGACTAAAAACAAACAGGTTTTTCAGCATACAAGGGGACTGGGGCTCCAAGCAGAAATCCTCCGAGACCTCTCACACTTTCTGCAGTGTACTGACAGGTGCAGTCCCTTAAAATGTGCCATTTCCCATTGCCCCTAGGGTAGTTGTACTTGGTTTCCTGATCCAGGAAGCTTGTTCCTGGGGTAACTTCACGTCCACAACTTCTGTTCTGTCAAGGGGGCTGTAGATGGATGACAGTGTTATAACACTGGTGGAGGTGACCACGTGTGTACTTAATGTTTACAACATGCAGTAAAGATACCAGCTGAATCTGTCTCACAAGCATTGTAGTCCGCAAATTCCACTGACCACTTCTGATGCCCACCGGTATTTCTGTGTCTATCTCCAGTTTTCCAGGAAGGCCAAGGACCATTGATCATGAGAGGATAGAATAAAGCCAAGTGCCTACCTGAAGCCAAGACAACCTTTTCATTAAAGCGGAATTTGCACTTTTAACAGGTTATAAGGGACATGTCCACTGGCAAATTCAGAGTATTCTTTCTAAAAACAAATGTGAAGGCTGCATTAAAGGCTAAAGTACAGCTTACTAACCGAGTTGCAGTGATAGCTGTTCTTCTACTGCCCCCTATGATGGTGCCTTATATTTGTGAAGTGAACTGTAAGTGAATTTGATGATTCCCGTCAACCAAATTTAGAAACCATAGATTAAACTTGCCATACTTTACTAACTACCTTCTACCTTCCCCTTCCTTAGTTTCCCTTGGCTAGCCTGTTCTCATTTTCCTGGCACCTGTTTACTTCCTTATCCACTACAATCGTGTTAACAAGTGAATTTGAACTGCCAAAAAGTCATCCCATTTCTCCCAGTATACTGCTTTTTAGGTCGAGCCTCGAGTAGCGCGCAAGCGCTGCTCTGCAAGACTTATAGTTAGGGAGTTTGAAAAGCTGACCAGAGGCTCGTGCGTCATGGCCTTTTACCTGCGGTTACGCGCGCGGCAGACATGTGTTTCCAATTATCGTGCCCAGACGCGGGCGCGATAATTGGAAACACATGCCTGCCGTGCGTGTAATCGCAGGCAAAAGGCCATGACGCACGAGCGTCTGGTCAGCTCTGCAGGCTGCCGCACTCGCCCCGCTCCTCTCTTGTTTGCGGAGCAGGTGAGTTCTGCTTCCCTCCCTTTTTGCTGCTGCTAGTATCAGCATCTCTCCCAGCAGCCACTAAGCAACGACATCCTCGCGTCAGCAGCTCCCGCATCTCGTTTCGTTCCTTTCCTCTGAAGAATGTCCCTGGGAAAGGCAATGCCCCCCTCTTCTTCCGCCATTCAGATTAGCCGGTAAGGTCTCTTCTCCCTACCCTTAAGCAAAACCAGATATTCAAAAAAACGGCGACCGGAGGGGCCCAGGCACGAAAGGGGCCGCTTAAAAACGAGAAGGGCAGGAGCCTCGTGGGTAATGGCTGGGCAGTCTGTCATCACCCAGGTCAGCAGAGAGGAGGTGAATAGCCCCCTGCAGGAGAAAGGTAAGCGACCCCACAACCTGCCAATTTTAGGGGCCCCTTTTTTACACACCTACCACACCCCCGACCAGTCCTCCTCCGTAGTAACTTTGATAGCCCACTAACCGACGAGGCCACCTGACAACTAGGGGTACTTTTTTATTGTATTTATTTTTATTCATTTGATGGGTGGGGATGGGTATAACTTTAATGCCCTTTGCTCTTCACGTGGATTTTTAATATGCCCCGCGTTGGGCTTGAGTAAGTCGCCCGTTCCTTAGGTGTTCTCTGCCTTACGTGATTCGTCGTGCACTAAATGTAATGTAGTACAACACTACAAGTTCCAGAATGCACTTGTTAAATCCGGGCCAGAGTGCACAGCTCCCACTAAATGGGACAACCCGAGAGTCTTGCTTTTTGGGGGGGAAGAAAGGGACTTGTTACGTTGGGCGATGATGTAATGCGCCCCCCCTTTCCCAGTCATGGCATTTGGGTAAATAGTGATATTTCGTTGGTTGTTTCTGGAAAGTCATATGACGTGTGTTTTTATGGTTAATATGTTGCAGAATGTGCATGTATGTACTTTGTATGATGCCGTCGCTTCATGGTGAGTTTGCGATATGACGGAGCTGCCCACTGCCTTTTGTCATTTAGATCCAGACCGCGAAGAAGCGTCGTATTTCATAAAGCGCCGCCGCCGCTTTAAGGCGCTAGGCTGTCCTGGTTGTTTTAATGCTTTCCCGTCAGATAAGCGCGCGGGATTCTGGTCGAATCGCCCTTGTGCGTCTTCAGGTTGTCACCCCCACTTCTGTTAGTTTATGCTTCATATATATCGAAGGTGTTGGAAGCACGCTGGGGCGACTAGCAGGTACTGATAATGGTGCCCCCTCCCTTGTGAAAAAGTATATGCATTGCCCCAGTAGCCTGGAAAGGCTTCCCTTCGTGAAGCTTTGGGGTCCTGTGTTGTGATAAAATGAGGGGCTTCCCGTGTGTTTCATGTTGTTTTTCTTTGTCTAAGTTTCGATTCTGCATGGTGGTGGTTGCGGGAGGGGTTTAAAGCCCTTTCTAAGTTTTTTCCTGGGGGCGATAGGAATACTGTTCACCACGCTTCATAGCGCTTTCTTTCCACTTTTAGCGCCTTTCTAATGGATTATCTCACTTGCCACTTAACCCCTAACTGGCAGCTTCACTCGTATCGTACTTGACACCTGCTACCAAATAAAGCAACTGAATGTAAGACTATTGACACTTGTATGTTGACTGTAAACATTGCCCGCCTGGGCTCCAGAGTCCCAGCATGCAAAGCAGCACGAGTTAAAAGAGCCGGTCCAGACTGAAGGTGTCCCAGTGTGGGGCTGCGGGAACATCTTTACCAATGCTTGTTTATTGTTTTCAGTCCGGTCCTGACAGGAGCAGGGGACACACCTTCGTTGGGAATGCGAGTTGTCTAGAGCCATTGGGGCGTGTGTGTTCACCATGCTGGACTGTGCTTTTAATTGGGAGTGTGAGTGTGTTTGGGGTGGAGGGAGGGTCAACTGCACGTTCTAGCCTCGCTGTCCATTTGCTTAAGGTGGCAGGATTTTATTTCATTTTAAAAGAAAACACGTGAAATGCTGTTCATCCAATTTGCACATCACTATAATAAAATTAATGAAAATCGCAATACTTTAAGAAAGGTATTCAAAAGTACAAGAACAATAATCCAAAAACATTTTAAACAACATTTCTACAAGCTAAAGTAACAAGCATTGGCATATCCAATAGGTCTCGCCTTGGGGACCTTATAAGTGTTTAGCCATGCAACGGTTGATGTTGTTGCACCAAGGATATTGTGCTGCATAACTAAATACTTATTAGGTCCCAAAAGCGAGACCTATTGGCTATGCCAATGCTTGTTACTTAATGGTGGCTAGTAGTGTTCAATTCTTCTAGAGCCCCTTCCGATCTCATTTGTACCCAGGCTATTAAATGAGCATGATGGTCGCAGTGCAGAATGTAGATTTGCATATCAGTGTAGACCACAGGTTCATGGCTGTTTTTGTGACATTAGAAAACATTGTGCGGACTGGGAGTTGGGTAGGATGTCATAGGGGAGTCATTCTCTGACAGACGGGCAAGTGAGGATTTTCCATTGCTGCCCCAGGGTAGGAGAATTAATTATCAGATATCTTGTCACAAAGGCATCTTTGGTTCTCCACCATTTGTGATCTCTGCAAGAGCTGTTTTGGGGTTGAATGTCCTGTACCAATAGTGCAGCATTTACATCTTTTACATCTACTTTTAGTCTGGACTTACTTACATCATCAGCTCTTACAGAGAAGGAAGTATTATCATGTAAGATCATGATAGAACAATCAACAGCAATATTATTACTTGCACATTATAGAGTGCCCAACTTTCTTTCAGCCAGCAATTAACAAAGTAGCACATTTCTATTACTACAGAAACATTCCATATTATTGCTGAATTGGGATTCTGGGCAGAGTCAAAATGCTTAATGCAAAATCCCCAGCATCCTTGATAGCAGGGCCATTCCGGTTGTGGCCAAGAGCCCTATGCAGGGCCTACCTCGTGCAGTTGTTTTCCTCAGTTGGAGCCGGCATGGGTGGAGCCACCCCATACACTTTCTTTTTGTAGTGGCAATCCTTTTCGACTTGTAGTGGCAAATCCTCTTTATTATGTCGTTGCAAATCCTCTCCTTTTTCAGGGGAAAGGTTTCCAGCGTTTGCACTCTGAGATTTGCTCCTCCTTTTTACCAGCGCATGTTTCTTTTTACAGCTGGACGTGTCTTCAGGCGTCTTGTCATCATGAGGGCTTTCTTTAATCTGTGGATAGATCGGGACAGTAGGCCTAACTGCCAAGTCTTTGCCATATCTTTCTGTCACCCCACCATCAGTCAAGTCTTTGTCGCATTTTTCTTTTGATTCCTTCACTTGTTACCAATCAGGGTATGCATTCCATTAATCTACGGGCACCCTTCTTTTCCTTGTTTCCAAAACTTCAGCTAAATTGCACTATTTATCCAAACCAAACTTTCACTTTATCAGAAACCGTTTGGAGGGTTCTGTTTTTGTGTACTGGTGCTATTTAACCAAACAATTGCATGTTTTGTTCCCATGATAAACAAACATATAACGCGCTGGGGTCCCTTTGATAGGGTGACAGCTTGCCTTGATCTTGCACCCTCATATCTCAATTTAGTTCCAGACACTTTAACAATAAACATACTGAAAGTGCTGGGATTGTGTAGTGCTTATTGTTTCCCCATTAATGTTTTTTTATTTTTATTTAAGTTTTGTTCAGACGTATATATAACATAAGCATATTAGTATGCAAAAACTGCACAGCATATTACAAAGTTGTCATTACATGAATTGCTATAACGCCAGTAAGTTATAACGGTCTAGTACATTGCTCTAGTACGTCCTGTTCTTTTTAAGAATATCTCCTTATACATTAAAACAATTTACATGATTATGATGACTGGATCATTGCAGCGGCAGGTATGAGCTAAGCAGGCCTAGAGATTTTTGGGCACCTTAATCAGGGGGGAAGGGTGTGGCACCCCCTAGCAATACCACGTTTTACGGGACAGGCGGCCTCCCTATATGTAAGGGTAGTCTGTGCAGTATGGCGGGTATTTAATCAGCTATTGGGGCGATCTTGACGAGGTCACAGCTGGCTCTGGCCTAGGGTCGTCTGGGAGAGACTCGCTTTTCCCTCTAAGCCAGGTCGTGAAGGGTTCCCATATGTCCTTCGGGCGAGATGCCGTTGGCATAAGGTCCCAGAATGCTGCTAACTGCTCCTGACAATAAGTTATGTCTTGCACCCATGCAGCCACACAGGGAGTTCTAGGGGCGCCCTAGTGTATAGCTAGTCTACGCTTCGCGAGCAGTAGCATCATAGCTGTTAGGCGGCGCTTCTCAGGTGGGATATCCTCTACGTAACCTAACAGTGCTACCAATGGGCTACACTCCAGTGTCAGTCCAGTGACGGCATGTATGGTGTTGTATACCTCCTCCCAAAATTCAGATATAGATGGGCAGTCCCACGCAATATGTAGAAAGGTAGCGGCTTCTCGTCTGCATTTCCAGCAATGTGAATCTGGGCGTAGCCCTAGTTTGTGTAACTGTAAGGGAGTGCGATACAACCTGTGTATGAATTTAAAATGTATAAGCCTCAGCTTGTAGTTCGGGGATAAATATCTCAGCTGTGAGCAACAGAATGACCATTGCTCGTCTGTAGGCGGATCTTCCAAGTCGTTCCTCTATTGCGCCAGAACCCTGGGGGCAGCCCATGGGGTATTTGTTTGCGTGAGGTTATATAACCTAGTGATTAATCTACGAGGTGATGGTGTGGTTAATAAGTGTTCTAGTGGTTTCATGATAGCTGGAGAAGCTGGGAAAGTTGGGTGAATTGTTTTGCAAGTGGCACGGAGTTGGTAATAAAGAAGTAATTCCAGGATTGGTATTTAAGTGTCTTCTTGGCTTTGTGGCGGCTCTAGAAATGTGTCTTATGGGTACAGGTCCCCAAATGTAGAGATGCCCATATCACGGGCACGTGTTATTGAGCCCTTGTCATGAAGAAAGGGAAAGTTTGGGTGATACGCAAGTGGAGTGGAGGGTGCGTAGAGCAGTGGGGTCCCAGTCCGCTTCTTCAAACCATCCCAAGCCCAACGTAGGGTTTCGACTGTGTTTATTTCGTTAGCAGTTCTATGATAGGGTTTATAGACAGCTGCGTGCAGAGGGGTGGGGTCAGCCTCATCTCTCTCAATAGCTACATGCGGTTGAAACGGGATGGGATGTATCCAAAAATGGAGAAATTGGGCTTGGGCACATAACGCATAAAGTTCAAGATCAGAGCTCCCATCCCTCCCCCCGATAGCGGACGTGTCAACAGTTCCCAGCTCACCCGAGGCGGTCTACCGGCCCAGCCAGGGCAATCATGATAGAACGCAGAGATTTAAAAAAGGCTTGAGTTAAAGGTATAGGTATATTAACGAATAGATATAGAAATTTAGGGAGAACTATCATTTTAGTTATGGCAATTCTGCCAGCTAGTGACAAAGGTAGAGCAGCCCAGAATTTCGATTTCCGCTCCAGCCAGTCCAGTAATTTGCCAAAGTTCGTACGCCATATGTCTTGTAAGTCTCTACTTAGCCATACACCAAGGTATTTAACAGCGCCATCAGCCCATGTAAGTGGAAATTCCAAGTCAGTTTCTAAAGGGGCTCCGGTTAGAGGTAAAATAGAGGATTTTGACCAATTAATTTTTATGCCAGACATTCCCCCATACCGGAGGACTTCTCTCAGTACTGGGTTTAAGTTTTCATCTTGTTTACGAATGTATAATGTTATATCGTCGGCGTACATTGAGATTATAAGGCTTCTATCTGTGAATCCTAGTCCACGGGTGGAATGATGTTGATGAATTCTAGCAGCTAATGGCTCCATCGCCACTGCGAAAAGTAGCGGCGAAAGCGGGCATCCCTGCCTAGTGCCGCGGGTTATGAAAAATGGTTCCGATATCAGACCATTTGCTCTGAGCCGGGCTGTAGGTGTAGTATAGAGCAAGCTAATCAATTTAATAAAATTAGGACTGAATCCCATCCTAGGTAGAATAGTAAACAAGAATGGCCACTCCAGGGAGTCAAACGCCTTGGTTGCGTCAAGAAACACTGCAATGGCCGGTAGTTGAGGGTCAATTTGGTGGACCGTGGCAAAGAATGTGCGCAAATTGTGAGCTGTTGACCTGCCTGGAATAAATCCAGATCAGTCTGGCCTGGCGATAAGTGGTAGAAGAGGCTGTAATCTATTGGCAATTAGTTTGGCCAGAATCTTTGCATCATCATTAATTAAAGAAAGGGGTCTATATGAGTCACAAATATTTATTTTCTTGTCCGGTTTTAATAGGGAAATGATCACTGCCTCACGCATAGTTGGCGGTAGGATTCCTTTCTCTAACGATTCTTGATATACATCTAGCAGTCGGGGCGCCAGCTCTTCTGCGTATGTCTTATAGAATGTGGTGGTCAGCCTGTCTAGCCCAGGTGCCTTTTCGCCAGGTAAGCTGCTAATGACTTGTGTAATGTCTTCGACTGAGAAGGGTACATCTAGATAAGCCCTGTGGGCTTCGCTGAGCCAGAGTAGTTCGATTGAGTCCAAATATTCACCGGGTTCGGGGTGAGGTGCATTTTGCGTGGCTGTGTATAATGAGGAATAAAATCTGGTGAGATACTCATGAGTGGCCTCTTGCCCTCTAATGGGGGATGAGTTTTCGTCCAGCAGCTCGGCTATAAAGTTGGGGGATGTATGTTGCTTGAGTGCATTAGCAAGGGTTCTACCTGGCCTGTCGCCCTCCCCATAGCTACGTGCTCTTGCATTTTTCCCCAAGAATCGAATCTCCCTATCCGCCTGTTCTTCAAATTCCGAGATTTTACCCTGTATAGATGCTAAGTGCTTGGGTTCTCTAGACTGAAAAAACAGTAGCTCAATGGACTTGATTTCCTGCTCCAGTTTTGCTAGAGTAGATCGAATCGATCTAAGCACCCCAGATTGCTTAGCGATGCCAGCCCCTCTTATTACTGCCTTGAAGGCTTCCCACAACATTGAGGGAGAGTCCACCGACCCTTCATTTGTGGAAAAATACTGTGTGATGTCAGTTCTAATCTCTTCTCTGAATGCAGCGTCCAAGAGGGCGTGTGGTGGAAGACGCCAACTGAACGCACAGGGTGATGTTTGTGGTATCCTCCAGCGCAACACTACCGGGGCATGGTCAGACAACATGCGTGATAAATGTAGCACGTCTATGGTCCAAGATGCTACATCACATGTTACAAGCCAGTAGTCCAGTCTGGACCAAGCGCTGTGGTGTGAAGTGATACAAGTGCCCTCTCTGGTGGTTGGATACCTGCTTCGCCAGATATCAGTAAGACCGTGCTCCAGAATAATATTATTTAGCTGCTGGGTTGCCTTGAAGTGTGGATTGCGAGGGACCCCGACTCTATCCCAGTCATTGTTGAGAGTAACGTTGAAATCCCCGCCCCAGATGACCGTGTTGCCAGTACCTTAGCCCATACAGTGAGAAAGAATTGTGGGTCATCAACATTTGGACCGTAAATGACCACCAAGGTGACCTGTGTTGTCATGAGGGTGCCAGTTAAAATTATATAGCGCCCGTCCGGGTCTATCTGCGTATGTGTGGTTGACCAGCCGAGGCCGTGTCTAATCAGTATCGAGACCCCCCCTAGCGTAGTTGAGTATGGAGCTGAGTGTATCTCCCCCCAGTATCTATTTTTCAGTTTGGGGTCAGAATCATGTTTTAAGTGCGTCTCTTGGAGGAAGCACACATCTATGTCGTGCCTGCTTAAGAATGCATGTAACAACCGTGCTTTTCTAAAGTCATTGAGTCCTCCACATTCCATGCGAGGAATTTAGTCTCAGTCATGTCTTAGTAGGAGAGTTGTATAGTATGTTTCTTGTATGGAGAGTGCGCACTGCGGAGCGTCGTAAAGAGAATAGGGAGATGGCATTACTGGTCTCTCCATTGTGTATAAATCAAAAATTACCATGTCTATTGAAAAACCCAAGTTGCTATTTATCCTTTGCAAATACAGTGCAGTTAATGACCGTGCGTCCGAATATGCTGTGAACTCCCTGTCCCACCCGCCACCCACATCAACCTCCCAATTAGGTTGTGACTTATGGCCTCCCACCCACCCAATTTTAGTGCTGACTTAGCGTCCGTGAAGAATTGGGTTTGCCCTTCGTGCGTAATTTTTTTTTTTTTTTATAAACAGACTTTATTCGTCAAGTTACACATATGATGCAGGGCTCTGTACCCCAGAAACCACTGCCCAATCAAATAGAGAAGATCATACTTTGACATTTCACAAAAAAAACACAAAATATCTCACATTAATATCTAACTTCCCCCAATCCCCCAACCCCCCCCGATCGCACTACCCACCCACCACCCAACCGGATCACTCAAACACCACGCCCGGGCTGCCCATCGGGCCCCCATGTCACGGATCTCCCCCAATCCCCACCTCAACATTAATGTCCCCTCGGGTAAAGATCCCCTGTCCCTACCACCTCCTCTAGCAATAGTCCACGGTAATCCGCCCACCGTTTCCAGATCTTCACGTGTTTGCATGGACAACCCCTGGCGACAAATATGGGCTTTTCCAGCCCCATGCAAAAATCTAGCCCATTCTTCCATGCCGCCACTGAGGGAGCCCTTGGTGCCTTCCACTCCCTAGCTATGTCTCTTTTTGCCAATGTAAGGCCTAATAGCAGTAAATGCCGTTTATAGGCATTACCGCCGATTCCCTCCATAATATGCAGCAGTGCAAGCCTCGGCGAGCGAGAGAGGTCCCAGCCCAGCACCTCCGACAGGCAATTAAAGACTCCTCTCCAAAACCGATCTAGAGAGGGACAGTGCCAGACTGTATGTAGAAGTGTGCCCTCTTCCTGATTACAACGGAGGCATACCGGGGAGGCAATGAGCCCCGCTTTCCACAGTCGTACCCGTGTATAGTAAACCCTATGCAGGTATTTAAATTGGACCAAGCGGAGTCTCATCGCTATGGCCGCCCCTCGCGGGGCTGCCAGGGCCTCTGTCCAATCCTCCTCATCTAATGGACCCACATCTCCCTCCCAATTCTCCCGGAGTTTCTTCAGCGTAGGGGAACAATGAGTAACTAAGGATTGATATATCTTCGAAATTTTACGTTCCTGCAGGTCTCCCATGAAAACCTTCGCCTCCAGTGGACTAAACTCCGGTAGTGAGGCTAACCCTTCTAAGCTGGGGGCCAAGGCATGCCGAAATTGGAGGTAGCGGTAGAATTGGAGCTGTGGCATGTGGAAGTCTGTCTGAAGGTCCTGGAAGGATTTCAGTACGAGTCCCTTCATGACATCGCCCAAGACCGAGATACCGATATTGTCCCACCCCCTAAACCCCTGCAAGGTCATCAGCTGCGGCAAGCGCCCGTTGTTCCAGAGGGGAGTCTGCCGAGTAAGCGTCGTCCACCATCCCATCCTTCTCAATGCCTGCTTCCAGACCTGAAAGACAACTCTTGTCACCGATGGCAGCGAATTACGCCGCGGCGCGGAATAAAGGAGCATGTGTAGCGAGCAGTCTGCTATCAGGTGTCGCTCGACCGCGTAAGCCGGGTCTTCCCTAGTGCTATACCACCATTCATTTAAGATGAGCAGATGCGAGGCCTGATAATACGAATACAAGTCAGAGGAGGCGAGCCCCCCGCAATAAGTAGATAGAAAGCACGTTCGCAAGGCCACACGCACCTGGCCCCCCTCCCATAGAAACTGGCCTAAGGCCGCGTTCACTTGTCGGAACCACCGGGGTGAAATCAGGTAGGGGTGATTCTGCAGCTGGTAAAGGAGCCGAGGGAGCGCCACCATCTTAAATATTGCTGACCTACCATATAGAGACAGAGGCATACGAGACCAGGACTTGATATCCTCCCGCACTCGTTCCCACACCGGCACCACATTACGTTCCCAGGAGACCGTGGGCACATCCGACACGAACACTCCTAAGTATTGCAATCCCCCCCCCGCCGCCGCCTGGACCATCGAGGCCCACGGGCCTACACTAAATCTATCGCCCAACAACCACAGCTTGGATTTGCGAGGGTTCATATATAATCCAGACGTTTCCCCGAAAATTTGCATAATCCGTAACAGGCGTGGCCCCGTTCTGTCCACATCTGTGAGGAAGAAGAGGACATCAGCAGCATATAACGCTATCCTGTCTGATAGTCCCGGCGCCCATTCAAATCCCCGCACCTGTGCATCCATCCGCACCCACGCAGCCAAAGGTTCCATGGACAGAGCAAATAAGTAGGGGGATAAAGGGCAGCCCTGTCTCGTACCCCGCCTGATGGAAAACGTAGAGGAGGTCGCGCCAGCTACCCGCACCGATGCCGTGAGGTCAGTGTATAGGAGGGTCAGATAGGAGAGGAATCGAGGTCCGAGATTAATCCTTTGCAGCAGGGCGAATAGATACACCCAGCTGAGGGAGTCAAACGCCCTGTCCATATCGGCCAATAGTAGGGCCGCTGGTTCACCCAGTTGACGTATGGCTGCCACCGCCACGTGCGCCCGCCGAATATTATGTCTGGTCGCCCTTTGCGGCATAAATCCTGCCTGATCCGAGTGGATCAGGGTCGTAATATGTGGGAGAAGGCGATTTGCGAGTGCTTTGGCCAGAATCTTGGCCTCCACGTTCAGGAGGGAAATGGGGCGATACGAGGCATGCTGGTCTGGGGGTCTGCCCGGCTTATGAAACACCACCACCTCCGCATGCCTCCAGTCTGGGGGGAGAGACCCTTGTTCTCGTGCCTCTTCAATCACTGACCGATATTGGGGGCCCAGCTGCGTAAAGTAGCGTTTGAAAAATTCACTTGGGAACCCATTGGGCCCAGGTGCCTTCCCGGTGTTAAGCTCGCCCAACGCGGCACCCAACTCCTCGACCGTCAGGGGTTGCTCCAATTGTTCCCTCACCTCATTCGGTAGGGCCTTGGGCGGGAGATCATCCAGAAATTTATCAATTGTTGCCGCCGGTAGACACTCCTTAGCGGCATACAAATCTGAATAGTAGGTGGCGAAGCTCTCCGCCAGGACTAGCGGATCCGTAATCGATTCCCCCCCCGAGCCCAAGATGCCTGGGAGGGCCTGGGAATGGAAAATTCCCTGGCAGAGTCGATGCAGCATCTTACCAGATTTATCCCCCCACTGATACACCCTGCTACGCGTGGCCAGCCAAGCCTGGCGGGCCTCATCTAGCAATAGAGCGGCATAGTTCTAGTGTGCCAACAGCAATTGTCGTCTAGTCAGACTTCCACCCTCTTCTTGGCTCCTTCGTTCGAGTGTCTCTACTGCTGCCTCTGCCTGAAGTAGTTCGTCCCTGCGCGCCCTCCGCGCACCAGGAGATGTCCACCCCCCGCAATGTCGGTTTCAGTGCTTCCCATAGCAGCTCTGCCTTAGAAACTGACCCCTCGTTGGTCATGAAATACTGCTCTATCGCGCAACTCATGTGCTCTCCATACTCCTCCCTCTGCAAATGCCATACTGAGTCGCCACCTGAACGGCTGCTTCGCCCGCCCTAGTCGCAAGGTAAGTGCCACCGGGGAGTGATCCGACAGACCCCGCGGGAGAATCTCCGCTGCCACCACCCCATGCACCACCGCTTGGGGAACAAAGAGGTAGTCCAGCCTGGAGTATGAATCGTGGACTGCGGAGAGATATGTGAACTCCCGCTCCTTCTGATGGAATCGTCGCCACACATCCACCCAATTCAGCCCCGTCACCAAGGAGTATAGCTTCGTGGTGCGACCACCTATCGAACCACCCCGCCAGCGATCCCTGGCCACATCCATCACATCATTCCAATCTCCACCAATGACAGCAGCGCCCTCTGGCATATCCGCCCATAGAGTCATAAGACGCTCCACCAAATTCCACTGCAGCGGAGGAGGAGCATAGACGCTACCCAGCACCAACGGATCCTCCCCAACCCTCCCCTGGAGAAACAAATATCGCCCCTGGGTATCTGACCACTGTTTAATGTGCGTATACGGAACTCTGCGATGTATCAAGATTGCCACCCCCCCCCCGAGAGCCCCTCGTAAAGCCGGAATGGAATACGTGTTGGTACCCATACCGTTGCAAACAAAGGGCCTTCGTTCCCAGAAGATGTGTTTCCTGTAACATTAGTATATCCGCTCCGGCCCGTTTAGCATGCTGTAATATGGCCCCACGTTTAATTTTGTCTAAGGCGCCCCTGACATTCCAACTAATAATGCGAAGAGTGCCCGGGGACACCCGCTCACTAGGAGATACCCTGGCCATCTGAGCCACTGTCCACTGTTGTCGGATTGGGAAACCCCCGCGGTGCATACTGAAACATCTAGTGTACGTGGGCAAAAGTGCAATCGACGAACTAAAACACCCCCCCCCCCCAACAATCCCCCCACCCCATACCTCACAAACCATGAAGCATCTGTCGCGGCGGGCATGACCCACACCCCCAACGGGAGGGTGCGGTCCACCCGACCAATGGATCCCCAACTTACAGCCCATACAACAGGGGCGCGATCTCCGCCAGCAGATGGCTAACGGAGGGTCCGGCCCAACTACGAGTCCCTTCGATCCAAACCAGACAGTTCACTTTGCTGCTACTGCTCGTCGAGTCGAATCTCAGGTCGCCGATGCATGCTGCCCCGAGGCCGACGCAGTCCGGGACGAGGCCCCACAGGACTTGGAGCGACGCCTGGACCTTGATCTTCTGGTGCCCCGCTGCTGCCGCCAGAGTCCCTTTCGGGCCGCCTCGCCTGATGAAGAGTCGGATTCCCTACCCGGTGGCGTGTGGGCGCGGACTCGCACTGTCTCATCCGTCCATTTAAATACCTCTTCCGGTGAGTCGAAGAAATGGGTGCGGGAACGGTACACCACCCGCAAGCGGGCCGGGTACAGTAGTGCATAAGGGAGCTTAAGGTCTCTCAGGCGGGCCTTCGCTGCTAGAAACGACTGCCGCTGCTGCTGCACCAGCCGGGTATAGTCAGAGAAAATAAGTATACGTGTATTGTCATGTACCAAGGACTCCTTCAGTCTGGCCTGCTTCAGTATTACATCCCTGTCGTGATAGTTCAGAAACTTTGCGATGATGGGCCTCGGCCGAGCCCCGGGCGGTGGTTTCTGCATAAGTGCTCTGTGGGCCCGCTCTACTATAAAGCAGCGGGACAGGGAGTCCTGGGGAAGCCAGCCCTCCAGCCATTGCGTAAGAAATTGCGCCACATTGTCCCCCTCGCACCCTTCCGGGAACCCAACAAAACGGAGGTTATTACGCCTGGCCCGCCCTTCGGCATCTTCTACCCGCAGCGCCAGGACTCGCTGGGTGGTCTCCATGGTGGCCAGCTTTTTCTTTAGTATAGTGACATCATCTTCCACCCCAGATATACGGGTTTCGGCCTCGGTGATACGCGTGACTGCATTGCGCAGATCCTGCCGCAGTAGCATAACGTCTGAGCCGACTGCCCCGATTTTAGCGTCCAACATGTCACGGGACTGGGTAATAGCGGCCATAAGCGCAGCATTGTCCGGTTCAATCCCTTGTGATCCCCCAGATGCCCCCGACGCCGCTCCAGAACTAGTAAACTTGTCGATAGTGCCTTGTTTAGACGGGCCGCCGCCCCCTTTATCCCGCGTCATAGTTGCTGCCCTGTCTCCTAACTCCGGCCCCCGTGTAGACCAGGAAGGGAGGGGGGGGAACGACAGGGGGGGGACCAGCAGCAGTGATCCCACGTCGGGCCCCAGCGGCTCCGCCACCGGGGGGCTCAAGTGCGCGGATGCCACACTGGCCCACTCCGTATATACCCCCAAGGGACCCGGGGCTCCGGCGGTACTCGCGCGGCTCGATGCAGCCGTCGATGCGAGGGCGCCCTGATGTAGAGATGTAGGCTCTCACCCCCTGGCCACCACAAAGCAGCTGGCTCCTCAGTCCCGGCTCCAAACGGCCTGCCCGGGGCCAGATCAGGCGCGACGCCCACGCGGCCCGACCAGCCGCCGAAGCAGGCGCCTCTTATCACAGATAGGGTAGTGGGGGCAGGGCGGCCAAGCAGCCCGTCCCGGGCCCGCCCGGGGACCGGCAGACGCAGCCTCTCCCAACCCCCAGTCACGTCCCCCGCGGCTCGAGTATGCCGCCGGGCCCCCACGTCTATCCAGGCAGGGGGGGGGAACAGAGGGCGGAACACCAGACTGCCGCGCACAGTCACTTACTGTCCAGGGGGGGTCCCTTGAACGGCACAGACACCCTCTCCCTCACCACAGGGAGGAGGCCCCAGGTGGGAGATGGTCGAAGTCACCGACTGGGACCGGAGGGCTTCCCATCCACACTCCACCGCCTCAGCTTCCCACACTCGCCGCTCCTCACCTCCGCGACCCGATCCGGCCGCTGGGACTCGCGTTCACCTCCGTCTCAGATCGCGATCACCAGGCCAGCGCCGCTCCCCCCTCCAGGATATGTGCTCTCGGGACCAGCTCCTCCTCCGCAGCCTCACTCTGCGCACTCCGCTCAGCAAGCGCCGCGGCGCTTCACGCGATGTCCCGGTCACGCGCCAGGCCGCGCTTCTTCCGGACCTCGCCTCCGCAGACACCGCAATAGCGCCCTGGACCCAGCCTCACGTCCGGAGCACGGTCCCGATGGATGCCTCCGGGATCTACGATCCTCCGACCCCCGGCAGAGCACAATTAGTGATCGAAGGGACAGGATATGTGAGGATTAATGTAGGGCGAGACGGAGCTTACTCAGCACACGTCCGCCATGATGGCTTGCCAAGCCACGCCCCCCTTCGTGCGTAATTTTTAGCTTGGCCGGGTACAGCATGGCGTATGGGATGGAGGCGTTTTGTAGAATGCGTTTCGCTGGCGTGAACTCCCTGCGTGCGGCCTGAACAGCGGGGGTGTAGTCTGGAAAAAAGGAGAGTGGATTCCCTTGATGGGTTATAGGGCTTTTGGCTCTGGCCTCTCTGAGAATTGCGTCTCTGTCCCTATAGTTCACTTTGCCACTGGATTCAAGCAAGCCTGGCTGATGACGGCTGAAATGCCAGAAACCGGTCCTAGGATGCTTGTTTCCGGTCCAGGGAAGACATGGCTTGGCAGTTCGGGCTGGACTGTTCCCATGAGGCACAGGGTCAGACTGATTTGCATATGGCCATGTCTGAACTGGGGTGGTGGAGTGAGCTAAAGAATGATGATGGATTGGACCCAGATCGGTTGACTGGGGGTGAGTGTTTGATTGGCTCAAACGTTCCGTCCATCATCCCCTTTTGTGTCGCTTTGTTCTCCCTAAGTTGGCGGGGGTATGCCCAGACGTGGGTCCCTTGCTCACTTTGCCACTGGATTCAAGCAAGCCTGGCTGATGACGGCTGAAATGCCAGAAACCGGTCCTAGGATGCTTGTTTCCGGTCCAGGGAAGACATGGCTTGGCAGTTCGGGCTGGACTGTTCCCATGAGGCACAGGGTCAGACTGATTTGCATATGGCCATGTCTGAACTGGGGTGGTGGAGTGAGCTAAAGAATGATGATGGATTGGACCCAGATCGGTTGACTGGGGGTGAGTGTTTGATTGGCTCAAACGTTCCGTCCATCATCCCCTTTTGTGTCGCTTTGTTCGCCCTAAGTTGGCGGGGGTATGCCCAGACGTGGGTCCCTTGCTCACTTTGCCACTGGATTCAAGCAAGCCTGGCTGATGACGGCTGAAATGCCAGAAACCGGTCCTAGGATGCTTGTTTCCGGTCCAGGGAAGACATGGCTTGGCAGTTCGGGCTGGACTGTTCCCATGAGGCACAGGGTCAGACTGATTTGCATATGGCCATGTCTGAACTGGGGTGGTGGAGTGAGCTAAAGAATGATGATGGATTGGACCCAGATCGGTTGACTGGGGGTGAGTGTTTGATTGGCTCAAACGTTCCGTCCATCATCCCCTTTTGTGTCGCTTTGTTCGCCCTAAGTTGGCGGGGGTATGCCCAGACGTGGGTCCCTTGCTCACTTTGCCACTGGATTCAAGCAAGCCTGGCTGATGACGGCTGAAATGCCAGAAACCGGTCCTAGGATGCTTGTTTCCGGTCCAGGGAAGACATGGCTTGGCAGTTCGGGCTGGACTGTTCCCATGAGGCACAGGGTCAGACTGATTTGCATATGGCCATGTCTGAACTGGGGTGGTGGAGTGAGCTAAAGAATGATGATGGATTGGACCCAGATCGGTTGACTGGGGGTGAGTGTTTGATTGGCTCAAGCGTTCCGTCCATCATCCCCTTTTGTGTCGCTTTGTTCGCCCTAAGTTGGCGGGGGTATGCCCAGACGTGGGTCCCTTGCTCACTTTGCCACTGGATTCAAGCAAGCCTGGCTGATGACGGCTGAAATGCCAGAAACCGGTCCTAGGATGCTTGTTTCCGGTCCAGGGAAGACATGGCTTGGCAGTTCGGGCTGGACTGTTCCCATGAGGCACAGGGTCAGACTGATTTGCATATGGCCATGTCTGAACTGGGGTGGTGGAGTGAGCTAAAGAATGATGATGGATTGGACCCAGATCGGTTGACTGGGGGTGAGTGTTTGATTGGCTCAAGCGTTCCGTCCATCATCCCCTTTTGTGTCGTTTTGTTCGCCCTAAGTTGGCGGGGTATGCCCAGACGTGGGTCCCTTGCTCACTTTGCCACTGGATTCAAGCAAGCCTGGCTGATGACGGCTGAAATGCCAGAAACCGGTCCTAGGATGCTTGTTTCCGGTCCAGGGAAGACATGGCTTGGCAGTTCGGGCTGGACTGTTCCCATGAGGCACAGGGTCAGACTGATTTGCATATGGCCATGTCTGAACTGGGGTGGTGGAGTGAGCTAAAGAATGATGATGGATTGGACCCAGATCGGTTGACTGGGGGTGAGTGTTTGATTGGCTCAAACGTTCCGTCCATCATCCCCTTTTGTGTCGCCCTATAGTTCAAGAGGCGTGCAATTATTGGGCGTGGTGGAGCGGTCCAGGGCCCAGTGAGCGGTGAGCACGCTCAACAATCATGGCCTGCGAGAGTATTGGCCCGAATAGTTCACGCAACAGATTTTCTATAAATGGTTCCATTTTCGGGATTGCGGTGGATTCTGGAATGTCAGTAATTCTAAGATTATTGCACCTAGAGCGCGCCTCCAAATCCTTATTTTTAGCCTTAATTACAGCCAGGACTTTCTCCATGTTTAGTATTTGTGTTCTGGATTCCACATGAGAGTCTGATAGCCTATTCTCCAGGGTGTCTAAACGATTCTCGTGGATATCCACTCGTTTCTTTACCATTTCCAGGCTAGAAGTGAGGGCGTCTATCTTGTTATCGATTGTTTTTATACTTGAGCGCACATCCAGCAGAATAGTGCGTAAGTCTTCCTCCTGCTGTTCCACTGTATCTTTAGCGCCCTGGGCAGTGTCCGGCTCAGAACCCGCCTCGTTTGTGCGGGTTTGGCGCTTGTTCTCAAAGAGGAGCTTTGCCTGTTTAGGGTCTGTTTTACCCATGGCTGCAGATGGCGCGGAGTTATCGCAGGGTGACCCAGCCGAGGCACCACACCTCACCAGAGTCTCTTATCAGGTGTGCACCGCGCCCGCCAACAGCGCAGGCGGTTATGTAACACGACTGTGCGTAGTAGTACTGTAGTTATTTTGCTCGCTGCGGCGGCGCTGTTTATGTCGAAGCCTGAAGGGTGCTGGGCATTACTCAGAAACGGGGGGGGGGGGGCCGGAGTTAATACCTGTAGGCAGGGGGGGGGGTGCGCATGGCACCGGCAAATGAGCAAGAGGGAGAGGCCCGGTGGGCACCGACTCAACCAAAACCGCACCTCCGCAGTGCAACGCGGGAGGGGCGGAGAAGAAGGCGGAGGCCCACTACAATCCCGCTTAAGAGCCTTAACCGGCCGGACCCCGATGTGGTAGCACGGCGGAACCTTCCGCAGCTCGGGCCCCGAACACACCCGACCTCCGCCTCAGCCCGGCCCCAAAGTGCGCAATGTGCCAAATGTGGTCTGGGCCCAAACGGCGCGGCTGCATCCAGTCCCACCTCCAATCCCGGCCCACACTCACCACACCGCCTCACGACTTTGCCCCGCTCTCAGTCCCTCGGGCGATGCCGCCAGTCTCCTTCACGGCCGCAGTTCCTCGATGGCAGCACTCAGCAGGTGGCACAGCCGGATCTCGTCTTTCAAACTCCGGTGCAGTCTCGAGCTCCGCGGGTTCTCGCGTCCTCACCGCCCAGCTAGCGTCACCCTGGGATTTGTGGGCTGCAGGCGACCAGGGCTCAGAGCTCGTCCTCCATCAGCTACCTGCCGCTTCTAACACACTTAAGGTACAATGACCCTTTATGCGTAGCGTTAGGGTGTTCCTGGCCTTTTCGGATTTGTTACGGGGCGCTGTAGTGTGTGGCGGCCACTTTCTGTAGTCGATCCGGCCGCGGCGCCGCCCGACAAGTTTGGCTATTTCTCGGGTGTCCACATGGTTGGGTCTTCACACGGACGGCGCAGCCGATGTCAGCCGTGGTTAACGTTGTTTTGCGCCGGCCGATTCCGAACCTTTACGGTGATATTGCGGGATTTTGAAGCCTGGCCTGCAGAGCCCCTTCATAAGGCGGCCATTCTGCAGCACGACGTAGCCACGCCCCCCTGCCCTTTCCCCATTAATGTTTCTCGCTAAAGAGCAGTACATAGGTATCATTCTAGACTCTACTCACAAACATGGTTCATTGTGGGAAGAGAAAGACGGAAGAAAAGAACAATATTGGATCACAGAGAGTAGATACAAATATTCTCCTTTGGAATTACAATTTCACGGAGCCCTTGTGCGTTTAAGGAACTCCACTTTTATGAGAATATTGAGGTGACTGAACTCTGTGCTCATGCCTGTACACGGTTGTATTCTTAATATATGCTTGCATATATTCAATACTCCGCTTTCATACCCAGCACCCCATATCTCATGCTCACACATTGTATCATCTATTCTGCAATATGCTGTATCGTAATTCGGACCAAACACACTGTACCCTAGGATGCTAGAACTCAGAACTTGGAACCTGGCACTTTGAACTTAGAAACCATCTTTGTATTTTCAGAAATCTCACCCTTACATGTCCCTACCAGATTGCTCATGTGTATTCTTCCAACCTGAGTCCCTTGCTGTCATAGGACGTGCTCAGACAGAAGGCATGCTGACAGGAATGATCGACCAAGGTTTTTTTGAAGGACCTTTCACTTTTTAAGATGTGCATAGTTGGTAGTTCAGGGAGAATCATCTGCTCTGCAGCCCTCACAATGCCAACGCCTGCTTCTCCGAGTACATGGCACCAAGTTCTGTGGAAGAAAAAACATACTTTTCTCAACTAATACCTGAAAGCACATTTATTAGAAACGCTGAGGTAGTATGTTGACTGATGGAGATCATCGTAGTCTGCTACCAGACTCTTGCTGAGACTGAAAACGCATCCCTTATTTATACAGATCTCCACGGTGTGAGGTCATCTCTTCCCTCCCTAAGTTGAGGCCTGCACAAATAGTGTTTTATAACTTGACAGGTGAGCGACATAATTCAAACAAGGCATCCTACAATTCGAACAGTTCAAGCTTTCGAAAACACATTAATTCTCTGCTAAGTGTCTGTAATAGACCCTCACACATCAGCCGAATTTAAAATAAATCAAAGGAAACGGTAATTAAAACAATCTTTTTAAGAATTATTGAAGGTCATTAGGGCAAGACTCTGCAGAACAAAGATGGCCCTAGCCGCCCCGCCCGTCCCACCCCCCTTTCCCTCCAACATCCCCCACTCCCTTAAGGCTGGGAGCCCTGGGCAGGGCACACTGCTCATGCCTTAAAACATCTCTGTTTGCCATCCCTGTTCTTTTTACCTCTGCTTAGTTTCTAGGAAAAACATCCTCTGGATTAATGCTTTGTGCAGAGATTGCAGTTTGCACTTTTCACCAAAATGTTCTGAAAGCTGTTGCCTGAGGACATTTCTGAGCAGGAATAAAACACTGATGTGTCAGACTGGATCTGTCATTTTTCCCCCAAACAATTTACCCGTCTGGTGCTAGAAGGCGCTGCTGCAATACCAGCAACTGATCGAATGGATGTTAACATCGGAAAATGAGCCAGCACCCGAGTCGGTAACATCACTGCCTGTTTTTCCTGCTCCAAAGACATGTGTTACAGAGCTTGCTAGGCTATTTGGTATTGTGTTATTACCTGTTTTCCTCATTCCTTTGCAAAATGCCACACAAAATCTTTAGGACCTGACATTCTGTAGGAAGTAAATGCGAGTTTTGGTCCCACGTTTATCGTGTATGATGTGTCTGGTGTTTGAACACATTAATAAGTCCTTGAGTCCTTTGTGGCCACTTGCAGCGCATGGGCATTGGACAGAAGTAGGCAAACCTTTTCTTGTGCCCTAAGATGTGGACTTCTTCAAAGGGCCCTTGCTGACTTATAATCTGCCTGCCATCAAGGAGTAGCTCCCATGGCACCTTGTATAGAAGGTAAAACAGGAAAGAAAGAAAACATTCTAAGAAATAGAGAAAAGCTTTTTGATTGTTCCTCTGACTCAGTTGCTGTGTTGGTATATTTGCAGCCTCAACACTTAGGATTTCTTCCCCAAAATCGAATCTTACCTATAAGTAGCCTTCAGACAGGCCATGGACAAGACATTCAGTCGCCCAAGAATTGTAGTCTCTAAGCATTCCTTCAGCACCTGTGGCGCCACTTTCTTTCTTGACGATGCAGGCCTCTTTGTTACAAGACTTAGGTCCTGCTTTAGGTAAGTCAGTATTAAAGGCTTCACCTCTAGCAGCTACAGAACAGCTTCCATTTCAGTGCTATGCCAAGAACACCCTAGCAGTGTCTATAACAACAACAGAACAGTGTGCTAATTGCAGCAGATCTGCAGCCAGAAGATAAAGCTGTAGTCTCCAGTTTGTTCTGATTATGACTTGCATCTTAAAAACTGACACAAAGCAATCTTATGGCTACCTTTGTGACCGTCTGCACCTGGACCACGCCCAGCGCCACGGACCCTAGCCGCTGCGCCTTTCACCATTATGACGCCAACATCCTCCAAGTCCTCAATGCCGGACACTCAACCGACTGCCACCCTTTGTCTCCAAATGACACCCAAGGATCGTTCACCTGCCACAACTGCACCTTCTCCAGCCTTCGCACACCAGACCTACAAACCGCACGGCCCCCAAGAACCGGATTTGCCCACCTCAGCTGCATTCTACTCAACACACGCTCCCTCAACAAACATGCTGTGAAAATCTGGGAACTGCTCGACTTCATCTCCTCCCGACGTCCCCTTCACAGAAACCTGGATGAACCCCACCTCTGACCCGGATATCTCTACCGCCATCCCCGGCAGATACAAAATCATACACAAAAACCGCGCCAACCGACCAGGAGGCGGCATCGCCATCGAACACAAAAACACCCACCACCTCCCAACTAGCTCAGACGACCACTCACCCGAAATGGCGCACCTCCACTTCCAGATCCAGACCAACCAGAATTCCACCCTCATCTACAGACCCCCCGGACCCTGCCCCTCTTTCAGCGAATCCATAGCAGACTTCATCGCACACCATGCCCTCGCCTCAACAGACTACATCCTCCTCGATTACCTCAATTTCCTCCCGGACAACCTCATCGACCCCCAACACCTCAGCCCTACTGGAGAACCTTGCCACCATAGGACTCAAACAACTGTTTACCTCCCTAACCCACTCAGCAGGACACACACTCAACCCCATCTTCTCCGCAAGCAACAACATCTCCGTCAGCCACATCTGCAAACTCCAATGGACTGACCACTGCTCGTCCACTTCTCCTCCACGAAACCCACCCAACCCCACCACGCCCACCGCTACCCGCGTAGAAGCTGGAACAAGGTCTCCAAAGACTAACTCACCACCGCCCTCCGCAAGACACCACCGCCGTCATCCGCGGACACAAACACATCAGCACGCAACCTCCACTTATGGATCTCTGACTGCGCCAACACACTGGCTCCCCTCAGGAAACCCTCTGGCAAACAGCCTGCCGAGAAAGCCAGCTGGTTCTCCCCCACCCTCCAAGAGTCCAGGCACACCTGCAGACGACTCAAGAGAAGATGGACGAACAGCAAGATCCCAGCAGACTATGCAGCCTTCAAAACCGCCGTCACCACGGACCACCACCTCATCACAGCCACAAAGAAAACTGCCATACATGAACGTATCAACGCCAATGCACACAACAGCAAAGAACTCTTCACCATGATCTAAGAATTCAACAAACCCAGCACGCATGCCACTAACATCCCCCCTCCCAAGCCCTTTGCAACAACTTTGCCACCTGCTGCACCGCAGGATCACAGACATCTACGACAGTTTTGCAACCCAGGACCCACCCGCAACCACCGCACCCAAATGCTCCAGATCCCAGTCAACCCTGCTCAACTGTACGTCCCTCACCACCGATGACACCTTTCGGATCATGAAGACCATCCACTCTAGAGCCCCCTCGGACCTGTGCCACCACCACATCTTCATCCGAGCCAGCGCCACCATCACCCACTAAATATGCCACACCATCAACTGCTCCATCGAATCCACCACCTTCCCTGAAGACTGGAAACATGCAGAGATCAACCCCCTGCTGAAAAAACCCTCTGCCGACCCGATTGGCCTCAAGAATTACAGACCCGTCTCTCTGCTCCCCTTCCCAGCCAAAGTCATTGAGAATGCCATCAACGTCCAACTCACCAAATTCATCAAAACAAACCACATCTTGGACACCTCCCAATCAGGCTTCAGAAGCAACCATAGCACCGGGACTGCACTCCTCGCCGAAACAGACGACATCCGCAATCTCCTCGACTGAGGCGAAACCGCAGCCCTCATCCTCCAGGACCTCTCTGCCGCTTTCAACACCGTCTCCCACCACACCCTCTACGCAAGACTCCACAACGCTGGCATCCGTGGCAAAGCCGTAGAGTGGACCCTCTCCTTCCTCACTGGCCAAACCCAGAGAGTCAGGCTCCCACCGTTCTCAGAACCTACAGAGATCAGCTGCGGAGTCCCTCAGGACTCCTCCATGAGCCCCACCCTCTTCAACATCTACGTTGCCCCGCTGGCAGCCATTGTCAGAAACCACAGACTAAACATCGTCTCCTACACTGACGACACCCAGCTGATTCTCTCTCTCTCCGACGAACCTACAGCTGCAAAGAACAAATTCCACAACGGGATGAAGGCAGTCACCAACTGGATGAAGGACAGCTGCCTCAAACTCCACTCTGACAAAACCGAAGTCCTCATCCTGGGAACCAACCCCTCCGCCTGGGACAACTCCTGGTGGTCCGCAGTGCTCGAGGCCCCTCCCACCCCCCAAACCCACCGACCACACACGTAACCTCGGCATCATCCTTGACTCCTCGCTCTCGATGAACTGCCAAATCAACGCTGTCTCATCCTCCTGCTTCCACACTCTCCGCCTGCTTCAAAAGATTTTTAAGTGGATCCCCACCAAGTCCAGAAGAACGGTCACCCAGGTGCTCGTCAGCAGCAAACTCGACTACGGCAACGCACTCTACGCCAGCACCACCCAGAAGCTCCAAAAGAAATTGCAAAGAATCCAGAGCGCCGGCGCGAGACTCATCCTGGACATCCCCTGCCGCAACCACATCCGTCGATCACCTGAGATACCTCCACTGGCTCCCAGTCAACGAATGAGTCCCCTTAAAGTTCCTCACGCACGCCTACAAGGCCCTCCACAACATCAGACCTGCATACCTCAACCACCGCCTCTCCTCCTACAGCCCCTCAAGACACCTCTGCGCTGCCATCCTGACCCTGGCCACTATCCCATGGATCCGCAGTACCACAGCTGGAGGAAAATCCTTCTCCTACCTCACCGTAAAGACCTGGAACCCTCTTCCTCTAAATCTCAGACAGTCACCCTCACTGCCTCAATTCAGGAAGGACCTCAAGAACTGGCTCTTTGACTGATCTGCAAAACCCACCCTCTAGTGCATTGAGTCCCTAACGGGTGATTTGCTGCACTGTAGAAGAACCCTGATTGATTGATTGACCTCTCTGTGGCCAAATGCTTTATATCATTTTGTTATTTTTGGATCTGATTCTGATGATTTTGAGTTCCAGAGCCCTATGATGAAGACTGTTCTAGTGGAGAGGACAATTTACTCATATTGGATTACTATTAGGTTTTGCTACTTCCTCGAAAGGAAGCTTTGCATTACATCATTACATTTTGTGTTAGTAATAAAAAGGTAGCAGAAAGCTTTGAGCTGTCTCTTTCAATAAAGGAGATCTAATCTCATTGCTGGGATATCATAGGTCTGCTCTCCAACTTAGAACCCCACTTTTGCTTTTTAGGGTGTCCTAATTAACACTATCACTGCAGTGTTGCAGACCTTCTGGAGATGACATCTATCCACAGATTCCTTACCTTAACCTTAATATTCCCCAGGCGTCAGACTGGAGCCGGAAAATCGTGAACAGTATGTCTGAGTGCCTGTAGGTGACGTTGACCGGCCCTGCGTCTGCATCATCCGCATCAGAAGTGACAAGCACAGTGCCTAGATAGGTGCCACCTGACGCACTGACATCAGTTCCTTTCTTTCAACTCCCAACAGCGTGGATCCAAAAAGCTACCTCGTTCACTTTTGTCCACTTTATTTTTACTTTTTGTCGACCCTTTTTTGAGCAATTGCTCCCAGTATGCTGGGGATATATCCCCTAACAAACCTACGGGTTTTAAACCTTATGGGGGATGTCACAGACAAATATCTGCATCTGATCCCCACTTAGTCCGTTTCTGGTGCTTGGAGTTGGGCTATGACCCGAAGGCTTGCACCAAGTGCAAATTAGTGCGCTCCAAGACGATCCTAGAGAAGGCGATAAAGCTCTTGGTGGCGTGGCTTGAGAAAGCTCTGTCTCAGTCCTGCTACTGAGGGAGTTCTCGAAGCCGTTCCCGTGGATGGTTGTCTTTTTACTCCAGTCTTCTTCAAAGTCAGATAAGTCCAAGAAGTGGAAGTGAAAGCGCTCTTCAGCTTCCCCATGCAAACACGTTTCGAGGTCCTGCTCCCGCACTCTTTCTGCTGCCGGCTCCGTGCTTCCCCAAAATCCCTGGAGCTAGAGCGACCCCTACCCAGCTTGGAAGTCTTCTATGATGCCATGCACGCCATCTTTGGGCCACGCCTCCCTCTGGCACACATTCAGGCCTACAGAGTTGAAAAGTGACCCTGCACTCTTTTTACCAGCGTGTTCGCACACACTGCCAGCCCAATCCTCTGGGTCCACCCACCAGTGGGTTCGCACACACTGCCAGCCAGATTTGGGTCCACCCCTGGATCTTGTCTGATGCCGACACGGGTACCTCCACCCACCCTGGATTCAGTCCTCCCGATGCAGTCAGCGCTGCTGGATGTCGAGCCTATTCCAATTTCTGACCTCGAGACGGCGACACTGCTTGATGTTGACTACGGGACCGTTCAGGCCGTATCAACCCCTAGTCTTGCCACCCTTGGACAGGCACTTTCTGCCGGAACTGGTGGATGAAGAAAAGGGGTATGGAGCCTTTGAGGAGGACCCTGACCAGGGAGAAACTGGTATGAGGAGTTGGGTGACGCCAGTGGCCTGGATACCTTGCCAAACTCTGGCATGCTTTCTTCTTTGGGCAAAGTTTTGGAGGAAGTCTCATCCTTTACAACTGTGATGCTAAAGACAGCAGAGGTCCTTGACCTACATCTGCCAGCCATCAAGGTCAAGAACAACATCTTAACGGAGGTGTTTCAGCCTGGGGCGAGCTCTGCAGAGCCATTGCTCCCTTTTAATGAGTCCCTCACAGACGTTGTTCTGGAGACCTGGGCTAAACTTCGCATGGGGGCTCCTGTACACCGCATGATTGCCCGTCGCGATCGTCGTACCTCAGGAGGCGCAGCCTTCCTCTCCCACCATCCCTACCCTCAGAGCCTGATAGTGCAGGCCTCAACAGCTAAGGTTAACCCAAGCGCATCCCTTCCACCCCACCAGATAGGGAAGCCAAAAGACTTGGTAGTTTTGGGAAGAGAATCTTCCACCAGCTTGGCCTAATGAGACTCTGTTGTGCAGCTTCTGCCCATGCTACCTGAAGAGGCCCGAACCATCCTGAACCAAGCTTTGGTGGACGGTCAGGATGCAGCCAAATTCGTCATCAGGTGTGGACTGGACACCACGGACTCCCTAGGTAGCTCCATGGCCTCTTCTGTGGCACTTCACCACCATTTCTGGTTGCAGTCCACTTAGTTTTTGGGGGATGTCCTATCACCCTTGATTGACATGCCTTTCGATGGCTCCCGCATATTTGACGACAAAGCTGACATGGCCCTCCAGCATTTTTGTGAAAGCTGGGTCACCACCAGAGCCTCGCTGGCGGAGAGGCAGTCCCCAGCGGCGAAACCCGTCAGGATCAGCAGGGACATCTGGAACGCAGCGGTGGAGGTGAGGGCGCCGACGAACGGACCATCTCCTGGCTGCAGAGAAGTAAGCCTGCCCTGGCGGCTGCGGCTACAAAATGGCGCCTGTGCCGCAACAGCCCTAGCGAAGCTACCGCAGCAGATGGGCGAGGCTCGGCCGCGGAGCGTGTACGATCCCGCTGGGGGACTGGAGCGCTGCCGATAGTGGCGGGAAGCAGTGAATGAGTAGTGCCTGGCCACATGAACACGCTCACCGGCACATCGCAAGTACAGCCGAGTGGAACCTGGCAGAACCGGCGGGAGTGTGCCCGCGCCGGAGCGGACTCAGCGCCGGTGGAACAGATCACCAACTGATGGACAGTACCGACTGGCGGCGTTTACTTTACCCCTATAAGAACGCTGGGCACTGTAAAGCGGTAGTGCAGCGCTGAGGGCACGCAGCGCTGTTGGAACCTGTAGTCACTTCTGCCTACAGTGCTGCAGCTCCCCTGGCGTGGGGGCCTGGTGACGCGGTGATTTCCACGAGGTAGGGAACCCTGTAGTGCCATGGAAGTTGTAGAGAGGGGTCTCGGCTAAGGAGCGCCTTGCACCCCGCACAGACTCTGGGACGCGGCGCACACTGGCGACTGTCTGGCGAGTGCACCAACGGCAGTGGGGGACCTGCGTTCCCCCAGTGGGATCCCCTGAACTTGATCGCCACATGCGAGCTGGGCCCTGACGCGGCGGTCGCCCGCGCAGCGGAAGGCCCAACGTAAGCACACTGGGATTGTGTAGCAGAGGACGGCGCCAGCGGGGACGCGCTCTGTTCCAGGAGGGACGCTGTGTGCTGCTGGGTGAGTGGCGCTCATGCCATCGGTGCTCTCCCCACCAATTTTGCAGCAGTAAGTCACCTAAGTTCTGGGGAAGCACATACGAAGGCTGCGGAGACCATCATCTGGTGCAGGTCTCCTAGCTATTGAGGAGCTGGGATGTCGCGGCGCCCCACCCTTTGCTGAATAGGAGTCAAGTAGATCCTCATCTAGCTCTGTGGTGCCAGCAAAGTCCCAAGGAGGTGAACGCGACTGTCCATAGCAGACATTTTCAATCTCTTTTGGGCAATCCTGGAGATTTGAGAACACCTGTGGCATGCTTTGCCCTCTGAATACATGCGCCAACCTAGGCAGGATGGTAGTTCTACACTGACTGTCATTTGTATTTGAAATGTCACTCATAATTACGCTAAAATAATGACAATGCCACACATGGCAACCTGAAACCTTGGCAGCTAAGCTGTTGGTGAAAATTTGAGATGGCAGCTACCTGCAGGTACAATTGTCATGTGAGAAATAAACTAACTTTCTTCTCCCCCAGCCAGGGTCGTACTGGGACAGAAAATAGGCCTGGCACCAAAATAAAAGTGGCCTCCCACTATGGAATCAGGCAGCTAAAAGTGTTCCACATTTGCAAATCTGGGCGGTTTTGAACTTGTAGAGACATACTGTAGAGGGGTTTGGCAAGTTATTGCGACGCATGCCTGTGTGCTTGCAGGGCCGGCTTTAGCACTGGTGGCGCCCTGTGCAACAATGTTTGTTGCGCCCCCCAATGACCACATCTACTACGGATTCCCTTACTACCATCATTTAACAGTGCTCCTCAAGTCTCTATAACCACTCTCCCTGATTTAGTTTTATAGCGCCACTGCGTCACTCATACCAGTGTAGGGAGTCAGAGCACTTTAAGTCACACACACATTGGCACAGAGACAATAATACGTGTGTAAATCAGTGTACAGGAATGTTACTTAAGACAGGTGTAGGAGTCACATGTCATCTATACTGGTAGGCAGTATAGTTTGAGTCCTTGGTTTGGAAAAGCACAAATTCTGAATTTAAAACGTAACATCATTGTTAGGGGTTCTCTTTAATAATAATAATAGATTTCTACCCAAATTAACCCTTTTTGCAAGTTTAGGATAATGAAAGACAAGGCAAAAAGACATATAGCTCGAATATATATCTTGGAGATTGCATGCAGCTCTTTGATGACAGTTAATAGCTCACTATGCTATATTAGGATGTTAAGTTATAAACTGCAAGTAACTAAAGGATCCCTGGGACACAAGCAGTAACCCACTGACCTATTTACATTATATGCACTTTGTGATCTGCATGGTACACATTCTTTGCAACAGGCATATTAACCCACTGCACTACCTTACAATGAGTTAAAACTTCCACTAGACAAACCTCTGATCTCTCTCCAGCACGAACATTAATCACTGGAGTGATCTTGACCTTTTTATTGATAGCAGAAAATTGCTGGAAGCAAGGAATGCGGCAGCAGGTACTTTTAAAACGAAAATATACTTGCAAACAGGGCGCCAGGCACCGATCGCACTGCCCTAGAGCCGGACCTGTGTGCCTGCTACAGGCAATGCTTGTGATAATATCAGTGAAATCGGTAGTAAAAAGCGGCCTACCAGATCATACAACAGGCCCACTATCAGCTAAAAAAAACCCGACCAACACACTGAGCTGTCAGTCCAGCCCTTCTTGCACTGTCAGATTGCCTTTCAGATCATCCCGACCCTGTTGCCAGTGGATTCCGTTGGCAGTGCCAGCAGTCGGTAACCACAGAGGTAAGAACATGTTTTCCCGTCGTACCTTAGGCGTAGGTTCAATTGGTACAGCAGGTGCGAATGCACGGGGCCTAGAGGTCCACTGAACCCTGATTTGTGCTGTATTTACATTTCAAACAGCTGCCAGTGGGGGCCACTTCTTTCCTTGCACTAAGGCCCGTGGACTGGTACTAACGCACCTACGTCACTGCCTAGTACTTCTTTTTTTGCACATGAGTAAGCACCGTTTTCATTTGGAGGTTTCAACCATCACTTTACCTTTAAATCAGTCAAGAAATGCCTCCAATCCTAACGGGAACCTCAAAAGCAAGCTACCAAATTTCTGACGCATGTCAGTGTAAAGTTCAAGCTTGGCCAGGTCCGTGTCAAAGCAACCCTTTTACAACTGCTTCGAGCGACAACCCTGAACTTACTCATGTGAAAAACGCTACCTACACTGGCAGTGTACGTAACGTTTTTAACACTGATGTCCAAAAATGTATTGCTTTTTTACTTACCTTATGTTGCCAGTTGCGTGTGAAGTGTAGTCGGAGGCCCAGGGATCTAACTTCTCTGCAGTGAAGGCGGGCGAACTTGGGGAGGAAGCACAGATCATTGGTCAGACTCGCGCGTCGCACCAATGAATGATCTGCGCCCCCTCCTATGTCACTGCCACCATTAAGGCAGGTTAGGTGCCTCAGTGCCCCTGGTCACGAGTGGTGGTGGCCACGTGGCGCCGGAAGTGTACGCGGGCACGGCCTGTGCGCACTTTGTCCCTGTGCAGTGTGCACGCATAGTGCAGGAGCATAGTTGCCATCATTTGAGAGGCTAGAAAAAGAATCCTGTTTTATATGGGCAATCCTAAATTATTATTTCTTTAAAACTAATATATTAAGGCTAAAATGTGTGTATTCTAAATGAATCTGAACCAAAAGTTGTATTTGGACATATGGATTAAAATTAAAATTAATTTATATTGGTTAACTCAAAGAATGTTTATTGATGTTTCTTCGTCAGTGCAGGGATGACAGCAGCTGTATAACATTTTTAATAAATATAGCGCTGCACTACTTTCTTCCCCTTGCACAATTCAGCACATGGTAACTTGGGTTGAATTTAGTAGTGCATGTGTGACGCACACGCACTACTAAATTCAACCCAACTACTGCACCTCTGTCTGTGCGGGTAAAAAGCACTACTGCCATTCGTGAGATGAGGTCACCTCACCAACGGCAGTTGTGCTTTTTCTCCGGCAGATCAGAGGTCAGAGTGCACTGTGCAGAGCAGAGAGACAGAGTCTCTGTCTCTCTGTCAGAGACGTTGGACGCAGGCCTTGGCCTAGCCAGACAGCCTTCTGATTTTGTTGCGGACAGGGTGCCGATTTTTAAAAAATCGGCACCAGAAACAAAACCGGCCCCCTGTGAAGAATCCGGACCCCACCCCTTCCGGCCTACCCGGGGATTGCCCGGTGCCCGGCATCACCAGTCCGGCCCTGGGTCGGGTGGAATGGTCTAGATTATGTTTGCATCTCCATCTAGGTTGAGATCCGGAGTATGCACAACTAACTATGGGAGGGCGAGTGGGAGAGGGAAGATTGCAGTGCTGGTGGTAGATCAAAAGGTTCGACATATTGAGTTCCAGATTAAAGGTGATGCGCAGAAGACTAAGGATATCAGCCCACAACAACTGTATATCAGATTGTAGAGTATCCAGCGTAGAATAGAGTATGGGGTTATTAGTGTGAGTGGTGTTACAGCAGAGAAGTGACGGGGGAGGGGAGTTAATTAAAATATTGTGTGTGAAGGAGGGGTTCTTTAGTTTTGAGCAATAGTTAGTAGTCTTAGGGGTATCCCAATCTAAGGTGATGGGATTATGGTCAGACACTGTAATGTGATGAGGAGTGAGGGGAAGCGAAGAAGAGAGGTCGTAGAGACAAGAGGTGGAGAGAATGTTGAGAGGCTGCTGTCCAGAAGTATTGATGTCAGAGAAGGAGCATGTTAAGGCTGAGGAAGTGGGAGACGTGGTTTATGGAAGCCCCTGCTTGTGTAGTGATAGTGGTTCGCTGTTCGGGGGAGATGTGTATCCTAAGCTGAGAGGGAGCAGTGTCGTGAATTATTTCGTTATTAGGTAGGATATAAGGGTTGACTAAGTGAGGGTTGGAGGAATGCTTGGCGCTAATCCGAGTGGGGTACTGTTCTGAGATGACGAGACATCAGGTGTGGTAGTGTGGGCAACAGTCCGGGGCGAATAGTGGGAGGACGAGTGGATAGGAATGGATGGGCAGTGTATGTTATTGGGAAGGGGATCCATAGGTAGTTGGGGTGAGGTAAAGTCAGTGTTGAGTTTGTCCTTGAGGAAAGGGAAGACATTGTCAAAGAGTTCCATGTTTCAGTTAGAGGACTGAATGAGCACTATCCAGTATTATAGATGAAGCTAGTCGCTTCTGCCTTGTAAAAAGGGGGAGGGTGAAATGGTTAGTTTGTGACCGTGAGGTGTTTTCTTAGTGGTGGTGGGTTTGAGAACTGAGGATAGGGCATTTCTCCACTCAGCACGACGAAAGGTGAAGAAGATAACGTCATTAATTAATGTACCCTTGTTAATGCAAAAATAGTAATCTGAAAGAGACACGTTAGTGACAGATTCCTTACCTTAGAATATCCCCAGGCGTCAGGCTGGATCCGGAAAGTTTTGCGTAGCAGTACCCTTGCGCGTCGGTAGGCGGCGTCGTGCGGCTCCGCGTCCGTTGTCGGCATTGGGATCGCCGGGATGACGTTGCGGGCAGTACTTAGACGCCGCCCCTGCGCGCGGACGTCAGTTCTTTCTTTTTCCGCGCCAGTAAGCGCAGATCCGGGAAGAGCAGTGCCCTTGTCATTTTTTGACTAACTTTTTGGGTGATTTTTTCACAGTTTTTTCTCGAGTCGTTCGACTCCGTCGGTGTCGGTAGGGATGCCCGGCTTCAAGCCATGCGACGCCTGTGGTCGGATGATGTCGATCACGGACCCGCATCGAGACTGTCTCTACTGCCTCGGCCGCGACCACGACTCCAAGTCGTGCCCCGACTGCCGGGCCTTGCACCCGAAGGCTTTGCGAGAGCGGTCTCGAAAGCTCCTCGAGTTCCAGCAGTCGGCTCCGCGCCTAGCCCCGGTCACGTGAGAGGTCGAGGGGCCGGTCGCGAAGTCCTCATCGGTAGTCGGGGTCCAAGTCTTCGCACTCCTCCGGTAAGTCAAAGCACAAGAAGATCATAGAAGCGTCATCGCTCGACTCGACGACTTCCCCTCGCCGGTCTCGCGACTCGGCTGAGGGTCCTGTCAGCACCGTCCCCGCGGCGCCGGGAGTGCCTGTGGAGCCGCCGCCGCATTACCCGCACTTCCCGGGTTCGGGGGCGACTCCGGCCGAAATACAGGAGTTTCTGTCGGCCATGGCCCGCCTCTTCGGGCCTCAAGGTCCCCCCGGTGCGCCTTCGGGCCCCGCGGGCCCTTCTGGGGTGCCTACGGCGCCGCCGGCGACTCCGGTCCCGGCGACGCCAGCCTCGGTCCCGGCCCCGGCCTCGACCCCGGCTCCGCTGTTGCCGCAACCCCCATCGACGCCGGTTGACCTGACGACACCTCCACCGGCGCCGATGTCACCGGTGCCGTTCCCGGCGCCGTCCGGGGCTCCGGGCGGCGTCGTTCCCCGGTTCTCTCCGGATCCGGACACGGCGCCGGACCGGCGTCGTTCGACTCCGGCGCCGATGCGGCCTTGAGTTCCGCATGTCCCTCCTCCTTACTTTGAACCTGCTTTGGAGGACGAAGAGGACTGGGAGGGGTCTGAGGACCCTCTCACTGCCCAATGTGAGTTCGACCAGGACTGGGCTGAGGAACTTGGGGATGCCAGTGGTCTGGACACCTCCCCTGACTCTGGCATGCTGTCTCCTCCTTCCGTGGCAACGGAGGAGGGAGCAAACTTTGCAACGGTGTTGCGTAGAGCAGCTGAGGCTTTACACCTCCAGTTGCCTACAGTGGCTGTCCGGACTAACATTCTGACGGAAGTGCTTCAGCCGGCGGCTACCTCTTCGGAGCCACTGCTGCCTTTCAACGAGGCACTTTCTGACGTTCTTTTGGGCACCTGGTCCAAGCCCACCACAGGGGCTCCTGTGGATAGGAACGTAGCCCGACGCCATCGCCCTGCTCCGGGCGACCCCCTGTTTCTCTCATCACACCCCACCCCTGAGAGCTTGGTTGTCCAAGCCTCTGCTTCCCAGAGCGCCTTCCCTACCGCTCCCCCGGATAGGGAATCCAAGAGACTGGATCAGTTTGGGAAGAAGGTTTTTCTTCCTCCAGTGCTGGCTTGCGGTCTGTCAACACCACTTGCCTCTTGGGCCGATATTCCCACTCTCTGTGGGATTCGGTGGCGCAGGTTCTGCCCCAGTGTCCTGAGGAGGTCCAGGCACTGCTTTCCCGCGCCATTGCGGAAGGAAGGGATGCGGCTAAGTATACCATCAGATGTGGCCTAGATACCGCCGACTCGCTAGGCAGATCGCTTGCGACGACAGTGGCGCTGCGCCGTCACGCCTGGCTGAGAACCACTGGTTTTTCGGGTGATGTCCAAAACACTCTTATGGACATGCCCTTTGATGGTGTCGGCCTTTTTGGCAATAAGGCAGACCATGAGTTGGAGCGTTTTAAGGACTCACGGGCTACAGCCAAGTCCCTGGGCCTTTCTGCTGTGCGCCCTCCGCAACAGTCTGCTTTTCGCCCCTTTCGTGGCCACAGAAGGGGCGCCCAGTCACGTCCACTGCCCAGCCACCGGCCCGCGCAGCAGGCGTCTTCGCGAGGACGTGGCTCCCGCCGAGGCGGGTCGGGTAACCAGCGTGCGGGTCAGGCCACCGCCCCCACCCGTCCGCGGCCTCCAAGCCATCCTAGTCCTTCCTTTCAGGTGCACAGCACGCCAGTAGGGGGCAGGGTCCGCCATCACCTTCACCACTGGCGTGCCATCACCTCGGACAAGTGGGTCTTGGACATTGTCCGAAGGGGTTACTCCCTCCCCTTCGTGACCACCCCCCCAGCCATGCCACCTCAATACCACCGCATGTCAGGGGATCACTTGGTGCTTCTTCAGAAGGAAGTTGCGGCCCTCTTGGCCAAGGGGGGCCATCGAACGCGTTTCGACCCCAGAAGTAGGGCGTGGTTGTTACTCCCACTACTTTCTGGTGCCCAAAAAGGACAAGGAGGACATGCGTCCTATCTTGGACCTCCGGAACGTAAATCGCTTCCTCCGGAAGGAGAAGTTCAAGATGCTCACCTTAGCTCAGGTCTTGACTGCTCTCGACCCTGGAGACTGGATGGTAGCGTTGGACTTGCAGGACGCATATTTCCACATCCCCGTCCTGCCGGCCCACCGGCGTTACCTTCGGTTCACGGTAGGCCACGAGCACTTTCAGTTCTCCGTGCTCCCCTTTGGCCTTACCAGCGCCCCTCGGGTGTTCACGAAAGTGATGGCGGTGGTCGCAGCTCATCTGCGCCTGGCAGGGGTTCCAGTCTTCCCCTACCTCGACGACTGGCTGCTGAAGGCGGGCTCGTCCCAGGCAGTCGTCTCCCACCTCCAGACTACGGCCGAACTCCTGCACTCGCTGGGGTTCTCCATCAACGTGCCGAAGTCGCACCTGATTCCTTCTCCACAGCTCCTTTTCATCGGAGCAGTTCTGGACACGACGCAGTTTCGGGTCTATCCTCCCGAGCGGCGAGTCCGGGATATTCAGGCTATGATTCCGATCTTTCGGCCTCCATCCTGGGTTTCGGTACGGATGACCCTGAGGCTGGTGGGCCTCATGGCCTCCTGCATCCTGCTGGTCGATCATGCCAGATGGCATATGCGGGCTCTGCAGTGGGACCTAAAGTTCCAGTGGGCGCAGCATCAGGGCAACCTGTCCGATCACGTCCAGATCTCGGAGGGGACTGCAAGGCAGTTGCAGTGGTGGCTCTCGAACCGGCAATGGGTCATGGGCAGGTCCTCTTCCTTCCCCAGCCAGAGCACACAGTTGTGACGGACGCGTCCCTTCTGGGTTGGGGCGGTCACATGGGAGAGGCGGAGATCAGAGGCCTCTGGTCTCCGGCGGAGTCCCGGCTCCATATCAACCTTCTGGAGCTCCGGGCGATCCGACTTGCACTCAAGGCATTCCTTCCCTCTGTCAAAGGGAAGGCAGTGCAGGTGTTCACAGACAACACCACCGCCATGTGGTACTGCAACAAACAGGGCGGGGTGGGGTCGTGGACCCTGTGTCAGGAGGCTCTGGACATGGCTGGAACATCAGGGCATATTCCTGATGGTTCAACACCTGGCAGGTTCCCTGAACGCCAGGGCGGACGAACTCAGCCGCAGGTGCATGATGGATCACGAATGGCGTCTTCACTCGGAGGTGGCGCAAGGACTCTTTCTACAGTGGGGAGAGCCTTGGTTAGATCTATTCGCCACCGAAGAGAACGCGCACTGTCATCAGTTCTGCGCGTTGGAATTTCCAAGGCGGCACTCGCTCGGCGACGCTTTTCGTCGCGAGTGGAGTTGCGGTCTGTTGTACGCCTTTCCGCCTATACCACTTCTACCCAGAGTGTTGAAGAAGATTCGGCGCGACCGGGCCCAAGTCATTCTTGTGGCTCCGGACTGGGCTCGAAGAGTTTGGTATCCCGAGCTACTCAGTATGAGCGTCGATCCCCCGATCCGTCTGCCTCTTCGGGAGGATCTTCTGTCGCAGCAGCAGGGGACGGTCCTCCACCCGAATCTGTCCAGCCTCCACCTGCTTGCGTGGAGATTGAGCGGCGGCAGTTGATTCCTTTCGACTTGCCTCCCGAAGTTTGTGATGTGATTCTGGCAGCCAGGCGTCCCTCCACTAAGGTGGTATACGCCTGCAGGTAGAACAAATTTGTGGCATGGTGCACAGCAAAGGCTGTGAATCCCCTTTCTGCCCCTCTTTCTGAGGTTCTTCTGTTCCTTCTTTCTCTGGCCCAACAGGGTTCTGCCCTGGGTACCATCAAGGGCTATCTTTGTGCAATCTCGGCCTTCCTCAGGCTTCCTGATCAGCCCTCCCTTTTCAAGTCCCCTGTTGTTAACAGGTTTCTTAAAGGCATTACACACCTCTTCCCTCCTGTTCCATTTGTGATGCCTCAGTGGGACTTGAACCTGGTTCTTACCTTTCTCATGTGCGCTCCCTTTGAGCCTCTGCATAACTGTCCTCTTCGTCTTCTGACTCTGAAGACAGCCTTTCTGGTGGCTATCACCTCCGCTCGGCGGGTGAGTGAGCTCCAGGCTCTTTCTTGCAAGCCTCCCTTTCTGTCTGTACATCCAGACAAGGTTGTTCTCAGGACGCGTCCGTCCTTCTTGCCAAAGGTGGTTACTGCTTCCCACATTGGGCAGACCATCACTTTGCCCACCTTCTTTCCGCCTCCGCATCCTTCTAGAGAGGAAGAGAGGCTCCACCGTCTGGACCCAAAACGTGCGATTTCTTTTTATCTAAATCGCACACAACAGTTCCGGGTGGACGACCAGCTCTTTGTTGGCTACGTGAGCGCCAAAAAAGGTCGGGCGGTACACAAGCGGACCATCTCCCGCTGGGTCGTCTTGTGTATCAAGGCCTTTTATTCTTTTGGCTAAAAAGGAGCCCCCTGTTGGATTGCGTGCCCATTCCACCAGGGCGACAGCCGCCACCACGGCTTTAGGACGTGGTGTCCCTTTACAGGACATTTGTCAGGCAGCTACGTGGGCCTCGTTGCACACGTTTACCAAGCATTACTGCCTTGACAGCCAAGTCCGGAGAGACGGCTTCTTTGGCCGTTCTGTTCTCCGTGACTTCCTTGTCTGATCTTTGTTCGCAGACCCACCACCGGGGTTGGTATTGCTGGGGTATCTATTCTAAGGTAAGGAATCTGTCACTAACGTGTCTCTTTCAGATGCACAAGTTACTAACTTGTGTAACGATATATCTGTAAGAGACAGTAGTTAGTGACAGATTCCTACCGCCCACCCATCCTCCCCGTTCTGCGAACTGATTTCTAGGGTTAAGGACATCCCTTTCAGGGCCCTAGTATTTTTCAGACACCAATGTCAGCTTCTTGCATTGCTCTGCGTTCCTGGCGCGGAAAGTCGTGTACAGAACTGACGTCAGCGCGCAGGGACGGCGTCTAAGTACTGCCCGCGACGTCATCCCGGCGATCCCGACGACTGACGCGGAGCCGCACGACGCCGCCTACCGACGCGCAAGGGTACTGCTACGCAAAACTTTCCGGATCCAGCCTGACGCCTGGGGATATTCTAAGGTAAGGAATCTGTCACTAACTACTGTCTCTTACAGATATATCGTTACACAAGTTAGTAACTTGTGCATCGAGAAAGTGTGTTTCAGGATGAGATTTGACTGCATTGTGCTTAAAGGTTTTTGTCACGTTTTTTGAAAGATTGGGGGGAAAGTCGAAATTAAATGAATTGCGACCAGCGAAGGATAGTGAAGGGTTCTGTCTAGCCACCTGTGGAGGGTCCATGATGCCAGGTAAAAAGAGGAGGAGCAAGGGAGAGAAGGGCGAGTATAGGAATAATAGTCGGGTACCACACAGGGAGAGAATCTGCAAGTATGGGAGCAACAGACTGGAACCACATAGCTGGCTGCCGAGAAGCAAGAGGCAGTGTAGGAACAATTTAAAAGGGGTCCTATTTCAAATTTAATGCTGGTGTGGTGGAGGAAGGCCTTAGGTCGTTATCACAAAGTGGAAAGGGAGGGAGAGAGGTGGGCCAGTAAGCTATCTTCCGGGGATCAGGTAGGTGAGTGTAGGAGGGGAAAGGATATGTCGAGCACCAGAGAACCAAAGAGAGATGAGCTTGTCAGAAATATGAAGGGAATTTGAAGATGGGTTTTGAATACAAAAATATAGGTATGAACGTTCCTATAGAATGATGTGGCATGGATGAGAATTGTTATCTGGTAGATGTATTAGAAGAGGCCAGTAGGTGGCGCTGGAATCTCAAATATCAAACTGTTTTCCTTTGAAAAAGTGTAGCACTTTTACGAATCGCTGGGAGAAAAATAGGAATAATGCCAGCATGCGCTCGATAAGTTTGGCTACAAAAAAACAAAAAACAAAGAATTAATGAACAGTTTGACTGCCAAAATCCATGAAAGCAAGCGCAGAGTCAGTCCCCAAGTCTCAGATGGAGAAAGCCAAAAAGTCTCTAGAGGCTGTAGAAACCACCATTGCTCCACACACCGCGTCCAGAGCAGTGGAAGTGAACACAGTGGTGTTGCAGACGTGCGTGAGAATCAGGTGGTGGGGAGTCAGGAGCGGAGGTGGCGCGACGAGAGCAAGACCAGAGGAAGCGAAAATCAACTTCAAAGAAGTTGATATAAGTGAGTCAGCATTACTGTTCTGGGAGCTCTCAGAGCCCACAGCAAGATCGGCTGTTTTGCCGAGTCGGGCCGCTCATCCTCCATGCTGCAACAGAGGAGGGGCAACAAGGAGGTCTCCTCGCTGAAAACGGCTCCGGGCAGCACCAGCCCAGCGGGGGACCGGAGCATCGAGAAGTCCCAGTGGTAGAGGTGAGGGGATGGAGCAGGGGAGGGGCCGCCCATCCTCCATGCTGCAACAGAGGAGGGGCAACAAGGAGGTCTCCTCGCTGGAAACGGCTCCGGGTAGCACCAGCCCAGCGGGGGACCGGAGCGTCGAGAAGTCCCAGTGGTAGAGGTGAGGGGATGGAGCAGGGGAGGGGCGCCCATCCTCCATGCTGCAACAGAGGAGGGGCAACAAGGAGGTCTCCTCGCTGGAAACGGCTCCGGGCAGCACCAGCCGAGCGGGGGACCGGAGCGTCGAGAAGTCCCAGTGGTAGAGGTGAGGGGATGAAGCAGGGGAGGCTCACTGTTAGTGCCTGGATTCACCACCGCGCTCGGGTCCCGAGCAGTGGGTGGCAGAAGAGTACAGAGCCTCAGAGAGCCCCCCGGGCAAAGCAGGAAATTCTGTTGTGGGGCCAGTGAGTGAGGCCAGAAGATTGGATCCTCTAGCTTCTACTTCGATGGTTGCATGCAGTACAGTGATACACACTGGGAGAGGGATCAATGGGCTGGGCTTCACTCCGAGAGATTCGTCAACGCCCAGCTGACCACCTTCATCGAAGAGAAAGCCATCCTCGACTCCTACCAGTCCGGAATCCGCAGCAACCACAGCACCGAGACCGCCCTCCTCGCCGCCACCGACGATATCCGCATGCTACTCGACCAGGGACACACTGCGGCCCTTATCCTACTAGACCTCTCCGCAGCCTTCGACACCGTCTCCCACCGCACTCTCGCCGCCAGACTCCACGACGCCGGCATACGGGGAACCGCCCTCTACTGGATCCGCTCCTTTCTCGCCGGCAGAACCCAAAGGATCAGACTCCCACCCTTCCTCTCCGAACCCACAGAGATTAACTGCGGAGTACCCCAAGGATCCTCGCTCAGCCCCACGCTCTTCAACATCTACATGGCCCCCCTTGCCGCCATCATGAGACAGCATAGGCTCAACATAGTATCCTACGCCGACGACACCCAGCTCATCCTCTCCCTCACAGAGAACCCCGAAGACACCAGACTCAGCTTCCAGGAAGGAATGAAAGACGTCGCGGCCTGGATGAGCAACAGCTGCCTAAAGCTCAGCTCGGAGAAGACAGAGGTCCTCGTCCTTGGACCCTCCTCCACCGCCTGGGACAGCACCTGATGGCCCTCCGCCCTCGGAAACCCACCCGCTCCGACAGACCACGCCCGAAACCTTGGCATCATTCTAGACTCCTCCCTCACCAGGACCCGCCAGATCAACGCAGTCGTCTCCACCTGCTTCAACTCCCTCCGCATCCTCCGCAAGACCTTCGAGTGGATCCCCCACACGAATGCAGAAAGACCGTCACCCACGCACTCATAACCAACAGACTGGACTACGGTAAGGCCCTCTACGCCGGAATCAACAAAACCCCGCTACACAAGCTCCAAACCATCCAGAACACCGCAGCCAGACTCGTACTCGGAACCCCACGACATGAGGGCATGACCCAGCACCTACGAGACCTCCACTGGCTCCCCATCGAGAAGAAAGTAACCTTCAAGCTACTCACCCTCGCCTACAAATCCCTCCACAACATCGGACCGAAATACCTCAACGAAAGAGTCTCCTTTCACGTACCCAAAAGGAACCTCCGCTCCACCGACCTCGCCCTGGCAGAGACCCCACGCATCCACAGAACCAGAGCAGGTGGAAGAGCCTTCTCCTACGTCGCAGCAAAGGCCTGGAACAAGCTCCCAGTCAACATCAGACGCTCCCCCACTCTGCACACCTTCAGGAAGAGCCTCAAGACCTGGCTCGTCAACTGATCCAGAGCTGCACCCCCCTCTCGCCCCTCCCCTCCCCCCACCCCCAGCGCCTTGAGACCCTCACGGGTGAGTAGCGCACTTTAAAAAAAAAAAGACTGAATGATTGAGGGATGTACGCCAATAACAATCCCTTTCCTGGGAGCCTTCCGAAGCAGCTCCCTCTCAGTCAGCCATCTTGGTTTCTCTTTATATACACTTTATCTGTTAATATTATTGAATTTTCTAAGCAGTCACAGACCCCATGAGTAGGCTTTGCGGACCCCCAGGGGTCCTGGACCATAGCTTAAGAACCACTGCAATATGTATATTCAATAAAGTTATAATCAAGGCAAGTAAACCATTTTTTATGAACTACATATTACAAGCCATGGAGAGAGGACGAGACCTCCTTTGCAATGTTTTACTCTGGTATTAGCAGTAGGAACTGCTTTCATGGTTACCCCCACTTTTTGCTTGTCAGTATGTTTTTTTGACTAGTCTGACTGGGATCCAGCTAATCAGGACCCCAGTCACTCTGCTTCCTCCCTAAATTTGACTTGGTAAGTACTTTTTGTACCTCCACAATTGGCTACTGGTGTACCCCTGGAAGTACCTAGTATATGGTACCGAAGTACCCAGGGCATAGGTACACCAAGGGTCTCTCATGGACTGCAGCATGTATTATGCCACCCATGAGAGACCACTCAAACTGTGGCTACAGGCCTGCCATTACAGCCTGTGTAAGCTGGTGCTAGCACCACTTACAACAGATATAAGTTTTCTTATATCTGAAGTCACTACACTTAAAACCTATAAGTCACGCTTAAGGGCAGGCCTTTCAATCCTGAAGGCAGGGTGCTGGGTTATTAGTGTGTGGGTGCCCCCTGCATGAGCAGGACACTCCTACAAACCCCTGAGTCGATTCTCAAGGCTTTGTAAGTGCGGTCACTATATAGTGGCTGTGCCGAACCTGGGCAAGTTTGGTATCAAACATGTTGGAATTATACCCCAAAACCGTTACAGGTGTTGGAGGTATGATTCCATCCACTGTGGGGCTCCTCCAGTACTCCCGGTAACATCCTTTCAGGGTCTGCCAGCAAGCTAGTGCTGCTGCCGACCTCCGACACGGTTCTCCCCTCCTGCTGCTGCTGTGCTGAGCTCGAGCAGGGGAAGGGTAGAACAATAGGTTTCCTGTCACAGGGAGGTGTGACCACCTCCTAGACAGGACTTAGTGTATTGGGCTGGGGTGAGGGTGCTTGCCAGCGCCACCAGACTAATTTGAAGGGCACATTTGGTGCCCTCCTGGCATACTCCAGTTGGAACCCGTTCTGGGAGCCCTTGGTTCCTGCTCTGGAGCGAAACTGGACAAAGGACATGGGAGTATCCTCCCCTCTGTCCCGCCCCTCCAATGGGAAGGACCACTGAGTCATCCTAACCCCTTTCTTAGGGTATAGAAGGGCTTACCTGTGGAGGGGCTCCTCCGATTAGTCGTGGGACAACACTCAAACCTGAAACATATCACTTTTCAACCGTCTGGACACTTGGACTTCGCCTGGAACCGATACTGCATCACAGAAGACTCCTGCTGCTCCTGGTCTCGCTCTTCTGTAAGACTTTTTCGTCATCTGTGTCAGTACTTCTTCCAGGAACTTCAACAGACCTGTGGGTATTAAGGACACCCGAAGTAATCTCCCTTGGAGTGAAGGAGTCACCCCCCTTCATCTGCAGGCACCTCAACAAAGCTGACTGGTCTGCTGCTCCTGATGTCCCACGGATTTTGAGAGGCTCGGCAACACAGGTGGTGGTTCTGCAACTCCCTCAAAGCCTGACCTGTCCTCTCAGCAAGTTTGAGGCCAGTATCCCTCATCGGAATAGCTTGGACTAAACCCCTATACACCGCGTCGATTTGCATTTGCCAAGGCTTGTTGGCTCTGCACTCCAGAGATCTTCAGGGTACAAGAAGCTCCAGCCTCCACCATCTCTTCCTGCCCAGATCATCATCCACGCCGCATCCTCTCCGGCATGGGCCTTCATCTTTGATGAGCTGCTTGAGGTCCTCTTGCGACCTCTGTGCCTTCAGCCTGTGGGTCCTCTCCGAGGGTCTTCTCCTGCTTAAGTTGGCTCGCCTGCTTGCTCGGGGCCTGCTCTGACTCATGTTTGTGGTGAGTTCCTTGGACCTTGCTGGCCCCAACGTTGCTCCTTCTTCGCTTTCCACGCCTGTTGCAGCTGCCAAGACTTGTTGGTGCTCCCGCCAGACACCTACCCCCTGGTTCTCGACTTCCGACGTGGGACAGCTCATGCACAGCTCCTGGTCTTTGTCAGCATCACCTTGTTCTCACAGCTGCGCGACAAGGTCACCGTCATCACTCCTGCATCTTCAGACATCAGTGGGCATTGCTCTTCTGTGCCTCCTGTCACCCCCGAGTGGCATACACTCTGTCCCCTCTGCATGCAGGTTATTCTCTTCAAGAATCCACATTTGGATTCCACCGGACTCTTGCACAGTCTTCACCAGCGGCATCTTTACTGAAGTCCTCCATTGTGGTCTATGGCGGTTTCCGACGTCACTTCGCACCTATACACCTGGCTTCCCTGGTGTAAATATCCCTATTCCTGGGGTATCAACGGGTGGGGTGCCTGTCCAACCTTCTGTCTTCCACGGGGTTTCTTCAGGGTCCACTGGAACTGGTCCTTCTTCAAAACTGCAACCGCGTCTTTCCCGTTGACTTCTGTTGAGTACGCGGCCGTGTTTCCACTCTGCACACAGCCTCCGTGGGGCTCCTGGGTGCTTACGTTGGGTGGTTTCTTATGTCCCCAGCTCTTCTGAGTCTCCTGGTCCAAGTCCCGACTTTGGTTGCAGTTCACATTCCACTTTTTTAGTATACGGTTTGGTCTCTCCCCCTGGAGACCACTGTGTATTGTGCTTACTTACCTTTAGCAGTTGACGTATTGTGTATTTGTGTTGATATCTCCGGGTAGGAGATATATCAATGTGTTAGTGAGTGTTGTGTAATAAATAAACATATATTTATATATACACTGTGTGGTTCTTTTTCATTTAGCCTACACTATATGATTAGTTCTGGTAAAACAAGCTGCTTTACACTCCTGCTGGATATGCCTGAAGGCTGCTCTCCACAGCTACCAATTAGAGAGCTTTCTATGGTTGTCTAAGACAACTAAAATCACCGTAAGTGTTGTCTGGATTAGTGCAAGGTGCTTCACTTAAATGAGTGTGCACCATATACTAAGCCAGCCTCCTACATTAGCTATTCCCGGCCCATATTTCTTGTGCACAACCATTTCTGGGTTCCACTGTATTCATACCATCTAAGCACCGGTCTGTTTCATCACACCCTTCCAGGGAATTTCATGTTGAGCCTTACTAGTGGTATCGTGATTGGGATGCACTGGGACTTATTTGAGTTTATCTTGATTTCCGAAAAAGTCCAAAGTTTATGATTTCCCTAGGTAAGGGGGATATATTGTTGGGATGCTCCTTACGTATAGGTATATGTCATCGGCATACGAGGCCAGAAAGTTGGTGCTATCCATCTATAGACCTATGTGTGCATGACTGTTTCTTAGAATACAGGCTAGGGGCTCCAACAAAATGGCAAATAGCGGAGAAAGATGCTACCCTTGTCTCGTGCCTCTAGGGATCAGAAAAGGGTAGGGAACCGCTGCCATTCACCCTCACATATAGAGAAAGGCTAACCAGCCAAAGGGCCCCCATCCCAACCCCATCTGTCTCAACACTGCAAGAAAGTTGGACCATTCTAGAGAGTCAAAAGCTTTTTGTGCGACTGACAGCAGGGTTTCGGCAGATAAATCCAGATCCAATTGATAGGCCAAGGAAAAGAAGGTACGCAGGTTGTCTGAAGTCGAATAAGAACTGTATTCTCTTGCATCCGGATGTTAGTGCGCCAAATGTCTACAGGGCATAGTTCTTAGTTAATACCTGAAGGGCACACGAAGTGGAAGATGGGGGGGTCTAAGCAATTTTGTCCATCAATAAGAACATCTAATGTAGTGTTAGTGTCACCCCCTCCCCCCACACACACACAATATTGTACGTGTCCAGTTTGTCACACGAAGCCATTACCTTGTTATAAAAATCCAAAGAGTCTATGTTTGGACCATTTGAGTTAATTAGCATCACATGTTAATCGTTTATGATGCCTTGGAATATTGAATATATATCTACCTTTTTCGGTGGCAGTCAGCAAATGTGAAGAGGGACATTGTGCTTAATCAGTATCACTACCCCTCTAGAGCCTGAACTATGGGGTGAAAAGTATCCGAGTACCCCAGTTTCTGGCAAACGTCTTCTCTATTCTGGTTGTTAGAGGAGTCTCTTGCGAATAAGCTATGGCAATGCCTTGCCTCGCCATAAATGCGAATACCTGTCTGTCTTCCATGGGGTTATTAAGACCCCAGATATACCTGGTCACTAATTTAATCAAGGGCATGCCTCAGTGCCTAGGATTTTTATGTTCACCAAGCCCTCTCACGCAGCCATAACCCTTTAACTTCCTCCAAGCTTCACCAGACCCATACATGTCTGCCAAAGTCTGGTTGCATTCTCAATGACCTCCACAACCCGCACCTCTGCAATATGCAAATGTGGTCCTGTTCCTTCTCGCCGCACTGGAAATCATAGCTCAGTGAAAGGTATACCTCTGATTTCACAACCCCAGTTCAACAATATGCCCTATTGCTTAATAAACAATCAAACAGTTATATCCTCCAGTCCACACTTACTCTAGGGATTTTAGAGACTGCAGCTGGTGACATAAAGTGCACATCGCTCCAGATTCCGGTCACTTTCAGAGTATTTAAGTAACCTGCCCATGTTAATTGGCCTTTGTGGCCACTACCATATTGTCGGCATAATTAAGAAAAACACAAAAAGGGTATAAGTTGAACGTTCTTCCCTGTAATGTCTCCCAAGCTTTCCTTGTGCAATAGATGACAACACTGGTTAGATGACATCTGAGGGAAAGAAAGTGTCCATACAAATTAACCTTGAGAAACAGGAGCTATTAAATTTATCCAAGCAGTGTTATCAATCCATGTCGTCCATGGATTGTGATGTGGCACATGTTGCCTTTCCCAGACTCCTGTGATGGGACTCGGGGATCTCTGGTTTGAGGAACTACCTGGCTTGCTGCAGGTCAACAAAGAAATGGAGCTTGCCCTTGTACTTGACTTTTTGCATAGCAGGATAAAGCATGGCGTAGTCCAGCTTCAGCCGTTGGAGCTGCTTTTTTTATTATTGGTACAAATGCCCTTTGCTCCTCTTGTACCCCTACAGTGACGGCTGGGTACAAGGAAATGGAGGTGCCCTAGTATTGCAAGTCTTTCTTCATGCTTGCCAAGCATATCACCAAGTCCCTTTCTGTCTCAGTAGTTGAGTATTCTTGTAGTTACCGTCCTGGGCAATGCCCCCTGGGGCCACGGGGGTAAGAAGGGTAGGGTTTGGGAGGGGCAGTGCAAGACCAGTGCTCTATGAGCCTTCTCAACAATAAATAGTGACAAAAGCGTTTCTCAGCCAAACATAGTTTTAAAAAGCTTCTTCTCAGATAGTTCCTTTTGCTTGCTGTGGTGTTTTCTGAATACGAATACAAATGTTATTTCTTCAGGGCCAGGCCTTTTTACATCTTTTCATTGATGACATCCTCAGTGCCTGAGATGCTCATCTTAAACTTTTCCAAGCACTCAGCAAATTTATCAAGGCTCACTTTCATGAGCCAACTGGGGAGGTAAGACTTCCTATTTTACCATCATTAGTGGGCAGACTATTTTGCATCACCAATAATATAGTCTTAACATCCATGCCTTTCACATCAGTATTACCTACATCACATTCGGTTGGGGCCTGTTAAGCGGCTTTTTGTGACTGCATCGGAGGTCTGCGAGCATCAAATGAGAGTTTGGGCTGTCTGCTTTCGGTCTTCCCCACTATGCTGGCCTGTTGTGCACTTGTGCCAGACATTAATCAAGTTAAATTATAAGGCATGTGACTACTCGATGTGGCCCAGTAGTAGAGATTAAACTCACTAAATCAAATGGGCTACAATCCTGTCCAGACATCAAGTCCACAGCACCACTCAGTCAGCCGTCTGGTTTGCACACTGAAACAAGGCTAGGTCGTCCCAGGCCCCTTACCAAATGGTACTCACTGCGCTTTTCACTAGGCTTTGTTTTAACACAAAATGGATACGAGACCTTACTTCGTCCTCTGCAGCTGAAGGGGTTTTTCAGATTTGCTAAAAGTTTTGCTAAAAGCATAGATACGACACCAAGATTTTTCGGGAGCCTTTTGATTTTAGGGAACAGATGCCACAGGCCAGACCCCCACTCTGAAAAGTGTTCAAGCTCCAGTGCAGTGGTCAAGGTTGTGACATTTGCAAACAATATCTGTTAGAGAGGAATGAAAAAAATTGTAAAGAGAGCGTTATCGCTCCTGTCTCATGTCTGTTATAGCTAGGTGGGTTGCAAAAGTTTGTTCCAAAAAGCTTGGAAAGCACTGGTCTCAATTATATGTTAGTCCTTCTTTGCTGTTCCTAGGACGTGCATAATATTAACTATAATAAACAAAGGAGATAAACAAAATATTGGGCATTTCAAGATAGGCCTCTTCACCTTTGCACTGGATGAATTCTACCCTGCAGTTCTGCGAGGGCTCTCCAGTAATGACCTCCCTAAGGGGGCACAGAACCTTTTCTCTTGCCTCCCTTCTAGATCATGATGCGGACCCTGTGATCTTTGTTGCGATGAAAGGCCAGAGGGTCCTCCCCTCTGAACTACCCAGTGCACCATATAGCCTGAAAAACTCCTGGTCACAGAGCTGTGTCAGACCTGGGCGGATGCGCAGCAGGCAGAATGCTGCTGTGACTATGCTGTTCGTAGCCTTCCCTGAAGGCAACCCAAATGACCAGGCAGTTTACACACTACCACTGCAGGGGTGCCAGGAACCTCCGGACACATGAGTTGGCGCAGACTGGACCCGCCATCCCAGGTAAGCAGACTGGATCGATATGTAGCACTGACTGGATAGATATGTAGCACTGACCTTCAAAGTCATGGATGAATGGAATTCATCAACTGGGTATCAGCAAGAATAAAAAAGCTAGATTATGAGAGATGCTGTCCTGGTCAGGCGTGCAAAAACAAGAGGTAGCAACAAAGAGCCCTGGTGGCTCCCCACCCAGAAACTTCCAGCTTTTCCAGGAGAGTACATCCTCCGAAACCCCTCTGACAAGTTCCTTTATGGAGGAACTTTTCTGTTGCCTACACAAGGACTTGTCAACACTGCGGATGAAGTCAAGCAGGAAGTTCAACGGCTGAAGCAAGATGTGAGAGATTTGGTAGACACAGTCTCCTTGTTGGAGAATGTAGGGAGTGAAAGAGAGGGGGTGATCGGGATCCTATTGCAGGAAATCCTCTTTTCTTTTTTTCTTTTTTTTTTTTCTTTTTTTTGTAAACCAATTTTTATTGAGATTTCAGACAATTATTGTCACATTTATCCGTAATACTTTAACATCTGCTGTTTAGTCCTTATTACAGTATTGCAAGGTTATCTCCCACATTGGTAAAGCAGTTATCAATGACATTCAATTGCGTGACTTCAGTGACGTACTTCCAGATCCTCTGCTGGAGTCTTCACGGTTCAATAATTGCAGGAAATCCTCATGCTAACAAATCAAACAAGACTTGCAACCTAAACGATTTTGAAAACCACCCTAGCATGACAACATATACAAAGGTGTTCCAAGAAACACGACAAGAGAGGATATAGATGCATGTGTCAAGACTCTTCCTATATTTTTTCCAGATTCTCGCAGCTGAAGTTATTGTCCTGGATCGCACGCATTGGTTGTGCCTATGGTAGTGGTGTGGGATCCAAGCTCCTGACATGTCTCCATTACTTTTGCCCAAAAATAAGCATTATTACAGCGGCCAGAAATAAGGGACAAATTACATTCGAAGTGTATAAAATAGCAATTTATCAGGACCTCTCTGCCGTTTCCTTCCTGCAAAAGCGCCGCAAGTTTAGAGAGATCATAGAATTCCTCAACTGCAAAGAGGTTCAATACAGAAGGGGAAATCCCTTCAGAACCATCTTTACTTGGGAAGGAGTCTTCTACCAGATGAAATCTCTGACGGAGATACAACAGATCTTGGGGCTCACTTAAAGCAACAATGAGAGGCACACATTTCACTAGCAGCAAAGAAAAAAAGAAATAGAGCAAAAATAAAGACAGACCCTGGATGACCAGATGCGTGAATTAGAGGTGCAGCAGAAGAAAATGGGGTCACAGGAAGTCCGGAGGAAACTGACAGCCTTCTAAGCACAATTGAATAGACACAGGATATGCTATGGTCCGACTGAAACAGAAATATTGCAAGGCTAATGATGATACTCCCAAGTAAACCAAGAGCCGAAATCTCATAAAACCGTATAATCGCAATCACTACCAGCACTGGGTCTTGAACCACTAGTGATACATGCATTAAACAAGCGTATAGAGATTTTTATATATATTTCTTTCATGGTACAAGGAGGACATTCCAGACAATGAAATTAAGAGCTTTCTTTACAACGTACCCTTACCGAATCTGATGGTCTCACAGTCAGAGGACCTAGAAGGTCTGATCACCATCCAAGAGGTAATATTGGGGTAATATCGGGGATAGCAAGCATTAACTACAGAAATCCCCTGGGCCAAAACATTCTGCCTGAAATTGGCACCCCATCCTTACCTGCTTATTTAATGACGTCTAGACCGATTTTCTACTAACTGTAGATGCTGAATTACTCACAGGTATCCAGGCTAAGATTGAGCATACATAGGCAGAGTCTTATAGACCCCAATAAGGCAGTGTTCATTCCAGGTCGAAGTTGCTCAGACAACACCAAACACATTCTACATATCCAATGTGGGGCCGATCTGATCAACACAAGGTTCTTTTTGCATTGACGCAGAAAAGGCATTCGAACGAGTACATTGGCCCTTCCTCAGACTTACTCTGCAGATGGACTTTGGCAACCGATTCCTTACGTGGGTCTTCAGTAAATACTAAAATCCACATGCTAAAATTAGAGTCAAGGGTGTGTTCACTACGCCATTTGAGGACCCCAGGGGGACGAGACAAGGGTGCCCCATGTCCCGCTTGTTCTTTGCCTTAACATGGATCCTATGGCCATACTAATGGGGCACACTTCCAGTATTAAAGGAGTGAAGAGGGCAAGCGAAGAACATAAAATTGGTATGTACATGGACAATGTGCTACTAACATTATAAGACCTAGACCTTTTTATTCCAGCAGCTGTCGACATATTGTCGATCCTCCGGCTCCAAGATAAATGTACAAAAATGACAGCTGCTTAGCTTATCTATGAGGTATACGACAATATAACAGTTGCAAAGACAGTTGTCCATTCCATGGGCAAAAAACAATATGTGCTATGGGGCAATACTGACGCATACCGCTACCAAAACAACCAGTGATAGAACTATGCCAACCTCTTATGCCTACCGACTGTGGATCTACAAACTTGGCATGGGGCAGGATTAATATGGCTTAGCCAGATTGCTGCAATTAAGATGACTGTGCTGCCAAGGTTCTTATTCATGGCGCAATCAATCCCACTTCTGCCCTCTAAAGGTACATAGCATAAAAAACAGCAATTAATCAATAGCGTTATATGGGCGGGCAAATGGCTTTGCCTAATTAGAATGAAAACAAAATCAAAGTATTCATTTACAAGTTATTTACATCGCAGTTAATTTGCCTTTAAATGTACTTTTATGTAACAACATTTACAACACATACATAAACAATATAGCATCATCTATAATGTATAAATCAAGGCGCATGCTTGAGACCAGGTTCTCAAACATCTTGTCTCTTCGAGGCGGAAAGGAAGTGCACTGCATAGTACCATGCTAGAAGGAATAACTATAAACTTCAACCCCAGGAGAAAGTAATTTGAGCGCATCACAGACAGTCTGCCAAACTCTGGGACGTGGGACCACATCGAAAGGTTGTTTGGCATCATGAAAAGATTTTCTCATAAGTGATTAGTTTGTATGTGTTGAAAAAGATGGATCTTTTCTTTCAATTAATACTGTCATCTAATGGTCATGATGCTAATTTGAATTCAATGCCAGGACCACATTGAAAGATGTCTCGCCCTCTGATAAATGGGTTTCTCATCATAAGTGATTTGTTTGTATGTGTTGAGAAAGAATGCGCTTCCAATTTACATTGTATACACTTAGAAAGCAAACGTTCTGTAAATCCATGCAATATAAATGAGTGTGTGTTGAAATAATTGGAGCTAAATGCATGTCGTGGCAAATAAATCCTAGTAAAGGGAACATGCCGTATAGACCAGTGGAAGAGAGGAGCCTGGGCTTACCGAACATAACTTAACTTTTATGCAGGCCAATTGCTGTCTGTAGTAGAACGGCACTGTGAGGAAAAGGAGAAGCATTGGATTTTTATGGACCAGACTATAGCTGGGGGTCTGGTATGGAAGTAATTTAGTTGACTAAGAAACATAGAACCAGGGGATAATATTCATCACTGGTGACACTGGCGACACTTTCTTCATGGGTTATTTCAGTGATTAAAAATGGTCTAGGTGATGTTCCCGCAGCCATTATGCCGATACTGGGTAATCCAGACTTTACACTAGGCCTTCATGCTGAGTAATTTGTGACAGGAGGCAGGTTGCGTGAGGATCGAATATTTGTTTGATTGGGAGGGATAAAATCCTTCAAACAAGTCAAAGCTGATTATGAGGTACCTGAGAACGAGAGATACAGATGCTTTCAAATTCCACACTAGGTGACACACTTAGGTTAGGCTAGTAGCGGCTTCTCGATCACTGCTCCCTTTTGAAAAATGTCTTATTATGAAGTGGGGGGGGGGGGGTATAAGCATGTACTCTGAGATTTTTAGACATCTATCTTCTGCTTGGGCAGTCTAGAAAACCTTGAGTCAGAGGAGATGGCAAGTTGAACTAGGGAGAATATTGACACCAAGAGAATGGTCAGCCGTGTTTCAGAGAGCGAAGGTAACTGTGTAAGATGCAAGCGTTAAGCAGACCATAATTAAAATAGCAGCCTACTAGTACTACACCCACACAACAATCCACGTGTGGGATAAATCCAAGACCAAACAATGCTGTCGGCTGTGGGTGAAGAGGACACGCTGGTACATCTTCTGTGGCATTGCGCCAGGCTAGCAAAATATTGAGAAGAAGCGTTAAATGATATTGATCGATGTTCAACTGATCTACCATTAGACTTCTAGCCTATGTCCTACTGGGAGTGGATGATTACCTCTCATACCCTCTAAAATCACCCAAGGGAAAGCGGATTTTAATCCTGCTTTGCACAGTAAAGCTGGTTACTGGCAGTCTAGGTTAATAACAAACCCCAGACCACCGATGTTGGTTGCATCAGATAACTGGTATGGAAAAGATCTCTATGACCCTGAACCAAACAGGGAAGTTATTTGAAATCCCTTGGGGACCCCGTGTGGCACTTTTATCCAGTAGTCATAGAAATCTTATGTCCTAAGTACCTCCGAATAATGCGATTATCCACACAGAGTATTGGGATGGCCTTAGATGGTCAATAAGAGGTAGAAATCAAGAGAGCTGGATATACCTGAGGGAGGGTACCCTTAATAGTCTCTGATTACTGCATAACCAAGGATGGCTTGGGAGAGGGGAAGTTATACATTGTTATTTTGAATTATTAAACCCTGCTGACCGGAGGATGGAGGGAAGTGTATATTTTTTTTAAAATTCAAATAAAAGCACTTTTACTTTAAAAATAATGGTGTTATTACCTTGTTTTTGAGTTACTTGGGATCACAATTATCACCTCAGAGCAAGACAATGAATGCAGATGACTTATCACTAGACTCCAAAATGCGGACTGCCGTCCGTTCTTGCAATCCCTAAACTCTAAACTGTCTCACCTACCTCCCAATGCCCATATCATCTTTGGTGGCAGTTTCAGTGTACCCATGGATAGATAGGCAATCTTCAATTAAATTCAGATCCCCTAAAACACACACGGTAATGCGCAATTATCCATGTACTGCCCTTAAAACTTCACAACGCTGTAGGTAGCAGATTCACACTGTTGGTAGCGGATTCACCTTCGTAACCCCCCGCCACAACCATAGCTATTTGGCTTTGACTATTTACTTGCCAACACAATGTGGTGGACACTACATACATAGGGAAAACACTATCTGATCATAATCCATTAGAAGTTACACTACTATGGGGAAAATCGCCCACATCGATTCCGACTTGGAAACTTCAGCCCTCCCTATTGGAAGACCCAGTATTTCATGACGCCCTCTCTACCGCAATTACTAATTACTTTACAGAAAATGCAAATACTGCTAGCTCACGACAGATAGAATGGGATGCATTCAAGACTGTGGTGAGAGGGGTTGCGAGTAGTACAAGAGTAGGAACTCGTGCAGCCCTAATTGCTAGCCTCACAGAAGTCGAGATTAAGCTGGGTGGAATGGAGAGAGCGGCAGTAGTCGGGGATGCACACAAGGAGGCCCTACACGAAGCACATATAAGACATGCGGAACTCCTCGAAGAGCTCAGAGTAGTGGATTATCGACTATACACACAAAAACAACATACAGAGTCGAATAGAGCAGGACCACTCCTTGCCAGGATTATTAGAAACACACCGGTGATGACCCCGATACTAGAAATTAATACACAGGAAGGAAGCACGGTCAACACACAACTAGAAATTAATGTGGCTTTTAAGTCATATTATGAGACACTCGATGCAGCGCCACCTGACCTAAGTGACAACAAGTATGAGGTATTTTTTGAGGGGCTGCAGCTGCCGCAATTACTGGCACAACATAAAGAAGAACTAGATAAACCAATAACGGAAACAGAAATTAAAGCAGCAATTAAGGCATTACCCAGAAACAAAACACCGGGGATAGACGGTCTACCAATCAAATTCTATGCTGCATACAAGTCATTACTAGCTCCACATCTCAAACCGATATACCAGGCATCGCTGGACTCTGGTTCACTGTCCCGTACTACACTACAGGCACTAGTGGTTTCACTCCTAAAGCCAGGCAGGGACAGTAAAGACTTATCGGGCTACCGACCCCTCTCCTTACCGAATATAGATTATAAGATATTAAGTAAATTATTAGCTAATAGACTTCAACAATTTATACCACAGTTGATACATACTGATCAGTGTGGGTTTGTCCCAGGACGGAGTACGGCTCTAAATATCAGCAGATTAATGGTGGTTGCAAAGAGAGACATTGCGGCCTCCTGGAAGCTCTCCGAACCTCCGTGCGTTGGACGCTGGAGGACTGGGGTGGATTGGTGTGCCACGCAGGAGAAAGTTATGTACGAGGCTCGTGGGTGTCCTAGGAAGTACCGTAGGGTTTGGGGGAAATGGTTGGGGGAGGTGGAGTAGTCATAAAGGGAACGTCCAATTTTATACTCCTATGTTTTTGCTATTGTCTGTAAACCTTGTGGTGCTGCTTTCTTTTTCTACGTCCTGGAATTTTATGGTGTTGGACTGTAAGGCTGGTGTTTTTCTTTTTTCTCTTCATTTTATTAATCAATAAACACAAATTTGTTTATCAAAAAAAAAAATATCAGCAGATTACACCAACTGATGTCAAGGCCACATCCTAATAAGACACTACAGGGCTGTATATCACTGGACCTGAGACAGGCTTTCGACTCTCTACAATGGAGTTACATGTTTCGCACTCTCCCGAAATTTGGAATTCCTGATAACTACACGAAATGGGTGGCTCTACTATATACTAATCCCACGGCACGTGCACGTACGGGGACATACATTTCTGAGCAATATAAAGTGAAAAGGGGTACGAGACAGGGATGCCCACTATCACCGTTAATATTTATCCTCGCATTGGAGCCACTTCTTGCTAAAGTACGCACTCAAGCGGGACAACAAGGCATACGTATGGGAGCGGAGGCACATATTATATCCGCTTATGCGGATGATATTATCCTCTACTTTGGAAACCTGAGAAGTGACCACACACCAATCCCAGCTATGTTCACTAGGTTCCAATTATTGTCCGGACTCTATCAATGAAGCCAAATCCTATGCATATTCATTTACAGAGCCTACACAGCTTGACCCCCCTACAATTAGGACAATGGACGTTTCAAACCGCACCAGTAACATTTAAGTATCTAGGGATTCACATATACAGGGAGAAGGAGGACGTAGTAGACGGAAACATAACACGAGCAATCAACTCACTTAAAACACAAATAAAATTCTGGACGTCGCTACCGTTATCAGTGGCGGGCAGGGTAACTATTGCCAAAATGGTAATGCTCCCCAGATTACTTTATTTTTTTACGAATCTGCCAATACTGCTACCTACGCAGGTTTTCAAGACACTTGATACACTTTTGATAGAACTGATCTGGGGAACTGGGAGACGGAGAATTGGACTGGCAAAACTTCGTTTAGACACGGAGGGCTGGGAGCACCGGACTTCAGAACCCATTGTTATGCAGGGCAGTTACAATGGTTGGCGTACTGGATTGCAGGACGTAATCTCTACGAGATTGATATGTCCCGATGCAATTGGGAAAGAGGTACACTACACACTCTTTTACTACCACACAGTAGAATCCCAGCAACTGCGCCCCCATTATTGAAAGTGGCGCTAAATTACTGGAGGATGGCGTTGCAATATACCAAGGAACAGACCCACTATTCCCCTAATATCCCGCTATTGGGTACGCCTTTACCACTAGAGACAGTAACACAAAGGCCCATACATACCTGGCTAGAGATGGGAGTGGACTCGGTAGGGATGTTATTTGCAGATGGCGAGCTAATGAATCACTTTTGTAAGGGAACGGGGTACCGGATACACAGTTTCTTTTACATGCGAACATAGTGAGATACGTTCGAAATACATGGGCACCTGGGGGTGCAGAACCCCCCACACACGAATTAGTATGTATGCAATATTTAATGGGGAACGGAAGTCATCTGACCAAATGGTTATCTCACGGGATCCGAGCACACACGGCAGTCCCACTGCAGGCGCTCCGAGATAAATGGCATACAGATATAGGGAAAGCGCTATCCGACAAGGAGTGGGGCGTAATACTTCAACACCCGAGGAAGGTATCAAGCAACCCGAAGTATAAATTTATCCAATTAATGATATTGCACCGTGCATACTTGACCCCCCACAGACTCAGTGTGATGTTCCCAGAAGTAGCGGACGAATGCCCACGATGCCAGGGATCAGACGCTGACTTCTTACACATGATATGGACCTGCCCCAGACTGATACCATACTGGTCCACGATTAATAAAATACTGAACACTGTGGCCCCAGAACGTAAGGAAATATCACTAGAAAGATACATATTGGGCCTTAGCCCTAAGCCCAGAAGTGGAAACCCCACATATAGATTTGTTAATCTGGCACTGATCTTAGCGAAACGAACAATAACCATGAGATGGAAAACGAAAAAAGCACCAGCAGTGTCGGACTGGTATCATGAGATGGTTAGATGGGGCAGAGCGGAAAGTATAGAGCTGAAGAGGGAGGAATGCAGAGGGCTACGTAAGAAACCTATTTCACTGGAGTGGAATGTGATGCTAGAGGAGTTTATAGCAACAGAGATACAAACCACATAAAAAGGGCGGGAATACTACGTTGGTGGAAGTGGGGCTGCACTGGGCATTCTATGGAACACCAGAGGATGTGGGAGACACGAAAGGTATTAGATATTTACTGTTAATAATGAGTACGTTGTATATTACATCATCTGAGAGCATGAAACAGGGGGTAGTTGATATAACGATAGACTAGAAGCTGGCCTGAGTGCGCAGGGAAGCGGGAGGGGGGAGTTATGGTTACGGTAATGTTTGTTTAAAAACAGGAAAGACAAATGGAATGTAAAACGAAGCTGCACCAAGAGATTTGCACCTAAAGAATAGACATGGAAATTATGCAATGATCCGGAAGGTGGAGCAGATATATGCAACCATTTACCGCTGTATAAGAATTATTGTAAGAATTTTTTATTTTTTTTATTTAAACAATTGCATAAAGTATGTATTCACTATTGGAGATGTATACATGTGACAATGTGGAATAGAAGATGTACAGGTCAGAAAATCAATAAAATTTGTTTGGCAGTAAAAGAAAAAAGGAAAGGAAAAAGAAAAGGAAGACTATTTACTTGCCAGCACAACCCCAGCCTCCCTGATTGAACCAATACTGCAATCACACTAACTATACAAATAGATACCTCCCAGGCTACAAACATTACCTGGTGCATCAATGCTGAGATAAAAACTCTTAGACAAACTTAAACGTTTGACATACGAGTGTAACAAAATTGTTAGGAAGCGTGCCTACCTTTGGGTCCATGCGAAGAAATTACTTCACCTCAATAACACAGAAAAATCCCTAACCACATTCTTAAAATGATCATAAAAAACAGTTGGTGTCAGTATTAGACTCAAATGGCTCCATGAAAACTAAAATCAAAGGGATATTAAAAGTTTTAAAAAACTTATATACCTCATTTTACTATACCACCAATGTCGCCCCTAAAAAGAGATTCTTAAAATTCTTAAATAGTAGTATTGACATCAGTAAAGTGTTGGATACAGAAAATAGTAAAATGAATAAACCATTAGAAAGGAAAGAAATTCTAGATGCAATTAGACATATCCCACCTGGCAAAGCCACGGACCAAATAGGTTTCCATTCAGTTTTTACAAAATATTTAACACCACGGTCATAGAGCCCTCAAAGCCACTTTTAACCATTTCACATCAACAGACAAAGTTGCTGGTTCTGCACCAGAAGCATCTATTGTGGTAATTCCGAAACATGGCAAAGACCATTTAGAAAAGAAGAAAAAAAGAAATTCCTGCAAATTGCTACTATCGATATTGTCAAACATAATTTATTTCTCTGCTGTTGATGCCTAAAATGTATAAGCATTCACTTGCCTGTGCAATTCATGTATCATGAGTGTCTCATGGTTTAAAAACTAATAAAAATTGATTTAAAAAATCACTGACTAATTTCACTGACATATTTTTTTATTTTAAACATTTTTATTTGTAATTTGATGCATTTGTATACACATTTTTCTCAGGTATTCACTTTACATTGCTTAATCAGCAAAATTCTGTAGGCATTTCCATACACATTTTAGCCTGATAACCCATCTAGCAACCACTTCTCTTTTCTCCAGATTTATCTGTACTCTTTCTAGATCGTATCTACCATACAAGAATGTTTTATGTCCATTTTTCCCCCGGACAATGCCTACTGCTATTTTTCAGTCTCATCCCATTGTCCGGGCTCCAGCTCCAGACCAGGGTTCAGTACTGTCCTCATCAAATCAGACTTCAGAGTTTAAAATTTAAACAAATAACCCAACATTGTGCAGAGGTAGGGGGGGAGTGCAGGGTACCAAACTCTAGGGATATACCACCATTCTTAGCTTTTGAGGTTTTGGGTGCCAACTGTTACGCATCTTCCTAGGGGGGGTTTCCTTACTGTCCGCTACCGACCCAGTCCGAGTGTATGGCTCTGTCTCCGTTTAGAGATGTCAAAATTCCTTGCGCTACCGTCTACCTGCCCACACCGTCCCGACCTAAGAGTGTCCGTCCACCGTGACATAGAGTGAGCTACCCACTATCTCTCCCTGTCTCTCCCCCCGTTTCCTGTTCTGGCTCTGGATTCTCCCAAGCAGCCAGGGCTTCCCTCCATAGATCTGCTATGGGCTGTCTCCTTATGCCCTTCGATTCCTCCCAACTCAAGGCTCTGCCCTCTGCTCCGGCCCAGCTAATAACGTCCTGGTTCCAGCTGGATATCTTTGGCCCAAATGAGGACTTCCATTCTAGTGCTATCCGTCGCTTTGCCAATCCCAAGGCCAAATCGATCAGTTTATTCCCCACCTTTCGTTTAATCGGTCGCGGGAAAAGCCCCAGTAAGCAGGTCTCTATCGCGGGGGCCAGCTCCCTCCCCAGTGCGTCTTTAATCTTGGCTAAAATCTCCACCCAGTATATATGTATGATACCGCAGCTCCATGTCATATGTATAAAGTCCACGTCCGCATGGGCACATCTCTGGCAATTCCTCACTTCCCCACCATACATTACATTAAGCCGATGGGGTGTCATATAGACCATGTGTATGTAGTTGAACTGAGTGTATTTGAGTCTAGTATTTCGTGATCTCTTCTTGGGTGAACGAAGAACCCTACTCCACTCCGTCTCTGTAAGCTCTCTATCTATCACCCTCTCCCATCTCGCACGGAGCTCCCCCAATGGTGTAGTGGACGCGGAGACCAACGCCTCATGGTGCCACTTCACTTGGTGCCTTGCCGTACCCAGCGTGAGAAATGCATGCAGCACTGGGTGAGTCGCTGGCTCCTCCCTTCCCTTGCCCCACAACTGATCAAATGTACGGACCAAGGCCTCATATCCTGAGGGAAGACCGTTGCTATCCATCAAGTCAGCGAACGGAAGTAGTGAGCCATCTTGGTAGCAGTCACCCACCGAATCTAGACCTGCCTCCGTCCATGATGCCATTTGCTCCGTCGTGAACATCGTCACCGGATCCCCATGAGGGAGCCCGACCAATGGCAGCGAAGGGGTGTACCATTGGGACCCCCCTAGTCTGCGCATGCATCGCTTCCAAGTCTGGAAGGCTGTAAGCTGTAGCGCTGACCTGTAGGGAGTGACAGTCATTGGCCTCAGTAATTTGGCTAGTAGTAAGTCAGGAGTATCATTAGGGTCCATCAGCCAAGTTCCTTCCGCATTCACCCCCTCTACCCATTGTGCTAACCATTGCAGCTGGGCTGCTAGCATGTATAATTCAAAGTCTGGAACTCCTAAGCCCCCTTCCGTCATTGGGCGCTGTAGTATCCTCAGAGACACTACGCCTCCCACTTCCCCATATCAGATCCCGTATTAGAGAGTTCAGAGGTCGAAACCATCCACAAGGCATCAGGACTGGCAGATTCACAAAAAAATACAATAACCGGGGCAGTATTACCATTTTAGTCAACGAAACCCGGGCGAGGATGGGCAGCTGCAAAGTGCCCCAGAAAGACACACAGCTTCGGACTGACCGCATGGCTTTGCCCAAGTTCCCTTCTTTCAGGTCTTCCGTGGTGTGAAAGACTTGTATACCAAGTTATTTAAATGAATGCGGGGCCCAGTTAATGTCTGCCGGGAGCCTCTCTGTTCTAGGCGTCGGTCCCACCAATGGGAAGAGGTAGGTTTTCTTCTTATTAACCCTCAAGCCTGATAGGGATTCAAAGCGCTCCAAGAGTGTAAGAGCCGCTATGGTACCTGACACGTCAGACTTCAGGTACACCAGCAGATCGTCGGCATATAGGGAGATGGTGTGTAGCCGTCCATCCAGTCTTAAGTCCCATGTCCTCCCCACCCTCTCGAAACAGTTCCGCCAGGGGTTCAATCGCTAGAGCAAATTAAGGCTAGAGGGAGCACCCTTGTCGGGTTCCGCGCAGTATGGAGTACTGGGAGGACACTGTTTTTCCCGTCCGAACCCTTGCCGTCGGGGATGAGTAAAGAAGTTGTACCCATTTCACCCATCCTTCTCCTAAGCACAGCCGTTCACCTCATAAAGGTAGTCCCAGCCGACCGTATCAAAGGCTTTCTCTAGGTCGACCGAGAGTACCGCTGCTGCAGGCGCGGAGTTTCTCTCTACGTGGAGGAGGACAGAGAACAGCCTGCGCAAATTATATGAGGTGTTACGGGAGGGGATAAATCCATTTTGGTCCGCGTGTATAATGGATTGCATATGCGGGAGCAGTCTGAGTGCCAGTATTTTGCTAAGGATCTTAAAGTCTAAATTGAGCATGGATAAAGGTCTGTACTCTGTGACTGGTGCTCCGGTCTCCTTAGTCTTGGGGAGAGGGATCACCAATGCGCTCTGGGTAGATTCAGGGAGCCCCCCTAGATGGAGGGATTCTGCATGCATGGTCACTAAACGTGGCGCCAATTGGTCCACGTATCGGGCGTAAAATTCTGCCGGGAGGTGTTTTCCCAATTGCCATATCTGCTATCTTGTTCCTCCAACGTCCGGAGCGGTAAGGCTTCCAGGAAGTCTCTAATGCTAGCGCGGGAAGCCAGTGCAGGTGCGGTATACAGCCGTTCATAGTACCTACAGAACAGGTCATTGATAGCATCTGGGTCATACACCCGTTCTCCGGCGTCTGTCTGTATTTGCGTGATCGGTGACCCCCTGCTCTCCGGTCTGATCAACCATGCCAACAAGCGGCCAGCCTTCCCCTCCTCCCTCTGCATTTTGTCTAGGTACTCCCTATGACTGTGGCATCTCAACCTCTCTAGTGTATCATTATAACACGCCTGGGTTTCTTTGAGTTGCACCGCTGAGGTATCATCCCTCCCCTGCATATTGTCTAACTGACGGATCTTGGACTCCAGGTCCAAGAGCTCCTGCCTAATTTCCCGCTGTGCACCAATCGACTGGCCCAAGCAATGTCCCCTTACCACCACCTTAAATGCCTCCCATTCCACCAACACCGAGGATGTTGAATTGGCATTTATCGGGAAAAAGGTATCAATAAGGGTCCCCAATGACTCACGGAAGGGCGCGTTGTCCAACAATAAGGGATTCAATCTCCACAATGGAATCGGGGGACGTCTCCCTAGTGGTTGATATGTCATTAATAAAGGACTGTGGTCCGACAGGGTCCGTCCCAGATATTCTGTATACTTTACTGATAAACTAAAGTCTGGTGTGCTCAAAAAGGTGTCCAATCTAGTGTGCACTTGGTGCATTGGGGAGAAATATGAGTATTCCCTGTCCTCAGCGAGCTGTACCCTCCAAACATCATCTAAACCCCATTGTTCTATCCAACCCCTGAATCCTGCTGCAACTCGATGAGTCTGTGCTCCCGGGAGAGGCGGGTGTGAGCGGTCCGCTGTAATGTCCGCAACACAGTTAAAATCACCTCCGATCACTAAGCTACCTCCCGCACAGCCAGCCATTTGAGCCGAAAGGGTACCAAGGAACATCACCTGTTCAGTGTTGGGCGCATAGACACTCCCTAATGTCACCTCCCTCCCCGACAATCTTCCGGTCACCAGAACGTATCTGCCCTCGCTGTCAATTTTGGTATTGATGTGGTCAAAGGGGACCCCGTGCCTTACCCATATCAACACCCCTCTGGCATACGCCGAATAGGTAGTGGCATAAAACCAACCCCTCCATCTCCTGTGGAGTTTTTCGACTTCACTATGAATCAGGTGGGTCTCTTGCAAGAGGGCTATATGGACATCTCTCCTCCTTAAGTATGCATACACCTTGTGTCTTTTACTCATAGTTCCCATCTCTCTAATGTTCCACGTTATGAACTTTAGTACCGTATGTGTGGATGGCATCTTAATTGGTTCTCCCACCCTCGTGGATCCCTACTACTCTGCGGCTCAGTAGTTCCCCCTGCCTTAGTTGCCCACCTCCCTCTGCACTTACAACACACGAAAAGAACAACAAAACATCCCCATAGGACAACTCCCCGACCCCAGAACGGTCTGGCAACGGCCATCCGCCCAAACAGCAGATAGGACTGCATCAGCAAGTAAAGGTCCCAAACCAGTAATGTAAGGACCTAAAGGGGAGCGTGGCAGACCTCACAGGCAATCGGTATACAATAAGGAGATTCCCCCTCGGCGCCTCAGCCCTGGAAGGCCGAAATAGCTCGGACCCAGGGGCCCACCCAGCCAGCCCCCCGACCCCTCCCGGGCCCCGACCCCACAAAGGGAAAAATGGGAGAGACAGCAGGAGGAGAGGGGAGGGGCCCCTGCCAGCCTACTAAATAATCTCATCTGCAGTGTTCGGGGTCACCACCGGTAATTTAAGACTACTAGTACGGGACGAGTCCGAGTCCGACCCATCAGATCCCCTCCTGGAGCCGGACCCCTTCTCTGTCGACGATCTTCTGCTTTGCATCCTATCCGTCAGCGCCTCAGCCCTCTCCGTTTGCGAGAGGCTTGGTTTCTTGGGGGTTCCCCGCCCCTGTCGTCTCCTGAGCCTCTTCCCCGGTCCCTGGGCAATGTTTCTACCTTCTGCGCGTCCGGCTGTCTTTCGGTTCTGTAAGTCTCAATCCAGTCCCATGCTGCCTTTGGATCCTCACAGAAATGTGTTTTCCCATCCAGCATAACTCGCAGCCGGGCTGGGAACATCAGTGAGTACTGGATCCCTTCATCCCTTAACGCTCTTTTAACTTCCAAAAAGGAAGCACGCCGCCTCTGAACCTCCAAGGTGTAATCCGGGAAAAGGGACACTTTACTGTTTTCGACCAGATATGGCCCTCCAGAGCGGGCCTTCTGCAGCAGAAAGTCTCTATCCTTGAAGTGGAGAAGTCTGGCCACCACGGGCCACAGAGGCCTTCCCGGGGCCGGGGGGGTCTTGCCGGGACTCGGTGCGCTCTTTCCAACGTGTAGAAGGGTGACAAGCCCTCGGGGGGCCTCCACGTCACGGAGCCAACCCTCCAGGAATTTAATCATATTGTCTCCTTCCACTTTCTCAGGCAATCCCAAGAACCTCACATTGTTCCTTCTATTCCGCCCTTCTGCATCTTCTACTCTCCTCTCCAGAGTGCTGACTCTGCTATTTAAGTCCCCCATTTGGAGTGTCAGTGCTTGTTGCGCCGGCGCCATGTCCGCCAGGGAGTTTTCGGTCAGCTTTACTCTGTCCGCCAGCTCTGCATGCTCAGCTCTCAGCAAGCCCAGGCCCACTGCTACTGTGCTTATATCCTGGTGGAGTGTTGCCTTAGTATCTGCAATGGCCTCCAATATTTTTGACAATTGCTGCTGAACTGGGTTGTCGAAAGGTTCACTTCCTGGCTCCTCCTGTGGTAGGTCTTGTGCTGAGTCCTCGTGCTCCAGGGAGTGTCCCATCTGTTTCCCTCTAGGCTTTCCCATTTTGCAGGGGGATCGTTGTCCGTCAGAGATTCTAACCTGTCTCCCCTCTGGGCTATCACAGACAGGCACCTGGCCTCTTCAGGAGTTTGAATGTCACAACACTCCTTGTGATCTCACTCCTCGTTGTCCGTTACGTGTGTTTCTACTCCCCCTGATCGTTCCCCCAGGGGAGCCAGGCCCTCCTTTGCACCAGTTCCCTGGTCCGTCGCTCTCCTCCATTCACTCAGGTCTCCGGCCCAGAGATGGTGCGCGCCTGCGATTTTTGGGCCCTCAGTCAGACCTCTTTCTCCCACTCGGGCCCGGTAGGGCGTGCCAACTGTCCGCAATGTTTGTTATGCCCCACCTTGTACCTTCTCATGGGAATCCTCCCCACCGTCCGTATGGGGTACGGCTCCCTTTCTGGATATGGTACTATCCCTGGCCCACTCCTGGTCGTGTTCTTCCCTTATACCTGCTCCCGGGTCCGTAGGCCGCTCTTCCCCTAGGCCTCTCTGCCGACCGCAGAGCGTTCAGCCCTGTATGCTTGTTCTGGGGCACCACCGTCAGCCACTATCACAGCTCGCTGACTCACGACCCTCCCATTCACTCCTCTGCAGAGTCAGGCGTTTAATTCTCCCCCTTCCCCGGCCTCCTCCTCTGTGTCCACCAATATTCACCCTCCATACTCCTGTACCGGCAGCCCATCCAGTTGGGGTCCGTGAGTTGCCCACACTTTCTCCCAATGGGGGCCAGATCCCTTTTCACCAGTGTTCTATGCCCACCATGTCTCTGGCCATATCCTGACTTTCTTTCTGTGGGCCCGTTTCAGAGTTTATGGGCCGCCCCTCCCCCAGGCCTCTCTGCCAGCCGCAGAGCGTCCTGACCTGGGTAATCTTGCAAGGGCTCAGCCTCACTGCCCCGATCTCAACCCGCACCTGCGTCTCACGTCTCTTTCCACCACTGCTTGCGATTGCAGGCAATGAAGCGTCTACCTTCTGTGGCCTCTGCCTACGCTTCCTGCCGCCGGATACTCGCGGTCCGGGCTCCGGCCGCGTCAGCACTTCCCTGCGGCGCCCGCTAGGCTCCCTCGCTGCAGTCCGCTGATACTTGTGGTTCTGCTCTCCCGGTCGCAGATCCTCCGTCTGCCTATCGTCCCAAAGCACTCCACAGCTCCTGGGTCCGCTCTGAAAGGCGCTTCTCTCCCGGATCAAGCCGCCATCTTAAGTGCGCTCCGGTCTCGCGCACACCTCCCGATCACTGCTCCCCCGGCTCTTCCCGGGCTCCCGACCCGTCAGGCCGATCGTCTGCAACCCCCGGGCGGGTCAGGTCTCACCAGGGCGCCCCCGCTGTCTCCGTTAAGTCAGGATAAATTGGCTGGCTGGCGCGGAGCTCTCGGCTCACGCGTCCACCATCTCCAGCCTCCAAGCCACGCCCCGACTAATTTCACTGATAAACATAAAAACAAATATTTACTAAAAATATATTAAAGGGCCTGTAATCACAAAATTAATTCATAATTCCCAGTCAGAGCTTGTTAAGGGAAGACTCGCCAGTGACAACATTTTCATCTTCTGCCATATCCTCGAAAAGGCTCACCTTACAGTTCTTCCACAGTGGCTATAACTTTAGATACAGAAAAGGCCTTCAGTGAAGTTGCACGGTGATACTTGGAGCCTGCAAAGCAGCAAAACAGTCTTGGTGCTGATTTCATTAAAATGACCATGGCCCTATTTGCAACCCTGATAATGGGAATTAAAATTAGTCTGATCATTTCAGGCCCTTAGACCCTCCAACAGGGTCCTGACAGGGCTGCCCCCTCTACTGTTCCTTCTCACTCTAGTCCCTCTACTACAACTATTAAATAATTCTCATGACATTTAGGGCTTCTGCTTCAATTCCATCACTCTTAAAATTGCAGCTTATGCAGGCGACATACTAATATTTCCAGAACACGCAGAGACAGCAATTCTCCAAATTATCAGGTTACTGCCCAAATAAAGAAGAAAACCAAAGTCCTACCTTTAACTTCATATTGCCTTCCCTCCTGTATTGGAGGTCTAATTGACAATCTGGGTATTTTAAATACATTGGCATTTGGTTCTGCAACAACCTTATGGAGTCAATCAAATAAAACAAACAAAGAACTCTTGAGAAAATCAAAGACCTGGTGGACTCCTTGTCTTCTAAACATATCTCTTCATGGGGCAGAGCTGAAACCCTTTAAAAAGTGATCATGCCATTAGTGAACTTCACTTCCAGCAGGCTACCTATCAAATAATTTCTTCTCAGTTGACAAAATCACCTGATAGTTTCTATGGAACAAAACCAAAAGTCAGAATCTCATACAAGAAACATTGATCAGGGTAAAAAGCAGTAGGCTGTAAACCTCCTAATAATTGGTTTAACCATCAAACTGCCTATCTTGCTGCCCAAAGCGCCCCTTGGTTCCTCAACAACTCTATATCTGAACTACTCTGGCATTATATTGATCAGACTCTAGCCTCCCCATTCTGTATCAACTCAACCTTAACAATGTCTTATTACAAACTTCCTCACTTAAAGCAAATAATGTTAGACACTAGTAGAGTGATAGCAGTGGTCAATAGGAGGATGTCCACTCCATTATCCAGATCTAGTTCCATGTCACTTTGGAACAGCAAAAAGACCAACATTGATACTTCCTCATCAATAGGACCACCTGAGCAGCAAAAGGCATTTGCCTAATTCACGGACCTTATTCTGCTTCTAGATCACGACCATTCCTTCAAATAAAAGTCATGATATCCCGATTAGGTCCTCTCAATGACCCAAACCTAGCTTTAATGTTTTAAAAATTGCATTCATCAAGCCACATCGCCTCAAAGATCTACAAATTAAATAATACATACAATTACAAATCCCTCTCACCTGTCCAGGTGGGAATTGCAGTTCAGGAACATAGGTAGAGAAACACCCATTGGATGTACATTGTGCTAATATATGTGCTAAGGCCCTTTGTAATAACCTTTCTCAATGCACATAGTATATTGGGCAATGGATAGGCTCTCTAAACTAAAGGTACTTGCTGGAACTGCAATGAGATGCATGGACACTCAGAACAAATGTTGGTAGGTGTAAGCTAATCAAACCATACTGGGAGAAGGTTGCAAACCACCTAACCAACATTTTAAAAAACCCAGAATTGAGCTATACTTTTCCACTGTGATTCTTGGACCCCATGCTTCTGCTTCTTCTACAACCCTCACAGCAACAGATAATGCCTTATTAGATCTACTAACGACCACTGTGGCCAAACTCATTCTTATCAAATGGAAATCACAACCACATCTTCTTGGGTGGGCATGGGTCACCTACACCTTTAGTGCACACAGCTCACAAAACACCCTGCTGTGTTGTTTTGCTGTAACACTTGGATCTATATGTCTACTGTACAAGCACACTAATGAAGATATGGAACATTCTACATTTTGATTTTGACTTTCACATTATTTACTGTTGGTGCACCACTGTATGTATTTTTCTCGTTTTCAATTCTGTTCAGTCCAATACCGTATAAGTTGTTACAGAATGACGTACCTTTGGGCTTTTTGTATGCTGTTAATTTTTTATTTTATATCTTTCCCTAATTAGTTAAATAAAAATATGTTGAAATGAAAAAGGAGCACTCTGAAGGAAGCGATCAATAAATTACGGATATAACTACACACACAAAAGGCGGAGTTGTGACTGCTGCTTTTCTGGGTTGGGTGCCGCATTTGCAGAAAATATGTAGTAGCTATTTGGACTTTGCATACATTTGTTAGGAATTATCACCCAGAATCGGATGCTGGAGCTGTCCCTTGTGTAAAAGATCTATGGTACAATATAATTCGGGTACATTTTCTCTTGTATTATCGAACTTCCCTCCCTCCATTTTGTGGGGTTTTGCTGTGCAACTCTGCAGAGGTTCTAGTGTTCATAAGTAGAGCATTTCTATACCTTTTGCGATGTTTCACTATGTACCCCTTGCAGATTATTTATCATGTGCCTATTTCCCCTTATGGTAGTCGAATCTTTTGAGACCTCCTTTGGCTGGTAACTGAAGACACCATTGACGCCATAGATTGTTATCATGTCAAGTTGGCCCCTCCTCATTCCTTGTAGAGACAGTTTCTGTATAGTAGTTGCAATAAGCCGTGCTAATCAATGGTTTTAATATTTGCTTAGTTCTAGCCATAGCCACATTCACTATCCAGTAACCACTAATTCTCAAGTTATATTGATACCAGATGCAAAAGAATGGGTTTATGATGTCCTGTTTTAATGTGGCTAATCTTCATACGAGAACCTCAGTCCAATTCACAGTAAACGCCATCCATGCCTGTCTTTAGTACTTGGTCCTTATTGTAAACTCTTGTGTCATAACTGAAGCAAAAAGGGTACGTAAGTGGTTGTTTAATTTATATTTTTCATATTTCTCCATACAGTCTGGCATTTTCCTTTTGCATCTCGGAATCCCGCTGAGTTCAGGTTCTCTCACTATTCATTTTCCTTTCTTCCTTGACAGATTATCCAGCGTCAGCTGGAGCAGGTGGAGGAGAAGCAGAGGCAGCTGGAGGAGCGAGGAGTGGCCGTGGAGAAGGCCCTGCGTGGTGAAGCAGGTATTTCAAATCTCTCATCGGTCTCACTTCTGTAAAAAGGGCATTTTTAGTTAAATGTAATCTAGGCAACATTATGGAGTGTTCCCATCTTCTGGGATACAATCAGATATAAGATTAATTAATTATGTTTAATCCTTGTGCATTTCACCCCGTGTTACGCAGTATACGACGTGTCCATCATAGAATGTCTTGCGCCCGAAAATATCAGTGTTGACATCCTACACCCACAAATGAAGGTTGACCCAGAATACTTCAAAACATAGGCTGTTATTTCCATTTCATAATCTTTTTTTTTTTTTATGGACACATCTAACCGCCCATTTCTCACCTTAAAATACTCCCAGACTGGATCTGGAAACTTTTCTTCAGCTTTGCTCCTGTGCGCTACTAGGTGCCTTGCAACTGCGCATTGACTGCACACTGCCCCAGAAGTGATAGAGCAGAGCCATATACATACGCCACACCTGCGCGCTGACTTCCTTTCTTTCTCTACCTTCCGATGTAGATCTGGATCTCCACTCCCAATTATGTCAGTCTTTCAACAACTTCCAAACCTCTAAATCAAATTCTAGTGTGCTAGACAACAGTTTCCCCACATAAAACTGCAGGTTTCAAAGCATGCCATGGCTTCAGAAAACAAATTTTAATAGCGGGCCTGCATGAGGTGCATCTATAGGGTCTGGGCTCTGGCCACTATTCAAAGTTGTGAGATAATTGAGAACTCGTGAACCCGAATGCAAAGCTGTATTTCACCAAACACAAGAGTTCACAGCCTTTATACAGCTTCCGCTCTGAATCGTGGTTGTGGATTCATGTCAGCAGGAGTCAACTTCGTGCTCAAAGTCCTCCAGTAAGTCCAATCAAAGAGGGGCTCAACCCACTGAACCAAAAGAGAAGGCACTAGGGTATCATGATGTGAGGCATACATAGTCAAGGTCTGATTACGCAGCAGATTCCTCAGCTTATTCCAGTGCAGTCTGACTTTCTTAGGCCATCAAAAACACAGCAGCAGATTGAAGCCTTTAAGGAGGCTATGCTTCAGGCCTTTGGTGTGCTTCACCTTTCTTTGAGCATGTTTTCTGGCCTGAATGAATCAAAAGGGTCCCTAGTCGGGTTGCCACTAGTGGATCCTTCTTCCACACCATATGACTCTTAATGACCCACCTCATACAAGCTTCCACTCCAACTCCAAGACTCAATCTGCACTGGACGAGAATCCAGTGTTGATTCTGATTTTGGCCACCAAAACGACTTCAGCTCATTCTCGAACTGTGTTGCGCTACAAAATTACAAAAGGTTGTCATACATCCTGACTCAGATCCAGCGCCTCTACCATGGAAGACGTGCCAGCATGTCTCCGTTATCCTTTTGGCTCTGATTCTGAACGAAGGACTCGCCAGGATGAAGAAGATGGTGGGGATGGAGATTTTCGACCCCCTACTCTTCCTATTACACAGATGTTAACATTTACATGGATTTAGTAGAGTCCTCTGGTCTTGATACTTCCCTTGAGGCATGCTTTGATTTGCCACTTCAGCCACCACCTTAAGAAATCGCCTCCTTTGCAGTGGTGGTCCAGAGGGCAGCTGAGTTCCGAGATTTACAGCTGCCCTCATTCAAAAGTAAAACAAACGTCCTTACAGAAATTTTGCGGCCAACCACATCATAGCCTTTGCTCCCTTTTAACCAGGCCAGAACCGATACCTTGATGGCCATTTGGCCAAAACCCTGTTCCTGGCCACCAGTGAATGGGCAGGTGGCTATGCATTACAGACCGGTTTCTGGCGACCCTGGTTTTTGTACTAAACATCTTACTGCAGAGAGCCTTGTGGTTCAGGCTTCAACAAGTAAAGTGAATCCCAATTCAGTCTTCATGACTCCTCTGGATAGGAAGTTTGAGGCTTTTGGCAAGCGTATGTTTTCTTCCGTCAGTCTGCCATTGTGGCCGGTTAATTCTGTTTGCCTATTGGGTTGCTACACTCATGCCTTGCATGACATGGGTTGCTACACCCCTTCCCTGTATTGCATGGGTCGCTACACTCATGCCCTGTAGGACATGGCCAGTAAGGAAGACCTTAGGGTATCCAGGGCTCAGATATTTCATTGTGGACAAGACTTGACCAATTGTTATTCAACTGGCCTAGATAATACTGTTTGACTCAGGAGAGCAGTCGGCAGCAGTGTTGTACTTCGCCGACATGCATGGATGTGCTCTATAGGATTTTCCTGCGATGTACAAACCTCTCTGATGGATATCCCTATTGATAGTTCCTATGTTTCAATGAAAAGGCAGATTTTACTTTGGAGTACTTTAAGGAAAGTAGAGCCAGAGCACGCTTCCTGGGTCCGTTGATCTCCTTCCCAAGCAATTTCCTGCCATATAGGCAAAGACAGTTTCCCCAACAAGTACAGGCTTTTTTTGATGCTGTGAACATGGGTCTGGCCAACAGTCACTGGCCAGCAGGGGTATCAGTCCTCTCATTAGCCCTCACTTCCTGCAACAGGCAGCAAACCGCTTTGGTTTGCCCTTAGAGGCACATGTGCATTTTGTGGGAGGCTGGATCCAGCTCTTCCTCCCAGGGTGGCTTTCCATTATACTCGACAGATGGGTCTTCCAAATCGTTTATCATGGCTATGGCCTACCTTTTCTTTCTGCCCCACCATACATTACCCCATATCAGAGAATTTCAGAATCCGAAGGGCACTTGTCCATTCTTTTGCAAGATGTATGAGCATTACTCTCCAAGGGTACTATTGAGAGGGTACTGGACTCATAAAAAGGAGAGGGTTGGTTTTCTCGTTTGCTGGTGCCAAAAGAGGACGCCTATTTTGGACCTTTGACCACTGAATGCCTTCCTGCCTGATCGTGTCTACCCTGGACCCCGGTGACTGGTTGGTGCCCTTGGACCTGCAGAACTCATGTTTTCATATTCCCATCCTGTAGCCGCAAAGACATTACCTATGGTTTAAGGTGCACCACTAGCATTTTCAGTATTCAGTTCTCCCTTTCGGCATCATTAGCGCCCCTCATGTGTTCACAAAAGTGATGTCAGTGGATGCGGCCTGTCTTCGGATGTCAGGGTTACTAGTCTTCCCCTACAGTGATGAGTGACTGTTGAAGGCGGGCTTGCCACATTCATAGACCCCTCCAGACGACAGCAACCCTCCTGACATCATGGTGGATCACTATCAACGAGCCGAAGTCTTTCCTGACTCCTTTGCAGAGTCTTCTTTTCATTGGATCTGTCTTGGGTGCAGTGCATTTCTGGGCTTTCCCTCCACCACAACAGGTCCAGGACATTTGGGCTATAATCCTAATGTTTCAGTCTCTGTCCTGAATCCCATATGAAAGAAGCTCTGAGATTGTGTAGCCTCTTAGGACCTGCATCCTCCTTGTCAGTGCACCAGGTGGGATTTGCAGGTTCTGCAGTGGAATCTGAAGTTCTAGTGGGGCCAGTATCTTGGATGTCACCCAGATTTTAAAGGAGATGGCTCACGATCTATAGTGTGGCTGCTCTAAGAAATTGGTCCAATTCAGGCCCCTATTATTTGCCGCCCGAGAGGTGACAAAGCTCACTGTGGTGGTAGATGTCATCCTTATCGCCTGGCGCCCTTCCACAAAGTACATTTATGCCAGACACTGGGACAAATTTGTGGCCTGGTGTGGCACACTTAAGATTGATCTTTTACAAGTAAAGCTGTTGGATGTCCTTTTATTTGTTTTATCTTTAGCCCCGCAAGGCCTTGATGTGGGCACTATTAGAGCTTATTTGTAGGTCCTTTCGGTCTTCTTGTGTTTACTGGACCAACCATCTTTGTTTAAAGTTCCTATTGTGATGAGATTAATTAAAGGTTAGACACACATGTTCCTTCCTAAGCCGTTTGTAGTGCCACAGTAACACCTTAATGTGTTCTTGATGTTTCTCATTTGTACACCCCTTGAGCCAATGCATAGTTGCGTGCTGTGTATTGTGACTTTAAAGTCTGTCTTCCTCCTCGTGAGTACGTCAGCTTATCACACGAGTGAACTCGAGGAACATTAAATGCAGCCACCATACCTCACCATTTTCCCAGACAAGTTTGTGCTGAGGACTCCGGCGTTGTTGGCAACATTTAGGACTCCCTTTCACATAGGGCAGACTATTACCCTGCCTGCTTTCTTTGCTCTGCCTTAGGCCCCTGAAAGAGAAGGAGATGCTGCCTTGGCTGGACCCCAAAATAGCTTTTACATTGATCATACCAAGGAACACCATGTGGCTGATCAGCTTTTTGTGGGGTTCTCTAGGGTGAAGAAAGGAAAGACTGTGCAGACGAAGACCTTATTGAGGTGGATAGTCCTCTGAATCAAGATCTGCTACACACTGGCCAATAGGCAACCCCTGGAAATTATGAGTGCCCATTCTTCCAGACCTAAGGCAGTTTGCTTGCTCGGTGCCTGTCTTTGACATCTGCCAGGCTGCAACATGGGCATCAGTACATATCTTCACAAAGCACTACTTCCTTCACTGCCAGGTCCAACAGGAAGGACACTTCGACTGCTCAGTCCTGCAGGACATTTTGGTCAGAGTCCACTCCACAAACACTCCACTCCACTTAGGGAGGTGCTGCTTTGCTGTCTATTCTAAGGTGAGACATCTGTGATTTGATAGAGTATCCATTCAGAGGAGTAAGAGTGGTATCCATTGCAAAATACTTCATATGCAGAGAAAAGTATAGCTTTCTTGTCAGCCATCCCTTTTCCACGGAGTATGCATTGAATTAATGCAGCTGGTTATAGTAGTGTACTACTAGGCCTTACTTACAAAACTAATGTTCATTGGACACAATTTCTTCTCAGCCCAGCAAACCCAAATAAGGATAGTGTACAATGCACAACATATTACAGCTAGTTTCAATGGTGCTTTCTCCTTCTGTGTGTTTTGTTTAACTGCTTCACAAATGTCTCAAAACCGAAGAATATCCAAATTATATCCAGTTGTTAGTAGGTGTGTTAGAAGGAAAGGAAGCATCTGCGGAGATGGTCCCAAAAACTGCAGATTCCTATACCGGTGGACTCAATCATAGTTACAAATGTTACCCAATACCTATTAACACAGGCATGAGATTAATAAATAGTACTCACACAGGTGAAAACGAACTCCACAGTGTGACACACTATCACACACAACATAACTTAAAACGGTTCCCCGTTCACAACACAGACTAGCTCAGTCACTACATCACCATACTTATGCAGTACTCTGTTGGACATCATCCTACAAAATATAACTCAATTTAACCCTGCCTTACTAGCAGAGATAATATAGCACTACTGTTAGGCCCAACACACACCACCCTATTCCAGAACACGAACTGCCACAATTGATTCCCACCCTGTATTACGCCACAAAATGCCATGCCATCCAGCACCATACTGAATACCATCCATGCCACACTATCCCTGCATAGTACAGTACCATCATCCAACACTCTACCAAACCAATGGCATTCTCAATATTTGCGCACACAGCACATTCTAGCATGACAACACTAGATAACTCCCCACTCATCACACCACAGCACTACATACAAGCACACCACACCGTACCATAATGCTGCACTACAACCTAAGACGCAACAGTACACCATACAACACTACTCCACAGCACAACTCTACAGTGCACCTGACCACAATTTAAAGGCTCATTACCACTTTTAGTCACACAGCATCATAACTGCTCAATGTCATCCTAAATTTGTAACAGACCAAGCCCTTTTCATCCAGTGCCAGACCCCACATACAATACCAGACTACACACAAGGCACACACAAGGTGATGGGAGGAATGCTTGCCATTTGTTTAACCACTGGCAATCACTCGGGATAGCATTCCAAGTCACTGTTCTTTTTCCCATCGTGCCACCTCAACTAGCACCCAACCATAGGCAAATCAGTCTTGACTCTGCTCCAAGACATATTGCAAGCATTCCTACTGTCACCTTTTGTGTGTTTGATACACACACGGTACTACACTCTGCACACCTTCATATGTACTACAACACCATTTAGGACCTAACCATATCTTTCTAATGACACAACCATGACACATCCACGGCTCCCACATTTGCATACACTGTGAGTAATGGAATTTTGTTACTCGTTAGCCAAAGAAAATGAGTGGAGGTGGATGGGAACTCTTATAAGGTAGGCTCATTCAAAGCACACATTGGCTCATTCGAAGCCTCTAATGACTTATTGCTCAGTACAACACCAAGCAGGGTCAGTTAGAATACATCAAGGACTCGGGGGCAAAGCCACTGACCTAATATGTATCTCTTATTACTGCATTGAAAGATTTTAATGGTGATAATTGGCAATCAAAGAGAACGGTCTGGGGCAGGAAGCATATGTAGAATGAGGAAAAATGCCTGGTAACTAAACCTCATGAAGAGGTGGAAAACATATACTGGATTAAGAGAAACGTAGGCTTTTAGTATCAGACAGCTAAGTTTAAATAGCCGAAGAAACTGCAACAAACTTCAAGGGTTATTTGGAAATAGTAGACATTACCTATACACAATTTTGGCACGATAACAAAACTAATGAAGGTCTTTTGAGACCAACTGTTTGGATATAAATATATATATATATATCCAAATACATACATACATACATACATACATACACATCCTCACGCAGTCCTTGTCCTCAACTCGTGATGCAGCGGCACAGATGTGGCTTGGTCCATGGTGACAAGATGACACCAATGGATAATGCTCAAAGCCAATATAAATATATATAATAAAATGATCCCAAGCGAACACTCCTGCTTCTGATAGACACTTCTTTTTCCAGATTCCTCACCTTATGTTTGTAAGTTTTCTAGATCTGGCCTGGTGCCCAGAGGATATTCATCCTCCAGGTGCTAGACTGGATCTCCAAATCTTTTCCCCCAGCAATATCTCTCAGGCACTGCCAGTTGGTGTCACATGGCTCAAGTCGCAGATCGACTTGCTCAGGATGCATCAACATAAGGCTACAGCTGTTGAAATGGCCTCAGTTCCTGTTTTTTCTGTCCTACTGATGCCGATGCAGAGCGCTTTGGTTTCAACTGACAAATTCCTTAGTGATTTAAACAGCAATTAGGTCCGATGTCCCTCGTAAGGTCTCCGGGCTTAAACCATGTTGACAATGTTGAAAGAAGTTGTCTTAACCTCAGCCTCATGACATCTGCATGTAGAGTATAGGCTCCTAATGCTAAGGACATCACAAAACAGTCTCTCTCCCCTATGTCGGGTTAGTATCTTGGCAGGGAGCAATTTCCCAAAGGGTCCTCCCCATTAAAAGAAAAAAGAAATTAACATAAGGAATGCCATCGCAAGCCTTCTTCAACAAATGAAGAAGTTCTTCTCTGGTTTGGTGAGCATTTAGATGACATGATGGCTGAATCCATTGCGACAATGGTAACTCTCTGCAGGCATGTCTGGAAGCGATGTACAGGCAGCACTAATGCAAGAGGCTGACTCCTCCATGCATGTTCACTGGGTCCTGCCTCCCCAGTCAAACATTTCCAGCAACAATACTATTGTTTCTGGGTCATCTAGGGACAACCTTCATGGCAGGGCAATCCTCCCAGCCAGTTCAGACCCTACAGGAGCTCTACAGGTCCTTTTGTGGGAGAGGTGGACCTAATAGATGCCAACAATTCATGTCTCATCCCTCTTTCTCTAGAGCTGTCACCTCAAAACCACTTTAAATCCTCCTCCTCCCTCTGCCACCAGTTTCCGGTAGCGGTAGGGTCTTCTACTTCACCGCCAATTGAGACATGATCACAAAGGGTCCCTGGATGCTCATGGTTATCTGTATGGGCTACATCCTTTTCTTTTCAACAACTTCACTCTTGGACCACTCACCTTCTAGAAGGACATGCTCTTCAGTATATGCTTCTGTCTTAGAGGTGAAAGTCCTTTGTTGTTAAAGTGAACCATAGAAGTGGTCCCTTTGGAGGAGTGGGGCATGTCAATGTACTTAATTTACTTCTACTCTCAAGAGGGACAGGGACCGGAGACCCTTTTTATTCGGTAGGAAAAGACCAATTGTTGTCCTCAAGTTGGGTCCTGCAGGCATCTATTGCAGCGATAAATACGACAGGAATAACCCCTATACCCAATTGAGACTTGGGTCAATTATTGTATCATGCAACAATGTTTCATAGGGTGTCAATATGAAGTAATTTGTAGGGGTGGGTGGAATTTGCGTAGTCGCGCTACGCAAAGCTCCGCGAAACGGTAAAAAATCTCCACGAGCACGCGGAATTGCTTGTTCCGTCCGTTCGCGATGCTTTTTTCCTGTTCGCGAACGCTGTTTGCGTGCTCGGGGGGGAAATTTCTCGTAAACACGCATTTTGAAAGCGCGAACAAGCAAAAAATTCCGCGAAGTCGCGGATCGCGGAATTTTTGGCAATTCTGCGTTCTCCTCGGCACGCGAAATTACCCAAATTCCGCAAGCGGAACGGAACGGAATTTACCGCCCAGGCCTAGTAATTTGTGTAATTAACTAAATCTTGACAACAAAAAATATGGCGCCAAAGTTCATAATCAAATATATTTTTGCAAATAATGGAGAAAAAACAATAATTTGAACATGAATCACAATTGTGTTCTAAGGGCAAACTGAGCACCTGGTGCTCATGAAGAACAAGTGAATGGTGCAAATTGAAATGCATATAAGAATGGTAAACAACGACCGGAAATCAGTTGGTGGATATTGTGCATGAGTCAAATTAGTCCAATATTTCATTTACGGTATCATGGCACAATAAAAATGTGTGTGTCTGCTGATGTTTGTCGACGGTGTTATTACCTTCCTTAGTTTGAGGCCATCATCGGGACAAAATAAACACAATAAATATGATTGCTGCCTGGGGAGTAAACAAACAAAATTTCAACCAAGAATAATGGCACGAGAGAATAGTGGGACATCAAAATAATGAGCCATATGAAAGGTAGCTATGAAAAATCCAGGAAACCTGCAGGGCAGTGGTAGTAAAGACCCATAAGGGAAGGAAAGGGTTTATCGGGTCATGCAAGATTGAAAAGGTGACCCACACACAGCGTGAAATTGTAGGAATCAAAAAGCACTCACGGTTGTATGCCGGTATTTTGGATCCTATTTAAGATAGAAAAGTCAGGGAAGGGGTAAATAAAAGATAGGTTCAGTTGTTTCATATGAGGAAGAACCGTTCGAGCACTTATGGGTAATTAGTGATAATCAGCGTGATGTTGGCAGTACTCTAAGTATAGGGTACGTCCTAGGAGACGGATCGGTCGGCGTGTCAGCCAACTGAATTAAGTCCAGAATCGGTAAAGCAATCACCGAGGAAGAAGTGGCTACAGCTGGAAACTGAATTTGCCATCAATGAACCGCTGTATTGGGGATGCCTAGCATATCTGCCGGTCAATCAATCACCAGGGAAGACCATCACTGTAGATATAAATGTGGAAGATGTTCAATCATGGGATTGGGAGGGAGGTCAGATGACGACAGCGGGAGCGAAAAGAGGAGTATCCAACCTGCAGGGGAGGATAACATTTTTTCTAGCTGACGCGTCAAGAATTTTCAATTCTATTAAGGACACGGAGGCGAGGATTATGCTTCTCTTTCTTTACTGAAGCAAATACAGCAGCCAATTAACTTTAAACAGCTTAACCCAGAAGGACTGCTCCTCCTTAGTATGCACCAAGCACAATACCCCCCATAGGTATAAATGTCCCGAACTCCATTATTCTTCCTCTTTCTTTGCGAACCATCAAACTCCGTCCTTTAACTGGAACCGTGGAACCTTGAACACCTTCGATTACTTCTTCGACCCGAACCATAACCTTATCCGAAGGAACTCCTTCACTTGTCCCAAACAGGATTCCATCTTGACTCTTCAAGTCGCTTTGCTCTGATCTCCTGAAAAAAGAATGTAAGTCGTAATATACCACTCACTGGCTATACTTTCAACACAATTACACGGGCGGGAAGAAAACCCAACATTATTATACATATATTTGAATCATATGTCATTCTTAATTATGAACAATCCAAAACACATGTTGTACAGTAACAGTTCTAGGGTGGGATAATCCTCGCCTCCGTGTCTTTAATAGAATTGAAAATTCTTGACACGTCAGCTAGAATTTTTTTAATTCTATGTCAGTCCACAGAGGCTTCGTATTATGCTAATCTGAAAGAGACACGTTAGTGATAGATTCCTTACCTTAGAATATCCCCAGGCGTCAGACTGGATCCGGAAAGTTTTGCTAGCAGTTCCCCTGCGCGCCAGTAGGTGGCGTCGTGCGGCTCCGCGTCCATCGCTGGCGTCGTAAGCGCCGAGATGACGTCACGGAGACTACTTAGGCGCCACCCATGCGCGCTGACGTCAGTTCTTTCTTTTTCCGCGCCAGAAAGCGCAGATCCGGTTAGAGCACGTACCCTAGTCACTTTTTGACTATCTCTTTTGAGACTTTTGTCTCCCTTTTTCCAGTTGGTTTCCTGGTGCAAGTAGGGATGCCTGGATTTAAGTCTTGTGGGACCTGCCGTCGCAACATGTCGGTGGCGGACCCCCACGATGTCTGCCTCTACTGCCTGGAGACCGACCACGACTCTCGGTCTTGTCCGGATTGTCGGGCCATGGCCCCGAAGGTCTTGCGGGCGCCGGAAACTGCTGGAGGTCCGGCACTCGTCCCCGTGCCGTTCCCGGTCCATAGGCCGTTCCAGGGAACGCTCGCGGGGCCACAGCCATCGCTCCTCGGGCTCCAGGTCTTCACCCTCGGATTCGGGTAAGAGACGACACAAAAAGAAGTCGAAGAAGCGTGTTCACTTTCCGACGTCCCCCCGCCGGTCCTCGGATGAGGGGGACAGGGGCGCCTTGCCCCTGCGGCTCCTTTGGAGATCGAGAGTCCCGCGGCCTACCCGCCTTACCCGGGTTCGTCGGCGACTCCCGCACAGGTGCAAGAATTTCTTGCTACCATGGACCGCCTTTTTAGGCCTCGGGCTCCCGCCGGCGCGCCCTCGGTCCCGTGTCTGGATCCTGTTGGACCGCCGGCGGATCCAGCTTCGGCACCACAGGATCCTGCGCCGCTGGCTCCGGCCACGGCGCCACAAGGTCCAACGCTGCCGGCTCCGGCCCCAGCGCCGCCCTCAGCTCCGCCTCCGGCGCCGCAGTGGGTGCCTTTCGTCCCGCCATTACCCAGGTTCCAGGACCATTTTGTTCCCACCTGGGATCCGCATTGGGGCACGGCGCCGGTTCGGCCCCCGACCGGCGCCGTTCTCGGCGCTGTTTCCGACGCCGTTCCCAACGCCGTATGTTCCCTCTCCGGCTCCTGCCCCGCCGCCGCGGTCGGTACCACCGGCGGCGGAGGTGGAGGACGACTGGGAGGGGTCCGAGGACCCTCTCGCCCGTCAGTGTGACTCCGAGCAGGATTGGGCGGACGACTTGGAGGACGCCGGCGACCACGACGTCTCTTCTGACCCGGGGTTTGCCTCTCCCCCGCCTACTATGGAGGAGGGCGCCTCCTACACGATGGTGCTCCGTCGGGCAGCTGAGGTCCTCAACCTTGATCTCCCTATGGTGGCCCTCAAAACTAACCTCCTTACTGAGGTGCTCCAGACGGCGACCACCTCGTCGGAGCCCCTGCTCCCGTTAAACGACGCCCTTACCAACGTCTTGCTGGGCACTTGGTCGCAGCCATCCACTGGGGCCCCTGTGGATAAGAATGTCGCCAGGCGTCATCGCCCGGCGCCGGGTGACCCCGCTTTTCTCTTCGGCCAGCTTGGGGCTGCGGTCATTGAATACCGCCTGCCTATTGGGCCGCTATTCCCACGCGGTGTGGGACACAGTTGCGCAGGTGTTACCTCAGTGTCCTGAGGAGACCCAAGCTGTATTGTCCCAAGCCATTGCAGAAGGTAAAGATGCGGCTAAGTTCGCCATTCGGTGTGGTTTAGACACCGCGGACTCCTTAGGTAGAGCGATTTCTACGACTGTGGCGCTTCGTCGCCACGCCTGGCTCAGATCTACCGGGTTCTCGCCAGATGTCCAAAACTCACACGAAAAGCCCAGCCACTCCTGGGTTTCGTTCCTTTCGTGGCAACGGGAGGGGCGCCCAGGCACGTTCTTTCAACAAGCCTGTGCAGAACCAGCCTCAGCGCGGCCGCAGTTTCCGCAGGGGCGGATCTGGGAATCAGCGTGGGGGTCAGTCCACCTCCGCCCCCGCCGCTTCGGCCTCCAAACCTTCCTAATCCGAGCCTTGTGGGGCATTCCACGCCAGTGGGTGGCAGGGTCCGCCTTCATCTCTCCCACTGGCACGCTATCACTTCGGACAAGTGGGTGTTGCAGATCATCCGCAAGGGTTACGCCCTTCCTTTCCAGTCCACCCCTCCAGCCATGCCGCCTCAGTTCCACCGCCTGTCGGGGGAACACTTGGCACTTCTCCGGCAGGAAGTCACGGCCCTCTTGGCCAAGGGGGCCATCGAACGTGTTCCTGGGCCAGAAGTAGGGAGTGGTTGTTATTCCTGCTACTTTCTGGACCCCAAGAAGGACAAGAGGGGCTTGCGCCCCATCCTGGACCTCAGGAACGTCAATCGCTTCCTTCGGAAGGAGAAGTTCAAGATGTTGACTCTAGCTCAGGTCCAGGCTGCCCTCGACCCTGGAGACTGGATGTTAGCGTTGGACTTGCAGGACGCATATTTTCACATCCCGTCCTACAGTCCCACCGGCGTTACCTGCGGTTCACGGTAGGCCAGGAGCATTTTCAGTTTGCAGTGCTCCCCTTCGGCCTTACCAGCGCCCCTCGGGTGTTCACGAAGGTGATGACGGTGGTCGCAGCTCATCTGCGCAGGTCAGGGGTGTCAGTCTTCCCCTACCTCGACGACTGGTTGTTGAAGGCGGGCTCGCCCCAGGTAGTCGTCAACCATCTTCAGACTACGGCCGACCTCCTGCATTTGCTGGGGTTCTCCATCAACGTGCCGAAGTCGCACCTGTGTCCCTCTCAGCAGCTCCCCTTCATCGAAGCGGTTCTGGATTCGACGCTGTTTCGGGTTTATCCTCCCGAGCAGCGAGTCCGGGATATTCAGGCTATGATTCCGATCTTTCAACCTCTATCCCGGGTTTCAGTCAGGATGACCCTCCGGCTCCTGGGCCTGATGGCCTCCTGCATCCTGCTGGTGCAACATGCCAGATGGCACATGCGGGCTCTGCAGTGGGACCTGAAGTTCCAGTGGGCACAGCATCAGGGCAACCTGTCCGATCATGTCCAGATCTCGGAGGGCACTGCACGACAATTGCAGTGGTGGCTCACGAATCGCGATTGGGTCAATGGCAGATCCCTCTCCCTTCACCAACCGGAGCACACAGTGGTGACGGATGCGTCCCTCCTGGGATCGGTCGGCCACATGGGAGAGGCGGAGATCAGAGGCCTCTGGTCTCCGGCGGAGTCCCGGCTCCATATCAATCTTTTGGAGCTTCGGGCGATCCGACTTGCACTGAAGGCATTCCTTCCCTCTGTCCGGGGAAGTGTAGTGCAGGTGTTCACGGACAACACCACCGCCATGTGGTATTGCAACAGGCGGGGTGGGGTCGTGGACCCTATGTCAGGAGGCTCTGCGCCTTCGGACATGGCTGGAACATCAAGGCATTACCTTGGTGGTTCAACACCTGACAGGTTCTCTGAACGCCAGGGCGGACGAACTCAGCCGCCGGTGCTTGATGGATCACGAATGGCGTCTGAACTCGGACGTGGCGCAAGGTCTCTTTCTGCAGTGGGGAGAGCCTTGGTTAGATCTATTCGCCACCGAAGAGAACCCGCAATGTCATCAGTTCTGCGCGTTGAAATTTCCAAGGCGGCACTCGCTCGGCGACGCTTTTCGTCGCGAGTGGAGTTGCTGTCTGTTGTATGCCTTTCCGCCTATACCACTTCTGCCCAGAGTGCTGAGGACGATTCGGTGCGACCGGGCCCAAGTCATTCTTGTGGCTCCGGATTGGGCACAAAGATACTGGTATCCCGAGCTACTCAACATGGCGATCGATCCCCCGATCCGACTGCCTCTTCGGGAGGATCTTCTGTCGCAGCAGCAGGGGACGGTCCTCCACCCGAACCTGTCCAGCCTCCACCTCCATACGTGGAGATTGAGCGGCGGCAGTTGACAGCCTTCGATCTTCCTCCCGAAGTCTGTGATGTCATTCTGGCAGCCAGGCGTCCCTCCACTAAAACGGTATACGCCTGCAGGTGGAACAAGTTTGTGGCATGGTGCACAGCTAAGGCTGTGGATCCCCTTTCTGCCCCTCTTTCCGAGGTCCTTCTGTTCCTTCTTTCTTTGGCCCAGCAGGGCTCTGCTCTGGGCACTATCAAAGGTTATCTTTCGGCCATCTCCGCCTTTCTCCGGCTTCCAGATCAGCCTTCTCTTTTTAAGTCCCCGGTTGTTCACTGTTTCCTGAAAGGCATTACGCACACGTTTCCTCCCATGCCGTTCATTATGCCTCAATGGGACTTAAACCTTGTCTTGACATATCTGATGTGCGCTCCCTTCAAGCCCCTTCATACCTGTCCTTTGCGTCTTCTCACTGTCAAGATGGCTTTCCTGGTAGCTATCACCTCTGCCGGACGAGTGAGTGAGCTCCAGGCTCTTTCTTCCAAACCTCCTTTCCTTTCTGTTCATCCGGACAAGGTGGTTTTAAGGACCCGTCCTTCTTTCTTGCCAAAGGTTGTCACGCCCTTCCACATCGGGCAGACCATCACTTTGCCCACCTTCTTTCCGCCTCCGCATTCTTCAAAAGAGGAGGAGAGGCTCCACCGTCTGGACCCAAAACGTGCACTCTCGTTCTACCTGAAGCGCACGCAACAGTTCCGGGTGGATAACCAGCTCTTTGCTGGCTACGTGGGCGCTAAAAAAGGTCGGGCCGTGCACAAACGGACCATCTCTCGGTGGGTCGTTCTCTGCATCAAAGCCTGTTACTCGTTGGCTAAGAAGGAGCCTCCTGTGGGGCTGCGTGCCCATTCCACCAGGGCGACGGCAGCCACTACTGCCTTGGGACGCGGCGTTCCCTTGCAGGACATTTGTCAGGCAGCTACGTGGGCTTCGCTGCACACGTTTACCACGCATTACTGCCTTGACAGTCGAGTCCGGAGAGACGGCTTCTTTGGCCGTTCTGTTCTCCGTGACTTTCTGGTGTAATCTTGTTCGCAGACCCACCACCGGGGTTGGTATTGCTGGGGTATCTATTCTAAGGTGAGGAATCTATCACTAACGTGTCTCTTTCAGATGCACAAGTTACTACTTGTGTAACGATATATCTGTAAGAGACATTAGTTAGTGATAGATTCCTTACCGCCCCACCCATCCTGCAAACTGATTTCTAGGGTTAAGGTCATCCCTTTTAGGGCCCTAGTTTCATGGCACCAGTGGTCAGTTTCTTGCATGGCTCTGCGTTCCTGGCGCGGAAAGTCGTGTACAGAACTGACGTCAGCGCGCATGGGTGGCGCCTAAGTAGTCTCCGTGACGTCATCTCGGCGCTTACGACGCCAGCGACGGACGCGGAGCCGCACGCCGCCACCTACTGGCGCGCAGGGGTACTGCTAGCAAAACTTTCCGGATCCAGTCTGACACCTGGGGATATTCTAAGGTAAGGAGTCTATCACTAACTAATGTCTCTTACAGATATATCGTTACACAAGTAGTAACTTGTGCGTTTAAAGTTAGGCCACCACCGTAAATGCCACATCAACAATTGGTGTATGATAAAAAGTCTTGAAAGTTGAACCAGAGGACTAATCAGCCGCAGTCATAATGTCCTCTAAACGAGAACCTGTAGAAAAAGCTTTAGAAGCCATGGCTCCCCTTACAGAATGGGCTCCGAATGCGGAAATGTTAATACCTGCCTGACTTAACAACCAAGTGACCCACCTGGCCAAAGTCGCTGCAGTGACTGGGTGAAAAGGTCTCTGTAATGAAATCAATAATTGTCCTGCTACGTCATTTCTAAATTCTCTAGTACAATCCTCATAACATTTTAAACATTGTACAACACACAGTTTACTATGGTGCGGAAAAGTAGGATAAGAAATACACTTAGAATTTGTTTTAGTTCTTTTCGAGATTGTAAATGAAACTCCAGAAGGAGTGAATACTCTACCTTCTAAATCAAGAGCTCGCACATCCGAAACCCGTCTGCATGAGATTAAATATAAAAGTAATGTAAGTTTCGCCGACAATTGCTTACGCGACAGACCATCATCACTGGCCAATGCCTGAGAAAACGCAGAACTACGTCCACATCCCACAACTTAGAATAACGAGACTTCGGGGGATTCACCAATCTGATGCCTCTTCACTATTTTACATACCAAAGGGTGTTCCCCCACCGGTTTACCATCCACATGGGGATGACCGGCTGAGATTGCGGACCTGAAATTATTAACTGTCCGGTAGGCCATACCTTTACTCGCCATCTCTGACAGGAAGTTAACAATCATATGAATTCCGGATCCCACGGGATCCCCTTGTCGTTCAGAACACCAACCAACCCATCTACGCCAAGCTGATTTGTATCGCTTACGCGTAGAGGGAGCCCAAGATTGTGACAGGAAAAACATTGCTTTCTGCGAAACTCCCGGCATTTGCCAACGTCTTCTGAAAGTCTCCATGCCATGAGTAACAACTGTTCCTGAACCACTAGTGGATGGGGTTGACCCACAGAGTCCGAAAGTATCTCTGGGAACGAGAGCAGATGTATTGGAGGGGCACAAGACAAGGTTAGCGCCGCTGGGAACCAAGCTTGTGCCCTCCAACACGGGGATATCAACATCACCTCTGCCTTCTGTCTGCGGATCTGCGCCAAGACTCTCTGGATCATGACAAACGGGGGAAATGCATACAGCATACCCATTGTCCATGATTGAAGGAATGCATCCGAGTTGATCGCCATAGGATATGGTCGCCAACTGTAAAATTGATGTTCAGTCTGGATGCGAACAGGTCTATCGAACAAGAACCCCACTTGTTGTCCAACTGTCGGAATACGCTGGGGTGTAACTTCCAATCGCTGGAATCTCGAAGGAAACGTGAATTCCAATCCGCCACAAAATTGGAGCTGCCCGGAATATACTCCGCCGTCACTGAGATGTGGTGTAGGAGGCAATAATGCCAAAAGTCTTTGGCTATTTCCACTAATAGACAGGACCTCGTGCCACCCAGCCGATAGATGTATCTCACTGCTGAGACATTGTCCTTCCGCAGGAGTATACAGCAACTCGCCTTCTGTGGAGAAAGTGTTCTGATCGCAAAAGAGCCTGCCAAAAGTTCTAGACCGTTTATATGGAGTTTCAACTCCTCCGGGGACCACCTGCCCCATGTCTCCACCGAGCCGCATTGGGCTCCCCAGGACCCATCTGCTGGCATCTGATTCTATCACCACTTCTGGGACTGACGCGAATATGGCCTTGCCATTCTATGCGTCCATGTGCTCCAACCACCAAGAAATTTCTGTCCTGGCCTCCGTGGATAGGAGAATCTGTTCTGCATAGCTCAGGCCCTTGCGTAAATGCATAATTTTCAACCTCTGGAGTGCCCTTTAGTGTAGAGGGGCCAGGAAAATTGCCTGAATCGATGAAGCTAAAAGACCTACTAACTGAGCCAACGTCCTCAAGGATATAGTCGGAGAGGCAAGTGCTCTCCTCAACTCCTTCTTGATTGCTATTCTCTTCTTCAATGGGAGTAATACCTGCGCCACTATTGAGTTCACTTGAAACCCTAAAAACTCCATCGATTGGGCTGGAGTCAGGATGGACTTGTCCGAATTGATGACGAACCCCAACTCCTGTAGGAGTTGTGTCGTCCATGCTAGATGACGAAGAACTGTATTCACATTCTGTGCCATGATAAGGATGTCGTCTAAATAAATGATGAGTCTCACCCCTCTCTCCCTCAAGTATTGAACCACCGGTTTGAGGAGTTTGATGATACACCAGGGGGCGGACGAGAGTCCGAACGGCATGGCGGAGAATTCGTACCATTTGGTTCTCCATTGGAACTGCAAGAACCTCCGATGTGGAGGGAAAATGGGCACTGCTAGATACGCGTCTTTTAAATCGAGACGCACCATCCAATCCTTCTCTAAGAGAAGATCCCGCCGTAAGTGTATGCCCTCCATCTTGAATTGGTGATACACTACCCACGAATTGAACTCCCGGAGGTTTAAGACTAATCTGAAGCCCTGATCCTTTTTTGGAACTAAAAATACGGTGCTGGTGAAACCGTGAGTGTGAAGGACCGTCTCTACGATTGCCCCTTTCTTCATCAGAGATGCCACTTCGTCGTCTATGAAAGACCTTTCTACACGGGAAAAATGTAGAGGTTGAGGTTTGTGTGTCTGATGTGGAGACGCATAAAACTCTATCTGGAAACCCTGTACCGTCTGAAGTACCCAAGGGTCGTGTGTCAAACTCTCCCACTTGTGCAGAAACAAAGCAATCCGGCCCCCCACCGTTACTTCCCCACACTGAATCAGGTTTACCTGAATAGGAGGCGTCCCCGTTGTTGTTCTGTCCTCGATGACCTCCTCTGTTCTGCCTGCCTCTGCCACTCCGATTTCGGGTGGGGTAGAAATTGGAGCGCTCGGGTCCGCCACGTCCTCTTTGGTCAGTGCCTCTGGAGGTCTGATTGAACTCACTGCCTGTCGCTTGACCCCTGAAGCGTCCGGCCCTGGTAAAAAGGCCAGTGTGGAAGACCTTTTTGATGTTACTTTGGGCCTTGTCGAGGGCTGAGAATGTCGCCACATATTTGCCCAACTCTTAACAAACTTCTCTCCGAGTAGTAACCCATTCGCCAGGGTTCCAGCCTCCGTCGTGGCTATGTCCGCAAGTTGCGGGTCTATTCGCATTAGGAATGATCGTTTCTTCTCTGTTGATAGGGCGCAATTCGCATTGCCTAGAAAACATAGTGCCCTCTGTGCCCATTCTAGTATCTCTGTTGCATCCAGTGGGGTGTTGGAATCCTTGGCCCTAACGGCTGAATCAAGAATTTTCGTGAGGGGCCCCGATATGTCTAACAGCTTATCCTGGCACTCTCTCCATGCCCTGTCTAACCCCTTTTTTGGGTCCTTAGCAAACCTTTTCATAAACGTGGCCATATTGGTATCCAACTCTGGCGTATCTGCCACCAGGCCCAATAGGGATGGCCTAGGGCACTCTGACTTCAAAGTAGTGCGCACCTCGCTCTCAAAGCCCTGCCTGAGATTCTCCTGTACGTAGTGTGCTACTTCGACACACGGCACCCATTCAGTAGACCTCGGGTGGATGATGTTTCGAGGGTCAAATAGCAGTTTTTTATTAGGTGGGACACTGTTCACATTGGGAGTTTTACGCTTCCTTTTGGTCGCCCTTCTGGGATCTTCCGTATCCTGCTCAGAGGTGTCCGGGGCGGCAGGAGAAGACTCCTCCGCCTCCCCTGGATTCAATAGGGATGAGTTTCCAGAGGGGAGGGTACCGCCATAGCCATGGTCTCTAATGACATTAGACGCCACCTGAGAAAGGACTTCAGCTGAGGAGTGGAATGATGACTCTCCCAGAGATGCCTTAAATTTACATTTCCCATAACTTTTCAGGGGTTTTGTAAATGGTTGCAGAGCCTTCACCAAAGCCCTGTTAACAGACCCTTGTACATGGGTATCCAGGGCTTCCACCAACTGCTCCTCCATTTGGTGCTCGTAGGGCACCTCTTCAAATTCAGCATAATCATTATAGTCTGCCCATTGGTCAACCTCCTTGGCGTAGTACGCCATCGTGCTACTGGAGGTGTGGAGGAGGTTCAGGGGGGGCGGGGGGGGGGGGGGGGAAACCCAGGGGTGTGAAAAACCCTAATATCCCTCACTAACCTGTATACAGTGTAATTGAGGCAAAAGCCTATCTGCAACCTGAAATCGTCGTATTTAATCTCCTTGTTACTAACTAACTTCGTTTTCTAAACTCTGATTTCCTCGAGTGTGGAGGGAGCCACCCCTTCAATCCCCCTCAAGCAGTGCCCTGTACGCTTTCTCGCCCCGTCGGGCGTTCGACTAGGACTGAGGATTGCGGCAGTCACAGATGCGTGTGTGCGAAGAGCCAATCGGTAATAAGACCCGATCCGGCTGCTCGTGCATGCGCGAAATCTGTGGCAAACGAAAGAGGACTGCCTCCTCGAGTGTGCAGAGCGCGTCTGTCCCGCTCCACCAAAAGCCACTCAGTCAATTACTATCGCGCGAAAACTATTGTTGCGCGCCATAATAAAGCAATAATATAAACAACAAGCACAATATTCCATGCACATATAAAACGATTAAAATGAATGCACTTATCTTGCTGCTGCAGCAGCAAAGAAAGAGGAAGAATAATGGAGTTCAGGACATTTATACCTATGGGGGATATTGTGATTGGTGCATACTAAGGAGGGGCAGTCCTTCCGGGTTATGCTGTTTAAAGTTAATTGACTACTGTGTTTGCTTAAGTAAAGAAAGAGAAGCATAATACGAAGCCTCCGTGGACTGACATAGAATTCCTCTTACACGATATTGCGTCAGATCTGTGAGGTCTAGCAGGCTGCTCGCTTATGAGCAGAATATCAAGGAAAGCAGAAAAGGGGTTGGGAATGTGCCGCGCATAGCGACGCTAGTGCTGAGCCTGTTAGGAGAAAGGGACGGCAATGCGTACTCCGGGGGGGACTTGTGAAGTAGAATGCTGCGGTAGAGCCAGCGGTCGCTAATTGGAGCTCATGTATGCATAAGAGAAATCAACATGAAAAAAAGGGGACAGAGCCCAAGAACAAATTATATACTTTTTATACATCAAATAAATGAGAGAAAATTATGTCCCTTATGTGGGGCATACTATGTAATCGAATTGATAGCAGAATGGTATCACTGCAGACAGAATTAATAGTATGAATGGCATTGCTTGAATGTCATAATAGCTATATATGGCACGTGAAAATAATATACTTTACAGAAGGGGAATATAACTAATTTAAGTAATCACCACAGATAACACTTAGAATCAATTTGCTTTACAAAAGAAGAAGGTAATGCATGTAAACAATAGTCAAACAGGTGAATCCAGATGTATGGTCGTGCTAGAAAAGGGTCATAAGTTCCTGGATAAAGTTCCAGCTCGCTGTTTAGGCTACTGGTAGGTAGAGTCATTAAGTGATAGTATAATTTTGTAGTTACCATGCCTTTCAATTCATCCAAAGTGTTTAATCCGTTATTGACAGAATCGCATATAGAAATCCAGCAGTATTCACAATGTGTAAGTAGGTGTGATAAGTCGCCGCCCCTTACTAGAAGGTGAGGTTGGTCGATCACCTGCCAGCTGAAGTCATTTTCAATGTAATTGTGAGAGTCAAAGTGGGCGACAAAAACAGCACTCTTGACACCATATCTGACCCGGCTTTTGTGTTGGGTAATGCCGGCCTTGCTCATCTGTGTGGTTTGTCCAATATATATTTATCAGGTAGCAGATGGCATATATGATGTTGGTGGATCGACAATTGGTAAACTGATTCAATGGGTACGAAGTAGTACCAATTTCGAAAACCTTTGTGTTGAGTGTTTTTGGGCAGACTGCACAATTTTGGCATTTTGAAATGACCTATGAGTGGCGGTAGGCCCCAACTCGTGGTAATGGATTGATTGGCCGTCGTCTTAAAGGTCCATGTGATAGCATGAACTAAATGGTCACCCAGATTATTTCCTCATCTATTTGAGAAGAGTGGTGGGTCTAAAAACTGTTCCTAGGACCGAAGTATGTCCCAATTTCTCTTTATTATCTTACTCACTTTATTACTTGATGGACAGAAAGTATATATAAAAGGGATTTGTGTGTTGGTTTTCCCAAACGTTTAGACTCTAGGTCACTGAAACATGCTTGGTACTGTCCAAGAGAGTCCTTGCTGACACCCAAAGAAAAGAAAACTAATGCACGAATATCTTTTCTATCTACTTTCTGTCCATTAAGTAATAAAGTGAGCAAGATCATCAAGAGAAATTGTGACACACTTATTGCAATCAATTTGACGCATAGAGTTGGCGAGGTACAGGCCTTGTAGGTCTGTTGACATTTCACTTTGTTTTACCCAGACAAGCTGGTTCTGCCCAAAACATTTTTTGCCTTCCACATGAGAAGTCTATAACATTACCATCTTTCTTTCCTCTTTCTCACCTTAACAAGGAAAAGGAGAGGTAACAGAAACTGGACCACAAACCTACAACATTGACCAGACAACTAAGTGGCTGTTGCACTCCATACAAAAAGGCAAAGCTGTGGGCAAGCATGTTAGTTCACTCTGGTTCTCCCTTTGTATAAAGATCTTTTATGTATTGGTCAAGAAAGTCTCTCTGACTGAAATATGTGCACAAACCATGAGGAGCATGACATCTCCTTCTGCACTTATCAGGGGTATTCCTGTGGCTGATATTTGCCAACCACCACTTAGTCGTCTTTGCGTACCTTTGCCAAATATTACTATATTAATATCTGACCAGTCAGGCACACAGTGATGGATTTAGCGCCAGAGTTATGTTGTATCACTTCCTTGACTAATCAGTAAAAGAAAAATTGGGTTTTGCCATTGTAAAGTGTGCTGGGCCACATGAAATTCATATACAAAGAAGGTGCCTCGTCCGCTAATTTTACTAAATATTCTTAAAGCTAAGGACTGCCAGAATCAGTTCTATCATATAAATAGATTGTAAATCCACATTGTATGACTTTTTCATCACACTATTTTATCTCTTTATCAAAACCATAGAACAGAGCACCTCAGTAAATCATTAATATAGTTACACGTTTCAAATCAGAGTGAACTAGACATCTGCCCCCATCAAGCCATATTATTACGTGGTAAGTGTTTACACCAAAATAAGCAGATGCGGGTTCATCTACCATGATACATCCAATATGTATCAAAAGTGAGCAGATGTGGATACACAGTAGATGCATCATGACCTGGCCATGATACTTCACTCTGTTTAGGCCGGACCTGCTCACCCAGAGACAAGACCAGTCCAGACACCCTGACCTCAGGTAGCTCCACCTAGCAATCTGGCAACTGAGGTCCTAGAGTTTTGATTCTTGAACCTCTCTTAGGAATGTATGACCATCCTTTAAGAGGCATGTAGGACCGCCACATGTGCCTGTTATGTGGAAAAGATTTGTCCATTACTGCCTTTCCAAAAATCAAGACCTCGAAGGTCAAGGTCCAGGCCGTTGTCTGTTATCTTTCAGATCTGCAGAAATCAGGCCTTACATACACATCAGTACGACTACACCTTGCTGCTATAGAAGCTTATTTGTAAAGCAGGGAACATTATTCTGTCTTTGGAATCCCAGTAGTTAAGGTTCTCCGGAGGACCTTATAAGGGTCGTACTTCGTCAAATAGCTTTCACCCCCCCCTTGTGAGACTCCGTTTTATCCCTCACAAGACTCATAGGGCCACCTTTCCAACCTTTGTATTCGTGCCCTTACCGTCCCTTTTCTGGAAGGTGGCCGCCTTTTTTGCCATAAAATTACTCCAGGTTATTAGCAAGCTCACCATTCAAGGGACATTCTTTCAGGTTCATAAAGATAGGGTTGTTCTCTGAACTTCAATCTGAAGTACTTCCAAAAGATGATTTCTCCTTTTCGTTTTAATCAGACCATAGAGCAACCAGATTCAGCAGACGAAATAGCTGTACACAGGCTAGATGTTAAAAGAGCTCTTGTTTACTACATTAACATAACATAACGTGTATTTATAAAGCGCACGTTCTCTCGTAGGCATCTTTGCGCAGAATAACAGATGTTTATTGTTACCCAACTTAATGGTACTCCTTTTGTCGACCTCAGATGGGTGAAAGGCTGAGTGGACCCACTGGGGTTTGAACCTGTGACCATGAGATCGAACACAGGCCCTGCAGTGGACACATAAGTCCACTAAGCCACCAGACCCGGCTTTGACAGGACCAAGCTTTTTCGCACGCCTGATCAACTCTTTGCAGCCTTTTCGAAAACTCATGAAGGTCATCCCATTTCTAAGGCAGGTATAGTAAGGGCACATTGTACCCGCAAGAAAGGGGCAACCATTGCCTTCTTAGGAAACATTCTGCTAGCAGACATCTGCAAAACAGCCACCTGGTCAACACCACATACTTTTACTAGCCACTATTCAAGGACATTTTAGCACTCCAGCAGGCTATGGTTGGCCAGACATTTCTTAGAACTGTTCCAGACATCAACATCTACTTGTCATCGACACGATAGCAACCACTTATTAAGGATACTACTTTACAGTCTTTGCAGAGGATGTGTATCTACAGCAACATGTGCTACTAACGGAAACTGTTACCTTGTAAGCATCTGTTCACAGCATGTAGAGATGTAGATTCACATTCACCCTCTTTCCCGGAAACTTGTGATCATTACAGATCTCTCCTTTTATAATACAGCCCACACTGCACAATTTGCATGGTGCACCACACTAGGCTCACTCAACACTCCATATACATTCTTACCCGCTGTGCAAACATGGATTCGATGCCAATACGCATTGTGCAGTAAAGGATGAGTCACAGTGTATCTTGTGACTTCAGAGCTTTTTTGAAGAAAAACAACTGTCCAATCCAACACTAGATGACAGGTGAATGCAGAGTATGTAAAACTACAGAACTACATGCTACGAACAGATGCTTATATGGTCAGTAACATTTCCCTTCTGGTGGGTACTGTATCTTCCCTTGCTGCTCCTCCTTTTGAAGTAGCACCATTCTTATTTTTTTGTAACATCTTTTTATTTGAATTACAGCTGTTCAATCATGTATAAACACACCACAGCCGTCTTACACGTGGTTAGTTATTATAGACATTGCATTTGTATTATTGGCTATGTCCCCTGTTAGCTATTCAACACTAATCTATCCCCGGATACAATCAGTACTTCCCCTCTGGGAGTGGGGGACGCCATTAACATGATAGTGGGGGCAGCACATTGGCTCCCTCTGTAGACATTCCATTTACCCAACACCCTCTCCCACTTTTTGGGATAACCCCTACTTTCGTAAACCACTTTCTCTGCCACCATACACCAATCCATGTGTCTCTTCCAATCTGTGAGAAGTGGTGGTGATCCGGCCCCCACAGACGAGCTATGTTGTGTTTAGCGATAATCATGCCCAAGGACACCCAAATTTGTCTGTGCAAACCAGGTCAGTGGCTTTCCGCACATTAAGAAGCCATTATTTAGCGGAGATTGTCAAGCCACTACCACATATATCATTCATGCATGTCACTATGGATTCCCTAAAGATCTGGATCGCCGGGCATTCCCTGATAATGTGAAAGAATGTGCCTTCCTGACCACATCACCTGCAGCACAGCGAATCGGACCATCTACCCATTTTTACCATTGTACTGCAAGATAGGTAAGCTCTATGGAGTATTTTGAGCTGCACCAATCTAAAGCGTGTCCTAATAGCCACCTCTTTGGGCTATGCCAGTGCCTCCGGCCAGTCATCCTTGTGCATGTCAGCGAGGTCTGCCTCCCATCGGCTCCGAAGGCGCAGAAGTGTATCAGGGGAATTGGTGATTAGCTTTTGATTTCTGAGTGAGATCGCTTTGCGGGTCACACGTTCTTCCAACAGCCAATTTTCTAATGGGGACGACTCCGGGAGGACCTCTTCCCGGGAAATCACCGCCCGGGGAGCAAGTAGCACTAATCTTGATAATATCCCACGGTATGCAGTGGTATTCCTACTGTTACTGTCAAAAAGCTCTCTCAGTTCCTCTTTGCATTCTTTGATTGGGTGGAAAAACTGCCCCCAGCATCGCCATGTAAAGGCCAATATCTTCACTTTCTGAGCACGATAGGAGTCGCATAGCTGGCGCTAGATGGCTATTTGATGGGGAAAAGATTTCTGCATCCAGTCGCGCGCCGGTGGGATATTCATAAGGGGATGAACCTGTTGGGAATATTGTTTCCGAATGTAATGGTAACTTACTTTTTCAGCCAAGTAGTGTAGCTGTCTTTTCTGAAACAGTCTTTAACACAATATAAATGGATATGTTGGGAACTGAATAAGCACTAGAATCCAGGAATGTAACATTCCGCACATGAAATCAGGTTGTCTCCTGCACCTCTAAGCACAGACATATTAAGGCTATTAATTGCAGAATTGTTTCTCAAAGAAATTAAGCATTTGTCAAACGAAACACAGCAATCTGGTATGCTGAAGTGATAGCACTGTATACTGGGGAAAGCTTTTTTCATCCAAATAGTGGAGCCCTTATGTGCACTGCAGTAGTATACTTGGAAACTGTCTAATTTCCACACTAATAGTATAGAATGCATTAAATGTGTTCAGTTTGTAAGTATCACTTATGTCCAAGGGTCAACGGTGCAGACTCAACTAGCAAGTTAGAAGATTCATCTATTCAATGCCCTAAAGCTATCATGGGAGAGATTACGATTTACCAATAGATGACTGACAGCTGTCCTAAAAAAACTATTTAAAAAACCTGGCCAACAACAAAAAGACCTCCTAATTTTCTTTGACCTGAAAATCCAAAGCATCTGGGACAACGTTGCCAATAACTCAGAACCATCACCCAACACACCAATTGTGTCTTGCCGCAATCGCCAACTGCTGTAGCCAAGGCCAATTTTTTTTAATTCTGGCTTAAAAATCAATGCATCCAAATCTGCCCATAGAGCCTTGCACAGTGGTTTTAACTACTCCCTGCCCTGCAGACAGATAGTTACATCCATGATAAATGCCTCATTTCTTCAGAGTATACCAAATGCTCAGAAACAAGCCATTATTACACCTCTCTCGAAAAACCTTCAACAAATCTAAAGAACTTTTCAATTATAGGCGGGTTTCCAACATACTGTACCTCAGTTAGACAATGGAAAATCAAGCCACAAGAAAGAGTGAAACTAACCTTTTTAGTCTGGGCCTGGGCCAGCAAGTTTTCCCGAAACTGCATTGTCCAGCATCAAAGAGGAATTCTTGCTCTCACTAGATGATAACAGAATTTCAGCCCTCATAGTCGGCCTTTCAGCAGCCCACAACACTATATGAATCAAGACATCCAGCCAAGCAGAATTATAAATTGGAGAGATCAGGAATTAGATTCTATCTCAGAAGGAAAGCAACTATTTTGCATTGGGTTGACATGCTGAATTACATATGGAGCCTACAACTGAATGCTGCTAACATTCAAATTAATTTCATACTGGAAAACAAGCCATTGAATCGGACTACAAACTCCATTTGAACGTTTCCCGCTGGATGAAAAAGAGTTTCCTTTGTTTGATTGGAGCAAAAACCAAGGTCCTGTTGCCGGGTGGAATAGAATCCACCGCAGTCTTTTTTTAATGGCCCTCGAGTTTTGGTGCATCACCAAGCACAATGCTGAATATATGGAACTTGGAAGTCCTATTCTTTTCAGAAATTTCGTTTGCCCCCACAATTATTCGTTGTTAGGGGCCTCAGTTTGCAGCTCTGACTCCTGAAAAATCTTTTCTTAGGCCCGATCACTGAGCCGAGTTATTGAGTCTAGGTGATAGAATGATTGGGCTATTGCAACATCAAATTAGGGCCACCAAAGATGTTAAGTGACAACCTGCAGACTTCATGGTGACCCAACCGTTTAGCAAAAATGTAATCTTATCAAACTTTCTTTGCAAGCCCTATATTGGCACGGAGTGAATGATAGGAAACATGTAGACAATTGTCTGTAGAGTCTACAGGGCGTGCTGGGGCAAAAGGCCAGTATATCTCCAAAAACATGCACCACACTATGCCTCAAACAGAAACTTGCGTTCATCAAAAGTAAACCTCTTCACTCAACGAATGTTCAAAAGGCTGACACATGGAGGAAGATCCTTAGAAGTACATGGCCTCAAGCTGTGATCACACTGAAACCAACCCTAATAGCAAACCAAAACCACCTGCAGTTCAGTCAGTGGTTGAAAACGTAAACTGGCCCAGTATGTTCACAGATGAAATGAAGAGACTGAAGAGTATCAGCCCAGAAGCCTACTGTTAAGAATCCAACTCCCATCAACTCAATAGCTGAGACTCTTGTTCACCTCTAGTGCTCTAAAGTATCCAAAATCTGAAGTCCCAGTGGGGCCAATATGAAGGGGATAGCTCTCACCACGTTCAGATTTCAGGGGAGACTGCCAAAGATCTGCATTGGTGGTTGCTGGACTGCCAATTGGTCAGCGGCAGACCCCTCTCCCTTCCTCACCCAGGACTGACAGTGATGACTGATGCATTGCATCTAGGTTGGAGCTGCCATCTGGGGGAGGTGAAGATCAGAGGCCTAGGTCTCCGGCAGAGTCTCAGCTCCACATCAGTCTTCTGAAGCTGAGGGCCATCCGCCTGGCGTTGAAAGCCTTCCTTCCATCCATCAATGGAAGGCTGTTAAGGGGCTCATGAAAAGCACTGCCACCATGTGGTAGTGCAACAAACTCTCCAACTTCATGCTTGGTGATTGAGAGGCAACAGCTGAACACCTTTAACCTTCGTCCGGAGGTGGTTGATGTGATCTTTGCAGCTAGGCATCCCTCAACGAAAATTGCATACATCTATCATTGGGACAAATTTGTTGCTTGGTGCGGCACACACCAGATTAACCCTCTCCAGGTCAAGTTATCTGACGTTCTGTTATTCGTTCTGTCTTTTGTCCGGCAAGGCTTTGGTTTGAGCACAGTTAAGGGGTTATCTTTTGTCCCTTTTGGTGTTTCTACAAAGCCTGTGTTCCTCATTTCTATCACCTTGGCTTGGCATGTGACTAAGCTTCTGGCTCTTAGTGTCAATCCACCATACTCTTCCTTCTGCCCAGATAAACTGGTTCTGTGGACCCTGGCGTCCTTGCTGTCGAAAGTTTGACACCGTTCCACGTCTGTCAAACCCTGCCTGCGTTTAATGCTCTACCTCACCCCTCTAAAGAGGAATAGATACTCCATCGCTTGGACCCCAGGAGAGCACTGAGTTTCTGCATAGATCGTACCAAAGGTCACCAGGTGGTCATTCAGGTCTTTGTTGGGTTCTCTGGAGCGAATAAAGACAATGCAGTGCAGAAGAGATCTACCTTCTGTTGTATTGTGCTCTGCATTAAGATCTGCTACGCATTTGTCAAAAAGCGGCCTTCTGAAGGACCGAATGCCATTCCACCAGGGCCAAAGCTGCTACCACTGCATTGGAGGAGTTCCTGTCCTGGATGTTTGCCAGGCAGCTATGTGGGCATCCCTCCATATGCTCACGGAGCACTATTTGCTGAACAGTCATGTTCGTCGAGAGGGGCATGTTGCAGAAAGGTCCCTCCATATACTCGACGTGAGAAGAGTCCTAAAATTCTATCTAGAAAAGATTAAGGACATAATAAAATCCAAACAGTTGTTTCTTGATGATTGTCCATTATGTATAGGTCTGGCCATGTCTAAATAATCCCTGTCCAGATTGATTATTTCTTGAGTTCTACTTTGCTACCAAAAAGCAAATAAAACTTCCCTGATGAACTAGAAGCCTAATCTGTCAGAAGCAAAGTGACTACAGCTGCTTTACTGAGGCATATCCCAATTTCTGAGATCTGAAGTCAGCCACCTGGAGGTCAGTTCCCACTATTATGAGACACTATTGTCTCAATTCTGGTTCAAGAACAGGTGCCTGAATAGGGTAGGCCTTTTTGAGAACTCTTTTCTCATAGCTTTCATTACTTTTTTTTTTCCTTCAGTTGTTTTTTAGAGATGGGCTTGCTATTCTTTTAATTCCTGATTATCAGTGGATATCCCCTGAAGGAGAAGGAACGGGTTCTTACCTGTAATCCTACTTCTCTCTTACGAGAAAATCTGTAGAAATTATAAGCAACCCACCCCCCTCCGCAAGCTGGAGGACTGAAGATGATTAGCATTCCATATGTAATTCTATCTGTTACTTGCAACATAAAGAAGAACTGAGATAACTGCCATCTACAGTGTATGATGGGGCACTCAAGGACTTGGAATTTTTTCAAGTGACTTTTCTGTTTTTAAGTATATTTTCATTTTGTTTTTGTTTTTTAAAGCAAATGAACAGAAATGGCAATATAGCCTGTTTTATAGGCTGTCTAGCTATTTTTTATGCTATGAACACAACGGTCCCTCACAAAAACAATGAGAAATAAATAATAAATATAGAAATACAATTAGATCTATATTGTGCTGTCCAACCGGACAGCAATCCTTTAATGTAACAAAAAGATTTTTAAGGAAAAACAATGAAGTGGGAACAAAGCATTGCATCGAGTGAGACACGAACAAAGCAAAAAAGGCTCAGGCAAAGCTTGGAGCTTGCAATAATTTCAACAATTCAAGAAGCACAAATGAAGGAAGACACCATTACACATTGGGAAATAATAAGTATCGTTGGGTGTCAAGGAGTCGACGACGTTTCGATCCATAAATAGAATTGAGGATCATCATCAGGACATTAAGCTACATGCCTGAGTGATTGCCCACTGCACGGTAGGGATGGTCTGCAGTGCGGTGAAATCGGATGTCTAATTGTGGAACTATTCTCGTACGCCGGAATTGAAGGGGAGATCCGCATCGATATGCAGGGATCCACGAGGAGTGGCGGAATCCGGTCACTCGTGCAGGTGTACGATTGGAATGGCAGGGCGCTCGTAGTGCATGCCTCTTTGGTAGCCGCTCGATGGTGGCGTATCGGTGTAATGCCATATAAAAATCCTGGCCTTCCTGGAGTAAGGCAAAGATTAAACACAGAAATGTACATTTGGGACAAGTGTTCCAGGATGCCCACACTTGGGCAGGGCCTATTCAGTACTTATGATTTCAATGGAGATTCCCCTGAAGTAGGACTAGGATCACACATAAGAAACAGTTTCTTCTCTATTTTATAATCCTATTTTAATAGCAAATATTGTTAAATGTATTGCAGGTCCTTGTTGGACCAGGCAAAATATTGCAGCAGTTATTAAATGTTATGAAGGTCCCATAACACAGTAACAATGATCGCCAGCTTTCCTCCTCCCATTCTCTCGCTCCTTGCCACCCTCGAGCTTGAGTGCAGGTTTCCCCAATGTGTTTGGGGTGTCCTTGTCTGTGTTTTGTTTATACAGTCTTGGTTAATTTGCTTACTGTACTCTCACTTGATGCTGAAAATCTGAGTTATTAGGTCTAGGAACAACACATTAGGAGAGCTGCAGAATCCTTCTGTACTTCAAAAAACAATACTAGGCTATCCCAGGTAAAACCAGAAACAGCTGAAACTTGACTTTAGACAAAGTGGCCCTGATAATCTTTTTTCTCTGGCAAATGTTACGAATTCACGTCTGAGTTGCAATGCCCCAAACTTGGGTTACTGTCTGCTAATGCACAAGGAGCTGAAGGAGGAGTGGTATCTACAGGTTTATCAAATGCATATTACTTCACTGGGATTTGTCTTAACACAGTTTAACCAGAGTAATTAGTTACTGGAGAGGATTCGCTGGCAGTCAAGTTTTATAAATCTGGCGTAGGTTGTGGTGAAACAATCTTGATTATTCTGTGCAAAGTTCTCATTATTATGATCCTAGAAACTTTGCTGGATCAGTAAACGAAAGATAGGTATGACAAAATTACTTATTATGATGCTACAGCTCCCTGACGTTGGCTCAGACTCTGTTTTCCATGCATATTCCTTCCTGCAGTTGGTGTTCTGCTTTTTCAGCCACAAGTAGTGCAAATGCTGCGGTAGATGTTTCTTATGTTTCGATAGTCTGCTCTGATGTTGCCACTGAATTTGTTCATGTTGTTATATAGTGCTGATGGTGAAGGCACTGATTTTCTTTAGATTATGCTTTTGGTGCTGCAAATCACACTGAAACTGCAGTAGATCTATTAGAAACCATGTATTTGATCCCAACGTAAGAAAGATAGCTTAGAGCTCTTATCCTCAAAAATAATTGTGTTGGATGAAGCTGTTTCCCCCAACGTTTCATGTACATCATTTATTTGGTAACTATCTGTAATTTAACGCCAATGTTATTATCCTGAGACATTATTAGGCAAGGTAGTAGCAGGTAGCCACCTACAGCACAAATAGAGGAACTCGCCATATTGACCCTAAACACATTTAAAATTGCACAATTTTCAGGAGTATGGGGATGACAAAAAGTTACGTCATCTACAGCACAAAAAGTAATTTGTACTTAGTAAATAAATAAATACATTAAATTTGTCATGTATATAAATAGAATAGTACAAATGCTATAAAAAATAGGTTAGTGCAGAAAATGAAGTAGAGGTTGGTGTCTCCAAACGTCAGTGATTCATTTTATATGACCCACTTTCACAAATTTAATTTCAGCCTTTAGGACTCGCACATATGCTTGCTCATGCTATGTGGTCAAGGTGTTTCTCTGCCAAGTCTTAACCTAAAGCCTGGCTTTGGACAACTATTCATCATCCCACAGAGTATATATGATCCCACAAGTCTTGTCAAGTTGAGTTGCCACATTTACCTATATTTGACATTAACATTTTGGGTTTACGGCAAATTATTGGACAATGGGGCGCACTGGCCTTATTGGGGGCCTATATTTTGTTCAGGTTTGGTAAGCTTTATGTCATAGTATTCAGGTTTGACTTAAACTTAATGCTGGCAACCCCGCTATGAACAAAGAGCTATACAATAGATTTTACCACTTTTACCCACTCATGTCGGAATACAAATCAAATTTCTCAAGTTTTGAAGGGATACTCCTCTGAAAATGTAGTTATTCTTCACTCAGCGCAAATGTTGCAGGATACCCATCTACTAAATAACATAACCTATGTATTTGTAAAGCGCACGTCCACCCATAGGCATCTTGGCACTGAATAATAGATGTTTATTGTTACCCAACTCAATGGAAATCAGCATTTCAGGTAAGTTCGCATTTCAGCAGGGCTGACTTTCCAGGTACATGAACTTTACATATTCTGGGATTAGGCATTCAAATCAGAATAATCAGACTACACCGATTTAAAGGTTTCTGAGACCTTAGGCAGAAAAGCTATTTTTAGGCTACAGAAATGTCCTATATGTTGGCCTTCTACAGTAGAGCTTTCCATTGCAATAGTCCTAGTTTACAAATAGACACCTTAGACAGTTTTGCTTTTGCAGGACACGCATATTTTACATGCTGGTGATACCTTCATCTGTAGGCCATATATTTCCTTCCAATTAACAGATCATACAACAGAACTGTACCTCCGATCTCACAGGTTCATTCTGTGCTTCACCAATGAGAGCTTTTTCAGGCCATTACCAAGACGATACCTACCTGTTTGAAAGCACTTGGTTGAGATTGTGAAATGAAAGACATTTTGTCCAAAGACTCAGCTACCAAACCTGCAGACTGATTTAAAATCAACAAATGGCACCCTTTAATATTACATTATCGATGTTGCAACTGAGAGCAGAATGAAGAAACCAGAAGAAATTTAGGATAAGCGTAAATAGTTTGGGTTCTGGGCCAGTGGCCTCAGCAGACCCCTTGAGTGCACTGTCTATGATTGCATCTAAGCTTCTCTTACCCCCTGTGCCTGGATTTCCAGAGCCTTCCTCTGTCTGCATGTGTATATCCAGATATACATTGCTCTGCTTGATTTCTTGCTGCTTCTCACTTTTACTGTTTTGTTTCTTCTTGAGTGGGGGTGTGTGATGCAATAACTCTCTTTAACGATTCCTTATTGTAGACTATTGGGGAGAGTCTTATTACAGTGAGCTGATCGACGTGCACCTGGGTGGTACGTATGGCAGATGCTTTTTCCACTGCTGCTAACCTCCTGCTCTCCCCTTCTCTTCCTCAACATCCTTCTCCTGTGACACACCCTTTCATACTTCGAACAAGAAGAAACTATCATAGAACAAATAGCAAAGCAGAAGTAGCTTGGCATACCAACAATGTGTGTGTTCTGGGAGACCATAGAAAAGTCTCACGACAGTGGTATTGATCAAGGTCCCCAGAAATGGTAGCACACTGGCTCCAGTGAGGCCACCTGGTAGCATCTCATAGAGCTTTTAAAACACCACAGAAACACTTAAAGGTCTGACAGGAATGGTAATGATTGTACCTGATGATATTTCAAAGAGACTGATATGTGAGACACCCTTGAAACTCATTCTAATAACATTAAATGGCAAGCATTGGGTCATGTCGCAAGAATGTGCGCATTTGGAAAACTTGGCGCGAGCTCATTAAATATTAATTATCCTTAATAACACCACTGTATGGGACTAAAAACACTTGAGGTGCAATGTGTAATCGAAAGAAACAAACGAGCAACCAAGAAGTGGCTCTGGGAAGCAGTATCTAAGCATATTAAGGATTGTATGGAAAGTAAAATCCTTTATCTTTAAAAGAATTTTGAGAAATTAAGTTGTGATGCCTTTACTTATTACTATAGTAGATACCTCACACAAATCTTATAGATCGCTCAGAATAGGGAGAAGCAGAATCCTTAGAATGTGTATGTTGGACATAACCATGAGGTGGATGCTTAATAGATCACGCAGAAAATATTCATAGAGCTCACTTTGTGAATGATTGTTATGGTAATCAAGCGATTGTACAGAAAAGCCCTGCATTAGTACCTTTGGATGGAAGATTTACATAACCTGTAATCCTAGTTTGATATGTGTCCCGGAACAAGTTTATAAAATACACAAATCAACACTAGTTTTTAGAAAGCCAATTTAAAAAAAGATTTAACTTTGGTAGCCTATCTGTAGGTTTCATTGACAACATTTCATTTTAACAGTAGACAATTATACTTTTAAAATGTCACTGTTTGTAGAAATGACTAGCAAAACTCTTTCACAAAACTTTTTTAAAGTTAATGGAATATTGAGAGAAAAGAGGGCTACCTAGGCTTTAGCCTACACAGGTTGAAAAACCAACAGTGGTCCTTTAAAGAAGCACACTAGCAATGTGCCAAACACTCTGTCAGTGGCAGATGGTTCTCATCTTTTGACAGAGAGTTAAGAGGATCCTGTCTATTTTACAATACATTTCTCATTCTTCCCTCTAGACGGAAGAGCAGTTTGTTTATGATTTTACTGAAGATTTCCCTGGAGGGGGAATTAGGATTACAGATGAGTAACTTTTACTGCTCCTCCAGTGCATCTTCATTAAAAGTCATAGCACTGAAAAGAATGGCAAACCAATCACTTTAAAAGACAGATTAAAGCACAGAGCAAAGTATGGATGCTACCCAGACATGTTTCACAAGGAAGTATGTCCTAATTGAGTGTTAGCTGTGGAGAATGATTCAAGACAGCACTGTCTTGTGAAAGTGTGGACAGATCTTCAAGCGCCTGCTTTTGATATTTGCCAAATAAGTATGTTTCTTAATGACTCGGTTGTAGCTGCTTTCCCCATAGTAGAATGGGTTCTAGGCCTGCCAGATTGAGTTTAGTTATGATTTCAGTAAGACAATAGAATGCACGAAGCAATCCATCTCAAGATGGGGTGCATGGTGGTGGCTAAACCTATGTGAGTGGGCCCATAAGTAACAGAAAGATGTTAAAGTTGCTTAACCTCTTTAGTTCTGTTTAAATACAACTTAAATACTCTCTTGCTATTGTCTGTAGTAAAGAGACCACCCTTTTGGAGAGCAATAATTTGAAAAAATGTTTGCAAAAAAATATACTGACTGATCTAAATTATACACTACTTTGGACAGAACACTTGGATATTTCCTCTTAACCACCATGTTCGTATGGAATACACAGTGTATGACTCATAGCAGCAAAGAGCCTGGATCTGCCTTTGAAGTCTTATTCAGAGCATCTTTTCCTGGTGTGGCAGGGATATGCATCTGTGGTGTCATACAACCTCGACCTTCCATTGCGCTGGTCCAGATGACAACGATCCCAACGGCGCCGTCCCCATTCTGATCCCCGACTCTGACATGGAGCCAGAGGGTCTGGAGACATGCCTTCCGGGCCGGAGTCTGAGCCCTATTCCCTATGGGTTAGGACTCGGGGAGGATTGGGAGGAGTCGCTGGATGCTGAAAAATACCAGCCTTTCGACTCAAACATGGGTTGGTGTGAGGATTTGGCAGATTCCAGATGATTGGACCCTTCTTGGATTACTGGCATGTTTTCTCCCCCTACTGTGGCTACGGAGGGGGGAGCGTCATTAGCAATGGTGGTGAGAAGGTTGGCCGAGGTCCTGGACCTTAGCCTGCCCTCTGTGGCAATCATGAAATGCAGCTTGACGGAGGTGCTTCAGTTGGAAGAGACCACTTTTCCCATTCAAAGAAGGCCTTACAAACTCCCTGCTTGGGACCTGGTCCAAGCTCAGCACAGGGGCTCCTGTGAACAGAATGATTGCCCACCGCCCTGTCCCAGTGGACCTAAACTTCCTCACACAACACCCTCCCCTGGAGAGCTTGGTGTTCCAAGCCTTTACCTCCCATGTAAATCGTGGCACTTTACCTACCGCACCACCTGATAGGGAATTCAAGTGGTTGGACACATTAGGGAAGATGTTTTCTTCCACCAGCCTGGCACAGCGGTCCGTGAACACTGCGTGCCTTTTGGGCTGTTACTCCCATGCTCTATGGGATTTGGTTACGCAGGTGCTGCCCATGGTCCCGGAGGAGGCCTGGGCTATCCGCTCCCAGGCTATTGCTGACGGGAGAGCCGCAGCTAAGTTCACGATCAGATGAGGTCTGGATTCCACCGACTTGCTGGGCAGAGCGGTTTCATCTGCAGTGTCCTTATGGATCCACGCCTGGCTGAGGACAACATTGCTTTTGGACATGCCTTGTGGTGGCTGTTGTCTCTTCGGAGACCAGGCAGATCGGCGCTGGAGCACTTTAAGGACAGCAGGGCTACGGCAAGAGTCTTGGGACTTTCCATGGCCCTTCGCCTCCCCCAATCTGCCTTTCGCTCCTTTTCTGGCCGCGGTAGGGGCTTCCAACCATGTCTATACCCTCCCAGCCACCGCAGCGCGCAAGGTTACCAGTCTCTGCATGAGCGAGGATGTGGTACCCACAGACCCCGTGAGTTGTGCAGCCAGAGGTCGGGCCAGTCTACTGACCCCTCTTTCCACCTCTCTGCCCCCACACCCAGCTGCAACCTCCAAACCCTTATAGTCTGTTCTTTTACCATCATGGTTACCCGATGGGAGGCAAGATACACGTCACCTACCCTACTGGAGGTCTATAACACCAGACCGATGGGTTTTCCAGATTGTCTAGAGATGATACTCCCTCTCCTCCTGTCTACCCCTCCACCCATGCCACCTGCTTGCAATAGGCCGACAGAGGACTGTCTCTCCTTGCTCCACCAGGAAGTCATGGCTCTCTTGGCCAAGGGAGACATTTAGAGGCTGCCGAAGCAAGAAGTTGGTTGTGGTTGCTATTTCCGCTACTCTCTGGTGCCCAAGAAGGACGGAGGCCTTCATCTTATCCTAGACCTGCGCCCTCTCAATTTCTTCCTGAAGAAGTAGTTCAGAATCTTCATGCTTTCTTTAGACCTGTCTGCCTTAGACTCTGGAGACTGGATGGTAGCGTTGGACTTGCAGGACACAATTCCACATTCCCATCCTGCATGCCCACAGGCGTTGCCTGTAGTTCATGGTGGGCCATGAGCACTTTTAGTTAGCTATGCTCCCTTTTGGCCTTAACAAGGCCCACAGGTGTTCACCAAGGTGATAGCGGTGGTTGCAGCACATCTGCGGAGATCAGGGGTGCCAGTCTTCCCCTATCTCGACGACTGGCTGTTGAAGGTGGGCTGGCCCCAGGCTAAGGCGGACCTCCTGCATTCGCTGGGTTTCACTATCAACATGCCAAAGTCACACCTGATTCCCTGTCTCACACTTCCTATCATTGGAGCTGTTATGGACACAGTGCAGTTTTGGGCTTATCCTCCCGAACTGCGAGTCCAGGATATATGATGCTAATGTTCCAGCCTCAATCCTGTTTTTCAGTGACACTGACTGTGAGACTGCTGGACCTCATGGTTTCCTGCATCCTGCTTGTGACACATGCCCGCTGGCATATGCAGGTTCTGCAGTGGGACCTGAAGTTCGAATGGGCACAGCATCAGGGGAATCTCTCCGACTTAGTCCAGATCTCGGAGGGAACTGCAAAAGATCTGCAGTGGTGGTTAACAAACCTCGATTGGGTCAGTGCACAGACCCCTCTTCCATTCCCAAAGAGAACTGACAGTGGTGACAGATGCGTCACTCCTGGAATGGGGCGGTAATCTGGGAGAAATGGAGATCAGAGGCCTCTGGTCTCCGGCTGAATCCAGACTCCACATCAACCTTCTGCAGCTCCGGCGATCTGGCTGGCATATAAGGCCTTTCGACCCTCCATCAATGGAAAGCTAGTGCAGGTGTTCACGGACAACAACACCGCCTTGAGGTACTGCAACAAACAGGGTGGGGTAGGGTTGTGGACCCTTTGTCAAGAGGCCCTGCATCTCTGAACATGGCTAAAACATCGGGGCATATCCCTGGTGGTGCAACACCTGGCGGGCTCTATTAACACCAGGGCAGACTCACTGAGCCAAAGATGCATAGTGGATCATAAATGGCATTTCCATCCGGAGGTGGTGCAAGGTCTCTTCCAGCAGTGGGGAGAGCCTTGGTTAGATCTGTTTGTCACCATAGAGAACGGGCAATGTCAGCAGTTCTGCACGCTGGAGTTTCCAAGGCGGCCCTTGCTTGGAGAAACTTTTCGTCTCAAGTGGAGCTCATACCTCTCCACCTTTCCACCCATACCACTCCTGCCCACCTTTCCACCCATACCACTCCTGCCCAGAGGTCTCAAGAAGATCAGAACCACCGGGCCCAAGTCATCCTCGTGGCTCCGGACTGGGCTTGAAGAGTTTGATATCCTGACCTGTTTGGCATGGTTATCGGTCCACCAATCAAGATGCCCCTTCGGAAAGATCTTCTGTCACAGCAGCAGGGGAGTATTTTCCACCTGAATCGGTCAACGCTCCGCCTTCTTGTGTGGAGATTGAGCAGCGACAGTTGACAGCTTTCGATTTTCTGCCTGAAGTGTGTGATGCTAATTTGGCAGCTAGGCATCCTTCCACCAAAACGGTATACGCCTGCCGTTGGGGCAAGTTTGTGGCATGGTGTGCAGAAATTAGGATGACCCCCTTTCTGTTCCCCTTTCTCAGGTTCTTCTATTTATTCTCTCCCTTGTCCAGCAGGGCTCTGCTCTGGTCACTTTAAAGGGCTAACTTTCTGCTGTATCAGCCTTTCTGCGGTTGCCTGACCAGCCATGCCCTTTCAAATCCCCTATTGTACATAGATTCTTAAAAGGTTTGCAACATATGTTTCCTGCTTCTCCCTTTCTCATGCTTCAGTGGGACCTTAATCTAGTCCTGACATTCCTGATGTGCGCTCCCTATGAGCCCATGCACAACTGTCTTCTCAGGCTCCTTACCATCAAGACGCTCTTCCTGGTGGCAATAACATCTGCCCGGAGGGTCAGTGAGCTTCAGGGTTTGTTATTCAAGCTTCCATACCTGAACATCTACCCTGACAAACAGGTTCTACGAACTAGAGCTGCCTTTCTACCGAAAGGCATCACTCCCTTTCATGTAGGCCAGTCCATCACCCGGTGTACTTTTTTCGCTCCACCACATTCCTCTAAAGAAGAGGAGTGTTTTCACCGACTGGACCCAAAAGGAGCATTGTTGTTCTACCTTGACCACATGAAAGTGGGGTATGTCGGAGCTAAGATGGGTCGACCGTGCAGAAGCGGACCATCTCCTGATGGATCGTGATCTGCATTAAGATCTGCTAGGCATTGGCCAAGAAGCAACCCACCCTGAGGACTTGCACGCTTCCACCAGAGCAAAGGCTGCGACCACTGTTAGCACATGGAGTCCCGGTCCTGGACAACTGCCAGACAGCAACCTGGGCCACTCTCCACACGTTTACAAAATACTACTGACAGGACAGTCAGGTCCGTCGAGGAGGGTATTTTGCCTGTTCAGCCTTGCAGGACTTTTTGGTGTGAAATTGTTTTGTGGACCCACTTATGTGGAGGTGTTGCTTGGGTTTCTATTTTAAGGTAAGGAATCTGTGGCTTAAAGCCTCCATCAGTTTAACAAGTTACTTCCCTTCGCTAACGCCTTAACTGGTAGAGACTCTAGATTCCTTACTGACCCACCCATCCTCCCCACTCTGCGACCGGATTTCTAGGGACAGAGTTGTCCCAATTCAGGGCCCTAGTTTTCCACACCAGTGGTCAGTGATCTTCGTGGCTCCGCACTCCTGGCGTGGAAAGTCGTTAAAAGAAACTGACATCCGCGCGCTGAGGTGGCTTCATTTCGGGCGCACCTGGCGACGCCATCTACTGGCGAGCAGGGTTACTGGTCACTAAAAATCTCCAGATCCAGTCTGACATCTGGAGATAATTCTACGGTAAGGAATCTGCGGCTAGATAGTCTCTACCAGATAAGGCATTACCGAAGGTAAGTAACTTGTTCTTCAGTGCTAATGACTATTGATGTAGATCCCCTGGAGGAGAATCTGTGTGCCAGACCACCACAGAAGTACTACATAGAACCTTTCCTTGCACCAAAAGTGAAAAAGATCTTGGGTCCGAGTTCCGACGTTTTTTCAACACAATGCACATCCTTTTTGAGTTTTCTGTAACTACACATTTGTGAACATATTTACTCCTAAATCTGAAATTGCCTGTTTCTCCTTTATACTCACAAACTTAAACTAATCCCATTCCAAGGGGAACGTTTTGAAATCTGTCAATCGAGACAAGCCATCTACCCTGGAGAAACGTGGATGCATTTTAATAACTTTGTCCTCTGCTCTGGAAATCACAAAATGGTTTGCTTCACGGCATTCCTTCAGCTAAATCTAAAGGCTACCCAGAAGTAATTTGAAAAAGACATACCCACTGCCACTAAAAAGCTGCCACATTGCAATACTCTGTTGCTGCAGTTGGACTTTCACCAAAGCAGGAAAAAGCTCCATAACTCCTTGACTTGTTATTGAACTGCACAATGGCCTAATCAGAAAAAAGAAGCAGTTATGTTACGATTAACCCATGTTGCAAAATTAACACTTTTGGGCAGCATGCAAGGTTAAGCTACCCTGGTAAAATTCTCAAATAAAAAAATCTCTAAACACACAAGGCTTCTCACATTTGTCTGATTCAGGTTATTTCTAAACGTTTCCTTTCATGTCTTATGACGTGTGACATCATACCACTTCAACAAAAAAAAGACTGGTTACTTCAACTTGCTATGTAATCCTATTTCTATAAGCAAAACGTGTGTGGCACCATGCACCAGCTCCACTGTGGGAGAGAACATGGCTAGACTCATACTCTTGAATGTCTCCTATTAGTGACCTGTGGATACCCTGCCACCTGGTCGTGTAAACAGAAACTGATTCTGAGAGTATTTTAGTTCAGGGCTGTGCATGCATGCATGCATACGTGGTAATGCCCCCTTCATTTGCCAGAGCGTTCATCCTCACTCTTTTCTTGGGTTCTGCCGTACAGTGCTCTGAGAGTCCATTCCAGTGAACCCTTTTATGTTCCTCTGATTTAGTGCTGGGATCTTCAGTTTCTTTATGTTCCTTTTAATTGCGTAGTCCATGTCAATGTACCTGGAAACCTTGGGGGTGCTTCTCAAGCAGTGTGTGTAGAGACACCAAGAAATTTGCAGCAGTTGATTCGCATACCTTCTGCTTGTCTTACTTGTTGGCACCTTGGACTTGACTGCATTTTGTGCATGACTGTCAGGGCAAGGTTTCTAAAAAAAAAAGAAATCATCTGGTTCACCTGCTAAACAAAGGAGACCATACATATTACGTTTTCAAAACCAAGCATTTATAATGAGTTCCTTGAGTAAGACAGTAATGAAGCACCCTACCCAATGATCTGTCCTTTGTGGTGGTCACTTACACTGGCCAAACAATAAAGTAGGGCTATAAATACAGCCCTCTGGGACCCGACTACTTGTTTAGACTGATGCTGGTAGGGGACTTAAACATTCAGATGTAAGGCAACACATTGGAACTGTCCATCTCTGTGTGTGTGTGTGGGTGGGTGGATTAGGTCTCAGACAACTGTTGCACTTTGGTATCGAGCTGGCCTATCCTGGGTCTCTTGACTCTAGTAAATTTCACTGAGAGATCAAGCACTACTACCTCTTTTACTTGGTTCTGCAAAATTAAGCCCTATCATAGCAAGCATTACTATCTCCCTTACTTGGTTCAGGATAACCAGGTCTCGATGCATTCAGGCCACTCCAATGGAGGCCAGAGTGTCACACATGGGGCATCCTCTTGTTGAATGGCAACCATACAAGGCAAATCTTGCCCTCAATTTTATTTCCTCTAAAGCAGTCATGTCCAAGCCATAGTCTAAAACGTAGGTCAAGAAACCACATTCTCCTAAGTTTTTATTAGAACAAGTGTCGCTGAAACAAGGAAGTGTCCTCTGGTCACAGTACCCACTGTGACTACCCCACTGACCTGAGGGTCAGTCAGTTGCACTGATCTGTGACACAGGTCTTTAACCTTGTTAAGAGTACTGTGATGTGACAACATATTTCTGCTACCATCTGTGTTGCTGTAGGTCATGCTCCAAATCTTTGGCGGCATATTTCTTCTACATCTGAAGTTATGGTTATGACAGACTTTTCCGAATATAGACGGAAAGCCTGCTGCTGGTTTAGGATCGGGGAGTGGTGGGTGGGCGCTGGGCTGGCTAGTTAAGCCTGTTGAAAGTGCATTTATGAGCTCTATATGCCAAAGTGATGATGGCATATACTGACAGCACCACAGTCCTCTTCCATGTCAGGAACCTGGGGCACTGACTCAACATAAATCTGCTAGCTAACAGTAAAGCAATGTGAGATGGCTATCTTCCAGGCCAAATACCAGTAAGGTATTCGAACAGACTTCATGCTTCAGAAACAAAACCTGGTGAAACGCAACTCTCAGATTAATGTGACGAGTCCTTTGTATGACGTGGATCCAAAACCTGTCGCTCTGAAAAATAATTTCCAGAATTACCTAGGCTACCAGCATTCAGTGGAATTAATTGTGTACAAGCAAAGGCAGGAGGAAGCGCTTGAGGTGCCAGCTGAGAATTCCTGTCTTTCAACTAGGAATTCAAAATTATATTTGAATTCATAATTCAGTTGCAAGGTCTACCACAATCATTGCTGACGGTGTGTGCCTGGGTGGGGGATATTTGAATTTCCTTCACTTGTCAGATTTCAGTTCTGGATTTTCAATTTACCCTGCAATATAATGCTTAATAAAAAATTAGCATCGAAAGGGAACACAAGCGTTCATTCTGATACTGCAAGAGGACTTACAAATTTGGAATGTACATTTGGGCAAACTCCTTGGAAATGTGAGTGGAATGAGATCGCTTTTGTGCAACTGACGTGGACTCATTACATGGGTTCAAAGATTGAAACCCATGTAAATACAGGTGGTAATGAAGACCTAAACAAATGCTCTTAAAACCATATTTGTACCTTGGGTTATTGACCAGATCTCAAACACTGTCAAACTTCAGCAAACCTCATTAATACTACATTATATTTTTCAGTTAGTTCTCCTCTTGTGTTTTACTTCTATCATTATTTACACAGATAGCAACTGCAATAAACTTTTATTCAAACAATCGAGTGGCATAGTCCAAAGTAAAAAATTATTTTACGTGTTTTGCGATGTTTGTCGTTTCATCAGGGCCATCTAGTATATTTGTTATACATTACAAAATAAAAACAAACACTAAGTCAAATTCCTCATTTAAAAATGATATACCTCACAGTTCCATTCTGCATTTAATCTACACTTTTGTATCCCCTATGACAAAATTTATCTAAGAAAAATTATTTAAAAAACGTTTTTCTTTTGTAGTTTCTATTGAATTCTACCGCTAAACAAATCATCAAAGCCCAAGAGAAATGGGAGAACTTACACTCTTTAAATCGACCTCATAGGATTTTCAGTATCTTTGTACTTTGGTCTCATACGATAATCTGTATTTGTACACTGACCTTATAGGATATTCTGTATTTATATAGCCATCACTATAAGCCTATACAAGTTTGGTGTTAGTATACCAGTGGGGAAAATTCATATATTCCTTAAAGAGGGAGCATATACCGGTCTAAGATTAGAGCTAGCCCAATACGTGAATAAGCAACTGCACTAAATGTTAACCTTTCTTTTATACATGACTATGAATTTGCAGCTCCAGTGGGACCTATCTGATTTATGTTCCACATAGGTTTGCTTCTAGGCAGTGTCTAACAGACTCACATTAGGGGATCACTGTTCCTTAAACTTCCATGAGGACCTCCACTTTCAGAAAACCCTTCCATTGTTTGATATCTGCTAAAGCGATTAGGAATGCCCCTTCATCAGGGATGCATTTCATCCCCTTAGATAGTAACCTGCTCTCTGAGGGCATTTTGAAAGGAGTCTCCAACATTTCTTATGGCTATAGTCTCCTAATTTTCTATTGTAGATGCAGGTGTTAGGGCTCATATTTCCACTGGTGTCACCTTTGCTGTTGTGAACTTTGTTCTTGATCCATACAACTGTATTTGCTACAAATGCTGGAGGTCTGCATGCCTGTTCTGTCTTTTTTCGAAGGCTCTAAAGCTTTCTAGCAGTGAAGTTTACTATATCTCTTTCATCTTTGCCTCTGTATTTTCCTTTCAGCTGGGTCCCTATAGGTCCCCTTTTGTCTCCATGTAATGCATTTTTTGAGCAGGTATTCCATTGAGACTGTAAGGCGTTTCTCTCTATTGGTCATTGCTTTTTCAATGTTTCAGCCTGTTCTAAATTTGATGGACTTTTTGTGGATGAGGCATGAGAAATGATCTTTTTTGGGTTGCTCGTTTTGGATTGTTTCCTTCATGTCAATTGCTGGACACATTGGTTGGACCTTCTTTTCTCATTGAGGCGCAAGAAGCAAGGGGGACTCCTTTTAGCTACTGTGTTGCATAACACTTCTGAACATCACTTGAAAACAACAGGTGTCTCTGAAGGGCCACTAAGCTGAGGAAAAGGCCATGTGGCATAAGAAACTTGCAGGCAGGAGAAATTCAAATAGAAAATATTAGCTGCTTAGGTCCTCTGCCAACTCCAAAACCAGCTATAAAGAGCCTCTGGATGAGTCTCTCAAATTTGATTCTCAAGCCGTAAAATTGGCTGCTATTTGTTACGGGATGGTGAGAATGTTGTGCAAAGTTCTCCCCCTTCCACCTCAAAAAGAATGGTAGTCCAGGCCTTCATCCTCTCTCGTCTGGACTACGGTAAATCACGTTACCTGGGAGCACCCAAAGCCACAGTAAAGAAATTACAGGTAGTGCAGAATTCAGCCACACGAATCCTGTTTAACATACCGAGAAATCAGTCTGCGTGACATGCTCTATGTTCTCTCCACTGGCTCCCGTTGACAAAGAGAATAAAATGAAGTGTTGCTGTATTGCCCGCAGGGCACTTCTAGATAAAGGACCAGCAATCTTTAGGTCCTTGCTCTCCCCCTTCAGACCCCAAAGATCACTGTGCTCCTCTAATGCCTGTCTGGCTGAAATTCCCATCATCAGGAGACAAACATTCGGAGGGAGATCTTTTTCTTACAATGCAGCAAAGCTGTGGAATAGCCTTCCCCTTTCTCTTCGTTCAGAAAACAATGAACTCTTATTCCGCAAATCACTGAACACCTTGCTTTTTCAGAATTTGTCTCTGTAAATTCTTGCTTGGCCGCACTAACAGTGCTGAGAGGCCTACGGGTAGCCATGCGCTGTACAAGTGCTCCCAGAATAGAATAGAACAGAACCAGAGTCCTATAGGCTGGAAAAACAGTTACTAAAGAACAAAAGTATCCAGAAGGGAAAACCAGCCAGTTGTCAGAGCATATGCAATGCATGGTTCTAACTCCTTTTTTAGGGAGAAACTGAAATTGAAGACGTAAGAAATAGCAAGACGTAACATACAGGCATTTAATTCTCCATGATGGATTGGAAAATTCACAGTTAAGGTATTAGCAAATGAGTTAGTCCTGGATTGGGAAAAGACATGTTGTATAACTTTTTGTTTCATGGACAAAGCAAAGAGAATGGACCCGTACTGTGACCAAGCAGTGAACCAAAGTTCTTAAATGAAGTTTCCAAGCTAAGGATGCGAGTTTGTAGAAGTGATTTGCTCCAGCATAGCCTTTAAACAATATTCAGCAAGCAAAAGGGACCAATACCATTAAATGTAGGCATCTGTCTGTCTTGTGTTTGCACAGCCTACGGACCACCTGGCAAGATGAATCTGTAAGGACGCCACGTCTCTGGGGCAACACAGCATCCAGAAGAGGATGCGACCATGAACAACCTACAGCCATGCCAACCGCACATCTGATACTCCATTCAAGTTAAAAGATGAACTGTTCAACTGTTTCATACTGATCCTGCCGTGTTCCCAATTCAGAATAAGACTGCTGTGACATACTCATCTCCACGCAGTTTTGGGCCAGGAGTCCACAATCTGCCATTAATCTGAAAGTCTAGGATAGACAGCACTGTCCCTGGACTAGTATCTTCTGTCAGTTCAGATCATGTTTTTGCCTACTTGGTTGTTTTTAAACAAAACAGACGCTTCCTTTCTTTGCCGATTTTAGACATCCCTAAGGTCACCTTCCTCACTGTAAGGCTCCCCTAGGAGAGTGCCCATCCTTTGTTGCCTATTCTACAGTACCTACTGTTTAGCCTCTGCAACCTGGTTGATTGTCACCTCTCCTATGCTCCTCCAGCTTACCATCTCTTTCCCAATCATGTCTTGCCAAAAAGATGAGGAATTCTCAAATAAAACAGGGAGGCACACTTCCTATGCTGATTGATACTTCTGAATGCAGATTCCTCACCTTTGGAATCCCACAGGCCCCAGAGTGGATCCAGAAATACATGCAACAACTCCTGTGTGCCGGTAGGTGGTGCCTTTTGGCCCCACTGTAGCTCTGTCCTGAATCCGGAAGTGATGATGTGGAGCTATGTATAGCCATCATTCATGCGTGCACTGCTGCCAGCTCCTCTTTTTCTACACACTTGTAGCTCCACTCCCAACTTTTTCAATGTGTTTACCAACTTTCAAATTTCAATCACTGACAGAGTGCAGGGAATATATCTAACCCAATGGCGACAGGTTTTAGATCATGCTGTGCCTGTAGGAACCAAATGAGTCGTAGGTCTGCATGATGTCTGCCTTTTGTGTTGGGCTCCAAGCTTGACTTGAAGTCCTGTGATAACTGCTCTGTGATTCATCAAAAGACCATCAGGGAGCGCAAAGTGGAGCTGTATGATGCCGAACACAAGAAGCCTGGTCGGTCCGAGTTGAAGTCCTGTGGTCGTTCTCAATCCCCATTTTCGGGTAAGTCTCAAACCAAATGGAAGCACAGGCTACTGTGGAATGTCAACCCTTCTCACCTCTCCAAGGAGAAGCTGAACAGTAACATTCTAAAGACCTAACTCTGCAGATGTCATCTAATTCTGAACCTATTTCAAGGTTGAAGCCGTGTGCCTCTTCAGCTCTGCTGCAGATTGAGGCCTTCAAGGAGGTGATACTGCAACGATTCCGGACGATTCTCGGTCCCTCTGGCATGCCTTCAGGTTCCATGGATTCTGCTGGGCCTCCAGTCGGACTTCCATCAGATGGTCCTTCCCTTGCATGACTGACCCTGCTCAGCTTTTGCCAGGCCCTTCGCAGACACCAGGACACGCCTCCATACCTTAGTTTTCTGGCTTCAGCTTAGACATACCGGTTCTGGATCCAATCCTGCCTCTAGGGTCTGATTCAGAACAGAGATCATCTATGTCTCAGCCTATGTTGTGCCATGAGATCACTAAGGCGCAACTTGGCAGCACTCCCCAATCGTGTCTTTGCCTCGTTATCATATTATGGGAGTCTGGTGGCAATCTTGGGACCTGATTCTGATGCAGCCCAGTGGTTCAAACACATTCCCCACAATGAAGACGGCAATGAGGAGACAGACAATTAAGTCCCCCTCACTGCACTGATGCTGTGCTGTGTCTGATAGAGACTTCTAGCTGCAGATTCCTTACATTAGAATATTTCCCAGGCGTCAGACTGAATTCAGAAAATCTTGAGCAATACCTCTGTGTGCCAGTGGATGGCTCTGCATCGGCGGCATCCACACCCTATGTGACTTGCACGGTGCCTATTTATGTGCCACGGCAGCGCGTTCATATTAGTTTCTTTTTACGCCATCAGCATGGATCTGGAAGAGCTACCTCAGTCATTTTTTTGACTACCTTTTTCAACTTTGTCTTTTTGTGAGCTCTAAATTTGCTTTAGCAATGTCTCCTAAAAACTATGTTGGTTTTAAAGCCTGTGAAGCCTGTCACAGGCAAATGTCAGTGACAGACCCCCATCTGGTTTGTTTATGGTGCCTGGGGCTGGACTACGGCTCCGCCGCCTGCTCCGATTGTTGTAGTAGGAACCCCAAGGCGGTCCGGGAGCACCCCATGAAGCTCCTGCCCACTCAACACTTGGTGACTCCTCAATGCTACGGGTCCCTGTCGCGTGGAATGTCCCGAGCCGGCTTTCGAAGTCAATCCTGCCGGTAGTCGTCTGGTCTGTCCATCAAAGAGAACTCCAAGAATTTGAAGTGCTCCTCGACTTCACTGTGCCAATCCAGGTCTTCGGACGAGGCGCAGGAATGATGCCACAAGTTTCAGGATTGTTTCCACTCCTCCCCCGCAGAGCCTCAGCCCGCTCCGCGCCTCTTTGACTTTCTTGGAGCCGGAGCGACTTCTACCCAACTCAGACATTGAGTCTGTGCACCTCATATTTGGTTTCCTACCCCTCTGAACCACCTTCGGGCCCCACAGGTTTAGGAGGTACCCTAACTGGGATTCTGCCGGCGGGTTCGTCCTTGGAGCCTGTTGGGCCCTCTGGATCTGGACCGGCTCTGGTCGAGAATCTAGAACCTTTACTGCGATTTAGTTCCATGCTGTCATCCGCGGCGCCAGCAGCGCCGAACACATCATAATTCCGACTCCAATTCGGAGCCAGGGCGTGTTCTGACGTCTACTCTGGTGCCAACCAAACCAAAACCTTCTGGGTCAGAGACAGTGCCTTCCTTTCCTGACAGGTCCTGTGAGAAATATGACTGGGGTGGATTTGAGGATCCCTTTGGCTACTCTAGCCCCCATGAATTGGCCGAAGATAACTGGTATGATGTCAGTGGTCTGGACACTTGACCAGACACTGGGTTGGTCTCACCTCCTAGTGTGCCTACGGATGAAGGGGTCTCATTTGCTATGGTGGTGCGGAGGGCGGCTGAGTTCCTAGGCCTTATGCTACCCTCGATTGAGGTCAAAATCAGTGTCCTGATGGAGGTGCTTCAACCCGGGGTATCCCACACAAAACCTTATCTCCTCTTCAAAGAAGCCCTCATCAATGTTCTACTCAGGGCCTGGACCAAGCCCTGCACCGGTGCTGCTGTGCCCAGGACGATCGCCTGTCACCATGGCCTGCTCCTGGGTACCCAGCTTTTCTTATCCAGCACCCCACTCCAGAGAGCCTGGTGGTGCAGGCTTCCATGTCCAAAGTTTACCCTGATGCTTTCCCTGCCATTCCACCGGATAGGAAACCCAAGAGGCTGGATACTTTTGGTAAGAGGATTTTATCTTTTACCTGCCTTGCACTGCGGTCAGTGAACATCACATTCCTCTTGGCTGGCACAGCCACACAGTGTGGGACTCGGTTGCGTAAGTGCTGCCCATGGTCTCGGAGGAGGCCCGAGCCATCCTGACCCAGACTATTACCGATGGCAGGAATGCAGCAGATTTCACAATACTATGAGGACTGGATAAGTGTGACTCGCTGGGCAGAACCATTGCTACATCTGTGGTGTCCATCGCCACGCCTGGCTGAGATCGACTGGCTTTTCGGGGAATGTCCAGGCATCCCTCATGGACATGTCCTTCGACGGCACTCACAGGGCTGTCCATGGCCCGACCCCAGCCACACTCTTCCTTTCATCCCTTCAGTGGCTACCCAGTCACCATGATGAGCAGGCTTCCCAGTCCTGTCGTGGCCGCGGAAGCAGCTCCCACAACCCTTGTGGGATCCAAGGCCAGAGATCTGCCCAAGCAGCCACATCCAGCCCTCCCCTCCCCTGGTAGCCACAGCCTCCAAACACCTTTAGTATGCCCTCATAATAAAACAGGCACCCTTTTGGTGGCAAGATCAGGCACTACCTGCCCCAGTGGCAAGCCTTATTTTTGGACAAGTGGGTGCTCCAAATTGTTTTGTGGGGTTACGCCCTACCATTCACAGAAACCCTGACGTCCCTGCCACCGTCTTCAGATAGGCTGACGGGGGACCATCTCTATCTGCTGCGTCAGGAATTACAGGCTATTTTTGCCAAAGAAGCCATTGAGTGGATGCCAACATCACAAGTAGGATGCTAATCCCGCTACTTCTTGGTGCCAAAGAATGACGGAGTCCTACGTTCTATACTAGACCTGCGCCTCCTCAACTACTCCCTGACAAAGGAGAAATTCCAAATGATCACGCTGGCTCAGGATGCATGCTTCCACATCCGCGTCCTGCCAGCCCACAGATGTTACCTGTAGTTCACGGTGGGTTGCGAGCACTTTCAGTTCGCTGTGCTCTCCTTTGGCCTTACCAGCGCTCCTCAGGTGTTCTGGAAAGTGATGACGGTGGTTGCAGCTTAATCTGTGGAGGTCAGGGGTTCTAGTCTTCCCCTACCCTGACGACTGGCTGTTGAATGTGAGCTCGCCTCTGGTAGTCGCCACCCGCCTCTAGACAACAGCGGAACTCCTGCATTCCCTAGGGTTCACTATAAATGTGTCAGTCACATGTGAGTCCCTCTCAGGCCCTCCCTATCATCGGAACCATTCTGGACACAGTGCAGTTCCGCAAGAAAAGGTTAATATCCTGAGCAATAAGTGTCCAAAGTAATTAGAACAGTCCACAGCGGTAGTTGACACAGAATTCTTCTTCTGTTCTTTATTTTCATTTGACACAGTTCAACATAGATGTAGATTCTAGCCAACACGTGTTTCGTCTATATGGAGTAAACCATAGACTTCTTCAGGGCAAACTGCAATCAAGCTTGGTCAGAGTAGTAGTATAAAAACCCAAAGGTGAAGTATCCAAGTAAGTAACTCCAGTAACGTCGGAAAGCGCAAAGGTTCAGTAAAAAAAATAAAGTGAAAAAGGCTCCACTAGCAAGACGCTAGATTCTCAAATTTCACTCGTAAGTCAATGACCGATATCCATGAGTCTCCTGAAAAAGAAGACAGTCCACGTGGAGAGTGCTCCCCGGGAAGTACTGCGTCTCGAGACGCATGGATATCGGTCATTGACTTACGAGTGAAACTTGAGAATCTAGCGTCTTGCTAGTGGAGCCTTTTTCACTTTATTTATATTACTGAACCTTTATGCTTTCCGACGCTACTGGAGTTACTTACTTGGATACTTCACCTTCAGGTTTTTATACTACTACTCTGACCAAGCTTGATTGCAGTTTGCCCTGAAGAAGTCTATGGTTTACTCCATATAGACGAAACACGTGTTGGCTAGAATCTACATCTCTGTTGAACTGTGTCAAATGAAAATAAAGAACAGAAGAAGAATTCTGTGGCAACTACCACTGTGGACTGTTCTAATTACTTTGGACACTTATTGCTCAGGATATTAACCTTTTCTTGTAGCTATACGTGTGGACTTTTGTCTACACAATTGGTGACGGCGGGTGGCCGTGACCTATATCCTTTGAGCATTCTGATTTGTTTGCTGTGACTCTACACAACTCAGCGCATCCTATACCCTCCCACCCTTTTCTCTATTGCACAGTGCAGTTCCGCACCTACCTCCAGAGCGGCGAGTCCAGGATATTCGGGCTGTGATTCGGATGTTTCAGCCTCAATCTTGGATTTTGGTGAGACTGACTCTGAGACTGTTGGGTCTGATGGCCTCCTGCAGGCGAACTATGCTTGATGGCATATGCAGGCTTTGCAGTGGGATCTGAAGTTCCAGTAGGCACAGCACCTGGGGAATTTCTTCGACCTGGTCCAGATATCGGCGAGCACTGCGAAAGATGAATGAATGAAAAGAATTTAAGAAGTGCAGCTGTCACTCCAAGGAGCATCCTGGCACTATGCTAGAAAACTGCTACAGTTCCAGAAAGGTATGCAGGTGTCCCTAAATTAGCGAATGGCACAAAGAGTCTGAGGCTGAAAATAACCAAGTTTTACTACCTTTTTAAAATTTGCTTCAGATTCAATAAAATGCATGCTATGAGGCAGAAAGAAAATTCCATGCTTTGGACCCTAGAACTACAAAGGACTTTCCACCACGAGATTTGAGTTGGAAAGAAGGAGGTCTCCAGGGCACAAGTCCTAAAAAAAGAAGTGGGGGGACTCTCCAAGTTAGGCGGTGTCACAGGAAGTGACATCACTACAGGAAGTGACCTCACGGCAGGAAGTGACATCACGGCAGGAAGTGACATCACATGTGCAGCAGATCTATCATTTGCACATATTGAAAGATTTAACAATTGAAGCTGCTCAGTACTTAAGCCTGTGATTTAAGGTCCCTGTATGGAGGAATTAACAGCCCAAATGTGGATGAAGTTTGGCGTACAACTACATTAGTCAAGCCATTAAGTGCTGTAAGCGAGGCATACTAAAACATGGCACATGTTAACGACAAATACGTAACATAACGAAGTGTGAAGAGCATGGAGAACTTAGCATCTTGTTGGGGGTTTCTTAGTTTTGTGCAAGGAAGCATTGGGCGACTTACAAATACTGGAACTAACACATGACGAAGACGCGAGAAAGTTTAGAGAAGCTTGGCATGTGTATAACATGAATCCGAAGTACAGCAACTACACACCATGGGCAAACACAGGAGAAGATTCCAGGAGAGTGACAGAGATAACACAAAGAAGCAAATCAACGGAACCTAAGACAACATTAACAGAGGATCAAGCTGGCCAAACGAGGTACACCCAATGCTTCCCAAATGTAAACAAAATGATAACGATAGAGACATGTCACAAGCCCTCGCTGGTGGCAGGTGCCTCTGCGCCCCCCCTTCAACCCCTGGACAAATGGTGGCCTGTGCAGCCTCCAGTCTCCTGGGAGTGCCCTTTCCCTGTTTACCTTTCTCTGGAACTCCATCACCTTTTAGTTCGCATGGTTACTCAGTCGCCCCCCCCTTACTCTCCTACTCACATCACATAATATTTTCTGCTTAGAGCCACTCACCCTCTCCACTACTGCCGCTCTCTCTTAGTCATTGTACACGTCTCCTCCCTTTCCCTCCATCCTCTTCACTCCACTCACCAAGATGCACCAAGACCATATACATTTCCCCATCAAACCTGACAGATCTGCCCACTTCTACCATTAGGCAAAAAGCTATTGGGGGCTGGTTTCTGAATACCCTGTAGTAGGATTCCTAGAAGTGTCCAATGCACTCTATGCCTGTAGACCGAAAGAAAGTATGCATCACTAACCTTGCCCGCCAATTTGGGCATGAGTGAGCACAAACTAAATAGAAACAGGAAGTGAACGACATACCCAGTGATCATACTTCAAAGAGACCATCACGCAGCCCCTTTCCTTCTTAAAGTGAGCATTTGCATGCACTGATGAGGACACAGCGTGCAACAGGGTGACCTTTGGAGAGCGCACACAACAGCGCCGCTTTTTGTTCTGATCTGATTGTCTGCAACACAGGGATTTCGTGTCAGGAAGTTTACGTTTCAAACATCTCTTGAAAGGAGGCAGCTAATCACGAATGTGCTATTTAGGCGACAATGTAGACAGAAAAGTCATGAATATTTATGCCTCGCTTTATGAAGTTTCGATATATTCCTCATTGTTTGATTTCCTTTAAGACGTGTGTTTGAGATGTTGGCTCGGAGGCTCCCTGGGCGGGAGTGGCGGAAACGTGGCGGGCAAGTCAACTTAAGAAAGTAGGTGCAGGGGCGTGGCGACCGGCAGTCCGAGAAATTTCCCGATTCAGCCGCAATCACCCGGAAATGCGTGGTTGGTGCGCGCTCTTATCACGCTTTTGGTGAGCAGGGTGAACGGCGTTTTGATAAGCAGGGTGGACGGCGTCCACCCTGTAAAATAAGTGGGGGGACGCCGTCCACCCGCGTGGTACCCCGACTCGTGCCCTGGAGGTCTCAGAAACTTCTCTGCGGATGGTCTTAGGCTTCTCTGAGGTAGATAGAGGTAGAACCGATCTCGAAGGTATTCAGGTCCGGTTTTTAATATGCTCTATAGACGAGCAAAAGTAGTTTAGACAGAATCCTTTTATGGATTGGTAGCCAGTGAAAATTATGGAGAGTGCCGGAAGCAGAGCTCCTACTGGGAAGTTGTAGAACCAGTCTAGCTGCTGCATTCTGTACCATCTGCAATTTATGAACGAGACGTTGGGTACTGCCAGCATAGAGGCTGTTAAAATAATCCAATCTTGAAGAGAGAAGGGCAGAAGCAAGGCGTTTTTCTGGCCGCTAAAGGTAAGAAGTAGATACATTTTCTTGAGATGGACATTAAATTAGATGGAGTGGTAGGGTCCCGCAGAGATTTCTTTTGTAAAGGTTTAACAATCGCCAGTTTCCACTCATCGGGCACTGTCGCTTTGTTTAGTGAGGTATTTATTATGTGGTTAATGATGGAATTTACCACATCTGTGGCTTCATGCAAAACTCCTGGAAGACAAGGATTGAGTGGAGATCCTGACTTATATGAGAGAATTATCTTAGAGGACTGAATTAAAGAGATCTCATGAAACTGGGTTAGCCTCTCTTTTAGGGGGGTATTACTAACCTTAGCAGATTACACATTTGCTAGGTCAGTGCTTGAAGTCAGATTGAAGCCTTGTTGAATGGCAGAGATCTTATCCTCGAAAAAAATCTGAAATACGATCGCACAAAGTCTGGGTTGGAGGAATATCTCTAGCTAATGCTTTCGGATGCAGGAATGTTTTTGCAACATAAAAAATATATTTTGCGTCAAACCTTGCCTCTTCAATACTTTTTGTGTGTAGTAACTTTTTTTGCTCCTTTTATCAGTCTATGATATCTTTTTTGAGCATCCCTGAAAATATCAAGATCCTCCTACTTGTAAGCTAGGTGCCATTTCTGTCCTAATGATTTACACTGGCTCCTAGACTCAGTCAATGCTGAGGAGAACTATATCGCTGAGACTTTTGAGTGGACATTTTTGGAAAGCATGGCGTGGGCTAATTCCGAAGCAGGATTTCGGATTCATTTATTAAATAACTCGAAATCCTCCCTTGGTTTCCCAGTCAGACTGTGGGCAATGTTAGTGAGGCTAGGAATTAAGTCTGGACTAGATCTCATAGCTCACCACTTACGAGTTTTCAGATTCCTCACTTTAGTATCAGCTAGTTTAAATAAGATTAGGCTGTGATCTGTCCAGGATTGAGGGATGCAGCTTTCAACATAGAGCTCAAGAGGACTTGAAAACAAATTGTCAAAAGTCTATGGGTAGGAGTCAGAATCTTTTGGGTGAGGCCTAATGTTTTAAGGATATCAATCAAGTTATTAGCCTCAAGGTTTGTAGCATTGTCGACATGAAAATTAAAATCACCCATGGCCATGAAGTTGGCAAACCGGACTAGGGGAGAGGCAAGAGCATCACCTAGTGTGGAGAGAAAGGCTGGTCTGCAGTGGTGGCTGGCGAATCACCTTTGAGTCAGCGGCAGACCCCTCTCCCTTCCCCCCAAAGAACTCAGATTTGTGACAGATACATCCCTCCTGGGTTTGGCCAGCCATAGGGAAGAGGTGTAGATCATAGGACTCTGATCTCCAGCAGAGTCTCAGCTCCACATCAGTTTGTTAGAGTTGAGAGCAATTCACCTAGCATTGAAAGTCTTCCTCCCATCCATCAAAGGAAGGCTGGTTCAAGTATTCACAGACAGCACTGCCACCATGTGGTACTGCAACAAACAGGGTGCATCGGGGTCATGGACCCTGTGCTAAGTAGCTGTACGCCTCTGGGCTTGGCTGAAACGTGAGGACATTGTCCTTTTTGTACAACACCTGGTGGGCTCTCTATACATCTGGGCAGATGAACTCAGCTGTCGATGCCTTGTGGATCACGAATGGCGTCTCCATCAGGAGGTGGTGCAAGGTCTCTTCCGCCACTGAGGAGATTCTTGTTAAGATCTAGTCGCCAATGCAGTAAATGGCCAATGTCAGCACTTCTGCTTGTTGGAGTGTCCAAGGCGGCGCTTGCTCTGAGACACGTTTTGTTTTGAGCGGGACTCCAGTCTCCTGTATGTAGTGCTTAATTTGAGTCGTGGTTTCCGGTGCTCAGCACCAACACTTAGTTGCCAGCACCAGTGCTTATGACCGTCTGCCACATGGTAGTGCTGTCTGACTAATTTAGGCATGACCACAACAACAGCTGTTTATCAATACAGTGACTAATGCCTGCCACCCAAGACATTCTTATAGCTTTGAGGGCCTTGAATCATATGAACTGTCACACTTGTAAGAGTGTGATGGTTAATAGTTGTGTTGGTACTGTCATTAGCAGCGCTGGCAGGGGCAATGGATGGTGCAAGCTGCAGTGTCCTTGTGACGAGGGCCCTGGCACTTATTTTTTTTACAAATTAAGCACGGTCTTCCTGTTGATACCACTTCTGCCCCAAATTCTAAAGAAAAACAGGACAGACAGGGCCCAAGCCATTCTAGAGGCTCCGGATTGGGCTCGGCAAGTACGATATCCCGAACTCCTGTGTAAACAAACAGAATGGTTCTGTGGGACTCATTTCTTATTCAATCAATATAACTCTCGCTCTTGATACAAAAAACATTTTACACCATTTAATCTCCAAAATAGGTATAGTTTAGCGCATATTAAAAAAATTAAGTTTAAGCAGCGCAAAGCTCAAAGGTGCAGTGGTGTGCAACATTTACAATGATACATATGTAAGCGGGATGTGAAGAGTTCCATAGACACAAAATAGTCCGAAATGTATCCACTGCTTCCTGTCATCAATTTAATTGACTAACAGACAATCCCTTCTAAAATTGTTGAAGTTTCCACCCTACATGCAATTTTCAAGGGTCTCTTCAGGACAAAATGGGACGTCTGGCACAACACCTATCGGGGCAAAAATGTAGAGAGGCTAATTTACTATGTGCATCAGACATATCTGTTCAAATCAAACATTACTAAATAAGCCGAGACCTACCTCCAAGCAGTGTGCATTGTTCATGTGCTGGGGTGGTCAATGGTAGTTGATCACTGGATCACCACAAGAATGAATAGATAAATCATATTAATGATTCTGAAGTATGGGTACTTATTCCGAACTCCTGAGCATGAGCATCGGTCCTCCGATCAGGCTGCCCTTTTCAGGAGCCTCTCCTGTCACAGCAACAGGGCAGGGTCTTACATCTGAACCTGCGCACACTCCATTTTCATGCATGGAGATTGAGCAGTGGCAGTTGAGTCTTTGATCTCTCTCCCTAAGTCTGTGAGGTCATCTTGGCAGCCAGGCTTCCCTCCACAAAGACTGTATATGCCTGCTGTTGGGACAAGTTTGTGGCTTGATGCACTGAAAAGCATGCTGCAGGAGGTGACGAGTGTGATGTCTCGGGTCCTGGCGCTGAGGGTGCCTATGGACCCTAAATGGTTGCTTTTGATGGTTCAGAGCGAGGAGGACTGGTCCCGACATATTAAGCTCTGTCTGGCATTGGCAGCGGGAGTTGCAAAGCGGAATATAGCTTTGGGGGGGCCTCTCTTCCTCTGTTGGTCGCAGAATGGGAGGCTGATTTAGACTGGTGCCAGAGGGCTGAGGAAGTGATCTACAAAAGCAGAGGGTGCCCTATAAAGTGGGAGATGATATGGACCCCTTGGCGGGATTTTAGGGGTACATCATTGGGGTCATGACTCACCTGTGTGCTGTAACGATTACCATGTACTGTGATGGTTTAGAAAAAGGGCGGCTCATGCCCCACACTGAATGGAGTATTGCTAGACAGTCCCTGAGCCATTCAGGAATTGTTCCTCGACCACTTTACAATGCAGCACACGTTGAATTGTGATTATGTGCTCGCGAGGACGTTTCAGACTTGTATTGTATGATGAGCTTGTTCAATAAAAAAATTTTTTAAAGAAAAACATGCTGGCACCCTTGTCTGAAGTGTTGCTGTTTGTTTTGTCTTTACCCTGGGAAGGCCTTGCTCTGGGCAGTTAAGGGGTATCTTTCAGCCGTCTCAGCTTTTTTTTGCGGTTGCCTTATCAACCCTGCCTGTTCAAGTCACCTGTTGTGTTAGGTTTTCTGAGAGGTCTTCCACATATGTTTCCCCTAAACCTTTTGTTATGCCCCAATTTTATCTTAATCTGGTTTAAACCTTCTTAATGTGTTCATCCTTAGAACCCATGCATAGTTGCCCCCTAAGACTACTGACGATCTAGACAGTCTTCTTGGTGTCCATCACATCAGCCAGGAGAGTCAGCAAGCTGCAGGCGCTTTCTGTTCACCTTCCATACACTAGCTTCGTCCCTGGCAAACTGGCCGTCTGCACCAGTGCCTCCTTTCTCCCGAAGGTGGTGAGAAAGCATCACACGGCTGTCCTTTGCTCCGCCTCACCCCTCCAAGGCGGAGAGACTCCACCTCCTGGACCCAAAAAGAGCATTGTTGTTCTACATCGATCTCAGTAAAGAACACTGGGTCGACGGTCAGTTCTTTGTTTGGTTCATTGGAGTGAAGGAGAAAGAAGTGCAGAAATGAACCTTGTCCAGATGGATTGTAATCTACATTAAGATCGGCTATGCATTGGTCAATAACCAACCTCCTGAAGGCTTGCAGGCTCATTCCACCAGAGCCATATCTGCGACCACTGCGTTAGCTCGCAGAGTCCCCGTCCTGGACATCGGTCAGGCTGTGATGTAGGCATCCTTGCACACATTTACCAGACACTACAGCCTTGCCATCAGGTCGGTCGTGAAGGGCACTTTGCTCATTCGGTCCTCCCGGATTTGTTGTTCTTAACCAGTTTGCAAATCCACCTCCCAAGAGGAATTGCTTTGGTATCTATTCTAAGGTAAGGAATCCGCGGCTAGAAGTCTCTATCAGGTGAACAAATTACTTTCCTTCGGTAACATCTTATCTGGTAGAGACTCTTAACTAGCCGCAGATTCCTTACCGAGCCTCCCATTTCTGCGAACCGATCTTTTTACCTAAAAATGTCCCTGTATACCCTTAGTTTCTACTACTAGACAATCAGCCTGGTACCTAAAGAGTCATGTGAAGAAACTGATGTTAGCGCACTGTGGTGGGGCCAACATAAGCGCCTCGCACGCCACATCTGGCTCCATCCATGCCAACACTAAGTGCCGATCAGCTCCACCTGCAAGCATGCAAAGATACTGCTCAAGATTTTCTGGATCCAGTCTGACGCCTTGGGAATATTCTAAGGTAAGGAATCTCCAGTTAAATAGAGTCTCTACCGGATAAGGCAAACATAAAATGATGTTTCTGATGGATACTTCTAAACACAAATTACTCATCTCTTGAATTGCCCCATATGCCAGACCGGATCAAAAAAAATTCAAAACAATAATTTCCCTGCACCAGCAGGTGGTGCAATCGTACTCTGCAGTAACACAGCTCTGCCTCTGGAAGTGACAACGTGGGGCAAGATATTGACGCCACTCCAGTACTTGAGGCAGGTGGGAGCCCTTCATATTTTTTTGGGTAAAGACAGTGCCATGGAAATCTCCCCTCCATAAACAACAAGCTTCAAGCCATGCCACGACTTCGAGAATTGGATGTCGGTCACACATCCATATTATATCTGCTTGTCACTAGGGTTTGGGCACAACTTGGTCAGGTGACTACTGAAGTCAGGTTCGCCACACTCAGTCATGGACTATCTTCAGATAACTGTCACCCATGTGACATCCTTGGGGTTTTCGATGATCGAGTGGAAGTCATGCCTACAGCAGTTGAAAAGGATAAAATTCATTGAGCAATCCTAGACACAGTGATGTTCAAGGCCTTTCCACCCCCCGCAGCCAGTCAGGAACATTCATATCTGAAAGAGACACGTTAGTGACAGATTCCTTACCTTAGAATATCCCCAGGCGTCAGGCTGGATCCGGAAAGTTTTGCGTAGCAGTACCCTTGCGTGTCGGTAGGCGGCGTCGTGCAGCTCCGCGTCCGTCGTCGAGATCGCCGGGATGACGTCGCGGCCAGTACTTAGACGCCGCCCCTGCGCGCTGACGTCAGTTCTTTCTTTTTCCGCGCCAGTAAGCGCAGATCCGGAGAGAGCAGTGCCCCAGTCATTTTTTTACTGAATTTTTTGTGACTTTTTGTCACTGTTTTCTCGAGTCGTTCGACTCCTACGGTGTCGGTAGGGATGCCCGGCTTCAAGCCATGCGACGCCTGTGGTCGAATGATGTCGATCACGGACCCGCATCAGGATTGTCTCTACTGCCTCGGGCGCGACCACGACTCCAAGTCGTGCCCTGACTGTCGGGCCTTGCATCCGAAGGCTTTGCGAGAGCGGTCTCGAAAGCTCCTCGAGGTCCGGCAGTCGGCTCCGCGCCAATCCAAGCCCCGGTCACAAGAGAGGTCGAGGGGCCGGTCGCGGAGTCCTCATCGTTCTTCGGGGTCAAAGTCTTGGCACTACTCCGGTAAGTCGAAGCACAAGAAGTCGAAAAAGCGTCATCGCTTGACGACTTCCCCTCGCCGGTCTCGCGACTCGACTCAGGGTCCCGTCGGCATTGTCCCCGCCGCGCCGGGAGTGCCTGTGGAGCCACCGCCGCATTACCCGCACTTCCCGGGTTCGGCGACGACTCCGGCCGAAATACAGGAGTTCCTGTCGGCCATGGCCCGCCTCTTCGGGCCTCAAAGTCCCCCAGGTGCGCATTCGGGCCCCGCGGGCCCTAGTGGGGTTCCAACGGCGCCGCCAGCGACACCGGCCTTGACCCCGGTTCCGGTGCTGCCACAACCCCGGTCGACGCCCGTTGACCTAACGACACCTCCACCTGCGTCGATCTCACCGGTGCCGTTCACAACGCCGCCCGGGGCTCCGGGCGACGTCGTCCCCAGGTTCTCTCCAGATCCGGACTCGGCGCCGGACCGACGTCGATCGACGCCGGCTCCGGCGCCGCTGAGACCTTGGGTCCCACATGTCCCTCCTCCTTACATTGACCCTGATTTGGAGGACGAAGAGAACTGGGAGGGGTCTGAGGACCCTCTCACTGCCCAATGTGAGTATGATCAGGACTGGGCTGAGGAACTTGGGGAGGCCAGTGGTCTGGACACCTCTCCAGACATTGGCATGCTGTCTCCTCCTTCCGTGGCAACGGAGGAGGGAGCAAACTTTGCTACGGTGTTGCGTAGGGCAGCTGAGGTCCTGCACCTCCAGTTACCTACAGTGGCTGTCAGGACTAACCTCCTGACGGAAGTGCTTCAGCCGGCGGCTACCTCTGCGGAGCCACTGCTGCCGTTCAACGAGGCACTTTCGGACGTTCTTTTGGGCACCTGGTCCAAGCCCACCACAGGGGCTCCTGTGGATAGGAACGTAGCCCGACGCCATCGCCCTGCTCCGGGCGACCCCCTGTTCCTTTCCCAACACCCCACCCCTGAGAGCTTGGTTGTCCAAGCCTCTGCCTCCCAAAGCGCCTTCCCTACCGATCCCCCGGATAGGGAATCCAAAAAACTGGACCAATTTGGGAAGAAGGTTTTTCTTCCACCAGTGCTGGCTTGAGGTCCGTCAACACCACTTGCCTTTTGGGCCGATATACCCACTCCTTGTGGGATTCGGTGGCGCAGGTCCTGCCCCAGTGTCCTGAGGAGGTCCAGGCACTGCTTTCCCGCGCCATTGCGGAAGGAAGAGATGCGGCAAAATATACTATCCGATGTGGCCTAGATACCGCTGACTCGCTAGGCAGATCGCTTGCGACGACAGTGGCGCTGCGCCGTCACGCCTGGCTGAGGACCACTGGTTTCTCGGGCGATGTCCAGAACACACTTATGGACATGCCCTTTGATGGTGTCAGCCTTTTCGGCAACAAGGCAGACCATGCGCTGGAGCGCTTTAAGGACTCGCGGGCTACAGCCAAGTCCCTGGGCCTTTCTGCTGTGCGCCCTCCGCAACAGTCTGCTTTTCGCCCCTTTCGTGGCCACGGAAGGGGCGCCCAGTCACGTCCGCTGCCCAGCCACCGGCCCGCGCAGCAAGCGTCTTCGCGTGGACGTGGCTCCCGCCGAGGCGGGTCGGGTAACCAGCGTGCGGGTCAGGCCACCACCTCCGCCCCGTCCGCGGCCTCCAAGCCCTCCTAGTCCATCCTTTCAGGTCCACAGCACGCCAGTAGGGGCAGGGTCCGCCATCACCTTCACCACTGGCGTGCCATCACCTCGGACAAGTGGGTCTTGGACATTGTCCGAAGGGGCTACTCCCTCCCCTTCGAGACTACACCCCCAGCCATGCCACCTCAATGCCACCGCATGTCGGGGGATCATTTGGTGCTTCTTCAAAAGGAAGTTGCGGCCCTCTTGCCCAAGTGGGCCATCGAGCGCGTTCCGACCCCAGAAGTAGGGCGTGGTTGTTACTCCCACTACTTTCTGGTGCCCAAAAAGGACAAGGAGGACATGCGTCTTATCTTGGACCTCCGGAACGTCAATCGCTTCCTCCGGAAGGAGAAGTTCAAGATGCTCACCCTAGCTCAGGTCTTGACTGCCCTCGACCCCGGAGACTGGATGGTAGCGTTGGACTTGCAGGACGCATATTTTCACATCCCCGTCCTGCCGGCCCACCGGCGTTACCTGCGGTTATTATTATTATTATTATTATTTAAGCTTATAAAGCGCACAGCTACCCCCAACGGAGGTGTCCCGGCGCTAGCGGATACAGATGAAGGTGAGGGGAAGCTAAAAAATGTCGAATCACTGTGTACTAAGGGAGGCTGAAGAGCCAAGTCTTCAAAGCCTTCCGAAAGATAAGTTCCGACTTAGCTTTCCTAATGTGGTCCGGCATGGAGTTCCATAAGGTTGCGGTTTTAACGGAAAAGGACCGTCCTCCTATTCTGGATTTAGAAAACCGGGGGATAATAAGGCGCTCAAGGTGGTTGGATCTAAGGGTCCTTGACTGATAATATTTGCGGACTCTCTTCATGAGATATTGCGGGCCAATATCGTTGAGTGCTCTGTAGGCCAGGGTCAGTGCTTTAAACTCGGTCTTCTCTTAACGGGCAGCCAGTGAAGGCTGCGCAGATGCGGGGAGATGTGGTGCCTTAGCGGGACATTTCTAATAAGTCTGGCTGCTGCGTTTTGCACCGTTTGCAGTTTCCTGAACAGATATGCTGGCAGCCCCAGGTACAAACTGTTTGCATAGTCGAGCTGTGACATAATCACCACATGGACTATTGTTTTTCTGCAGTCCATCGGCAGGAAGTGAAGGAATCTCCGAAGGGCCTTCATCTTCCAAAAGCAGGACGAGGAGACATGGCTAATCTGTGTCTTGCATGACAAAGTAGTGTCCAGTTTGAAGCCGAGGTTTCTAGCGGATGAGACAGGGAGGGGAGGAGGATTGAGTTCTGCGGGCCACCAAAGGTCGGATAAAGGAGGGGAGGGCTTATTGAAGAAAAGTACCTCCGTTTTTTCTGTGTTCAACTTTAGGCAGTTAGCAGTCATCCATATGGAGATATCCATAAGACATTGCCTAAAGTTTGAGAATGCCGCCTCAGAGTGATCTTGGAAATAAAACACGAGCTGCGTGTCATCCGCATATGAGACAACATCGACACCGTGTTGCTTTATCAATGAGGCGAGGGGAGCGAAATAGACATTAAAAAGGGTCGGGCTGAGGGCCGAACCCTGAGGTACTCCACAGATCAGAGGGCGAGAGTTGGAGATGTACGGGTGTAGCCGGATTCTCTGGGAGCGGCCTTCTAAGAAGGATCTAAACCAAGCTAGGGTGGTCCCCATGACTCCCAACTGTCTGAGCCTGTCTAAGAGGATCTTATGTGAAACCGTGTCGAATGCCGCCGACAGGTCCAATAGCACCAGCATTGCACAATTCCCCTTATCCATTGTCTCCCGGATAGTTTCTGCCACTTCGAGTAATGCTGTCTCAGTGCTATATCCTGCTCTGAATCCCGACTGAGAGTCATGAAGTAGTTTATTGGTTTCAAGAAACATGGATAATTGTTTCTGCACTACTTTTTCAAGGATCTTAGCAGGTGCTGGTTCACGGTAGGCCTCGAGCATTTTCAGTTCACCGTGCTCCCCTTTGGCCTTACCAGCGCCCCTCAGGTGTTCACGAAAGTGATGGCGGTGGTCGCAGCTCATCTGCGCCGGGCAGGGGTTCCAGTCTTCCCCTACCTCGACGACTGGTTGCTGAAGGCGGGCTCGTCCCAGGCAGTCGTCTCCCACCTCCAGACTACGGCCGAACTCCTGCACTCGCTGGGGTTCTCCATCAATGTGCCGAAGTCGTACCTGATTCCTTCTCCACAGCTCCTTTTCATCGGAGCAGTTCTGGACACAACGCAGTTTCGGGCCTATCCTCCCGAACGGCGAGTCCGGGATATTCAGGCTATGATTCCGATCTTTCAGCCTCTATCCTGGGTTTCGGTACGGATGACCCTGAGGCTGCTGGGCCTCATGGCCTCCTGCATCCTGCTGGTCGATCATGCCAGATGGCATATGCGGGCTCCTCAGTGGGACCTGAAGTTCCAGTGGGCGCAGCATCAGGGGAACCTGTCCGATTGCGTCCAGATCTCGGAGGGGACTGCAAGACAGTTGCAGTGGTGGCTCTCGAACCGGCAATGGGTCATGGGCAGATCCCTCTCCCTTCCCCAGCCAGAGCACACAGTTGTGACGGACGCGTCCCTTCTGGGATGGGGCGGTCACATGGGAGAGGCGGAGATCAGAGGCCTCTGGTCTCCGGCGGAGTCCCGGCTCCATATCAACCTTCTGGAGCTCCGGGCGATCCGACTTGCACTCAAGGCATTCCTTCCCTCTGTCAAAGGGAAGGTAGTGCAGGTGTTCACAGACAACACCACCGCCATGTGATACTGCAACAAACAAGGCGGGGTGGGGTCGTGGACCCTATGTCACGAGGCTCTGCGCCTCTGGACATGGCTAGAACATCAGGACGTCTTCCTGATGGTTCAACACCTGGCAGGTTCCCTGAACGCCAGGGCGGACGAACTCAGCCGCAGGTGCATGATGGATCACGAATGGCGTCTTCACTCGGAGGTGGCGCAAGGACTCTTTCTACAGTGGGGAGAGCCTTGGTTAGATCTATTCGCCACCGAAGAGAACGCGCAATGTCATCAGTTCTGCGCGTTGGAATTTCCAAGGCGGCACTCGCTCGGCGACGCTTTTCGTCGCGAGTGGAGTTGCGGTCTGTTGTACGCCTTTCCGCCTATACCACTTCTACCCAGAGTGTTGAAGAAGATTCGGCGCGACCGGGCCCAAGTCATTCTTGTGGCTCCGGACTGGGCTCGAAGAGTTTGGTAACCCGAGCTACTCAGTATGAGCGTCGATCCCCCGATCCGTCTGCCTCTTCGGGAGGATCTTCTGTCGCAGCAGCAGGGGACGGTCCTCCACCCGAACCTGTCCAGTCTCCACCTCCTTGCGTGGAGATTGAGCGGCGGCAGTTGATTCCTTTCGACTTGCCTCCCGAAGTTTGTGATGCGATTCTGGCAGCTAGGCGTCCCTCCACTAAGGTGGTATACGCCTGCAGGTGGAACAAGTTTGTGGCATTGTCATAAGGTTTCTGCACATACACAGAGCTATGCACAGGATAATGGGACCCCGGAATACAGTGGTTTGCCTACCATATACCGTAGCACCCAAAAACCCCAACCCAACTAGCTTAGCATCCCATTAGCACCCAAGTACCAATGATTGGACTACCCAGAACACGGTATCTTTATCTCAGGACTCGCAGAAGCAAGAACACTCTTTCGTCACTCACTCGTACTTGTCCACAAGGTGCGTAGGAAGAGACACTGGATAGGTTAAAATGTTTATTCCAACTTACGTGCTCTAAGGTACAGTACACGTGTCAGCACTAATAGCATAATGCATATGAATAATATAAGCAGCATGGTTACAATTCCATAGAATACAAACGGGAAAGCATTTCATAACTCAGTGGATAAATGTCTAACTAACATTACCACCCTCCCCGTGCAGTAAGATAGTTTATTATAAAAATAGAAGACCTCTGGGCTTTGACTAGCGAACCCTCATACCTCGGCTTCTAGATGCAGAATTACATCAGCAGACAATCACAGCTCTTCTCCCTGGAAAGGATTCCTCCAAGTGTATTAAGCGCTAGTAAACTGCAGTATTAAAAGCACACAAAATTCTTCATGGCAAATGCACCTAATGTTATGTCTGGGTGCGCGAGACTGGCCATATCAGGAAGAACCAAAATACATTGTTATGTGACCTTGTACATGTTGTGCAGACTGAGCCCAAATCGAATAGGAGAAAAGGTGGAAAACAGAAACTGCAGACAGCGCAAAAGAACTTGGCAAGCGCAAAGGGCGAGGGAGCCCTGGCCCAGTGTAACGTGCGCAAAGAAAAGCAGCATGGCAGCCAGGCCTAGGCCAACATAACAAGGCAGGCAACAAACCACAAGACACCCTCCCCTGGACAGTCCGGCGGCCAGGACAGAGGCCCATCAGAGGAAAAACACAGCCGTTGGAGCACAGGGAGCGCCCAAACGGCGAAGGGCAGGTCAATCCATGAAAGTGTAAGTGCAGAGAAAAGCCATACCCTCCAAGAGTTCATCATTGGAATCGTCAAAAAACATAGATGCCATCCAATCAATGAGATCAAAGAGCAGGAATGCTCCTCAGCAAAGGGAGCATCCAGAAGCAATGCGGGACAGCTTGCGTGATAATTGAAACAGCTTCGTTGTAGGAGATCCTGGGCAGCCGCCCAGATATCCCATTGCGCCAAAATCCCCAGTGCAGCCGCACGCGCCATACAGCCAGCAACGGAACAGTCCTGCTCATGGGCCTCTAAGGGACCCATCAACTGAACAAAATCCGGAACAGACAATGACGAATTGGAGAGGCAATAATCCAGAGTCCAGGTGAAAGGACAGCGGATACAAGTCATCACAGGTTGCACGCAAGTGAAATACGCAAAGCGAAATGAAAGAGTATATGACACACTCAGTGTCGCCAATGGCAAGACACCAAAACCAGCCAAAAGGCGCTCACGGAGCAGCTGGAGGCGTTCTGGATCGAGCAGGTCCCATCGGGGAGCAGCCATTGCGCAGAAAGCAAATTAAGATCAAGACACCAGCCGCTAAAGCGAGGATCAATGGGAAACCGCCAAAGACGCTGGAAAAAATAGAATGTATGAATGCCGGGATGACACCAAAAATAGTTTGGAAGGAGGACACCAAGCCCGACCCCACGACCTTAAAAAAGTGTACCAGGCCTTCAGTGTTAGATGCGTTAAAAATACGATGTATTAACTCCCCAAAATGTTGGGGGAGATTAGTGTTTAAAAGGGCCTGTATTTCACTGTGGGTACTCGCCACCTGGAGAATGAATGTCTCCCGGGCGGACGTGAGCATAACTTCCTCGTTCAATAATAGTGCCTTTATTCTGCTCAGTCTATTGAAATCCGCCTCCATGGTAGGGATGGAAGGCCAAATAGAGATATCAACCTTGCCATGAGGGGGAGGAAAAAGCACATTTTTGCAGCAGACAACCCTGTGCGAAACTGTTACAATGTAAGGAATGCCAGCCTGCAGGCCACAACAGTTTTCGTTATTTAAAAGTAAATAACTACCATTGGAAAGGAGAGTGAAAGTAGGAGAAATAACAGGAGCAGGAATACCTTTCAGCACACAAGCAAGATTAGGAGCGTAAACGCTACATGAGCCATGCAATTTAATGTGTTTACAAATAAGCGAATGACCCATAGTCGAGTCACAGGACTCCCCCGTGAGAAAGACTTCCTTGCCATCTCGAAGACATTTATACATGAAAGGCAAGGACCAAAGTTCATGCAGGAAAGCACTGCCCAAGGGCTGGTAACGGCCCACAGGATAATGTTTCATGCATGAGTCAAACTCAAATAAGGAAAAAGGTAAAGCTATAACTCCATGAACTAGCCACACAGCAGAATCGAGTTCCGCTACAGAGAACGGTAAAGGATCCACCTTCTCGATATGTAATAAAGTGTAAGTTGCATCCTTCATAGACATAAATTGCTGTTTCTCAGTTAAATTAAAAGGTAGAAATAAGGCAGAGGTGTTCAAAAATGCCAAGGAACTTTACCTAACTTAAGCGTTTGTAAAGTCCATGCAAACTGCATAACTGAGCGCAATTGATTCTGACCATGATATAACACAGAAACATCATCTTGTACAATATCGACAACAGAGGACACAATATTCTCTAAAGTGTAAATGCGAGAAGACAGGGTATTAATACTATTGTCAACAACAGCAAGCACCTTTTCCAAATTTGCTTGATCTATTTCCCGAAGACGGGAAGCAGCTTCAATTTGTGATAGCTTCCAGAGTTCATTATATGTTTCATAAATGAATCTCTTAGGTCGGGGACCACGAGGTCCCAGAACAAAATCGGACAGATCAATATTGCCTGAAAGGAGGGACAAATGTTGTTTAACAGAATCAAGGGACGAATGTTGCAGCCATTGTTTGCATAATTTACCAACAGAATATGTAGTGACAGTACGGGAATCAGTAAACCTCGGATCAGGCCTATCCTGTGTGTAACTAGCTCCTGAGTCGTGAAAACGCATTTGACATGCATTTGATGATGTAGGCCATACCAACCAGGGTGACTGAACTAGCTCAGAAACATTAAACGAATTATTTTGTAACAGAGCCTGCAGGGACACGAGGGACATATTGAATCGGGAGCTTTCATTGGGAAAACTTGACAGGGATGGTATTGATGGAGTATTCAATTGTTTAGTGGTTGCTAATCCCCAACATGTAGTCTGATAGATGGAGACATTGAGGAACATAATTTGTGTAGGGATGAGGCAAGCACGGTTTAATGCCTCGGTTCCCTGTACCTGCCATGGCTTGGAGCCCCAAATAGATTTCAAATCCACTGTATTATCCCAGTACTCATAACCACCCACAGCTAGGGCACTTAGAAAGGAACCTGAATAAAGCAATTTGGTGTGTGTTAACATAATTTTCTGAGTTGATGTGTTATTAAGTCTAAAATAATAGGATGTAGGGTTCGACCGATTAAAATCAGTAAAATAATTAAACTTATTTCGAAGAGTTTGTGAGCTACCTGGCAAGGGGTTTGGACAATGTTCCCATTGAGTGTAATTGACAGGACTACGCAGAGCACTTGGCTTATGGAGAAAATGATTACCCCAATGTTGATAACAATACAAATCGGCATAATTCGCAGAGTTCATATATAAATCTTCAGCATTGAAAGATGCATAATATTTTAAATCGGCAAACAATGCTTCAACGGCATGCACATCCCAATCATCAGAATGAATATTATTTTTTACTACATCACCCATAGAAACACGAAGGACGTTAGGTACATTAATAATTTCTGTCGGACCATGGATTTGGAAGTTCACTGCATCCCATACGATGCCATCAGCAACAGGAAAAGCCGAAATGTTCACAAATATGTGGTCACGCTTCATGATGTGAGAAGAGGAATGAGGAGCCAAAGTTCCAGAAACATAGTCTACAGCAGAGCGTTCAGGTAAATAGTGACCATTAATTAGTAGAAAAAACACTGTGACAAAGCCAATGGACATGAACAAAAAAATCAAGAAAAGTACCAACCAGATGTATGTCCAGGGTGGAATCAAAAAATTGTCTCTAAACCAGGATATAAAAATACTGAACTTGGATGGAACTTTTGAAGAAGTGGAATCCGAATCAAAGGAATAACGAGTCGGGCTCAGTGGCGATATTGGTTGATGTGCCACCGATTCAGATGCAGGATAAGTATACTCGTCCTCGTCGATGTTGGTGGAGAGTTGGGAATCAATTATAGTTTCAGGCAAAGGAGAGGATTCAGGCAAATCAACCATCTCAATTACAGCATCAGCGATCGTTCGTGCAGATGGGCTATGAACATATGTCCGATAAATGGCAGGACAAGAGACCGCTGGTGTGACACTATTCAGGATCGGCCAGGCGCTGTAGCTTGACATTTTCCACTGAGATGTATCTGTTCTCTTTGCGACCAGGAAGCGGTGGTAAAATGACTGTACGTGTTCCCTTCAAGCCCAGAACTGGAACTGGTGCACGAAAAGAGGGGCCAAATTCCTTTTTGTTTTCAACCTTCTCTCGAACCAGTTCTCCAACTTTTGGAAGCCAGCCGGCTACCGGACTCTGCAACGCAGGATCTGTGGCTGAAGGCAAGTGTGTAGTTGCAAGTTTGTCTCGGGCTTCTTGTAAGTCCTGTAACATAGCAGAATGGTTATCTACATCAAACTTGGCGGATTGCGCCGCGATGTCTGGACCCTCAAGGTCAGGCACAAACATTCTTATGCCAAAGAGCATTTCGTATGGGGTCCGCCCACCCAGAGGTCTTCTAGGGAGATTATTAAGTGCACGTTGTACAGTATACAAGTGGGCCAGCCAGTTCCTGCCAGTACCTATAACCCTAGCTGTTAAGGATTGCTTTAAGTCACGGTTCATTCGTTCAACGATAGAGTTGCCCTCAGGCCTATACGGAGACGAAAATTTCACCCGCACCCCAAGCGAAGCCATTGCATCCTTGTAAGCCCGAGAGGCAAACGCTGGACCTTGGTCCGAATGGAAGGTGCCGCATGCGAAAATTCCCACAAAGACACGCAAATCCCTGATTACATTTCGAGCGTCAGCACTACGTTGTGGCCAGACCCAGAGGAACCGTGTGCACGAGTCCACTGCCACTAAGATGTATTTATAGGCAGTGTCTGATGAGAATGGACCGCAGTGATCCAAGTAAACACACCCAAAGGGTCTGTTAGCAATGCAGAGCGGGGTCTGTGGTGGACGTGTTACCGTGGAAGGCTTAATCTGTTGACAAACGTCGCAAGAAAGCACAAAAGCACGGGTGTCTTTATACAACCCACGCCACCAATAACGCTGCTGCAAGATGGAAACCGTAGCTGACACACCTGCATGAGCAGAAGCCATGCCTTCGTGTGCAGCTGATATCAAGGCACTCCTGCGGTCCGCGTTGGGGATCAGCCGATCTCCAACGTCAGGTATAGTTACATAAGGAACCTGATCGGGACTTAATGTGTAAGAATACTTGGAAGGGAAACCTGTAGGGTAATTATCACCTTCCTTGGTTGCAGCAATAGCTGCTAAAATAACAGGGTCTATTTTAGACATAGACCTGGTAACCGCTGCTACTGAACACGTGACTACTGCTGAACGGGCAGCTTCATCTGCCAGATCGTTACCAATAGCGTGTGCGCCCACCCGCTGATGGCCTAAGGTGTGAACCACCTGTGTGAGGGGCAGACGTTGTTGTAATTCTGCCACTCGAACCCAAAGCATTTTATGCTTAATTGTGCTCCCTTTTGCGTCCTTGTAGTCATTTTTCGACCAGAAAAACAGATTGTCATTGTAAGATTGTACACAGTAGAAGGAATCACATACAATAAGAGTGGTCTCATCCTGAGAAGCGAACTCAAGCGCAAGTAGCAATGCATGCAGCTCGGCCAATTGTGCGGTACTATCTCCAAGTGTGCGAGTATGCACTGCAGAGGATTTGAACTTTCCATCTACAAAGGAACCCGCAACAATAGCACATGCAGCTGAATAAGCGTGCTTGGACCCAGTGGCCGGTTGCGCCGAACCATCGGTGTAGATCACACATTTGTAATCCTCAAGCGGTAGTAAAAACAAAGGAGGAGGATGAACGAATTCATACTGCAAATACTCCTGAGTCTGAAGAGAAGAATCAAAAACAAAAGTGACGTCCGAAGACGTCAAGGATGTAGCCCATTGTATCCAACGGGGATGCATTGCTTTTGAGTTCGGTACACTTGCCTTTGTTACTGCCTCTAAGGCAGGACAGGGTGTTACCACTAGAATCCGCTTTCCCTGTGCCAGTGCGCGTTCTTTTAGAATCGCCATTTGCACTGCAGTTAGAACTTTTTCGACAGATGTAAAGCGCAATTCAGCGGAAGTGTACAGATGCGACTTGTATGCGATGGGTACTGTATCACCTTCATTAAAGGTTAAGTATGTGAATCCCACCGCCCCGGAATTATTCTAATCACCAGGTTTGTGTGGTTATCACGAGTCAAAAGATATTTAGACTCCAATAGGTCTGTCTGCAAAGACTGCAGAATTAAGGTATGCTCAGGCAGCCAGCAAGACCTTGAATAAGTAGGTTGTATCAAAGCATACAAAGGCTTGATACGCTGGGCATATTCGGGAATGTAAGTACGCCCGAAATTCAGGAAACCCAGCAAAGACTGAAGTTTCTTCAGAGTATTTGGGGGGCACAAATGTGCACATTTTTCCAAGAAATGGGGGGCTAAGCCCTTCCCTTCGTTGTTGAGCTCATAGCCCAAGAACAGAACGGTAAATTCAGCAATGTGTGACTTAGCAAAGTTAAATTTGTAACCCTGCTCCGCAAATTCAAGAATAATGCGGTCCACACGGGACAGATGCTGATATAACTCGTCGTCTGTCAGATAGATGTCATCTACGTACGAACATGCGTCTTGATCAATGTCATTTAACAAAGAAACAACACGGGCGGCGAATATACCCGGACTATTTTTGTAGCCCATGGGTAAACGCCGGAACTGGAATAATTTACCACCGGAAGTGAATGCGGTCCATTGACCACTCTCCGGGGCTAGGTTGTGCGTGTAGAAACCGTTTGAAAGGTCAAGTGTCGTTTTGTATTTTTTACGAACAAGACTGTCTACAAGCGCAGAACTGTGTGTATTCTGCACCGCAAAGTTCCGACAATGTGAATTTAAATGCCGGTAATCTAAAACTAAGCGGTACGATCCATCGGGTTTAGAAACCACGAAAAGGGGATTGTTCATAGGTGATACGCATGGTTCAATTACTCCCTGATATTCCAACTGTGTCAGAATTTCGGAGACGGGGCCTTTTGCCTGCCGTTTGATGGGATATTGGGGTTGTGGCTGCGGTAGTGACCGCAAAGGTATTGCATGAGGAGGTGATTCTTCATCCCATCCCACATGGTTGCGGTATAACGCTGGTGCCAGGTACACAGCCCACTCAGCTGCAAGTGCTTCAGCTTTGTCTTTGGGGACATGCCGTGAAAAGCTTGGAAGGATTACCTCCTCTCCTTTATGTGCAGCTAAAACGAATGGGGGTGGCCAATCCACCTCTGCTAACAAAATGTCATATGAAGAGGTTAGATTTTCCCAAAAAATCCCTTTTATTTCACGCGGTATATCACCTTCAATTTGGATGACTATGTTGTAAAGTCTGTCAGGGGGTGCCACTCTCGTGTCAGCTGTCTCTACAGTAACGAATGTTTCAGTTGCTGTCGCCTCCATATGAGGACGTAGCGCCTCCCGCACTATGGTAACTTCCGCGGCGCTGTCTAGGAGGGTCACTGCCCACGTCCAATTCTGGAGTCTCGTTCTCACGATCTGAGGCATATTTCGCTGTGACAGCGGCAACCTTTTTCTTCTGAAATTGCGGTCGAGGAAGATGAAAGTCTTCTGCTTTCCCTCTGACTTGTTGTCGAGGTTGGTCTCGCTCCTGGGGAGCCTCTCGGCCCCTTCCTCTATCTTGCCGTCCTCCTCCACCAGCCTGTGACGACGTCTGGGCCTGTGAAGAACGAGGAGAACGCGTATCAGAGCTCTGAAACCTTTCTGGTGATTTAATCCTCGACCTATCACGTAAATCATAAGTACGTTCAGAAGAAACCGAAACTGGGGAAGCACCTCTCGACCCCGGCTTCTTTTGTTGCTTACCCTGTTTTTTCTGTCTCCAGCTCTTTTAGTGAAGACTGGTTTATCATCTTTCTCAGATGTACTTTTTGTTTGTGTAACTTGTGTTTGCGATTGAGTTTGCATTTTTACAAAAGGCTTGTTGCCTAGGCTATTTCTTCCAATTGTTTTATAAGCCCGGGCTATAATTTTCGGTAATTCGCGAGGCCTGTCCAACTCTGGGACCAAAGCCAAAGCATTCGCTACTTGAAAGTTCATAGCATCGCCCTTGAAATTTCCAAGGATCAGTTCAGCTACTACATCAAACACTCCCACTAGTCTCATCCCTAATTCCACAGCCGCTTCAGGGCCATGTTCATCCTGTACTTTTTAATTACAGAGGGTAGAACCGTCATGGAAGGAGTTCCAAAACATTTTGAATAAACTGCTGCGAATACCTTACCCCAGTTTTCACATGATGTCAAATCGGGGATTATGTCTTTTGGCAAACTTATCGTTAGGATGCGGTGTTTATCTACTGGGGATGTATGTGGAAACACTGCTTCTATCTGATCGAACTTTTCTGCAAGCCAGTAAGGATAATCGTCCTTATTTTGTGGACGTTTGCCCATCACAGAATTTACCATGACAGGACTTATGGTCACTCCAGCTGCAATAGCTGGTTGGCCTGCGACTACAGGAGCAGCTCCATGGAGGCTACCTGTAACGTATGTCACTAAGGCTCGATGCACTCGCACCAATTCGGTATGCATAGTGCGCAGATCCGCAATCGGTAATGCCAGATAATTCGGATGCGGGGTATACCCGGCCAATACAGGCCAAGTGGCCCCCTCAATGGATAAGGGGCCTAAACGAACTGTGGTAGTTGGTTGTGGGAGGGCGCCATTAAACCAAACACGGTGCTGCCAAGCCGTGAGAGGTACTTCCAGATTAGTATAGGGTCGATAAACAGCAGGAATTGCGGTGGGTTTATATTCATGAAACAATTTATCACCTGCATCCACCGCAGCAAATGTGATCCAAGTGTAAAACACTTCAAAGTGATAAGCCGCCTCGGCTTGAACCACAAAAACCAACTCGATCCCTGTATCGGGCACTCCATACACAGCTAAGTGGTCTCGGAGTGCTCCTCGACTATGTGCAGCTATCGCCACACCAGCCATGACTAAACAATTATATTCGACAACCTAACAGGGAGCACAAAATGGGTCAGTTAACTAACCTTTTTAATAATATCAAGCTTGAAAGAACCTATAAAACGTTCAATATAGGAGGTATTACCGTCACATACGCCTCCGGAAGCGTACGCGAGGGGTTTGTGGACAAGCACAAGTACTACTCAAGCTGCCTCGCAGATAAGCAGCCCCACGGTGGTCGCGCCATGTCATAAGGTTTCTGCACATACACAGAGCTATGCACAGGATAATGGGACCCCGGAATACAGTGGTTTGCCTACCATATACCGTAGCACCCAAAAACCCCAACCCAACTAGCTTAGCATCCCATTAGCACCCAAGTACCAATGATTGGACTACCCAGAACACGGTATCTTTATCTCAGGACTCGCAGAAGCAAGAACACTCTTTCGTCACTCACTCGTACTTGTCCACAAGGTGCGTAGGAAGAGACACTGGATAGGTTAAAATGTTTATTCCAACTTACGTGCTCTAAGGTACAGTACACGTGTCAGCACTAATAGCATAATGCATATGAATAATATAAGCAGCATGGTTACAATTCCATAGAATACAAACGGGGAAAGCATTTCATAACTCAGTGGATAAATGTCTAACTAACATTACCACCCTCCCCGTGCAGTAAGATAGTTTATTATAAAAATAGAAGACCTCTGGGCTTTGACTAGCGAACCCTCATACCTCGGCTTCTAGATGCAGAATTACATCAGCAGACAATCACAGCTCTTCTCCCTGGAAAGGATTCCTCCAAGTGTATTAAGCGCTAGTAAACTGCAGTATTAAAAGCACACAAAATTCTTCATGGCAAATGCACCTAATGTTATGTCTGGGTGCGCGAGACTGGCCATATCAGGAAGAACCAAAATACATTGTTATGTGACCTTGTACATGTTGTGCAGACTGAGCCCAAATCGAATAGGAGAAAAGGTGGAAAACAGAAACTGCAGACAGCGCAAAAGAACTTGGCAAGCGCAAAGGGCGAGGGAGCCCTGGCCCAGTGTAACGTGCGCAAAGAAAAGCAGCATGGCAGCCAGGCCTAGGCCAACATAACAAGGCAGGCAACAAACCACAAGACAGCATGGTGCACAGCAAATGCTGTGGATCCCCTTTCTGCCCCTCTTTCTGAGGTTCTTCGGTTCCTCCTTTCATTGGCCCAACAGGGCTCTGCCCTGGGTACCATCAAGGGCTATCTTTGCGCTATTTCTGCCTTTCTCAGACTACCTGATCAGCCCTCGCTCTTCAAGTCCCCTGTGGTTAACAGGTTTCTTAAAGGCATCACACACCTTTTCCCTCCTGTTCCGTTTGTGATGCCCCAGTGGGACTTGAACTTGGTGCTCACCTTTCTTATGTGCGCTCCCTTTGAGCCTCTCCATAACTGTCCTCTTCGTCTTCTTACTCTGAAGACTGCCTTTCTGGTGGCTATCACCTCCGCTCGGCGGGTGAGTGAGCTCCAGGCTCTGTCTTGCAAGCCTCCCTTTCTGTCTGTGCATCCAGACAAGGTTGTCCTTCGGACGCATCCGTCCTTCTTGCCAAAGGTGGTTACTGCCTTCCACATTTGGCAGACCATCACTTTGCCCACCTTCTTTCCGCCTCCGCATCCTTCCAGAGAGGAAGAGAGGCTCCACCGTCTGGACCCAAAACGTGCGCTTTCCTTTTACCTCAACCGCACACAACAGTTGGTGGATGACCAGCTCTTTGTTGGCTACGTGGGCGCCAAAAAAGGTCGGGCGGTACACGAGAGGACCATCTCCCGCTGGGTAATCTTGTGCATCAAAGCCTGCTATTCTTTGGCTAAGAAGGAGCCCCCTGTTGGGCTACGTGCCCATTCTACCAGGGCGACAGCTGCTACCACGGCTTTAGGCCGCGGTGTTCCGCTACAGGATATATGTCAGGCAGCTACGTGGGCCTCGCTGCACACGTTTACCAAGCATTACTGCCTTGACAGCCAGGTCCGGAGGGACGGCTTCTTTGGCCGCTCTGTCCTCCGTGACTTCCTTGTCTGAATCTGTTCGCAGACCCACCACCGGGGTTGGTATTGCTGGGGTATCTATTCTAAGGTAAGGAATCTGTCACTAACGTGTCTCTTTCAGATGCACAAGTTACTAACTTGTGTTACGATATATCTGTAAGAGACAGTAGTTAGTGACAGATTCCTTACCGCCCCACCCATCCTCCCCGTTCTGCGAACTGATTTCTAGGGTTAAGGACATCCCTTTCAGGGCCCTAGTATTTTTTCAGACACCAATGTCAGCTTCTTGCATGGCTCTGCGTTCCTGGCGCGGAATGTCGTGTACAGAACTGACGTCAGCGCGCAGGGGCGGCGTCTAAGTACTGGCCGCGACGTCATCCCGGCGATCTCGACGACAGACGCGGAGCCGCACGACGCCGCCTACCGACGCGCAAGGGTACTGCTACGCAAAACTTTCCGGATCCAGCCTGACGCCTGGGGATATTCTAAGGAATCTGTCACTAACTACTGTCTCTTACAGATATATCGTTACACAAGTTAGTAACTTGTGCGTTATGCTCCCAATGTTTGGGGCTTACTTCTGCGTTCCAGCATAACCAGTTCTGAGACTTTTTGGCCTTGTACATTCTGCTGCTCCCATGTGCCCTTTTGCCACATGCAGACTATGAAGTGGAATCTGTTTGCAGTGGACTTGGCACTGTGGCTACTTTATTAACTGCGTCCGCATTTCGGAGGAGACCACATGGAACCTTCAGTGGTAGTTGTCAGACACCAGTCTGACCGCTGGCAGACTGTTCTCTCTACCCCACCCAGAGCTCACAGTAGTGATGGATCCATTGCCTCTGGGTTGGGGCAGACACCTGGTTGAGGTAGAGGTCACTGGCCTGTGTTTGCTGCTAGAACACACGGATCACAGCAACATGTAGCTTAGCACCATCCGGTTAGTTTTGAAAACCTTCCTCCCAGCCATCTAGGAGAAACTGGTTCATGTCCTAATGGACATCATGGCCATTATGTGGTACTGGAAAAAAGCGGCGCAGTGTGAGATCACAGGTCCTGTCCTGTGACAGAAGGCGCTTCATCTTTGGAAATGGCTGGACCGTCAAGGAATCTCCCTAATAGCTAATCATTTGGCAGGTTTACTGAACGCCAGGGCAGACGTTTGATCAGCAGACGCCAACTGTCAGACCATAAATAGCATCTTCATCTGAAGGTGGCACAAAGAATCTTTGTCCTGTGGGGCGTGCCTATGTCGGATATTTTCACCACTGCTGAGAATGTGCAGTGTCATGATTATTGTGCACTGGAGTTACCACCTTTGGGTCACCAGAGAGATGCATGCCGCCTGCAGTGAGAATCAGGTTTCGTGTATACCTTCCAACCTCTGCTCTACTTCATGTTCTGAAGATCGGGAAAGAGTTCCAGCTAGGTCCAGGTACCCTGATCAGTTGAGCCTCGGCATTTGTCCCCTGTGCTGATTATCTATTCGGGAAGCCCTTTCTTGCACCCAAATTTTCACAATCTACACTTTTATGCTTGGAGAGTGAGCAGGATTAAATGAGCAGATTTGATTTTCCTGCTGAAGTAGTGATGTTATTCTTGCTGCTAGGCGCCCATGTACCAAATCAATGTATTCTTGTTGGGCGAAGCTTGTGGTCTAGTGTGGTGGCTGATCATGCTCTTCTGGTGAATACTCTAATTGTAGATTCCTCAAGGCCCTCCCTCCCATTCTGTTGAACGGACATTTAGGGTTCTAAAAAGGTCCCAGGTTACATTTCGTACACTGTCATTCTTCCAGTTTGTCACAGGTGATCTGTGGTCTTGATGGCATGAAAGAAGAACCGAAGGTTAACCGTCATCGCGATGGAGTGCTACCTTTATACAGCTGTGGCCGTGGCGGGATCTAATGTAGGCACCTGCCAGTGTGAGAGCGCTCCCTACTCTCACAGTCCTTTCACCAACTCCCTGGATGGTATTGGTTTTCAAGATGATTAATGTCCGTACTCTTCCACAGCTGGGGCCTACAAAATGACTCATGGTGCAAGCTATGCCCAGATTTCATGTCACTAAGGAGATAGATCTGCCTGCTTTCTTCCCAGTTCCTCCACTTATGGGTTAGAAGAGGCCTTTCTCTTCGATGCCCGAGTTAATAGTTCAGTGTAAATGTGCTAAAAGAACACAAATAACTTGTCCATCTGAAGAGTTCCACGTTTTCTGTGAGTAGTCAAAGGGAGCCAAGACATAGCACGGGCTATTTTAATCTTTAAAGATCTCTTGCCATCGCAGGCAGGTCTGTCTGATCCAAGGCACTTTCCTTCATTTCACAGAGGCGTGTGTTCGGTCCATTGATTTTATTGGCACATCTTGCTTGAAACTACTTCTCGGCCTGACTTGATGTTTGGAGAGATGGTTCTAGGGAACATGCTTAGATGACCCACGCTGTTCCTCACTGCTGTCATCCTCACTCCCCAACTGCAGGGCCGTTTCTACCACTAGGCAGGGGTAGGCGGACGCCTAGGGCGGCAAAAGGTGGAGGGCGGCCGGCGGCAAAAAAATTAAACCTCAACAGGAAGCACTTACAGATATAAATAAAGCAGGTGCCCGAGTTGAAGCTCAAATTCCGTAACGCATTAATTCAGCCCAAAAAATTCGGCTGGGGAGGTGTGCTTTCTCCCCATAGCTACCATCAAAAATTAGCTGCGATCCTTGATGGAGGTCCTTGCATCCATGACTTTTTCGAGCGCAATCCCCGTGAGGCGAGGTAGCGTAGCGCCTTCAATTCCACCGTCGACGTGACGTCACGTTAGACGTCACGTTCGGCGCCACGGGCGGAGGCTGTGCGCGCGCGGCCGGCAAGAGGCAGAGAGAGAGAGTTCCCGCTGCGGCCTGCAGGCCTATCAGGTACCGGGGGAGGCCAGGGTGGGATCCGGGTCGGCTGCGGCAGGCAGGTAGATGTAAAAATATAGGGGGCTAAAGGCCTGGTCAGTTAGTTATAACCTGGCCCAGGCTAAGTATTAGGTAAAGTAAGCAAGCAGTAAGTTGAGCGGTCGTGTCTGGAGCCAAGGGGGTTTGAAGTGCCTGCAGGGCCGGCTCATTCCAGGCACTAAAACCATAGCTGCCAAGGTTTCAGAATGCTATGTGTGACATTTGCATAATTTCAGTGTAATTATGAGTGACATTTGATTTCATGTACTATGAGTGACACTTTCTGGCAAGCACCATAAAGATGAGGAAAGCACATAAATATCAGAAAATGCACTAATTTCAGCAACGAGAAATACACAGAAGATTTTAAACGTACTGCACAGTACCAGAAATTGAAGGGCACTAATCTAGCACTCTTACAGATACTCGGGTGGGAGTGGCAAAACTAACTTTACTTAACTCTGTTCTTGGTGATCCGATCTTCGTCCAGGCAGCTGTAGTGTTGTGTGTCTGGCCTCGGCCATTGGCCAGAAGCCTGCATTCCTGGACAACATTGCTGTCGAGATCACAGGCAGCATTTCAGCTTTAGGCTGAGGTTGTCTCCACACCTGGAGGTGAAGGATCTAGAGAGTGTATTGTAGTGCAAACCAGGGCAGGGTCTGAGAATATATTGTTATGGTGCCCGCTGCCTCTAGTCCAGACATTGAGGCCCCTGGGGTCACTCTTGTATTGGACTCAGGGTCATTGTCAGAGCTACAGGTGGAAGTTCAAACAAGCACAGGAAGAGTGTCCTACTCCACAGGGCCTATGCATGGTGGTCAAAGAACAAGTTGCCACTGGGGTGGTTAGCAGTCAAAGCTTGCTCTGGGAGGAAGGTCTATCGTACAGCAAACCTATAGAACCAGAACAGGTGCAAGTACCTGTTCTGATAGCTCTAGAGGCACACAGAAACGTTATCTTGCTTCTGGCTCATAAGTTACTTTCAGCCAAACAGACAAAGGACAGGTTAGATCTATTGTTCTACTAGCCAGGTATGACCACCATACCCAACATCTAAAGTGAGTGGCAAGACTAGAGGCCATTCCAAGGCTGCTTCAGTGCCTCTACCAATGATTGGTGTCCCATGTGAGATGATGGACACAGGCCATAAGTGTGTCTAAGGTGTGGTGGACCATGCCAATATGTACTCCAGGTGGTGCCTCTGAGATAATGGCGAGGGCCCTCTTGCACTCATCTTCATGGTTGGATTTCCAAAGAATGTGGTATCCCGCCAAGTAACAGATTTTACCTTTTCACCTTTGAGGGAATGTGAGAGCAAGCTAGAGTAATTTACCACATCGCTGTGTGCCAACCAACACCAATATGTTAGTGCAAGGCTTCAAAAAGACCCAAAAGAGCGTAATAGAAACTCTATCAAAGCAGGAAATGATTGAGGCTTCTAGCCTGGATGACAGGGGGAGAGAGTGATGTTAGTAAAAGGGAGGGGGCGGCATTTTTCCATTCTCGCCTAGGGCGGCAAAACACCTAGAAACGGCCCTGCCCAACTGCACAGCTTAGACCCGCCTAGAAATGAAAGCCTCATGGGGTAATACAGGCAAAGGATCAGTTGAAGCTGGTAAGGGCGTATGGGAGGGCTGTGCATTAGCTTTGGCCTCATTGCTATGGTGCATGGTTCATTTTGTGGTGCAGTCCATTATGTGGGGGTGATTCCACAAATTACACATAGTGGGGGCCAAGAAAGAACAAGTAACTTATTTCGTTAGTTTTTGCTTCCGATTTTTGGTAGTCACGATTCCTAAAGAATGGATGTCGCTTTTTAATGGAAATGACTAGTGAGCCCTGTGGTGACATTATTTAACAAACACTGGCAGAGCCAATAGATATAGCTTGGACAAGCTGGGCTGATTAATTTTTGTATTGCAAGCATATGCCGCATAGAAGAAAAAAAGAATAAAATAGAAAACATGCCTTCAGCTAAATGTGGCAGTTGTATGCCTACTATAAAAATGTTTTTTTTTTTTTTATTAAACAAATGAACCATCAGATATAATTTTAATAGAATAGTATGGGTAATTTTATTAAATTATATAACTGCTGTGAATTGTAAATCTGTGGACTGTTCTTTAACAGAGCAGAGATGAAAATAGGCGAAAGAATGGGATTTTTATGAACGAAAAACTGGGGAGAACCTCTCTGGAACAACTCAAAGTGGCTTGCTATACTCTGATTTTGTTTCCACACTCTACAGGTCACATGCAGTTCATTTGAGCCTTACTCCTGCCACACTTAACTGGCAACATTACGTCCAGTGTCGTCTTCCTACAATTTTACTCATTTCTCATATAAATTGTCACATAAACTAATATTAAGTATTAATCATTCCAACAATACTTCTCCTATTTTTAAAGTAATATCGTTGCTTTCCAGCGACAGTTTAACTAAAATGGATTCTCAAATAATGCACATCACTCTTTATTTAATTTAGTGAAATGTGACTCATTCCACAATACTGTACTATAATTTTACTAATCCACTCCTAAATTTCGGTGTAATTCTTTTGCTTTAAATTCCTACGCTCATTTTTCCCCAAATAGTAGTCCTTTTCTTCCTATCACAGATGGTTAGCCAGAGAGCCACTGTTAGTGGAGCACATGTTCAGCTATTATAACTTGGTGTATAAAGATGAGTGCTAGCTACACTGGATTCCTTACACAGTCTTAATGGCAGGTCTCCCGGAGATGTGCTTCCGAAGGGAGGTCAGTCAGCTGGTGTACTTTAACCACAGGTGTTGTCGTAGCAAGTGCCCTGATGATGCAGTGGGTTGCTGGCTGCCACATTTCTAGACCTAACCTTACTAATTACAGGTCTCATCTTTTTCTTTATTTCTCCTCCCCGCTTCCTCCTACAACCTCCCACTATCTTTTCTTAACAAAATTCTACAACTGGTAGAAGTTGGACATTTCTCAAAGGTTGGTAAATTAATGAACGAGAAAACGGTGATTATTGTGTTTTTAGACAATTTCATTCTGCAGAAGGGCCGTATGTGTGCATTATGTCTTTGTAAACAGCCCTCCTAAACAAGCTGGGTGGTGCGTTGTCTCCAGTTTTGAAAAAGAGATGCAGCAGTAGTATGACTTACATCTTTTTTCTCCTCTACTTATCGACTGAATATTTGCTTGTTTATGTATTGCAGTTGTGCGTGTGGTTTAACGTTTTACACTTTAAGCAGTTAAAATTGCTTTTCACTTGACTAAGTTCTGGCGAGTGAATTGAAAATGCATTTTCAGAAGCATCGTGGGTGAGGCATGCTGAGATGCAATTCATGCAATGTTCTGTATGGACTCATTCTCACAGTGGCCTAGCTCGGATGCATTGAGCCGTAATGCAAGCATGAAAAATGTCCACCTACACTTAGCATGCAGAGATTGCAAATCCAAAACCTTACCATGTGTTTTAATTCTCTGAATAAAAGTGAATGTTGAAAAAATAGAGCCATCTACCACCATCATCGTTAAGGTTGGACCTTGCATTCAGCCTCACATCACCGTCTTGTACAAAGGATGGTGGCAGTATGCCAGTGGTAGCTTCATGATGCTAAACGACGTACACCATCCCAGTCAAGAGCACCACATTCTACTAGTGATATACAAGGATGGCCAACATACCTTCTGACATTGTCAAACCCCACTGTCAAACATGCACGTAGAGCCCGACATGCTCGCGCATGCTGAGTGCCAGGAATGGCACCTGACAGCTCTACTTTTTTTGCTAAGTTTCATAGTAGTTTATCATGAATATTTGATCCTCCGAGTCCAAGCAAGCAAATTTAAGAGTGTTAAATACACTTGAATGTATGAAGCACTGGTAAAAATCAGTGGCAAAAAAGCACCTTTCCCCTTTTCCTGCAGGCTGCTGAAGGTGAAATTAGAGGTGTTGTAACTATTACTTGGGGGAATCACTATACAGATGGCACGTGCAGGGTTTACTGCAGGTCAGTGATTGGTGAGCATTGGTAGATATGTTTGGTTTTCTACATTGGAATCCTACGTGAACTGCTTGTCACTACAGGATCTCCCTAAAGGAAGAGTATTTTGTAATTTAGTATAGTGGTATTTTTGTATGGAGCTTTCTTCTTACGAGGCCCCAAGAGCTTTTTGGTGGTCTGATTATATTTATATAGCTGTCCACACCTCCTGCAAGATAGTGAAGTGTTTAGATGTGCCTCTGGTTCCTAAGCGCCAGTTAAAGTGCATGGTTGAAAGAGTGTTGTTTGTAGTTCGGGCTGTAGGCTGCGTGTTGGGTAAGGTAGCGGAAGCACAGTACATCAGATGTCACTGCTTTAAACGTAGGATGTTGGAGAGAGTGTGAGAATAGGCATTCGCCTGCATGCATGCTTACATCCTTAGCGGTGGATAGTATCATAAATAGAAATCGCAGTTACTGTGTTTCTGATTGATACATCTGCCTGTGGATTCCTCACCTTATGAATATCCCCTGCGCCAGCATTCCGCGGAAACTTTTTCCTAGCTCTCCACGCCGACGATGTCGTCACAATGCCATGGCTCCGCACGCGGCTGCGCATGACATCACTGGAGCCACAAGAGGACCACGTCGGCGTGATGACGTCAGTTCCCTTTTTTCCGCGCTGTCGACGCTAACGGTTTTTCTGGGACTCTCCATACTTTCTGCTAGATACTTTGTATTCTGGATTATTTCTATCTGTGATTTTGCCATGTCTGCTCCGAGGAAGTCGGGTTTTAAGCCCTGTAAAGAGTGCGGGGGTCATATGTCGATCACTGACCCCCATGATGACTGTCTGTGGTGTTTATCATCAGATCACGACGTCGAAGGCTGTTCTTCCTGTAGGAAAATGAACCCTAAAGCCTTGAAGGAGCGGGAAGCCAAGCTGTACATGTCTAAGGTGAGAAAAGAAAAAAGGGGTCGGCAACGTTCGAAGTCGAGGTCGTTGACTTCGCGTGACTCGTAGAGGAAGCACAAGAAAAAGAAGAGATATGGATCTCGGCGCCGTTCTTAGAAGGCTGTGGTTTCGAGGTCGCCTTCTCCGGCGCCTCGGCGTCGTGTAAAGGACTTCGTCTCTCCTTCACCTTCGGTGTCTCCTGAAGCGACTCCGACCCATTCTCCTTTGGACAAGGGGACTCCGGCGCAGTCACCGACGCCGAGATTTTCTCCGACTCCGGAAGATTTGTCGAATCCGGCTGATGCTGAGGATCCTTCGGTTCCAGCGGCTCCGCCAGTGGTTCCTGCCGTTCCGACTTTGGAGGTGCCTCCAATGGATCTCGAGCCTGCTCAGTATCCACAATTTCCGGCACCGGGATCGGATCCCTCGCATTTTTTAAATGCGATGTATGGCGTTTTTGCCAGGGCCTCATACCCTTCTGGTGCACCTTCGGGTCCCATGGGTCCTTTGGCATTTAATTTGGGTGTGCCTCACCAATATCCTCAGGCTCCCTTCGTGCCATTCATGCCGACGACGCCGTCCTGGCAATTTCCGGCACCGAGGATGTCGACGCCGTATGTGCAGTCCTCGGCTCCATCCCTTGAACCTTCTTCTCGGATTCGTCCGACGCCGGTTGCTGCTGTGGATTCTCCTACGACGCCGCTCCCGGATCCATCGACGCCGCGTGTGGCGCCACAGACGACGCGGCCGAGGTTGCGCTCGAGGAGAGAAGCGCAGAGGTTGATTGAGGAGGAGCAGTACCAGGCTGAGGAGATGGAGGAAGGTGAAATTTATGATACTGAGGATATGTTTGAGGGTCTGTGTGAGGCAAGTGGACTTGATACCTCCCCGGAGTGGGACTTTGCTTCACAGAAGGCTTCCCCCTTGAAGGAAGTTTCACCTTACCATGTGGTGATAAGGAAGGCTGCAGAGCTCTTGGATCTTCAGCTCCCTGTGGCTGAGTATAAGCCTAACTTGCTAACAGAGGTGCTTCATTCTCCGTCCTCTGTGGTTGAGCCACTTTTGCCATTCAATGATGCCTTGTCTGAGCCAATCCTTGATGTGTGGCGCCATCCTCTTACTGCTCCCGCAGTTTCAAGGTCGGTGTCCAGAAGGTATAGGCCTGCTCCAGGGGATCCTGTGTTCCTTTCGTCGCAACCTTCGCCTGAGAGTTTGGTGATGCAGGCGTCTTGTTCGAAGCAGTCCACGGGCGCCTTTCTGCAGGCTCCTGCTGATAGGGATTCCAAGAAGTTGGAACAATCTGCAAAAAGGTCTTCTCTTCGGCGAGTATGGCTTTGAAGTCCACAAATGCTACCTGTTTGTTGGGCAGATACATTCATGCCCTTATGGACTCTGCCAAACAGCTTCTTCCAAAATTGTCTGAAGAAGATCGAGGAAATCTCAGTGAAGTGTTGGCAGACTCACAGGCTGCGGCTCGCCAGGTCATCCAGTCTGGCCTGGATACAGCGGATTCCGTTGCTAGGGTGATGGGGTCATCCATTGCTACGAGAAGAAATGCGTGGCTAAGGTCTTCTGGGTTTTCACCTGACGTACAGGCTGCCCTACTTGATCTTCCTTTTGATGGGACTAAACTTTTTGGTGAAAAAGCTGATTCTGCCCTGCAACGGTTCAAGGACAGTAAGGCTACGGCGAAATCCTTGGGTCTGCAGACTCAGGCTAAGGGTTTTGGCTATAGAAGATACCATGGCTTTGGGAAGTCTTCCTTTCGTGGTTTCCGACAGCCACAGCAGCAACAACAGCAGCAAAACCCCTTGTACAAGTCCTACAGGGGTAAAGGCAGAGGTCGTTTTCGTGGAACGGGTCGTCAGCCCTCTTCCTCCTCCTCCTCTACCTCCCCAACCCCTCCTGGTAATGCAGGAAAACAGCCCTAGATCCGCCATCCTGGATCATGCAAGTCCTGTTGGAGGCCGGCTTACTCATTTTCTACAGGATTGGAAATCGGTCACTTCGGACCTTTGGGTTTTAGATCTGGTAGAAAATGGGTACGCCCTTCCCTTCAGGGAATTTCCCCCACCTTACCCTCCTTGCCAAGGGTTTTGCACGGAGGATCATTTATTTCTTCTTCAGAAGGAGGTTCTTGTCCTGTTACAAAAGGGTGCGATAGAGGTGGTTCCGGAGCAGGAAAGGGGTCAGGGGTGCTACTCCCGGTATTTCCTGATTCCCAAGAAGGACGGCAGGTTACGACCCATCCTGGATCTCAGGATCTTGAATCTGTTCCTCAAGCAGGAGAGGTTCAAGATGCTCACCCTAGCGCAGGTTCTTCAGGCGTTGCAACAAGAAGACTGGATGGTGTCCATCGACTTGCAGGATGCGTGTTTTCACATCCCAATCCTGAATTCGCACAGGAAGTATCTCAACATTACCAATTTGCGGTCCTTCCGTTTGGTCTTACTACTGCACCTCGAGTCTTCACCAAGGTGTTGGCGGTGGTGGCTGCCCATCTCAGGAGGTCGGGGATCCCGGTTTTCCCCTACTTGGACGACTGGCTTCTGAAAGCAGAGTCGCCAGAGATGGTGCGTCGTCATCTGCAGGTAACAACCCAGCTGTTGTTCAAATTGGGTTTTTCGATAAATGTGCCCAAATCTCACCTGGTGCCCTCTCAGCGCAACCTGTTCATAGGGGCGGTACTGGATACCACTGTGTGTCGGGCTTTTCCTCCTCCGCAGAGGATTCTCGACATTCAGGAAATGGTCCCTTTGTTTCTCAATGGAGCGATTGTTCCAGTTCTGAAGGTCCTTCGCCTGCTCGGCCTGTTCACTTCCTGCATTCTGTTGGTCAATCATGCACGCTGGCACATGAGGGCGCTCCAGTGGTGTCTCCGCAGGCAGTGGTATCAGCACAACGGAGATCTCGTGGAGTCAGTCAGGATCTCCAGAGAAGCTGCAGCAGATCTGTCTTGGTGGAGTGTGGAGGGCAATCTGTCTCAAGGAAAGCCCTTTCATCTTCCTCCATCGGTGGCCACAGTGATAACGAATGCCTCTACCCTAGGGTGGGGTGCTCATCTGGGGGATCTGGAGATCGAGGGTCTTTAGTCTCCAGAGGAAAGATTGCTTCATATCAATCTTCTGGAATTGCGGGCGATACGTTTAGCGCTCAAGGCCTTTCTCCCTTCCCTTCGCGGTCAGTCGGTTCAAGTCCTAACGGACAACACTGCCGCGATGTGGTATGTAAACAAGCAGGGAGGAGTAGGGTCGTACCGTCTCTGCAGGGAGGCGTTGCAGCTTTGGTCCTGGGCTCAGGACCATCGTATTTGCTTGATGGCAAATCATCTGGCCGGAGTGCTGAATGTACGTGCGGACAGCCTCAGTCGGCAGTTCTCCGCCGACCACGAGTGGAGGCTTCATCCAGAGGTAGTTCGACACATCTTCCGGACGTAGGGAACTCCTCGGGTGGACCTGTTTGCCACTCTCGTGAACGCGCACTGCCCGTCATTCTGCAGTCTCCAGTTTCCGAGGCAGGGAGCGTTGGGGGACGTGTTTCAGTTGAGTTGGAGCTCTCAACTCCTTTACGCGTTTCCTCCCATACCCTTGATTCCTCGGGTTCTGAGGAAGATTCGCCAAGACCGGGCCCAAGTCATATTGATCGCCCCGGATTGGCCAAGAAAGGTGTGGTACGCAGATCTACTTCACTTCTCATCGCACCCTCCGCTCCGTCTCCCTTTCAGGGTAGACCTCCTCTCGCAGTCGGAGGGGCAGGTTCTGCACCCCCACCTCCAGAGCCTGCACCTTCATGCCTGGAGATTGAACGGGGCAACCTGAATTCTTTCTCTCTCCCGCCTGACGTGGTGGATGTTATCTTATCGACCAGGCGACACTCCACCAAGTCTGTTTATTCATACAGGTGGTCGAGATTTGTTAAATGGTGTGGAGAGAGATCTATTGATCCTTTAAAGGCTCATCTTTCTGATGTCCTTTGTTTTTCGTTGCATTTGGCCCAGCAGGGTTGTGCTGTGGCTACTGTTAAAGGTTATTTGTCGGCTTTATCGGCATTTCTTTGTTTGCCTGATCAGCCGTCTCTTTTTAAATCTCCGATTGTTTTAAGGTTTATTAAGGGGCTTACTAATATGTTTCCGCCCACTCCCTTCATTATGCCCCAATGGGATCTAAATCTGGTTTTAACTTTCTTAATGGGTTCCCCATTTGAACCTATGCATAGTTGTCCTCTGAGACTGCTGTCATTCAAGACGGTCTTCCTTGTGGCTATCACCTCGGCTAGGAGGGTGAGTGAACTCCAGGCTTTGAGTTCAAAGCCTCCTTTTCTTACTATTCATGCTGAAAGGTTGGTTCTCAGGACCAGGGCTGCTTTTCTGCTTAAGGTGGTAACTCCCTTCCATCTAGGGCAGTCCATTACCCTCCCTACTTTCTATCCTCCCCCTCACCCTTCTAAGGAGGAGGAGAGGCTGCACCGCTTGGATCCTAAGAGGGCGGTTAGTTTCTATCTGGATAGAACGAAGGACCTGCGAGTGGACGATCAGCTCTTTGTGCGCTACTTTGGACGCATGAAGGGCAAGGCGGTGCACAAGCGCACTCTATCCAGGTGGATCATCTTGTGCATCAAAATCTGCTACTCATTGGCTGGTAAGGAGCCTCCTGAAGGCATTAGAGCTCATTCCACCAGGGCTAAGTCATCTACGCCTGCCTTGTCCAGAGGTGTTCCTGTGCTGGACATCTGCAAGGCCGCAACTTGGGCCTCCCTCCACACTTTCGCGAAGCATTACTGCTTAGACTCCGAGGTGAGGAGGGACGGCCATTTTGCGCGTTCTGTTTTGCAGGACTTTTTGGTATAGAAGGGTGGACACCCTCCTCCGGGACTCGGACTGCTGTGGGATTCTATTCATAAGGTGAGGAATCCACAGGCAGATGTATCCATCAGAAGAACAAGTTACTTACCTTCGGTAACGCTTTTTCTGGTGGATACAGTATCTGCCTGTGGATTCCTCACTGACCCACCCGCCTCCCCGTTGTCCACCCTTTTATACCTTAAAAGAGGTTTTTTTTTTTTTTTACAGAGTTTTATATAGCGCGAACTTGACCCGAATCGGGTATCAGAGCGCTTTACATAGCACCAGTTGCATTACATGAGGACACATTCATTTTTTTGTTAGGCACGGGGAGATTAAGTGATTTGCCCAGAATCACAGGATGTTCAGCGTCATTGCCGAGACTCGAACCCAGTTACCCAGATTCGAGGTCGACCGCCCTAGCCCTTAGGCCAACTCCTCTCCCCAATTTTGGTATTGGTTAATATGGTTGTTTCATATTGTCATTTTGTATTGCCTCTGTTTGCCTTTGTGTAGGCTTATAGGAAATGCTTGCTTTCTTTTGCTTTCCTTTTTCACTTTACTCTGTGTGTATTTGTGTGAATATTGTATACTATGTATGCATTGTCTCTCTGGTCGGTCCACCCGTTCGCCTCGGAGGCACGGAAAAATGGGTGGAACTGACGTCATCACGCCGACGTGGTCCTCTTATGGCTCCAGTGATGTCATGCGGAGCCGCGTGCGGAGCCATGGCATTGTGACGACCTCGGCGGCGTGGAGAGCTAGGAAAAAGTTTCCGCGGAATTCTGGCGCAGGGGATATTCATAAGGTGAGGAATCCACAGGCAGATACTGTATCCACCAGAAAAAGCGTTACCGAAGGTAAGTAACTTGTTCATCATTGAGATCCACTAGTGCAAGAGTATCCAACCTAGTCTGTAATAAGAATTACTTATGTTTAATGAAAATGATCCCAAGCTGATAATATCATTAGTGTTCTAACAGAACCACATCAGACAATATTACAGTAGTGTCCACCATATGTAAACCGTGACCACCTCACTGCATTAGACAGGGTTACCAGCATTAATGTAAAACAGGCCTTGTCGATTTGGAATGCCTCTGTATGGGTAATGCGTAACAATAATAGTTACAAAGCCCCTGACACCAAGGTAATAATATTACTAATAAGTCTCCCAAACACCACATGATTTACCAGTCACATCACCTTTTGAACATTGGTTTATGAGTTCTGAAATTCATATTTTGTCTAGAATACACATTCTTGTTTTTGGTCTACATATATTAATACAGCCAACCAAAAGCTTCTATTTAGTAGACTGGACTCGACTCAGGAGAGTTTCTTGCAGCTAGCTGGAGAGCTACCAGTAGCTCACGAGTTACTTGTTGGGAGACGCCTGCACTAGAGCATATGGAGCCTAACTAGTAGTTTTGAAAGACCCAACCTATTAGAGGCATTGCTGAAGCACCAGGGGAATATTGTATGGAATCCACCAAGGAACTACTGAGGATCAACCCTACTGCAGGCACTGGTAAATCACCAGTAGAGTACTAGATGTGGTCCACAAAGGAGGCCCAACCTATTGAAAAGTAGTTTTGTTTTGTTTTTTGAAGAGAGCTTTCCCCTTTTTTCCAAAAAAAATACCGTTTTGTGGGCCTTCTCTCTCCTATTTGGACTTTTAGAGAAGATTCTCCCATTTATGCCTCGAGCTACAGTGGTGAGTCCAGTATTATACCTAAGCTGGGCTGTGAGAATGCCTATTATCTGTGCATTCCTCTGAAAACTTTAGAAACTGCAGTTGATTCTGAACCTGGTGGTGCATCTGACTTTAAATCTGTACATGTTTGACCACGGCTCACCATGGCAGCAAAACATCCACTGGCTCTCGGTAGGGAAAGGCATACTCTTGGAGACCATGTTCCTACTTTTTCAAAGGGCTAAAGAATATCTCCATCTTCACCTTGATGCCCACTCCAAGGGCTTTTGCCTGACTGACACCTACTGTTCACAGTCCATTGCGCCCAGTCTTCCTGTTGTAGTGGCAGCACCCTCTTGATCTAGGTGTGCAATTCAGGAATGCCATCCCTCTAGCTATACACTAAACTTTTAAACAAGCCAATTTCTGTAAACTGCTTTAAAGTCACATATTCTGTTAGCTCATTTGATCCTAGAGTCCTAGTCTTCATATTTCCCTACAAGCATCAGTACTGGTAGCCTAATGCCTTAAAGCTAATCTTCACTCTACAGCAAACCTTGTTTATTCAGTCATTCATTTCTGCCACTGTGTAAGTGTGCATTAGTGATGGCTAAGTCCACCTCAGTGAAATCCAGTTGTTAGGATAAAAACGATATTATTTCACCAATGGGGTTTCCTCCAGAAGCTTCAGACAAGCGCAAGACTTTTGATGGATACTTCTGCCTGCAGATTCCTCACCTTTTGAATACCTCCAGCCACCAGACTGGGCCCTGAAGCTTTTGTAATAGCTCTCCAGTGCCAGGAGATGGTGCTATCTTCATCTCTGCTCCAGATGCAGTACAGGTGTGAAGTCACTAATGAAACAAGATCAAGTCTAATTTGCATATTTTCTGTCTGAGTTGGCTTGGTAGGCAGAAAAAACCATGGACTGGATTGCAGCCCAGAGTAATTGCCAGTGGCTGAGATTAATTCACGTAATCCTCCTATCACTATTTTATTATTTTCTTTGAAAGTTTGATGGTGCAGGAATCATTGTGCATCAAACAAAATCTATGGGCTTTCCTGTATAGAGAGTAGGAAAGAAACTTTTATTCCTCTGGCAGCTCAGCCCTAAGGTCCATTAATGCCACATACCTGCTGCCTGGATATCATAACACCTTGTGAGAGATAGCAAACATGGTGGTCTGTTGCTTTCCAAGCCATTTACAAGACCACTTTGCTGAGTTAGTGAGAGTTGGCTAGGATGCTTCTAGACAGATCATCAGGGCAGGCCTAGACTCGGCGATCTCTGTGGCTAGGGCTATGGTATCCTCAGTAGCTTTGAGAAGGCATGCATGGTTAAGGTCCTCTGTATACTCTAGAGACTTGCATTCAAGTCTAATGGACAAGCCATTTGATGGCTCTCGCTTATTTGGGGATAAGGCAGACTCAGCCTTAAAGAGGTTCAAAGCAGAACATTGGGACTGCAATCTCCAACCAGAGGGTACAGACAACGCAGTAAATTTAGAAACTTCAAAAAAGGTTTTGCCTTTCTCCAGCATCCGTCCTCCCAGCCCTTCCAGCTTCTGAGATAATTTCTGTGGCATAAGGAAAGGCAGACAGGCCCAGTAACCATCCTTCTTCTCCTCCACACCACCTGGAAAGCAGCTTGAGTTTCTCCATACTGGAACATATGTGGGCAGTTGCATGTTGGATGTCATTCTTTCTGCTGGCCATTACTTTCCCCGCTCCCCAGTTCCTTCAGTCAGAAGATCGGTTTCTCATACTGAAGCACATCTCTAAATGCCCTCACTAGATCCCTCCAATGTCTTCAGTTGGAAGATCACTTTCAGATCCTACAGCAGGAAGTGGTGGCCCTGCTGCAGAAAGGGCAATGGAGTTTGTAACAGGGTAGAAAATTGACCTGTGGTGCTACTATTGGTACTTTCTGGTTCCCAAGAAGGATGATGGTCTGCATCCGTTAGAACTTCCCTGGGGCGGGCATATTTTCAACACAGCAGCCTTTCTCCTACCGCGTCCCAACCTACTTCGGAGCGCGAGGGAGAGTCTGCCTGCATCTGGGCACAGCGATGCGCCATAGGGTGAGCTACACCTGATGCACATGGCGTCTCTAAAATGAAAAACACAGTAACTCCATATTGCATTATTCCAGTCCTGAATTATGGTTGGGTTGCATTTTTTTAAACCAATCGCCGGCGGCAGCTCAGCATCATGTGACTCTGGGCAATAGCTCACTTAATCTCCCCGATGGCCCACAGCGCCTTGGAACCTTATGGTTATGGATAGCATCTACTCACTGTATTTTTCACTTTATAAGGGGACTTGAACAGTGTTAGTTATGTCACAGTTTTTTTTACAAGATTGCTTGCTTCTGGTTCCTGTTCGGTGGCCGGGGGGTGGTTCTTCTTCTCTTTCCAGCCTTCTACTCTGCATTCTTTCCGGGTTGGCCTTCTGTTCGTCCACATCTTTGGCTTGTAGCTTCGAAGGTTTTTCTCTGCATCTAGAGCTTTCTCCCTTCCAAGTTTAGTCTGCTCATAGGGTTACCTGGACTTACTTGACAATCCGGAGTCTGGGGTTGCCTGTGGAAGCAGAAGGAAAACATTTGTCACCAACAAGACCTGCTTCTGACAGCATCTTATTCTAGACCTCAGGGACTTGAACTTGCACATTTGCAAACATAAGTTCAAGATGTTGTTATTGGCACTGGAAGAGAAAGACTCAATGGTGTCCCTCTACTTGCAGAACTTATTTACACATACTGATCCTGCAGTCACACAAGAAGTACCTACAATTTGTGGGAGCGTCAGCCCACTACTAGCCTGCGCTCCTCACATTCGGATTAACATCAGAACCCTGGATTTTCACAAAGGTGATGACTATGGTTGCAGCACATCTGCACAGGTCAGGATTCTCAGTGTTCCCGTACATTGATGATTGGCTGCTCAAGGCAAGCTCAGAGAAGCAGGGGCCAGACCTGGCTTTTTCATCAACCTACTCAAGTCTCACAGAGAGCCCTCTTAGCACCTGTTGTTCATAGGGACAGTACTTGATGGCTCATCTTTGAGAGCCTTCTCTCCTCATCAGAGGATCCAGGACATACAGGATATGATTCCAGTATTTCAGGGGAGCTTGTGACCATTCTTGATGGTTCTTCACCTGCTAGATCTTCTGGCATTCTACAGGTCATACACGCACACTGGCATGTAAGGGCGCTACAGTGGTGCCTCCATCTGCAGTAGTGTCCACACAGGGGCAATGTATCAGACTCCATCAGAATCTCCTAAAACACAGCAACAGACCTGCTCTGGTGACCAGCAGAGGAGAGCCTGATGCAAGAGATGTCCTTTTTCCCTCCGCCAACAGAGGCTACAGTGGTATCGGATGGATCCATTTTGGAGTGGCATATCTCTGGAGGAGCTGGAGATCAAGGGGCTTTGGTCTCCAGGAGAGCAGCTTCAGTACATCAACCTCCAAAAAGAGAGAGGGGTCCTACTCTCCAAAGGGACAGGACACCAAATTGACACTAGGTCTGAAAAGAATTCCCTTTGGGAAACAAAGGGAATTCTTTTCAGACCTAGTGTCAGTACATCAACCGCCATCAGGTGTTGGCAGTTTGTCTGGCATGAAAAGCCTTCCTTTCATGGCAGATCTGTCCAGCTCTTGACAGACAACACAACCGTGATGTGGTATGTCAACAGGCAGGGAAGTGTATGGTCTCATCTTTTCTGCCATGAAGTCTTGCGACTCTTGGTCTAAGTGCAGGCGCATGGTATCTAACTGATCACCAACCATCTGGCAGAATCTCTCATCACCAGACCCAACAGTCTGAGTCAGCGTCATCTTCGACCACAAGTGAAATATTTACCCTGAGGTGATTCAAGACATCTTTACCTCCGGGTGGAGGCAACTGTGGGGCACCTCTTAGCTATTCGCGCAGTGCCCACAGTACTGTGCCCTCCAGTTTCCTTTGGATGCAGCCTCGGGGGATGAATTTTGGTTAATGTGAAATTTTCCACTTCACTACACATTTCCCACTATACCCTTAATTCCTTGGGTATTGTGGCAGCTCCACCAGGATTGAACTGCAGCAACTCTGATCATCCAAGACTGGCCAAGAAGGGTCTTGTATGCAGATCTCCTGCAAATTTCTCTGTCTCATCCACTCCAACTACCTATCAGAACGGATCTCCTCTCATAGTAGGAAGGCAGTCTCTTTCACCACCACCTCTAGAGCCTCTGCTTTCTTGCCTGAAGATTGAGTGGGGACACCTGAGCACTTTTTACTTGCCACCACACCTGGTCGATATTGTCAGGCCACAAAATCTGTCTACTCAGGAAGATGGAACCATTTCATAACATGGTGTTCATATCAAGATGTAGTCCCTGTAAAGATACTATTGTCTGATGTATTGTTTTTTGCCCTCTTGTTAGCCCAGCAAGGTTGAGCAGGGGGGTACTGCCAGAGGCTATATCTCTGCTCTTTTAGCATGTGTCTTTCTTCTCGACCAGCTTTTTCTTCAAGTCCCCGATTGGTCTCAGATTTTTTTAAGGGAATCAAAGTGTATGTCTTCCCCTAACCCTTTTTTGCCCCAATGGATTCTGAATTTGGTATTGACGTCTTTGATGAGGGTCCTTCTAAACCCGCACACAGTTGCTTTTGAACTTAAAAACTGTTTTTCGTTCGGCAATCATTTCGGACGGACGCATTAGCAAGCTGCAAGGGCTCTGTCTCCACCCATTTTCACTTGTTTTACACAAACAAACTGACCTTGAGGACTAAAGTGGCTTTCCTGCCTAAGGTAGTGACTGTTTTCCATCAGAAGCAATCCATTAAGCTTCCCACCTTCTTCCCTCCAACCTATTGCACTAAATAGGAAGAGAAGCTGGATCCTCGCAGGGCAGTCATTTATTACATCGACCAGACAAGGGAGATAAGGTTAGACAACCAGTTCCTAGTCAGAGATTTAAATAGCAAAAACGGAAAAGCAGTCCAGCTGGATTGTCCTGTGCATTAAAATGTGCCACACCCTTGCAAGGAAGGAACCACCGAGGGGTATCCGTGTTCATTCCACCAAAGCAAAGTCTTCAACTATAGCTAAGGGTGTCCCCATGTCTGAGATTTGTCGCATGGCAAACATTGACTTCCTTTCACATTTTTGCAGAGCATAATTGCTAGGACTTGGAAGTTTGCAGGGGTGGCCATTTGCTTGTTCCATCGTGCAGAATTTCCTTGTCTTACCACTGTTTTAAACCTACCACCTGGATGGAGGTACTGCTTTGGCATCTATTCAAAAGGTGAGAAATCTGGTGGTAGAAGTATCCATCAGAATAATAAGTATCTTTCCTGTGGTAATGATCTTTTCTGGCGGAGGGTCCAGGTAATGGAGGTCTTCATGTCCCTGGGCACAATCTTTCAGGCCATCATTGATAGTCCCAGTAAGGTGAACACATAGAAGCCTTTCTGCACTATTAATGATTGTTTTCTGAATCTGACACACAACAATCCAGCAACATTGATCTGTGTTAGGGAGTAGGGGGGAAAGGGATGACCAATGAAGAATATATATATAGTATTAAGGCACTGTTTGCCAATTCTACAGCTAACTTGAGGTGGTTTGTGGGAAAACATACTCATCAGGGAACTCCCAGCCTAGTGCATGTTCATGTATACACAAGCACTGCAAACATGCTTGGGCAGAAGGAAGGAGTGGGAAGTAGGCAGTTTCCACATCTGATATTCTACTAGCTGAAAACCTTCACTCACAATTTGTAGGTAATAAAACAAACAGAGTGACAACTGCCCAACCATACTTTAAGCCAGCATGACTATGAACTCTATCTTCTTCTATGTATTCTGGCCACAGATATGGGAATCGCGAAATGCTTCTGTCTGCAGTTTTAAAGAAATCACTTGAGGTGAGATTGAACAGGCTCGAAGACGAGTTTTGCATCTGAGCACCACGCTGGAAGGTGCTGAAATAGGCCATTCAACTATGGGGCCTCTTAGCTTTACACATAAACCAGAAGAACATTCGTTTGACATAGAGACGCAGCTGGAGGCAGTGTCTGCCTTCTGTGTCAATCCGTAAAGTTCCTTGATGTTGAACTCCCCCGTCCATATACCCTTTCTCCTACCTTCTAGCCACAAGGTGATGTGCAAGTATCACAGCAGCTCCATGCGCAGCCATCACAATGATTCCTGAAGTAATGTGGACACCGAGATGGCAAGAATCTGGCCATGGAGCGCAAATACTATAAATGAATTTACTATCATGTTACCGGGGGTATGACACACTGCCTGATCTATATATACTTCTTTCTTCTAACTACTGACCGAAATTTACATACAGATGTCATGAGTGAGTGCTAAATTGAGTCTGCAGTTTTGCAAATTGTACTCCTAATTCACCAGGCCATTCTTCCACCTAGACGACCTGAGTAGTGGGGATGTTAGAGTGTGGCGAGAGGAGTTCAGTCCTAAGTGTGGGTAACTGGCCCTTTAGTGCTTCATCATTCTGATATCATATATTTTCATAATGTACTACTGTAGGAGCATAGAGTCATCCTAAAATAATTGTTGGGGCACAAAAAGAATCCAGAAACACCCCGCTGTAATATATTGAATAACATCTGTAATATTCTTGTGCTTTACATGTTACTCTTCATAAACAAAAAAAACATGCATTTTAGCACCAAAGCCTGGCCACAATGCGCCTAGAGCCTCAGAAAGGCTAGGAGTAGAGCAGTCTTCCTCTTCAATGTAAACATGTGGAACTATATGCTATATGGAATTATCAAAGCTGGGTAATGTAGAGTCCTCAGCAATTGCTTCAGTAAAGATTACCAAGATACACTCTTGTGTGTTAAAATTTGTAAATAAGGTAGATTTTAAAAAGTTAGACAGTAAAGAATTGTCTTGAAATCCAACCAAGTATGTGAACAACTTCTTGGAACACCTACCTTTGGGTGAATGACGCTTAGTTAAAACTACATCACACAACAACTCAAGGCAGCACCACTGATTCAAGAGCCTCTGACCACTTTCCATGGGCCTCTGCCTTGCAGTGGTTGCCAAAGTAGAAAACTAGGAATTTGCGGATTGGCAAAGATCTGTCACTTGTCAAACTTCAAAGATTATTTCAGTGCAGAAAACATTCAAACCATAACAATCTAACCATGCCAACGTCTCTCAATTTAAAAATGTCCACAGTAATGAATCCAATGTTCTGTCACCTGAATTTCAGGTGAGTGTAGTGATCATTTCTTTTTTCGCTACTTCAGCTGTAGTGTTCCCAGAAATTGCTGTACATTAGATTTCCTACGCCACAAAAGGAAACTACAACCTTTTCAGAGAAAACGAAAATTAGGAAGTGTCTCACCCCTCCCACTGAGTTATTCTTGCGCGAGGAAGGAGTAAAAAAAAAAACAAAAAAAAAAAACAATACTGTCCGAGAATTCCTCATCTGCAGGTAAAAGTGCCACCCACTAAAGCACTGGTATTTTACAACAAACTAATACTCATTATGCACTTTTTTCCTACGATTAATGTCAGAATTATTGCCATAATTATTGGTACCTCCGCAAACAAAATGAATATTTTATCATACATCCATAACCAATTAACCCAATCCTTACCAATGTTTTAGCGAGCTAATTTACAGCATCGTTGATTTTAGCTATGCAGAGACCTATAAAGTCCTGCATACCTTAGTGCCATCAGGAACGTCTCTCAGCGTCCCGCTGGCAAGCATTCCACCTGCCGTCGTCCTCCTCCCCAGTTATCACCCCATTCCCTCCATGATGAGACTATGGAGTGAGTAGTTTACTCCTCCTCCGCTCCTTGATTTGTTACACAGGGCGGTAAACAGGGCTTTTGTTCAGAATGTAAGAAGCGCTCAGAAGCTGCTGCTGTGTTACCTCTTCAGCTCTGCTGATACCAGACCATTGAATGCCCTTTAAACCTGCAGAGGAGATCCAGGGCTCCTGCGAAGTATGAAAAGCCCCGTCTTTGGTTTAACATGAGCTAGAAAGCATGTGACAAGTGCCTGAGGCTGAGAGGTTCACTTTAGTAGAACAGGCCCGCCTTCTTATTGCTAAAGTACAGCCAGGCACTTCAGTGCTTCGTATGCACAAACAATAGCCAAGCAATGCCTGTGCTCTATTTAAAATCACATCAAACATAATCAAATCATAAGTCGGACTTTCCTGACGCTTCGAATTTGTCTTCACAACGAGTTTAGGCACTGTGCTCTTTCCGCAGAATCAGGCTTAAACAGTAGACTGCCCGGTTATAACTGGTGAAAGTGCTGGCAGCCGTTTTCTATTGCTGTTAAAGGAGATAACTTAAAACTCCTTGACTGGGTCACCTTGGACAAATGCTGTTTTAAATATATGTGCAGACCAAAGACCCTTCCAGAAAGCCAGCCCCCCCTTGATGCTGGCTAGATTCACACTCGGATCTTTCTTCAGTTCCCAAACACTGATGTCTAACTCCTTTGAACATCTTGCTGTTAAGTTGTAGGGTTTGGCATATTGTCTATTGCGTAGCAAACAGTACCCTCCTTCCATATCTATTTGTTGCATTCATAACACACTTATATCAATGTGTGGACAAAAAATGCTAGAGGTTCTGGGTTTCATTCTTGGATGTCCTGAGCCACCAGAAATGATGGGAATTTTGCTTAATGTTGGACCAGGCCAACCTGGAACAAAGGATGCATTTAGAATGCGATCTTGGAGGTCAATATTCAACTTAATCAGTAGACTGATATGATGTAAGCAAAAGAACTTGGTCTTTCCACATATCTGTTGATTAGGGATAAGACAATTACACCTGCTGAAATGTTGCTAGGTTTTATATGTATTCTGTGAAAACTAATGAAAATGGTTAGGAAAAAAACGTTGGTGAAGGCTGCTATTATACAGCGCCAGAGTTACCTTGAGGTAAATACTATTCTAGGTATGAAACCATTAGACATCTGATAGAGACTTCTAGCTGCAGATTCCTTACCTTTCAATTTCCCAGGCCTCAGGCTGGATCCGGAAACTTTTGCTGAGCAAATACCCCTTGCGCGCGACGTCGGGTGGCTCCATTCGGCTCCATGTGTCATCGGTTATGACGTCGCGGTGCCTACATAGGCGCCACCCAGGCGCGCGGACGTCAGTTCTTTTCTTTCCGCGCCAGTTAAGCGCCGATTCGGGAAGAGCTACCCCTCTGCCGCTTTTTGTCAGGCTTTTTCTCGACTTCTGTCAATATTTTTGACGACTTCGTGTGCGAGGGATGTCGGGTAGGAAGACAGGTTTTAAACCGTGCGGGACTTTTTCCCGCATGATGTCGGTTACCGATCCCCACTGCGTATGTCTGTGGTGTCTTGAACGCGACCACGATTCGAAGTCGTGATCAGACTGCCGGGCGATGGTTCTGAAGACCTTGAGGGAGCGGGCGATGAAGTTGCTCACGGCCCGGCAGTCGACACCGTCTAGCGAGACTCCGAGGAGGTCACGATCCCGTTCGAGGAAGAGGTCGCGGGATCGCTCACGGAGCCCTAAGTCCTCTTCCTCCCATTCGAGGTCATCTGGACACTCGGGGAAGAGGCACAAGAAGAAGAAGTCCAAGTGGACTTCGACTTCACCTCAACTGGCGTCCGTCGTCGATAGAGGTAAGGAGCACCGACGCTCTAGGCACGGTTCTGCGGAGCCGGAGCCAGAGTCGACTTCGCGCCTCCCTCCATTTCCGGGAGCCGGAGCGACTCCCGCTCAAATGAAGGATTTTTACGATGCCATGCGCCACGTATTTGAGCGGAACGACCCCGTTGGTGAGCCCTCTGCCCCGCGAGGTCGGATGGGGCCCCATCGGGTTCAACGCCTTCGGCTTTGGCCACAGCGCCAGTGGGGCCTCAGGGATCCGATCTCGGATCCGGTTTGACACCGGTCGTGCCAACGCGACCTTCCCCGGTGTCGATCCCAAAGTCGGTGCCAGCGACGTCGCTGGCGGCTATCGGTGGCGCAAGCCCCATCCTCATCCCCGACGACACTGAGCCTGATCGGCGTCATACGACGCCGATTCCGACGTCGACAGAACCCAGGGGTTCTATGTTGTCGCCTGAGCACTTTGTGGACATGCTAGGCTCAGGAGAGGAATAGGAGGAGTCTGGAGACCCTCTAGAGAACCATGATGTCTCTGAGGAGACAATGGACTTGTATGGGGAACTTGGGGAAGCCAGTGGTCTGGATACTTCCCCAGACTCTGGCATGCTCTCTCCACCTACAGTGGCTACGGAGGAGGGGGCGTCCTATGCTATGGTGGTTGAGGGCTGCTGAGGTCCTTGGACTCGAACTGCCCTCTGTGCAGGTCAGGATTAATCTCCTGACCGAAGTGCTTCAACCTGGGGCTTCCACCTCTGAACCCCTTTTGCCCTTTAATGAGGCACTTACGGACGTCCTACTGGGAACTTGGTCCAAGCCTAGCACTGGGGCTCCTGTGAACAGGACGATTGCACGCCCCCATCGCCCAGCACCGGGAGACCCAAAGTTCCTCAGCCAACACCCCACCCCAGAAAGTTTGGTGGTGCAGGCCTCTACTTCCCAGGGCGCATTCCCTTCCGCCCCTCCGGATAGGGAATCCAAGAGACTGGACTCTTTTGGGAAGAAGATGTTTTTTTCCTCCAGTCTGGCATTGCGGTCGGTGAATACTGCATGCTTATTGGGCCGTTACTCCAACTCTCTTTGGGAGACGGTTGCGCAAGTGCTGCCACAAGTCCCGGAGGAGGCCTGGGCTGTGCTCTCCCAAGCTGTCAAGGACGGGAGAGATGCGGTGTGGTTTGGATACAACCGATTCGCTGGGCAGATCTATTTCAACGACAGTGGCTTTGAGGCGCCACGCCTGGCTCCGCACAACTGGCTTCTCGGGGGATGTCCAGGCCAATTTGATGGACATGCCCTTTGATGGAACCCGCCTTTTTGGTGAAAAGGCAGACTCGGCCCTGGTCAGGTTCAAGGACTCTCGAGCTACAGCCAGATCCTTGGGCCTCTCCTCCACTCCTCGTGGCCAGTCTTCCTTTCGCCCCTTTCGTGGCAACGGAAGGGGTTTCCAGCCGCGTCGGCCCTATCCTAGCCACTGTCACGCACAGACTGCCCAAGCCGTGCGTGGACGCGGTACATTCCGTCCTCGGAATGGAGGCCAGAAGTCTTCTACCACACTGCACCCGGCAGCCGCAGCCTCCAAGCACTCCTAGGCTGATTCTGCAGGACCACACTACTCCAGTGGGTGGGAGAATTTGTCACTATCTCCCCCGCTGGAGATCTATAACATCAGATAAGTGGGTCTTGCAGATCGTCCAGGAGGGCTATTCTCTTCCTTTCCTTTCTTTTCCTCCTCCTATTCTGCCGAGTCAGGAACGACTGGCGGAGGATCACTTAAAGCTACTCCAAAAGGAAGTTACAACTCTTTTGGCCAAAGGCGCTATAGAAAGGGTTCCAGTTTCAGAAGTAGGCAGTGGCTGTTATTCCTGCTACTTTCTGATTCCGAAGAAGAACAAGGGGCTTCGGCCCATTTTGGATCTTCGCACCGCCAATCTCTTCCTCAAAAAGGAGAAATTCAAAATGCTCACTTTGGCTTAGGTCTTGTCTGCCTTAGACCAAGGAGACTGGATGGTGGCGTTGGACCTGGAGGATGCGTATTTTCACATTCTCATCCTGCCGGGCCACAGGCATTACCTGCGGTTCAAGGTTGGCCACGAGCACTTTCAGTTTACCGTGCTCCTCTTCGGCCTTACCAGTGCCCCTCGGGTGTTCACCAAGGTGATGGCGGTGGTTGCAGCTCATCTGCGCAGGTTAGGGATTTCAGTCTTCCCCTAACTCGACGACTGGTTGTTGAAGGCGTCCTCGCCCCAGGCAGTCGTCTCCCACCTTCAGACTACGGCGGACCTCCTGCATTTGCTGGGGTTCTCTATAAACGTGCCGAAAGTCACACCTGACTCCTTCTCAGACGCTCCCTTTCATCGGAGCTGTTCTGGACACAGTGCAGTTTCGGGCCTATCCTCCCAAGCAGCGAGTCCAGGATATTCAGGTTATGATTCCGATATTTCAGCCTCTATCCTGGATTTCGGTGAGGTTGACTCAGAGGCTGTTGGGCCTCCTGCATCCTGTTGGTAAGACACGCGAGATGGCGTATGCGGGCTCTGCAATGGGACATGAAGTTCCAATGGGCACAGCATCAGGGAAATCTCACCAACGTGGTTCAGATCTCGGAAGGAACTGCGAAGGATCTGCAGTGATGGTTAACGAACCGAGATTGGGTCAACAGCAGACCTCTCTCCCTTCCCCAACCGGATTTCACAATCGTGACGGATGCGTCACTTCTGGGATGGGGCGGCCACTTGAGAGAGATGGAGATCAGGGGACACTGGTCTCCGGCGGAGACGGGGCGCCACATAAACTTGTTGGAGCTCCGAGCAATTCGCTTGGCATTGAAAGCATTTCTTCCCTCTGTCAAGGGGAAGCTAGTGCAGGTGTTCACGGACAACACCACTGCCATGTGGTACTGCAACAAGCAAGGCGGGTGGGGTCATGGACCCTTTGTCGAGAGGCCATGCATCTCTGGGCATGGCTGGAACAGCAGGGCATAACCCTGGTGGTTCAACATCTGACAGGTTCTCTGAACGCCAGAGCAGACGATCTCAGCCGTCGATGCCTAGCGGATCACGAATGGCGTCTCCAGTCGGAGGTGGCGCAAGGTCTCTTTCAGCAGTGGGGAGAACCTTGGTTAGATTTGTTTGCCTCCGAAGAGAACGCGCAATGTCAGCAGTACTGCGCGCTGGAGTTTCCAAGGCGGTTATTGCTCGGCAACGTGTTTTGTCGCGAGTGGAGCTTAGGCCTGTTGTACGCCTTTCTGCCCATACCACTCCTACCCAGGGTTCTGAAGAAGATCAGGAGGGACCGGGCCCAAGTCATCCTTGTGGCGCCGGACTGGGCAAGGAGAGTCTGGTATCCAGAGCTTCTGAGCATGAGTATCGATCCTCCGATCAGGCTGCCCCTTCGGGAGGATCTTCCGTTGCAGCAGCAGGGGAGGGTTCGCCACCCGAACCTGTCAACTCTGTGCCTCCATGCGTGGAGATTGAGCGGCGACAGTTGATGGCTTTTGACCTTCCTCCCGAAGTCTGTAATGTTATTCTGGCGGCCAGGCGGCCCTCCACTAAGTCGGTATACGCCTGCCGTTGGCAGAAATTTGTATTATACTGTACAGAAAGGTCTATTGACCCTCTTTCTGCTCCTCTTTCTACTGCCCTTTTGTTCATTCTGACCCTTGCCCAGCAGGGCTCTGCTTTGGGAACCCTCAAGGGTTACCTTTCTGCTCTGTCTGCTTTTTTGCGGCTGCCAGACCAGCCTTCTCTCTTTAAATCTCCTATTGTAAATAGATTTCTTAAAGGGCTTGTTTCCACCCACGCCCTTTATTATGCCACAATGGGACCTTAATTTGGTCCTCACTTACCTCATGTGCGCCCCTTTCGAGCCTTTGCACAATTGTCCCCTCCGGCTGTTAACCATCAAAACAGCCTTCTTAGTGGCGATTACATCGGCCCGGAGGGTGAGTGAGTTGCAGGCGTTTATCCAGCTTGCCTCCTTATCTCATGTCCTTTCCGGACAAGGTGGTGCTTCACACCAGGGCATCATTTTTGCCAAAGGTTGTGACCCCATTCCATCTGGGTCAGTCCATTACTTTGCCCACCTTCTTTGCTCACCCACATCCCTCTAAGGAGGAGGAGCGTCTCCACCGTCTGGACCCAAAAAGAGCATTGACATTCTACCTTGACCGAACAAGAGAGTTCCGGGTGGATGACCAACTCTTTGTGGGGTATGTGGGAGCAAAGAAGGGAAAGGCAGTGCAGAAAAGAACCATCTCTCGCTTGGTTGTTCTCTGCATTAAAATCTGTTATGCCTTGGCGAAGAAGCAGCCCCCAGAGGGATTAAGGGCCCATTCCACTAGGGGAAAAGCTGCGACTACGGCCTTGGCTCGGGGTGTCCCAGTCCAAGACATCTGTCAGGCAGCGACGTGGGCATCGTTGCACACGTTCGCAAAACATTATTGCCTTGATGGTCAAGTGCGCAGGGACGGGCACTTTGCCCGCTCAGACCTGCAAGACTTTTTAGTCTAGTCCATGAGTCCGCAACCCACCGCCAGGTTGGTATGGCTTGGGTATCTGATTCAAAGATAAGGAATCTGCAGCTAGAAGTCTCTATCAGATGAACAAGTTACTTACCTTCGGTAACGCATTATCTGGTAGAGACTCTATCTAGCTGCAGATTCCTTACAGCCCCACCCATGCCTCCCCGCTTTGCGGACTGATGTTGTAGGACTAGGGTGTCTCCCCTTTCAGGGCCCTAGTTTTGCACATGTTTACGTCAGTCACTTCATGGCTCTGCGCTTCTGGTATGGAAAAACGAAAAGTACTGACGTCCGCGCACCTGGGTGGTGCCTATGTAGGCACCGCGACGTCATAACAGACACTACCGACGTCATCTACGACACGTGGAGCCGAATGGAGCCACCCGACGTCGCACGCAAGGGGTATTGCTCAGCAAAAGTTTCCGGATCCAGTTTGACTCCTGGGGAATTCACAGGTAAGGAATCTGTAGCTAGATAGAGTCTCTACCAGATAATGCGTTACCGAAGGTAAGTAACTTGTTCTTCTTGGCCAGAAGCGGAACAAAGATAGCCTTGTCAGACTTCGGTCTTAGATTCTGGACCCCCATATAGTAGCAGAACTGTTGATGTTTCTTGATTTCACCATTAGCCTTAATTAGCTGTAGGTGTACTAGGCCTAGTGGACAAATGGTTTGCGTGTTTCTTAAGTACCTGGATGAACTGTTGGGATCAAATGAAGGATGAGGACTTGTGGCATGCCTCGCTGGTCTTGTCTGTTTCTTTTAATGTTTTATTTATTACACACACATACTTTACTAATGGGCACCATGCTTGAAGGACATATAAGGGCGTGCTATACTTGGTGCAGATCGATTAAACTTTTCTTTAGTCATGAGGGCTGCCTTCTCAGTTTTTCACTGACCAGCAAAATTAGTCTTTCCATTGTAGATTTTTCTGTGCTCATAACTCCGAAACTCCAGAAGAAATGTTTACAAATGTTTTATGACACAGAGGCCTGTCATTTGGTACCTTTTTAGTCTGTAAAATAATCCATTGATCCGTTTTGGAATTATAAGACAAGCATGAGTGTTCAGCGCAACTGTTTAGAAACATGTATCGTTAATAACATATGAGGAGATCACGAAACGGTGTAAGATCGAAAGAGTTAAATGATCACTTATGTTGGCAGATACATACGCTCGGGGGTGATATGGGCAACGCCCACACCCAAGCAGTTCCATCCCTTGTCCTCCAACGCATATAATATGTCACTAGGGCAGATACTCTTTCTTTAAGCAACACCTAAATGATCATGAGCATCTGACAGACACATGTCCACGGTTGACGTAGCTATGCACACGCCCTGCAGACCTCAGTCACCCCCACCCCTCCCGCCCCCGTCCGTACATAAAGCAATTTCACAGATGTATACATCGTGGGATTCTGCTTTCTCGTCTATGCTACTCATCAATACCATACATGGCAACATTTGAAAAGCAAAAAAATCTGGATTTAAAAGAAAAAATATCGGGGTCGAGGGGGATATATCTTCACATTGACTTGTTTTGAAGTGGGGACAATTTGAGGCGGGAGAAAGATAAATTAAAGCATTTTATGGCTTTAAAAATCGGAAGTCTCCCGCCTGAATTGGGTCTGTTGTCACGGGTGCAAATACAGACCCCCTGCTCTGGCGGTTCCTGACCCTAATACTTAAAATATCGCCTGTGGAAACTCAGATTTCCCGTACTCTTTTGGAGACTGCTCTCACTTGACATATTAAGAGCTCTGTATAATTCAGACATGTGGTTTTGAACTGGTGCTTTGAAGTATGCTTAAAATTGCAGAGACAAATAAAAAGATAATAATTTACTCGCAAAATATTTGCTTCACTGCTTGAATTTTCAGCATTCCAAAAGTCTGGAAAGCCTCTTGAATTGGTAAATGGGGGTATTTTGACAACCAAGTGAATTTTCGTTTTCTGTTTAGACAACGAAACATCAAGTGTATTCTACTTGCTGATAGTGGTAACCGCATGCGAGTTAAACACACTGATAAGGTCTCTTGTGACCGGCGAGTTAACAGGTAGTCTAACTTGCGGGAATATGTCAACCCTACAAGTGCTCTACTTTGTCCCTGCTTACCATACAGCTCCTACAAAGGGATCGGTCCAGGAGGCAACCCTTTGAAAGAAAGATAGAAAATACTTATAAATAAAAGTGAAGAAATCTTGAATTTTATTTGACAAAAACATGCTTTCGAACTCTGAGGACACCTACATACTCCAATATTACTATCACTACTATTACACAGGTCTCCTACTCTTCGTCCCAGTTTGAGTATCGCGTTGGCTTGGCGACCGTATGACTCGAGATCCTCATTTTGTTTTATACCTACACAACATGCTCGTCTTTTACTGTTTGATCTCTGTACTGCAGGTGCTTTTGAACCCATGAGATTGTGCTCCTAGGTTTCTGCTTTTCCATATCTTGTTTTTTCTTTTTTTCTTGTTGTTTCTTTCTTTTTCTTACTCTTACGCTTTTTGTCCTCTGCTTGTCTTTTTTGCTTTATTTTTGTTTCAACCTACCTTCTCCTCTCTCCTTATTACTCTTCCTCCCATTTTGATCCTTGTTCCTGCCTCCTTCTCCTTTTTTCCCTCCTTTCCCAACCCACCACTCCCGTACCATTTTGGTTCCTTTTTGAAGTTGAGCCCGATGCTGGGACACCACGTCGTAGACCCATCTCCTTCTGCCCTTGCTGTGCTCACGAAGGTAATGTGACCTTGCACACCCGCTTCCCCTGCCCACCTCACTTGGACTATCGTAGTAACACTCGCTTCCCCCAGTGCCCTTGAAGGGGTACGTCCTTTCCCCAAAACTCTGTAGCATTCTGCATTAGACTTGGGCGAAGCGTCCACGTATGCGATGACCATCCCTTGAAGGAACAGTATCCCTTTTGCTGTTGTGGGTTGGAGGACAGGGATCATTTGGCACATGTTTTGTACTGACTGCTCTGCACATTCTGTGCTTTCAATATGTACACTTCAAAAAGTGGGCTGCTAGTTCAGATTTGGCTGATACGGTAAAAGGGATACTGCGCCCGTAGCAACCTGTTGACAAAGCTGAAATGTCTTCTGGTTTAAGAAAATCTTTTTTCTTATGGATGCTATGCCTCTTGTTTGCATTTTCCGAGTTGTGAACCTGCTGCAGTGGGAGAAGGGTTTGCATTGTACGGGCATGGGGAGGTATTGATGTTATGTGATCATATCTAACCTCTCTACCTATGGAACTGCTTTTCATAACTCATATCCCTTCCTGCATTCTGTCATGATTCCACTCTTCTCCTGCCGCCCGATCAATTTTAAGCTGATTTGCTGTTGACCTTTTCGCTATGATGCTTGCTGGCTGTAGATCTTTGCATACGTAGGTGAGCAGTGCTGGTTATTGGCTGGGGGCTTCTTTTTTTATTATTTATTTCTTGCCTCTTACATTAACTATGACTGTCCTAGGGGTGAAAGGTCAGATCCAAGTAACCAGTGCTTCTTTCTGTGCTGCTCTGAAAGATGCATGCTTAAAACGCATTTGTTGTTATTCAAATTTCTCGAAAATCTTAATCCTATAAGAAACAATCAGATGAAACAAAGGGGACAGTGTAGCGCATGGAAGTTGTATTTTGGTGTTGAACTCAAATGTAACGGTGTCCATGGAGTCAGTCAGAAATAAATTCAGCTTGCCATTGGCATACTGCCTTGACTGATCCGAAGCTCAGAATTTCTGATTCACCTGCTGGTGGTCAAAGTTTTAGAAAAACTCAAACGTTCCTTGAATTTCTGCTACTGGTCGTTTGATCTTAGTGCTAAATTTGGTTGCCAGTGGGGGCCACAGGCACATATTTTTGGAGACCGGCACCTATTTTTCTGCATCAATCATTGACCAAAGATCAAGAGAGGGAAAAAAACACAAAGCGGAAAGATGAAGGAAGAGAAAGATGGTAAAACCGTCATAAAAGGGGGATGTAGGAGCTTTCTAGAGTGAGAGAAAGAAGCAGGGAGTGCCTGGTAGTGGATTAAGGTGGTATCAGTGGTTTTGAGGATACTCTGCCTTGGTACTGTGCGCTGACATTTAATTGCACCGGCCGCTGGCTTCTGAGAAGAGCATCGGACCCGGCACTCATTCTTTTACAAACTAAGCACTGTTTTATATGATCAAATCAGAGATGACCTCATTCTAAAGATATGTCTGCTCATTAAGCAGAGATGGGTTTGAGGCCGTTGGTTATTAATTTGCAATTCAACTAGCAGAGCACTTATTACCACGCAATACCTTCTTCGAGGGTTGCTTACCTAGCATCTGTCAGTCGTGGTTTGTAGCATGATAGAAGGTTGCTACTTTGAAATCCATTCGATAACTCTGTCCTGTGTAATAGTTGTGAAAGTCTGGCACTAGTACAGTCATGCAAACTAGAAGGGAAGGTGAGAGAGGTGAATCATTTTCTGACTCTGTATTAATGTTGTATCACCTGACTTACTTCGTTGTACTAACTAAAGGAAATAGGTTTTTAACTGAAACCTTAAGCAAACGTAATTTCTTTTAAGGTCTTTGCTACCTTTCTGTATCTCTAACCTTTTAGGTTTTTTTGTTGTTGCCCTCACAAAGAGGAATCACTTAGAAAGCAATGCTTGTTAATGGAGTACTATTTGCTGGTACGGTTCCTTCCACTACTAACTATGGAACATGCCAAAAGCATGTGGAGGAACCATAAACTGTACTTAACCAGTTTTAAATACAAGTGGTTCCTGTGTATTACCTGCACATATCCTCTCCTCAACCCTCGCCCTCTTGTCCTATCCTCACATAATCCCTTACTCGCATTTTTGGAAAGTAGATGGGCATAATCATGAGTATCTATACCTTAGATGGTATGTTGTTAATGTTAAAGGACCCTATTGAGAAGGAATACCGTAGTAACTGGTTTGTATTAGTTCTTTACCCCTGGGCCTGGATGTGTTTTATTGAGAACATGTGGGGGCAGATTTCCAAATAGAATCACCAGCAGCATATGCCAGCAGTTAGGGAACTTGTTTTAGACCACCTGACTGAACTGTGATTCAGCTTGTAAGCTTGCGTCTGGAAAAGTGTGTCTACAGACCTCAAGAAGTTGCCCTGCAGATCTCCGAGAGAAAGACCCACTGCAGACCCGAGGAAGAAACTTGTTATACGCCAAGCCATTCCAAGTAGCCTTGCCAAATACACCAGTTTCATTTGTCAGAAATCAAAAAGTTTATAGCATTAATCAGGCGATTCTCACTTAGAGAGGTTTTTACCATAAGCAGTTCTGTAATGTCTAACGTGATCAAGTATCTCCTTTATTAACCTGTAAGCTTGTGCGGCTCAAAAGCATATAACAGCTGGGAAGCGTTATGCCCAGATACATTAGTCTACACAATCTCGGTCTCCTGCATTCGCTTGCACACTGTTCGTGGCATATCGGCCGCCTAATATGTCTGCTGAAAGCACCAGCAAAATCTACTATACCGTAACTCATGTTTCTGAATGTCAATGACATTTAGTTATATTGAGAGAGTTTAACTTGAAAATGAGTGCCCATAATGATAAGAAGACACATGACCTCCTTGTCCTTGACAGTTTATGGTTTGAACGTTGGGTCAGCTAACTATGTGGCCAAACAGAGTTCAAATCTTGCCTTCGCCCCATCTAGGTTTCAGGAAGTCACTGCAATCATGTCTATGGAATAGACTGCTCCCTATCTCATCCATTTTTGAGCTATCGCATTGAAGTCTCAAAGTATGTGATATGTTAACTGATCTAGCCTCTCATTTAGCTGTGTTCTCTATTGCAGATATTAATCAGCCCATTGATGCATTCAATAAGAATAAGGATACATTGTCATTATGCCAGAAAAATCTTTTTCTTCCACACAATCAGACAATCTTTTTAGTTTCTGCAGACGCCCAAGCCTCTCTAAAGGCCCCACACCAGCAACTGTCATTGCTGGGTCTGCCGGTCTTCTGATCTTCTTTAAGTATTCTGGACAAACAAGTTGTAGAATCTCTAATGAGGGGTGGAAAGCCAGGCTCTCCTCTGGCCATCTGCCCACCACCTACCTGGCTTGACCTTATACAGTCTGTTTCCAGCACAGTACAAGAATATTTCCAAATCTCACTGTCTTATGGTGTAATATGTCAGAGCTGAAAGAGGCTAATCATTGATCCTCTTTTACAAAGCCCAATTTAGATTCTTAGCATACCACTAAAGTCCCATCACCTTTCCCCCGGCCCTGGTAAAAATCCTAGTAAAAGTGGTCACAAACAAGTTACTTACTTTCGATAACTCCTTATCTGGTAGAGACTCTATCTAGCCGCAGATTTCTTACCTTCAAATAATCCCCAGGCATCAGACTGGATCCAGAAATTTTTCGTGAGCAGTATCCTTGCACGCCGGTAGGTGGGGTCGTTAAGCTCTGCGTGGCATCGTCTGTGCCGGAAGTGACTTGCATGGCGCCTTTATTGGTGCCACCCCTGCGTGCTAACGTCAGTTTTTTTTGCAACTTTCCATGCCAGAAGCACGGACCACGAAGAAAACTGCCCTCTGGTGCATAAACAATAGGGCCCTTAAAAGGGAAATAAACTTTTACTCTGAAATCCGATCGCAGAGCGGGAAGTATGGGTGGGTCAGTAAGGAATCTAAGCTACTGAAGGTAAGTATCTTGTTCATCTGATAGAGACTTCAGCTGCTGATTCCTTACCTTAGAATAGATACCCAAGCAGTACCTCCCGGGAGGTGAGGCTGCAATACAGATTAGACCAGAAAATCCTGTAGGACAAAATGGGCAAAATGCCTGTCTCGCCCGACCTGGCTGTCGAGGCAGTAATACTTCTTAAATGTTTGCAGGGAAGCACGCATTCCTGTCTGGCTGATATCCAGGACAGGTACTCCATGAGCTAACGCAGTGGTCGCAGCCTTGGCTCTTGTAGAATAAGCTCGCAAACCTTCAGGAGGTTGCTTTTTGGCCAGTGTGTAGCAGAGCACTATCCATCATGAAATGGTCTGTTTCTGCACCACCTTAACGTTTTTGGCTCCAACGTACCCCCAGAAAGAGTTGATCATCCACTCGGGACACTTTTGTGCAGTCAAGGAAGAATGAACGTTTTTTTTGGGTCCAGCCAATGGAGCCTTTCTCTTCTTTAGAGGGGTGAGGCGGAGCGTAAAACGTAGGCAAAAGTGGACTTGCCTACATAAAAGGGAGTTACCACCTTCAGTAAGAAGGATGCTCTAGTGCGAAAGACCCGTTTGCATGGGCAGATGGTAAGGGACGGAGGCTGTGATGACAGTGCCTGTAGAATACTGACCCTCCGGGCAGATTTCATCACCACTAGGAAGGCTGTTTTAATGGTAAGGAGCCTGAGAGGGCAGTTCTGTAGCAGCTCGAAGGGAGGACAAATCAAAAATATTAGAACTAGGTTGAGGTCCAAATGTGGCAAAATGAAAGGAGCAGGTGCAAACATATGTTGGAGTACAATAGGGGATTAGAAAAGGGATGGCTGCTCTGGCAACTGCAGAAATGCAGATATGGCAGACAGATAACATTTCAATGTGCCCAAAGAGAGGGTAAGAATAAATAAAAGAACTTGGGAAAGGGGTGCAGATAGAGGATCAACTTGCTTATCTGTACACCATGTCATGAACTTGCTCTAATAGCATGTGTATGCTGTGTTGGTGAAGGGAAGCCTTGTTGCCAAGATAACATTGCAGATAACATTGGCTGGAAGGTCGAAATCTGTCAACTGCCACCCTTCAATCTCTACGCATGAAGGTGAATCGATTTCAGGTTGGGGTGCAATACACTGCCCTGTTGCTGTGACAGAAGATCCTCCTGTAGAGGCAGCCTAATCGGAGGATCCGTGCTCATTCTCAACAGCACAGGATATTGGATTCTCTGAGCCCAATCCGGAGCCACAAGAATGATCTGTGCCCAGGTTCTGATCTTCTTGATAACTCTGGGTAGGCGTAGTATTGGCAGAGAGGCGTACAGGAGGCCTGAGCTCCACTTGTGACAAAAAGCATCTCCGAGCAAGAGTCGCCTTGAAAACTCCAACGCGCAAAACTGCTGACATTCCACGTTCTCGACTGAGGCGAATAGATCCAACCATGGCTCTCCCCATTCTTGGACGAGACCTTGCGCACCTCCAGATGGAGACGCCATTCGTGATCCGTTAGGCAACGACGGCTAAGTTTGTCTGCCCTGGTGTTCAGAGAGCCCGTCAGGTGTTGAACTACCAGGGATATCCCCTGACATTCCAGCCATGTCCAGATGCCTCTTGACAAAGGGTCCACGACTCCACTTCACCTTGTTTGTTGCAATACCACATGGTAGTTGTGTTTTCCGTGAACACCTGTATCAGCCTTCACCTGATTGAAGGAAAAAAGGCCTTCAATGCCAGCCGGATCGCTCGGAGTTCCAATAGGTTGATGTGGAGTCCAGATTCCTCCGGAGACCAGAGTCCCTTGATATCCACCTCTCCCAGATGGCTGCCTCAGCCCAGAAATGACGCATCTGTCACTGCAGTCAGTAGAAGGGAGAGGGGTCTGCTACTGACCCAATCGCAGTACATTAGCCACCGCTACAGGACTTTTGCAGTTCCTTCCGAGATCTGGACCAAGTCAGAGAGATTCCACTGATGCTGTGGCCACTGGAACTTCGGGTCCCACTGTAGAGCCCTCACATGCTAATGGGCATGTGCCACAAGAAGGATGCAGAAGGCAATAAGGCCCAACAGTCTCAGCCAGTCTCATCGAAATACCAAAACATCAGTATCATACCCTGAATATCCTGGACTCACCACTCGGGATGATATGCCCGAAACTGCACTGTGGCTAGAACAGCTTCGATGAAGAGGAGTGTCTGAGAAGACGGCTGGTGTAACTTCGGCACATTGATAGTGAACCCTAGCAAGTGCAGAAGGTTACCATAGTCCGAAGGTGGGAGACAACTGCCTGGGGCAAGCCACCTTCAAAAGCTAATCATCAAGGTAGGGAAAGACTGGAATTCCTGACCTCTGCAAATGAGCTGCAACCACCACCATCACTTTCATGAACACCCGAGGGGGTGCTAGTAAAGCCGAAGGGGAGCAGGACAAACTGAAAGTGCTCGTGGCCGACTGTGAACAGCAGGTACCGCCTGTGGGCAGGCAGGCTGGAGATGTGAAAATAAGCGTCCAGTAAGTCCAGCAATACCATCCAGTCTCCTGGGTCCAGGGCAGACAGGACTTGCTCAAGTGTGAGCATTTTGAATTTCTCCTTCTTCAGGAAGAGATTGAGAAGGTGCAGGTCTAGACTAGGACAAAGTCCTCCGTCCTTCTTGGGCACCAGAATGTAGCAGGAATAGCAGCTACAACCTACTTCTGATGCTGGAACATTCTCTATAGCTCCCTTGGCCAAGAGAGCGAACACCTCCTGATGGAGTTAAGGAGAGGTGGTCCTACATCAGCGTGTTGTAAGTAGGTAGCATGGAGGGGTGGTCACAAAGGGGAGGGAGTAGCCCCTTTGGACAAGTTGCAAAACCCAACGATCGGCTCTTATTGCCTTCCAGTGGTGCAGGTTATGGTGTATCCTGCCCCCCCCAACTGGATGCCAATGATGGTCGAAGGGCATACTATAGGGGTTTGGAGGCTACAGCTGTTGGGTGAACGGTGGACTGGCCCAGCTTCTGGCTGCCTGGCCCATGTCTGTGTGAACCCAGTCCTCGGCAACGAAAAGATTGTGCAGTTTGCTGGCTGGGGTGGTTGGGCGTGTAAAGATGCAATTGGAAGCTTTTCCTGTGGCCAACAAAGGGGCAAAAGGCATACTGGGATTGACGAGGGGCCATGGAAAGGCCCAAGGACCTGAGCGTAGCACTACTGTCCTTGAAGCGCTCCAGTGCTGAGTCTGCCTCATTCTGAAGAGACGAGTGCTATCAAAGGGCATGTCCATGACAGAAGCCTGGACATCCCCTGAAAAGTCAATGGTTCTCAGCCAGGAATGACCTCTCAGTGCCAGCGACTATGAAATCGCTCTACCCAGCGAATCTGTCGTGTCCAATCCACATGGGATGGTGTACTTTGCCTGATCTCTGCCATCTACAATCGTCTGTGACAGTATGGCTCGGGCCTCCTCTGAGACCATTGGTGGCACGTGTGCAACAGAATCCCAGATCGTGTGGATATATGGGCCCAAAAGGCATGCGCGGTATTCACTGATCACCATGCTAGGCTGACGAAAGGAAAACCCTCTTACGAAAGGTATTCAGCCACTTGGATTCCAAGTCTGGTGGAGTGCAAGGTGGCGCGCCAAAGTGAACTCGGGCATTAAGGCCTGGACTCAAGGCTCTCCAGGTGGGGTGCTGGATAAGGTAATTGGGATCCTCTAGAGTGGGTCAGTGGCAGCGGGCAGTTGACCCATTCACAGGAGCCCCTGTTCATGGCTTGGACCAGACTCCAAAAAGGACTCCTGTAAGTGCTTCATTAAAAAGGAGTAAGAGTTTGGATGTGGTAAAGGTCCAAGACCTCAACCACCCTCCTCAGCACCACAGCAAATGAGGCACCCTCCACCATAGCCATGGTAGGGCGAACAACCAAGCTAGTGTCTGGGGGAGATGTCCAAACCACTGGCATCTGCCAATTCCTCATACCAGTTATCCTCAGTGTCTTCTACAGGGTACTGGTAGAGATAAGGGTCCTCTCACCCCTCCAGTTCGCCCCCAAATCCAGGCCTATTGAAAAAATAAGGCACTGGCTCAGGCATGCGGGGTCTGCCCCCATCGGAGCTTGCGTCGGACGACGCAGTGTCAGAGTCTGGGATGGCGGCGCAAGGGGTGTCGGCACTGGAGCAGGCGCTGGGAAAGGTCGCGGTGGTTTAACCAGCGCCGCTTTGGAGCCATCAACGGATCCATGGGACCCGACTGGCGCTGGGGGCAAACCCGCCAGTGGAAGATCAGTAGGGGCTCCTCCCGAGTCTGCAGTGCCCGAAGGCACTCCAGCAGGGACGGTCCACCCAAATATGAGGTGCATGGCCCCTTAGAATTCTCATAACTGGGAGGGGTTCGCTCGGCTCCTGTAAACTCTGGGAGGCGCGGAGACAGCCCAGGTGCAGGCTCAACCACAGAGCTTGGCCTCAAATGCCAATGCTCCCTCGTTTCGTTAGATGGCTTCTACGGAAGTGGTATAGTCGAAGATCTCTTTGACTTCATGCTCTTCTTGTGCCTGTGGAACTTACCCGATTTCCTTGACAATTTCAACTCCATCTGGAGGGGTTCCATGAACGATCTCAAGACCTTCCTCTCGACCAAGATCTTGAACATCATGGCGGCGAGGAGCTTGAGAGACCGCTCCCTCAAGGCCTTGGAGTGCATGGTGTGGCAGTTGATGCATGTCTTGGTGTTGTGGTTGCGCTCCAAGCACCAGAGGCACACCAAATGCGGGACCATCACCGACATCTGTCAATGAAGGTGCCAAATGGTTTGACATCAGCTTTCCTAGCTGACATCCTGATGCACCAGGAGAGGAGGTCTCGAAAAAATCTCAACAAAAAGTCAAAAAAGATCAGTCAAAAAAGACTGGGGGTAGCTCTTACCGGATCTGCACTAACTGACGCAGAAAGAAAAGAACTCCCGTCAGTGCGCTGGGGTGGAGCCTATATAGGTACCGCGCACGTCACTTCCGGCGCGGACGACTCCATGCGGAGCCACCTACCAGCAAGGAGAAGTACTGCTCACAAAAAATGTCCCGATCTAGTCTGACGCCTAGGTATTATTCTAAGGTAAGAAATCTGTGGCTAGAAGTTTCTATCAGATCAATCAGTTAAGGGAGTTTCTAGAGAAACACGACATCTTAAATGATTTTCAGTTTGGCTTCCTTCAAAGGAGTGGTACCGAAACTGTCATACTTCTTGCAGTGAAATAACTCTGAACCGTTTTAGGTGAAGGAAATTCAGCAAGAGTGATGCTGTTAGACCTCTCAATTTCCTTTGATACGGTCGATCACAACATCTTGGCATACAATGTGAAGGAGGCATGGATATCTGGGACCGTCCTTCACTGCATCACTGGGATTCCCTCATGGGTCATATTGGTCACCTCTACTTTTTAATTTATATTTTGTCCTCTGTCTCGGCTCATTCAGTCTTTTGGCTGCACTATCAATGACACACAGCCTATTTCCCACCTTGATCAACAGGCTACTGCCTCTCTGTCTTGCCTCTACGATTACTAGCAAGGAGTTCAACAATGCATGGCCCATTAGTTCTTAAAATTAAACACCAGCAAGATGGAAATATTAATTTTGAAGGGAAAAGGAGAGAGTGATAGCATGAATCTCTCTGGCCTACTAACATCAGTATGGGCCCATGTCCAGTTTCACAAGCCAAAACTTAGGAATAATTTTTGACAATGCCCCCAAATTAGTGCAGTCAGCAGTTCAAGTTATCTTGCGTTTGTTAAGAAGTGCTTCAGAGCCCTATGAGGTACATGCAACTAATCTGATGGCCTGTGTGATCTTAAAATTAGACTGCTGAAATAGTCTATACACGGACCTGCCAGCACTTAACCTTACAATGCTTCATAGAATACAACGTACGTCTTCTTTTTCATTTTAGAAAAGTTGACCCATGTTTTGAATGCCCGTAGAAAACTACTTTGGTTGGCGGTGAAACAAAGGGCTCAGTTTAAATGTCTCTGCTTAATATCCAAGTTTATTTCCATCCAGAGCATTCCTACCTGGCATGTCTGTTTAGCTATTACATACCCACTCAACTCTCTTCGATCAGAATGCCAGTTAATGCTTCAGATTCCATCAACAAATGGAACTTAAACGAAAGGCTGTTCTTTTAAATTCCTTGTTAACTACTTCTGCAATTGGGACAAATTAAGCATTTTTATATATTTGCAAAGGCTTTTAAGAGCAGTTTTTTCTGTTACTGGCTGCTCTGAGTATAGTCCTTTTCTCTTAGTTTTTCAGTGGTTCTTCAGCACATCCTTGGTGGTGTAAGCATCTCTTTATCAAAAGCAAAACAAATGAAAACTAAATGAAATAGCATTGATATCAGGGCAACCCAGAGACACAATGACAAAACAGTTGCTTATGTATTGAGATCTGATTGAATACCCATTGGTTACTTTCAGAATTCTAAAATTGTCTGAAAACTGGTTCTTCAGAAACCAAGATCACAGGTGCTGTAGTTATGAGAGGTGAACGAGAAACTAGGCTTCAATAACTTGTTAGCATGGAACTCAGCTATTCACTTCCAGAACCCAACTGAGGAACAAAGAATCTAAAGATGGCACCTGTGTACTTGTGTATTGTGGGCTTAAACTATCCTTAACAGTGAGTTAAGATGATACCTCCTGTGGTCAACACACAAAATGAAAACATTAGTTTAAATACAAGAAGCTTTCTAACCCAAACACTAGATGGCAGAATAGTGCACAGCATTTGAATCTAGAATTTCTTCACACTCCAAAACTAACTGAGGGTCCAGAAGTCAGAGCTAATTTTGAAAGTCAGTGGCTGCTTCTGGGCAGCTATAGAAGATAAAATAAGTAAGTTTGGAAGCTTTTAGTGAATTGGTTAACGACAATATAGGTACTTTTCAGGACGAGTTATTAAGAAAAGCATCCCTGAAAGAGTAGTAACTTGCACATCCAAGTTGTATACTGCTTGAAATTGTGCCTGGTGACCGAGCTTCTTTTGCCAGACTCTTAAGCAATTTATATCGGGCTACCTTCTAATACTGTAAGCCCTGTGGCATTTTGCTGAGTTTCACTTCACAGTGTTTATTCCCAGAAGATGGGCAGTGACAAGAGTTATGGGGTACTCTGGATCTATTTCAATTATATATGAAATATGAAATACCAGCATTTGTAAAGCGCACAGCTACCTCCGGAGAGGTGTCCCGGCGCTGGGGGCCTTCGGGAAGATTAAGCGAGCTATTGCCCAGAGTCACATGGTGCTGGGCTAACCTGCCGCCGGCACCGGGGATTGAACCGTGAACCCCGTTGTCCGGAGTCAGGCACCCTGGCCGCTGCGCCACACCTCTTCCAATTACCTCAGTCATCTCTCAGCAGAAACATTGGCCATGTGTTCCTTTCTATTTGTGATGGAGGGCAACACACCTTTTGTTGCAATGGCCAGAATATAAAACTGGTACAGCTATTCTGAAGCTGAATTTCGCTTCCTGCAGGAGTAGTCAAAGGTTACTGCTAGAATGACTAGGTAAGGAACTTTAAAAATCTGAACATATTTAACAAGAAAGCATCCATACCTGTAAATCTGAAAGAGACACGTTAGTGACAGATTCCTTACCTTAGAATATCCCCAGGCGTCAGGCTGGATCCGGAAAGTTTTTGCGTAGCAGTACCCTTGCGCGTCGGTAGGCGGCATCGTGCGGCTCCGTCGTCGGCGTCGTGATTGCCGGGATGACGTCGCGGGCAGTGCTTAGACGCCGCCCCTGCGTGCTGACGTCAGTTCTTCTTTTCCGCGCCAGTAAGCGCAGATCCGGGAAGAGCAGTGCCCTAGTCAATTTTTGACTAACTTTTTGTGAATTTTTCACTGTTTCTTTCGAGTCTATCGACTCCTAGGTGTCGTAGGGATGCCCGGCTTCAAGCCATGCGACGCCTGTGGTCGAATGATGTCGATCACGGACCCGCATCTAGAGTGTCTCTTCTGTCTCGGCCGAGACCACGACACGAAGTCGTGCCCTGACTGCCGGAAACTTCACCCGAAGGCTTTGCGAGAGCGGTCTCGAAAGCTACTCGAGGTCCGGCAGTCGGCTCCGTGCCGCACCAAGCCCCGGTCCTGGGAGAGGTCGAGGGGCCGGTCGCGGAGTCCCCGCCGGTCGTCGGAGTCCAAGTCTTCGCGCTCCTCGGGTAAGTCGAAGCACAAAAAGTCTAAGAAGCATCATCGCTCTAAGACTTCGCCTCGCCGGTCTCGCGACTCGGCTGAGGCCCCTGTCGGCACCGTCCCCGCCGCCCCGGACGTGCCTGTGGAGCCGCCCCGCATTACCCGTCCTTTCCGGGTTCGGGGGCGACTCCGGCCGAGCTACAGGAATTCCTGTCGGCCATGGCCCGCCTCTTCGGGCCTCAAGGTCCCTCCGGTGCGCCTTCGGGCCCCGTGGGCCCTGATGGGGTTGCTCCGGCGTCGCCGACGACTCCGGTCCCGGCGCCGCCTGTCCCGCCAGCCTTCATCCCGGCCTCAGCCCCGGCCTCGATCCCGGCTCCGGTGGTGCCGCAACCCCCATCGACGCCGGTTGACCTAACCACGCCTCCGCCGACGCCGATGTCCCCGGTGCCGTTCCTGACGCCGTCCGGGACTCCGGGCGGCGTCGTTCCCCGGCTCTCTCCGGCTCCGGACATGGAGCCGGACCGACGTCGCTCGACGCCGGCTCCGGCGCCCGATGAGACCTTGGATCCCAAATGTCCCTCCTCCTCCATATTTTGAACCAGAGGAGGACCAAGAGAGCTGGGAGGGGTCGGAAGACCCTCTCACACAACAGTGTGAGTATGATCAGGACTGGGCTGAGGAACTTGGGGATGCCAGTGGTCTAGACACTTCCCCTGACACTGGCATGCTGTCTCCTCCCGTGGCTACGGAGGAGGGAGCTAATTTTGCAACGGTGTTGCGTAGAGCAGCTGGAGCCTTGCACCTCCAATTGCCTACTGTGGCTGTCAGGACTAATCTCCTGACGGTAGTGCTTCAGCCAGCAGCTTCCTCCACGGAGACTGTGCTGCCGTTTAATGATGCACTCACTGACGTTCTTTTGGGCGCCTGGTCCAAGCCCACCACAGGGGCTCCTGTGGATAGGAACGTGGCCCGACGCCATCGCCCTGCTCCGGGCGACCCCTTGTTCTCTCCCAACATCCCACCCCGAGAGCTTGGTTGTCCAAGCCTCTGCCTCCCAAACCGCCTTCCCTACCGCCCCTCCGGATAGGGAATCCAAACGCCTGGACCAATTTGGGAAGAAGGCTTTTTCTTCCTCCAGTGCTGGCTTGCGGTCCGTCAACACCGCTTGCCTTTTGGGCCGATATACCCACTCCCTGTGGGATTCGGTGGCGGCTGTTCTGCCACAGTGTTCTGAGAAGGTCCAGACACTGCTTACCGCGCCATTGCGGAAGGAAGAGATGCGGCTAAATACACCATACGTTGTGGCCTTGATACCGCCGACTCGCTGGGCAGATCGCTTGCAACGACGGTGGCGCTACGTCGCCACGCCTGGCTGAGGACAACTGGTTTCTCGGGTGATGTCCAGAATACACTCATGGACATGCCCTTTGATGGAGTCGGTCTTTTTGGTTCCAAGGCAGACCATGCGCTGGAGCGTTTTTAAGGACTCACGGGCTACTGCCAAGTCCCTGGGCCTTTCTGTTGTACGCCCTCCGCAAACCTCTGCTTTTCGCCCCTTTCGTGGCCACGGAAGGGGCGCCCAGTCACGTCAGCTGCCCAGCCACCGGCCCGCGCAGCAAGCGTCTTCGCGTGGCCGAGGACGTGGATACCGCCGTGGCGGTTCGGGCAACCAGCGTGCGGGTCAGGCCACTACCTCCAACCCGTCCGCGGCCTCCAAGCCCTCCTAGTCCTTCCTTTCAGGTGCACAGCACGCCAGTAGGAGGCAGGGTCCGCCATCACCTTCACCACTGGCGTCCCATCACCTCGGACAGGTGGGTCTTGGACATTGTCCAAAGGGCTACTCCCTCCCCTTCGAGACCACCCCCCAGCCATGCCACCTCAATTCCACCGCATGTCAGGGGATCACTTGGTGCTTCTGCAGAAGGAAGTCACAGCCCTCTTGGCCAAGAGGGCCATCGAGCATGTTCCGACCCCAGAAGTAGGGCGTGGTTGCTACTCCCACTACTTTCTGGTGCCCAAAAAGGACAAGGAGGACATGCATCCTATCTTGGACCTCCGGAACGTCAATCGCTTCCTCCGGAAGGAGAAGTTCAAGATGCTCACCCTAGCTCAGGTCTGGACTGCCCTCGACCCTGGAGACTGGATGGTAGCGTTAGACTTGCAGGACGCTTATTTCCACATCCCCGTCCTGCCGGCCCACCGGCGTTACCTACGGTTCACGGTAGGCCTCGAGCATTTTCAGTTCACCGTGCTTCCCTTTGGCCTTACAAGTGCCCCTCGAGTGTTCACGAAAGTGATGGCGGTGGTCGCAGCTCATCTGCGCCGGGCAGGGGTTCCAGTCTTCCCCTACCTCGACGACTGGCTGCTGACGGCGGGCTCGTCCCAGGCAGTCGTCTCCCACCTCCAGACTACGGCCGAACTCCTGCACTCGCTGGGGTTCTCCATCAATGTGCCGAAGTCGCATCTGATTCCTTCTCCACAGCTCCTTTTCATCGGAGCAGTTCTGGACACGACGCAGTTTCGGGCCTCTCCTCCCGAACGGCGAGTCCGGGATATTCAGGCTATGATTCCAATATTTCAGCCTTTATCCTGGGTTTCGGTACGGATGACCCTGAGGCTGCTGGGCCTCATGGCCTCCTGCATCCTGCTGGTCGATCATGCCAGATGGCATATGCGGGCTCTGCAGTGGGACCTGAAGTTCCAGTGGGCGCAGCACCAGGGCAACCTGTCCGATCACGTCCAGATCTCGGAGGGGGCTGCAAAACAGTTGCAGTGGTGGCTCTCGAACCGGCAATGGGTCATGGGCAGATCCCTCTCCCTTCCCCAGCCAGAGCACACAGTTGTGACGGACGCGTCCCTTCTGGGATGGGGCGGTCACATGGGAGAGGCGGAGATCAGAGGCCTCTGGTCTCCGGCGGAGTCCCGGCTCCATATCAACCTTCTGGAGCTCCGGGCGATCCGACTTGCACTCAAGGCATTCCTTCCCTCTGTCAAAGGGAAGGTAGTGCAGGTGTTCACAGACAACACCACCGCCATGTGGTACTGCAACAAACAAGGCGGGGTGGGGTCGTGGACCCTCTGTCAGGAGGCTCTGCGCCTCTGGACATGGCTGGAACATCAGGGCATGTTCCTGATGGTTCAACACCTGGCAGGTTCCCTGAACGCCAGGGCGGACGAACTCAGCTGCAGGTGCATGATGGATCACGAATGGCGTCTTCACTCGGAAGTGGCGCAAGGTCTCTTTCTGCAGTGGGGAGAGCCTTGGTTAGATCTATTCGCCACCGAAGAGAACGCGCAATGTCATCAGTTCTGCGCGTTGGAATTTCCAAGGCGGCACTCGCTCAGCGACGCTTTTCGTCGCCAGTGGAGTTGCGGTCTGTTGTACGCCTTTCCGCCTATACCACTTCTACCCAGAGTGTTGAAGAAGATTCGGCGCGACCGGGCCCAAGTCATCCGTGTGGCTCCGGACTGGGCTCGAAGAGTTTGGTTTCCCGAGCTACTCAGTATGAGCGTCGATCCCCCGATCCGTCTGCCTCTTCGGGAGGATCTTCTGTCGCAGCAGCAGGGGACGGTCCTCCACCCGAACCTGTCCAGCCTCCACCTGCTTGCGTGGAGATTGAGCGGCGGCAGTTGATTCCTTTCGACTTGCCTCCCGAAGTTTGTGATGTGATTCTGGCTGCCAGGCGTCCCTCCACTAAGGTGGTATACGCCTGCAGGTGGAACAAGTTTGTGGCATGGTGCACAGCAAAGGCTGTGAATCCCCTTTCTGCCCCTCTTTCTGAGGTTCTTCTGTTCCTTCTTTCCCTGGCCCAACAGGGTTCTGCCCTGGGTACCATCAAGGGCTATCTTTGTGCCATCTCGGACTTCCTCAGGCTTCCTGATCAGCCCTCCCTTTTCAAGTCCCCTGTTGTTAACAGGTTTCTAAAAGGCATTACACACCTCTTCCCTCCTGTTCCTTTTGTGATGCCTCAGTGGGACATGAACTTGGTTCTTGCCTTTCTTATGTGCGCCCCCTTTGAGCCTCTACAGAACTGTCCTCTTCATCTTCTGACTCTGAAGACAGCCTTTCTGGTGGCCATCACCTCCGCTCGGCGGGTGAGTGAGCTCCAGGCTCTATCATGCAAACCTCCCTTTCTGTCTGTCCATCCAGACAAGGTTGTTCTTAGGACGCGTCCGTCCTTCTTGCCAAAGGTGGTTACTGCCTTCCACATTGGGCAGACCATCACTTTGCCCACCTTCTTTCCGCCTCCGCATCCTTCCAGAGAGGAAGAGAGGCTCCACCGTCTGGACCAAAAGCGTGCGCTTTCCTTTTATATCAACCGCACACAACACTTCCGGGTGGATGACCAGCTCTTTGTTGGCTACGTGGGCGCCAAAAGGTCGGGCGATGCACAAGAGAACCATCTCCCGCTGGGTAACCTTGTGTATCAAAGCCTGCTATTCTTTGGCTAAGAAGGAGCCTCCTGTTGGGCTGCGTGCCCATTCCACCAGGGCAACGGCTGCTACCACGGCTTTGGGCCGCGGTGTTCCGCTGCAGGATATCTGTCAGGCAGCTACGTGGGCCTCGCTGCACACATTTACAAAGCATTACTGCCTTGACAGTCAGGTCCGGAGGGACGGCTTCTTTGGCCGTTCTGTCCTCCGGGACTTCCTTGTCTGATCTTTGTTCGCAGACCCACCACTGGGGTTGGTATTGCTGGGGTATCTATTCTAAGGTAAGGAATCTGTCACTAACGTGTCTCTTTCCAGATGCACAAGTTACTAACTTGTGTAACGATATATCTGTAAGAGACAGTAGTTAGTGACAGATTCCTACCGCCCACCCATCCTCCCGTTCTGCGAACTGATTTCTAGGAGTTAAGGACATCCCTTTCAGGGCCCTAGTATTTTTCAGACACCTATGTCAGCTTCTTGCATGGCTCTGCGTTCCTGGCGCGGAAAGTCGTGTACAGAACTGACGTCAGCGCGCAGGGCGGCGTCTAAGTACTGCCCGCGACGTCATCCCGACGACGGACGCGGAGCCGCACGACGCCGCCTACCGGCCAGCGCAAAGGGTACTGCTACGCAAAAACTTTCCGGATCCAGCCTGACGCCTGGGGATATTCTAAGGTAAGGAATCTGTCACTAACTACTGTCTCTTACAGATATAACGTTACACAAGTTAGTAACTTGTGCAACACTGCCTACGCACCGGCCATTGTTTTGGTATCACTTTAGTCAGAATTATTCATAGCCTTTTTTCCTTTGGGACGGACCAGCGAAGAAGTGGGTCTCTTCCTTCATCACCATTTTGCTGAGCGGCTATACTACCCCTGACTTTACTGGGGTATAGGTAGTCATAGGTATTTGTACTTTAGGTCCCTATATTTTGGCCCTATGTCTGGCGCATAAGTCTATGCAGGGGATTGGGCCGCCTATTAATTCAACCATGATACGCCCTTATAAAGTAAGTAGGAATCTCCGGTCAAATAACCTGTATTTAGCAGAGATCCCGAGGATTAAGAGGTCCAGAAGTGGTGGTCGGCTGTTTTCTTATAACGCCTCCAAACTCTGGAACGCTCTGCCTTTACACCTTCGCACAGTCTCCAACCATCTGGCTTTTCGTAAGCAATTAAAGACAGCACTGTTTCCTTAGTTCTCTGTCTCCTCCGTGTCAGTTCATAGCGCTGGGACGCTTAAGGGTAGCCATGCGCTCTATAAATGTCTTTCCATTCCATTCCACAGCTCACAAGTCAAGTGAGGCTTTTAAGGGGCCATGTGGTCAACTCTTTGAGTCTTTGTTCCTAGATATTTTTTGGCATGCATAGGAGATATTATGCATTGCTTGTGGAGTAAACGTTTGAGTGCTATAAGCATTAAAAAAAACTGCTAATGTAGCTTCCAGTTGAAGGCTTTGTTAATAAACATCTTTTCCGGGCATGATTGCTATGAAGAGAGGGCGAAGTATTAAGGATTGTAGTCCCAAGTAAGGCAAGAGTTGATCATTTGAACACACTGAATGCAGCGATGGACCATGATTTGGACATGGTGCCAGTAGACCGGTGACTGATGCTCATTGTGACTGCAAGCCAGAATTCTGTACATAAATTGTCCATGAGTGCAACTGAATGTGGGTTTTAATGTGGCTTGTATGGTTTTGATGGAGCTTGTTTAGTGAAGGAATTTCGCTGCACCCCAAGAAATAACTAATTCATTTCCTTTTACTCTGTCTTGGTTGAGAGAAAGATAACTGGTAAATGTCCAGACAGACTAGCGAGTAATCACACATTTAATCCAGTCCCTTCTCTCTCTTGAACTTTTTCTACTTATGGACAATGCAAATGTTTTTCTGATTGATCCATCGACCAATAGATTCCTCACATTTTGAATCGTCCACGGTGCCAGACTGGGTCTAAAACAATCTTGCTCCTGCTGCCATTCAGTAATGCCATCGACCTCGTCAGTTCTGTCCCACCTGCACATGACATGAGCTGCAGGTATTTGCCCACCCACATATGGTGATGGCAGTTCCTTTTTTCTGCTCCCAGCGATGTGGATTCAGAGCTCCACTGCTTCCGGTTGCCTGTTTTTTTACCTGTTAACATTCCTCCAAAATGCTAAATTCTGGCAGCGTAGCATGGATGTCTGAACCAAAGGCTACAGGCTTCAAAACATATTATACTTTTTGGAAACTGATGTAGGTTAAGGACCTGCACAATGTCTGGCTGTGGTGTCTGGTGACAAAACATTACTCCAACTCCTACAACAAATACTTCTTGATGCACCTGAAGACCATCGGAGAGCAAGAGGTCCAATGTTACAAAGCTGAACACCACAAAACCCTGGACCCACTCCAAGCTTCTGCCATCGATCATGGGCAGTTCTATCTAAATGATTACCTACAACGTGACCATCATGTGATACAACAGCAAGCAGTGTATTTTGGGCTCACATGGTGTCTGACTGAAGATGGAGGTTGTGGCTCTACTATCACACAACAGATTGCTACTGCCAGTGATTCATCTGGTGGAATCGCTCAACAGCAGGGCAGATAAATTGAACAAGCATCATCTTGCCAATCATGAGCACCATCTCTACTCAGAGTTGACTCAGGGAATCTTCACTCCTTGGGGTACGTCCTTGGTGGACCTCTTCACCACCTGTGTGTCCAGTGTTTTGTGCTTTTCAGTTTCCACATTGGGAGATGCATTCCACTTTTGGTAGGACATCAGCCTACCTATCATTTGCGTTTACACCATTGCCTTTGATCCCATGTGTTCTGAGGAAAATCAGGCACAATCAAGCACAGGTCATTTTACTGGTCATGGATTGGTCTCGGAGGGCCTGGTTCTACCAACCTTTGTCCCTTGAGCATTTGCCTTCTAATCTGGCTTAGCCTTTGGGAGGACATTCTGTATCCGAAACAGGATACACTTCTTCATTTTAACTTCCACAATCTACAGTTTCGCACATGGAGATTTAGCTAAACCAGCTGAGCGGCTTTCACCTTTCAGTGGAAGTGGTGCATGTTATTCTCACACCTCACCGCCCTTCCACAAACACCATATATCCAGGCTGTTGATCTAAATTTGTCTCCTAAAGTGAAGAGAAGCATGTTGACTCTTTGCAGGCAGTGTAGTCCGATTTTGTACTATTCGATTTGCTGTTTGCCTCGCAAAACTTTGCTCTGTGAACAGTTAAAGGTTATTTATCTTCCCTTTCAGCCTTTTTTCCACTTTCAAATCAACCCTCATAATTCAAATCACCTGTTGTGATGCTTTACGTTAAATATCTTTTTTATATGTGTACCCCTGCTCCATTTTTCATGCTGCAGAGGGTCCTCTATTTGGTGTTGACCTTTCTGATATGTGTACTCTTTGAGCCTCTCCACAGCTGTATACTTCTGCTTTTTACTCTGAAAACTGTGTTCCTCATTGCTGTCACTTCTGCGTGTTTCGTGAGCATGCTTCCGGCTTTCTTTAGTTAAGCCTCCATATACAACCTTGCTTCCTGACAAACTGGTTCTTCCAACATGTGCATCATTTTTTTTTAAAGTGGTGTCACCCTTTCATGTAAACAATGATAACGACAGGGCCTTCCCAATAACTGCCCAGAACCTAGGGCAGTAAAACCAATTTGTACCCAATGGATCCTTGCAGTTTGTTTAAATTGTTTGAGTAACATTTCATGTAGCAAACAAAAAGGACCTTAAATATATGTTCATAGCCCATACATTCTAACAAGGTAGTTAGATGCAATAATACAATGCTTAATTTCATTAATCACATGACAAGGAAAAAGAAAAAAGTTCTCAAGTGATTATACAGTGCATAAGGTCAGAAGAACAAAGTGTGCGTGTGTATAGGAAATATGACAATGAGCCATACAAGAAGAGGCAAGTATTGGTTCATGGTTAAGTACAGGTATCGCAAAATAGTCCAACTTATTCAGATGATTAAAAGGGTCCAATTGCATTGAATGTGTTTTGATCATTAATGATTAAGAGGGTCATCATCAGGATAATTTATTCCACATAAGCTGAGATAATTGAATAGGGTCAAACAGGTCCTTATAAGGAGTACATAGAATGTCAAATAGGAGAATTTCTCGCTAAACAAATTGCTCTCATATATGTGTGGAGTACACTGTTCAGCTGTCAATCCGGAGCGGCTGGCAAAGAAGGCTACAGGAATAACATGGATGGCACTGCTGCACTCAGCCTCCTAGGACGTCTAGTGGAAGCAGTCTTTGATGTGGGACAATCCATTATGCTTTCCACCTCATTTACTGCTCCACATACATCCAAGGAGAAGGAGAGATTACACTAGTTGGAATCACAACATGCCCATACATTATATATTCACCGGACTAAGGGGCATTGATGATAAACTGTTGGTAAGTTTTGCAGGTGCCAGGTCTTCCTTGCGTAAGACCACTCCTCAGACCTACCTCTAATTGGGTGGAGGGTGTTAACTGCTTTTGTACAGATTCAAAAGATGAGCAGTCTGTGGTTAGAATTAACCATCAGAAGAATAAGGTACTACCTTTGGGGAAGGATGTTCTGTTAGATGCTCCATGTAACTGCAGATTCCTCACCGCACGAGAACTGTTACAAAATATTTCCAGGTCCTGTTTGGTGTCTGGGAGGATTCTAAAGGAATCTTCAGGCAGAGTATCAGTCAGAAAGTGTGCTTCCAAAGGTACATCATTTATTCTTCAAGCTTTACCACAGTTAGCTGAGGTACAGTGCACAGAGTCCTAGTGCCAACAAACACGAGTTCAGCAAAAGCAGGGGAGTAAAAGCAAAAGGTCTGGGTGAACACTACGCCTAGAATGTCATGTCAGCGGGTCTCAAGGGGCGTTATCATCTTTTTCAGACTTATGCTGGTGCCCTAGCCTGTTTTCAGGGAACTTGGCATCAGGCTAGTAGTGAAAACGCATATGGTACTGACAGAAAGAACTTATAACCCATATTATTTCGCCCACTAACGAGATACCGACACAGACCTAGGCCACGGATCTCTTGCTAATGGCTAGGGCCAGACATGTGGGGTTCTTTTCTGAGTAGTGCTGGTCATTGTTGGTTAATGCCGGATGCCTGGTTCCTCTACCTTCAGTATGTCTTCAGTTTTTTAAATTAAGATTTCACTTCCTTGTGAGAAATCTGCAAATAACTCTAGTATCTGAAAGAGACACGTTAGTGACAGATTCCTTACCTTAGAATATCCCCAGGCGTCAGGCTGGATCCGGAAAGTTTTTGCGTAGCAGTACCCTTGCGCGTCGGTAGGCGGCGTCGTGCGGCTCCGCGTCCGTCGTCGGCGTCGTGATCGCCGGGATGACGTCGCGGGCAGTACTTAGACGCCGCCCCTGCGCGCTGGCGTCAGTTCTTCTTTTCCGCGCCAGCAGCGCAGATCCGGGAAGAGCAGTGCCCTGGTCATTTTTGACCATACTTTTTGGTGAATTTTTCACTGTTTTCTCATCTATCAAGGTGTCGTAGGGATGCCCGGTTTCAAGCGTTGCGGCGCCTGTGCGCGGATGATGTCCATCACCGACCCGCATTGGGAGTGTCTCTTCTGCCTCGGCCGAGGCCACGACACGGAGTCTTGTACCGACTGCCAGGCCCTCAACCCGAAAGCTTTGCGGGCGGTCTCGAAGCTCCTCGAGGCCCGGCATTCGGCTCCGCGGAAGCCCGGTCGCGTGAGAGGTCAGGGGTCGATCGCGGAGTCCACACCGGTCGTCGGCGTCGAAGTCTTCTTCGTCCGGTAAGTCGAAACACAAGAAGTCCAAAAGCATCATCGCTCTAGGACTTCGCCTCGCCGGTCTCGCGGCTCGGCTGAGGCCCCTCCCGGCACCGTCCCGCCCCGCGGCCCCGGACATGCCTGTGGAGTCGCCCCCGCCATACCCGCCCTTCCCGGGTTCGAGGCGGATCCGGCCAAAGTGCAGGAATTCCTGTCGGCCATGGCCCGCCTCTTCGGAGCCTCCAGGCCCCTCCGGTGCGCCTTCGGGCCCGCGGGTCCTGATGGGAGTTGCTCCGGCGTCGCCGGCGGCTCCGGCCCGGCGTCGCCCGTGCCTCCAGCCTCGATCCCGGCTCGGCCCGGCCCGGCCTCGATCCCGGCTCCACAACCCCCATCGACGCCGGTCGGCCTGCGACACCTCCGCCGGCGCCGATGTCTCCGGTGCCGTTCTCGGCGCCGCCCTGGGCTCCGGGCGGCGTCGTCCCCAGTTCCTTCCGGCTCCGGACATGGATCCGGACCGGCGTCGCTCGGCGCCGGTTCCGGCGCCCGATGGGACCTTGGATCCCAACTGTCCCTCCTCCTCCTTATTTTGAACCAGAGGAGGACCAGGTGGACTGGGAGGGTCTGATGACCCTCTGACACGACGGTGTCAGTACGATGAGGACTGGACAGAGAGTCTAGGGAGGCCAGTGGTCTGGATACTTCCCTGACACTGGCATGCTGTCTCCTCCCGTGGCTACGGAGGAGGGAGCCAATTTTGGTACGGTGTTGCGTAGGGCAGCTGGGGCCTTACGTCTCCAACTCCCTACTTTGACGGTCAAGCCTAACATCTTGACAGAGGTGCTTCAGCCGGCAGCCTCCTCTGCGGAGACTGTGCTGCCGTTTAACGACGCCCTCACTGACGTTCTTTTGGGTGCCTGGTCCAAAGCCCAACACAGGGGCTCCTGTGGATCGGAGCGTGTCTCGACGCCATCGCCCAGCTCCGGGCGACCCCTGTTTCTCTCTGTCCACCCCACTCCTGAGAGCTTGGTTGTCCAAGCCTCCGCTTCCCAAACCGCCTTCCCTACCGCTCCTCCGGATAGGGAATCCAAACGCCTGGATCAGTTTGGGAAGAAGGGTTTTTCTTCCTCCAGTGCTGGCTTGCGGTCCGTTAACACCGCTTGTCTTTTGGGCCGATATACCCACTCCCTGTGGGATTCGGTGGCGGATGTTTTGCCCCAGTGTCCTGAGGAGGTCCAGACACTGCTTTCCCGCGCCATTGCGGAAGGAAGGGATGCGGCTAAATACACAATACGTTGTGGCCTTGACACCGCCCGACTCGCTGGGCAGGTCTATTGCAACGACGGTGGCGCTCAGACGCCACGCCTGGCTGAGAACCACTGGTTTTCAGGGGATGTCCAGAATACTCTCATGGACATGCCCTTTGATGGAGTTGGTCTTTTGCGTCCAAAGCAGACCATGCGTTGGAGCGCTTTGAGGACTCGCGGGCTACTGCCAAGTCCCTGGGCCTTTCTGCTACACGCCCTCCGCTGACTTCTGCTTTTCGCCCCTATCGTGGCCACGGTAGAGGTGCCCCTTCACGTCAGCAGCCCAGCCACCGGCCCGCGCAGCGGCGTCTTCGCATGGCCGAGGACGTGGATTCCGCCGTGGCGGATCGGGCAACCAGCGTGCGGGTCAGGCCACCACCTCCAGCCCGTCCGCGGCCTCCAAGCCCTCCTAGTCCCTCCTATCAGGTGCACAGCACGCCAGTTGAGGGCAGGGTCCGCCATCACCTTCCCCACTGGCGTACCATCACCTCGGACAGGTGGGTCTTGGACATTGTCCGAAGGGCTACTCCCTCCCCTTCGAGACCACCCCCAGCCATGCCACCTCAATTCCACCGCATGTCAGGGGATCACTTGGTGCTTCTACAGAAGGAAGTCACGGCCCTCTTGACCAAGAGGGCCATCGAGCGTGTTCCGACCCCAGAAGTAGGGCGTGGTTGCTACTCCCACTACTTTCTGGTGCCCAAAAAGGACAAGGAGGACATGCGTCCTATCTTGGACCTCCCGGAGCGTCAATCGCTTCCTCCGGAAGGAGAAGTTCAAGATGCTCACCCTAGCTCAGGTCTTGACTGCCCTCGACCCTGGAGACTGGTTGGTAGCGTTGGACTTGCAGGACGCATATTTCCACATCCCCGTCCTGCCGGCCCACCGGCGTTACCTTCGGTTCACGGTAGGCCCAAGCATTTTCAGTTCACCGTGCTCCCCTTTGGCCTTACCAGTGCCCCTCGGGTGTTCACGAAAGTGATGGCGGTGGTCGCAGCTCATCTGCGCCGGGCAGGGGTTTCAGTCTTCCCCTACCTCGGCGACTGGCTGCTGAAGGCGGGCTCGTCCCAGGCAGTCGTCTCCCACCTCCAGACTACGGCCGAACTCCTGCACTCGCTGGGGTTCTCCATCAATGTGCCAAAGTCGCATCTGATTCCTTCTCCACAGCTCCTTTTCATCGGAGCGGTTCTGGACACGACGCAGTTTCGGGCCTATCCTCCCGAACGGCGAGTCCGGGATATTCAGGCTATGATTCCAATCTTTCAGCCTTTATCCTGGGTTTCGGTACGGATGACCCTGAGGCTGCTGGGCCTCATGGCCTCCTGCATCCTGCTGGTCAATCATGCCAGATGGCATATGCGGGCTCTGCAGTGGGACCTGAAGTTCCAGTGGGCGCAGCACCAGGGCAACATGTCCGATCACGTCCAGATCTCGGAGGGGACTGCAAGACAGTTGCAGTGGTGGCTCTCGAACCGGCAATGGGTCATGGGCAGATCCCTCTCCCTTCCCCAGCCAGAGCACACAGTTGTGACGGACGCGTCCCTTCTGGGATGGGGCGGTCACATGGGAGGCGGAGATCAGAGGCCTCTGGTCTCCGGCGGAGTCCCGGCTCCATATCCAACCTTCTGGAGCTCCGGGCGATCCGACTTGCACTGAAGGCATTCCTTCCATCTGTCAAAGGGAAGGTAGTGCAGGTGTTCACGAGACAACACCACCGCCATGTGGTACTGCAACAAACAGGGCGGGGTGGGGTCTTGGACCCTTTGTCAGGAGGCTCTGCGCCTCTGGACATGGCTGGAACATCAGGGCATGTTCCTGATGGTTCAACACCTGGCAGGTTCCCTGAACGCCAGAGCGGACGAACTCAGCCGCAGGTGCATGATGGATCACGAATGGCGTCTTCACTCGGAAGTGGCGCAAGGACTCTTTCTACAATGGGGAGAGCCTTGGTTAGATCTATTCGCCACCGAAGAGAACGCGCAATGTCATCAGTTCTGCGCGTTGGAATTTCCAAGGCGGCACTCGCTCGGAGGCGCTTTTCGTCACGAGTGGAGTTGCGGTCTGTTGTACGCCTTTCCGCCTATACCACTTCTACCCAGAGTGTTGAAGAAGATTCGGCACGACCGGGCCCAAGTCATTCTTGTGGCTCCGGACTGGGCTCGAAGAGTTTGGTATCCCGAGCTACTCAATATGAGCGTAGATCCCCGATCCGTCTGCCTCTTCGGGAGGATCTTCTGTCGCAGCAGCAGGGGCGGTCCTCCACCCGAACCTGTCCAGTCTACACCTGCTTGCGTGGAGATTGAGCGGCGGCAGTTGATTCCTTTCGACTTGCCTCCCGAAGTTTGTGATGTGATTCTGGCAGCCAGGCGTCCCTCCACTAAGGTGGTATACGCCTGCAGGTGGAACAAATTTGTGGCATGGTGCACAGCAAAGGCTGTGAATCCCCTCTCTGCCCATCTTTCTGAGGTCCTTCTGTTCCTTCTTTCTCTGGCCCAACAGGGTTCTGCCCTGGGTACCATCAAGGGTTATCTTTGTGCTATCTCGGCCTTCCTCAGGCTTCCTGATCAGCCCTCCCTTTTCAAGTTCCCTGTTGTTAACAGGTTCTTAAAGGCATTACTCACCTCTTCCCTCCTGTTCCGTTTGTGATGCCTCAGTGGGACTTGAACTTGGTTCTTACCTTTTTAATGTGCGCTCCCTTTGAGCCTCTACATAACTGTCCTCTTCGTCTTCTGACTCTGAAGACAGCCTTTCTGGTGGCCATCACCTCCGCTCGGCGGGTGAGTGAGCTCCAGGCTCTATCTTGCAAACCTCCCTTTCTGTCTGTTCATCCGGACAAGGTTGTTCTTCGGACGCGCCCGTCCTTCTTGCCAAAGGTGGTTACTGCTTTCCATATTGGGCAGACCATCACTTTGCCCACCTTCTTTCCGCCTCCGCATCCTTCCAGAGAGGAAGAGAGCTCCACCGTCTGGACCCAAAACGTGCGCTCTCCTTCTATATTGACCGCACAAAACACTTCCGGGTGGATGACCAGCTCTTTGTTGGCTACGTGGGCGCCAAAAAGGTCGGGCGGTGCACAAGAGGACCATCTCCCGCTGGGTTACCTTGTGCATCAAGACCTGCTATTCTTTGGCTAAGAAGGAGCCTCCTGTTGGGCTGCGGGCCCATTCCACCAGGGCAGCGGCTGCTACCACGGCTTTGGGCCGCGGTGTTCCGCTGCCGGTTATTTGTCAGGCAGCTACGTGGGCCTCGCTGCACACGTTTACAAAGCATTACTGCCTTGACAGTCAGGTCCGGAGGGACGGCTTCTTTGGCCGTTCTGTCCTCCAGGACTTCCTTGTCTGATCTTTGTTCGCAGACCCACCACCGGGGTTGGTATTGCTGGGGTATCTATTCTAAGGTAAGGAATCTGTCACTAACGTGTCTCTTTCAGATGCACAAGTTACTAACTTGTGTAACGATATATCTGTAAGAGACAGTAGTTAGTGACAGATTCCTACCGCCCCACCCATCCTCCCCGTTCTGCGAACTGATTTCTAGGGTTAAGGACATCCCTTTCAGGGCCCTAGTATTTTTCAGACACCTATGTCAGCTTCTTGCATGGCTCTGCGTTCCTGGCACGGAAAGTCGTGTACAGAACTGACGTCAGCGCGCAGGGGCGGCGTCTAAGTACTGCCCGCGACGTCATCCCGGCGATCACGACGCCCGACGACGGACGCGGAGCCGCACGGCGCCGCCTACCGGCGCGCAAAGGTACTGCTACGCAAAAACTTTCCGGATCCAGCCTGACGCCTGGGGATATTCTAAGGTAAGGAATCTGTCACTAACTACTGTCTCTTACAGATATATCGTTACACAAGTTAGTAACTTGTGCTTTAATGTGATCTTTTAGGGTGCATTCGATCTTAAAACTGGATTTTCAGAACCGAGTGTAAACATTCAGGCCAACGAACGCCGTGTAAAGATCAGCTACTAATAGACCTGCATAGGTCTGCTTGACACCCGATATATGAGGCTTGAGGTGAACAGCACCTAAGAGGTACCTGAGCCTACAGGCATGCAAGAAAATCAGCAGAATCCAGGCTTTGATGCAGTCAAACAAGGCTCGCTGTGGTATGGGTTTCGAGCCACGAAGTACTGTAGAGAAAAACAAACTAAGGGCTGGTGAGGTGTTCACTGGATGAAACAAAGGCATGGGATTCAGAGTGAAGGTGGGAGGGATACGCATGCCTCTGCTGGCCTCACACTTGAAAAAATTGTTATTTAATGATCGCGACGCTTGGAGGCAACATTTTTCACAAGGATCTGGGCGTAGGTCTGTTAAAATCGAGTCAAATAAATGTGTAATTTATGATTGGACACCTGTGAAGATTGTGTAATCGTTTACCTTCTATTTCATATTTGTATTTATTAAACTGTGTTCTTGAGCACTGGGCAGATCTTTAGGCTTCAGAGACATTTTGTCAAGGAGTACGACAACAAAACCTGTTCTTGGTGAGGCTGCAAAGTGCATTAAGAAGTATTTTAGTAGAAACTGGGAATCATCACCTGGGTCATTTGAACTTCAGGTTACAAGTCTCGTCATAAATGTCTGACACTAGCTGTGATCAAAGAACATTAGTGCCCCTTCCTGGTAGTGTCCGAAAAGTTTCATGCATCTCAAGTCACACATTGGGAAATCTTCCTTTACTAAGGAAGGAAATGAAAATCCTTTGAGATAGTAGTGCGTACATGAATAAGGCCTTCCAAAGGTACTTAATACTTCTACTTACACTATAGTGTATGAAGCGCCCGATGCAGTAAGTGAACCATACAGAGATTGCCGCTGGACTGATATTAACTGAACGAACAGCATTGCAATAGAAGGAAAAGAGAGGCTTAAGGGAAGGCAAGTGGTTTGAGCTTCTTCAGGCTCAAAAACTGGCCTTCCTTATAGCAGTGATTCGTGTGTGTTTGAAGCATCGAACAACAAAGACTTAATTTCTTTCGATCTGGGTGACCGGGAGATGAGAATTTGTGCAATCTTGGTACCATATTGCTGTGTGCATTGCATGCCTACATTGATACTCGTCCTAGGGCATGGGTTAGCTTTCATACCCAGCACATTACCTTCCCCCACCTCACCCCCGTACATTTTCTCTAATTATGTTTGCATAATATATAGTTGTCTTGAGCATTGTTTTCTATTTTTGACAGGTATGGGGAAGAAAGACGACCCCAAGCTGATGCAGGAGTGGTTCAAGTTGGTTCAAGAGAAGAATGCCCTTGTGCGCTATGAGTCTGAGCTCATGATATTGTGAGTGGCTGGATCTTCCCTTGTTGGACCCTCCGTCTCAAAGGGTAGCGCTGCACAGGAGCAGCATGGGTGGTTACCCTGGATCTGGGGATTCTGGGGGATTGATGACTTGTGTGAAGCTTTAACATTTTATATTTCACTGTTCAATAAGTGAAGAGTGCAGGCGATTGGTTATGTTCTCGGCAGAATCAGCACATATGAGAGCTGCAGGGTGTAAAAAGGCAGTGTGCTTAGAGTGTTAGTCAAGACAGCCTTGGCAACACCCTTCGAGATTATAGGCCTGATTACAAGTTGCATGGTGCTGGGGTAGCAGGAAAGTCGCATGTGATTGTTACCGTTGCCATACAGTAAATCTTCCAGTACCATGCTCTTATAAGTAAAAGCCCAATGAATGGGGAATTACTATGTAGGACCGCCAGTTCCATGGGGTTTTGACACATACACCTACTACCTGCTCTGAGCTGGTGGTGAGTGTATGCAGGGACCTGGAGGGGAAGGATTTTTTTCTTCGCAGTGAGAAGCACTATATTGTTATGCCTCCCATATAAAAATACAGTGAATGAGGCTTGGCTGCTGCTGCTGCATCCAAAGCCTCCGCCAATCTGACTGGAAAAATTGGTCATGGTTCTCCCACACTTGGAATAAAATGAAATTCCTTGCAGAAATTTGCTCTGCCTGACTGACTCGGACCAAAATCTGGAATAGGGAAGTTTTGCAGTTTGCCATTTGATGACCGTAGCTGCCAAGTGAGATAAGAAGATGCTATCCACTACCATGCCTAGCTTTCACCGAAGGGTTTACCAGTATAAATGGAGAAAACGAGAAGACCTCGCTGAATTGGGTCCTACTATGTAACTTAGTGCCCCGATATTTTGGGGATTTTATAATTTGGGTAGTGTTGCAGTCTTTGACAAGGAGTCCTTTCCAGTTTCTAATCCATGTTATCAAGAGGGAGGCTTGTCCTGAAGGCATCATTTAGCATATTACGCGAGTGCTGTTTCCTGAAGATTCATTGATTTTTATTTTAGTTTTTTTCTTTCTTGGAGAGACTCCCCCGAACATACGTGTTTGGACTAGTTTGTAAACCATTATTTTGCTAGCATTAATTGTATTCTTCTTTTTGTTCTTTAGTGCTCGGGAGCTGGAGTTGGAAGACAGGCAGAGTCGTCTGCAGCAAGAACTACGTGAGCGAATGGCAGTGGAAGGTAAGCTGAGGACTGAATCTGTGGGCCGGAAGGTGAATAAACGTATTTAGCGTCTCAAAACTTGGCGTTTATTGTTTAACCTTTTCTGCAGACAAGGCAAGAATACTTGTACAATGGAACTATTTACTTCTCGAAGTAGGAAATATCTCTCCTGTATATTTCTTTTGCTTTGATTCTTAATTGGTCACATGCCTTTATAATAATCTCCCTAATCTCGGGCGGACGCGCGATCAAGCGAGGTAGTTTGTATCGCTTTTAAATGCCTGAAGCTATTTTATTGTCCCATTGTCTCATTGTTTTAGCAATTTTAAATTTATTTTTAAACTCAATCCTGTGGCCGAAGCACACTCACTCCCAGTCTCACCTCTATCTCGCACAATATCCAGCAATCAGCCTCCTACCGCCCCGCTCCCTGGTCCACCGCGGGTTGTCCCGTTTGAGTGGAGGGAGCAGGTGGCAATTAGGAGCGGCATCACCGGGTGGAGCTGAGGGGGCGGAGCGTAGGGTTAGCAGTTCCACGGCAGGAATACGCGTATACGCCCCTGAGTATCTACATTTCCTCAGAGGTAAGACAGGTGAAAATTGTTCCCATTCATTAAGCCCATCCAAGAGTATGAATTCCTGTCCATATTGCCCATTTATACTTACACCATCGCTTAAAGCTCATTCGGTAGATAAGGAACATGCTCTTATAGAATGTTCGTTCTGAACTGTAGATATCTGCCAAAACATGCAACTGAAATCTCCATGTTCTTAGAAGATGAGCTCCCTGATGTATTATTCTTAACAGAAACCTGGCTTACTAGTGACTCCGACCCAGTTCTCGCGCAAACTCTTCCTTCTGGCTATCTTATCCAAAGATTAGACCGCAAAAGCGGTAAAGGGGTAGGAATCGCCATTATATATAAAGACCCGTTCAATTGCCGCATCACAACTGACTCACTACCCAATTGTGAGAACCTCACGTTCTCAATCAGCTTTTCACCCACTCAAACATTTTCAGGATTACTGATTTACCGTCCGCCTGGAACATCTGGACAGTTTCTCAAAGCCTTTAGCGAAACGGTTGCCAACTTAGCTAGTTCTCCCTCCAATTTCACGGTTTGGGATACCTTAATCTGCACTTAGACGACTCCAAGAATTCCGTCTTCTCTGAATTAGTTGAAAACCTCTCAGCACTCCAGTTCAATCAAAAAGTGTCTTGAAGTACTCACATTAAAGGCCATCTCTTGGACCCGATTTTCACTAACATTGAGGGACTCTCAGTAGGGGCCCAAACACAACTACCATGGTCAGATCATTTTCTGATCCCCCTTTCATGGGCCATGACGGGGCCACCAACCTTATTTAACAAGATCACTACGCTGGAACGTCCATGGTCCAAACTTCCCCTTGAACAGTGGATCTCAGCTCTGGACAACACCATACCCCCCAAAAATGCAAACCCGACTGTGGCCAATAATATGTTTAACAAATGGATCGAGCTCTCGCTAGACCATGCTCTCACTAAACAATCATGCCTCCAAAAAAACAGATCAATGATATCGCCATGGTACTATCCGAACCTTCGCGAACTTAAACAAGCTTGTAAAAAGTTAGAAAGGGAATGGAGAAAGGACTATGCAGCACCCACCAAACAAAAATATAGGGCGAGTAATAAAATCTACCAAAGCGAAATTAAAAAGGCACAAGCCACGTACTATGGGGGAAAAAATCGTTCTTGCCGCTAACGCGCCGCAGGAAATTTTCCGTATTGGTAAAACTCTCACTAAACCCCCCGCGCCACAAGCTATCACAGATGGCGCTCTCACTCGTTGCAATAACCTGGCAGAATTCTTCTACAAGAAGATTCATGACATATATCTTACATTCCCGTGCTCAACAGCTCACGTTGACCGGTATTCTTCGGATACGCATCCCCCGGGTACACAAGCAAAGCTGGATCATATCCCTCTTCTGGATCCTAATTCTCTAGAAGCCATTCTGGTCCGGGTTAAATCAGGATCACCCAGGGATCCAGCCCCCCGCATGTTCTAAAATTAGCAATGGGTACTATTCTCCCAGTGATTCAAGAACTCATCAACACTTCCATCTCCTCGGGAGTGGTTCCCTTACCATGGAAATGTGCCATGGTAAAAGCATTATTTTTAAAAAAAACAATCTGGACCCAGGGACCTTGGGGAACTATCGGCAGATTTCCCTACTCCCAGTAATTAGCAATATCTTGGAAAGACATGTAAACTCGGTATTATCTGAGTTTCTAGAGTTAAATAACTTGCTTCACCCTTCACAGACGGGGTTCCGGCCCCTTCATGGAACAGAGACAGCACTTCTAGCGGTGGCTGAAGAGTCCAGGAGGATCCTGGACCAGGGTGGCGTAGCGGCCATCATCCTCCTGGATCTCAGCACCGCATTTGACACTGCTAATCATGAAATCCTAATCCGCAGACTAAGGAGATTGGGAGTCTCAGGAGGTGTTGTCACATGGCTACAATCCTTCCTAGAAGACAGATCCTTTCAGGTCTTCGAAGGAGAAGTGGTGTCTAAGCGTATGGTCCTCAGCTGCGGTGTGCCTCAGGGATCATCCCTGAGCCCCACGTTATTCAATATATACATGAGGCCGCTAGCTGAGATAGTCCAACCATTTGGTATAAAAATTGTCACATACGCCAATGACACACAACTTGTCATGGCCTTAAACCGCCCAGAAAATACATCTGCAAGCCTAGGCCCTTGCTTAGAGGAGGTCACCAAATGGATGGAGCTCTCATGTTTAAAACTGAACGGAGACAAGACGGAGCTCATGCTCCTAGGCAACTCCCCAACTTCTAACATAGGGTTACTGTGGCCAAATTGTTTTGGCCCTGCCCCACCACAAAAAAAACAGATCAGAAGCCTGGGCATGTGGCTCGACCGCTCCTTGACTTTTGGATACCAAACAGCCAAACTGTCTGCGACTTGCTATGGCATCATGAGGATGCTCCGGAAAGTTCTTCCCCTCCTCCCGTTCCTGGCAAGAAGGATAATGGTCCAGGCTCTCATTCTTTCACGAATAGACTATGGAAATGCACTTTATCTAGGAGCTCCTAAGGCCACGATAACCAGACTACAGATTATTCAGAATTGTGCAGCCCGTTTGCTCCTGGGTTTCCCTTATCGGCAATCGGCCAAACCTGCTTTGAAAACTCTACACTGGTTACCAGTATCAGAAAGAATCAAATTCAAAGCACTCTGTATTACCCATAAGTCTCTCGGGGGGGGGGGACCGGTGATCAACCAATCTATGATCATCCCTTACCACCCAAACAGAAGCCTCCGCTCAGCAAACATGTTGCTCGCAACAGTGCCAAAAATAAAGAGAGTAGGAAGCGGCGGCCGCTCCTTCTCCTTAATGCGGCTAGATTGTGGAATGCCCTTCCCTCCCACATACGACAGGAAACCAATCATCTGTCTTTCAGGAAATTACTTAAAACCTGGCTCTTCCAAACCACTGTTCAGTGGAGGTGTTCTCTCAGTCTGCGTCCGCAAACAGCGCTAGGCAATGATTTTATTTGAGCATTCAGTAGAACATAGCATTGCATTACTAAATGCGCCCTTCCAGCCTCCCAGTAAAAAACATTTTTTTACGTTTTTATGAACAACTTGGAAAGCAAGGCACTACACATATTTGGCAAAACTCTCATAGAAAGTTGTCAAATGTTGTCCCTCCAGTATATTTGTTTGATTTAGGATTTGTATAGCGCTCAAATGCCCGAGGGCGTCTTGGCGCTGTTGCCAGCAAAAACCGAAAGCTATAGATAAGAGACATGGTGAGTGCTTTAGATAGTAAAAAGCCATGTTTTTAGAGATTTTCTGAAAGATAATAAATTTGGACTGTTCTTTATATCTGCTCGGAGCGAGTTCCATGTTTTGACAGTTCCTAAAATGAAACTCCTTTCTCCCCAGTGTGCTCTCTTAAATCTGGGGGTCTGTAACAGTTTACTGTGAGAAGACCGTAAGTTTCTAGTAAGTTTCTAGAAGGTGAGTACCAAATCAGATGGTTCTTCAAATAATGTGGACCTGTACAGTGCAGTGCCCTATATGCTAAACATAGTGATTTGAATTTGATCCTTTTTCCGACTGGAAGCCAGTGCAGTGTTCTTAAACCATGGGCAACTGACTGATATTTTGGGGTATCCAACAACAAGCGTGCCGCTGCATTTTGGAGCTGCTGTAGCTTTTGTAGGTGCTGTGTTTGGATATTCACCTAAAGAGCATTTCCATAGTCCAGTCAGTCTAGATAGGGCTAATGCTGTCACAAGTGTCTTTTGCAGGTCTGAAGGTATGAAAGTGCAAATTTCTCTAATCATCTTTAAGATGAATAGAATTGTGGAGGTAAGGGTGCTAATCTGATCCTTAAAAGTCAGTTTATTATCAAAGATGAAACCTAGATTTTTCACCTTCATCACTGGTGATGTAAGATCGTCCAGAGTTGATGGCCACCAATTAGGTGACCAGAAGGAGGTGTCTGCACCCAAGAGGAGAGCCTCTTTCTTTCTTCACTTTCTTTTTTCAGTTAACGTTATTGCACAGAATTATACTTACTGTCTCATTTTGCATCGGGTGATGAGGTGAGAGGACTGACGATATCACACCTAACATCTTAATCCAACAGGAGGAGGTAGTACAGGGGCGGAGTGAGTGGGACAGAGGTGGAGAGATAAAACTTTGCTTATAAACCAATTCAGTTTCTCCAGGTGGATGCCAGTAGGCTCTTTCCAGTCAGCCAGGCAGAAATTGAGAGCTACTTTTATTGTTAGTGAACCACCTAATGTCATTTTTCTCAACTGTCTGGGTGCTTCGGTTTTGGGTAACAATTTCTTTCAGGGTTTCCTTCTGGTTAATCTCTGCTTTCTTTTCTCATTTTCTTTTCTTTCTTTGCGGCTTCTCAATTCAAGCAGTTGCACCCTTCCTCTCAGTGTTACAGACTTTAGTAACTCTGCTTTAAGCTTGCTTTTTGCATTCTTACCACCAAGGTTATTGATAGGGTATTAACTGTAGTGCTTAAAACCCCTGTAAGTTCAGTACTTTAATCTTGCTCTGGTGCCTGATTAACCGGTATATCTTTAAGAATTGATCCCTTAATCAGTTCTAAAGTCTCATTATCCTGTACTTTACCTGAATAACAGCTAAGGACATCATAATTACTTTTTGCCTACCAATAAGGTCCAGGATCATTCGTGTTAATTTTATCCTCTTGCGAGGTGCATTGAGGGAGCTTAGCCAACAGTCATTTCATCCTCTTGTGTTTACCACTCAGCTTAGCTTCTGTCGCTTCTTATGGCATTTTCACCTATCCTCCAGAAATGCAAGCCTTCGCCTCACATGCTGTCAGTGCCTGGCATCTTGATTACATCAACAGCTGCTAAAATGGGGAGGACAGACTGACGTATTCAGCAAAAAAAGGCTATTTTGTCCTAGAACCAATCAGTTGCCCTTCATTACCCCTTCAGTTCCACAAGGTGTGATGACCAGTAGAATATTCCTCGTCTGTACAGAGCACATAGGCCACAGAAGCAGAGCTGGCACCCGAGTTCTATGGAGGAGCATTCTTTCACAAGATAAGTTGGTTCCACACTCCGAATAATTGTCAATGAGTGTTGTGAAGTCACCTGTCTTTGGTGAAGTAGAGTGGGTTAAGGCATCGAAGCTCCACGTTTATTGTGTTTTGAAATACAATTATATATATCCACTTCTCTCTTTACCTCATTCTGCAAAGTAGAACGCCAATTAAATACACATTTTGGAAGATGTCTGTTCATACACTGTTCAATATGTTTCAGTAAACTGAATATTTTACTTCTTAAAGTTCCTTTCAGATTTGATTAAGATTCAAGCAAGCAAAGGGTTAGAGACATATTGGCCAGTATCTGTCCCGCGCAAAAACCTCATTCCCACCCAGTCATCCAGTAAGTTAAATTAGAAAACATGCCATTAGCACAAGAAAGCCAAGAGGAATTAGTCCCCAGCACGCCACTCAGTATGTCAAGAAGTGGCAATGGTATTAATCGAAGCATCCGATGTCTTCTGAATCAGAGCCGGTCCCTGTGACCCCCCTAATGTCCTGAGCCACCATCAACTCCACAGCAAATTGCAGCCTTTATGAAGGCTATGCTGCTAATTTTCCAGATGCTACAGTTTCTCCTGATAGCCACTGCCCTCTCATTCCTTGTTTCTGGAAATGTACCGAAGCCGGTCCAGACTTCCACTTTGGCTCCACAATCCAAACCAGTTGCTTCATGCTGGGGCTGATGCAGACTCCATTGGATTCTTGTTTCTGATCCCAAACTGACATCTGCCCATTCCATGGTTCAGTTCTCAGGCATGACAAACAGATGTGCATTCATTATACGTGTAACAACTCTTTCCTGGTACATAATATTTGTTAAACAGTATGTTCTTCTCCCTGCAGCTGCGAAGAAATAATTGAAAATGCCAGAACTAGAGTATCGTATTTTACTCCCAGTCTTCTAACGTCATCCAGAGCTGAGCTCTACAAAATAGTTTTAATTATTAGTTATTAAAGCTCAAGCGTGCTTTAGTGCTATAGCAGTGCATTTGCTTGACACAAGCATAATGGAGTAGGTTTAGTTTGTGCTTTTGTGTCCCAGGCTCTCACATTTCCCTCCGTTTGGCACTGCGTTCCAACTTTCATACCACTCAATGTAAAACGCCTAGCCTCCATCTAGAGTTTGTTTTTTCCTATCTATTTATACCTGCTTATGTCCTAATCTCTGTTTGTAACCTTTGCAACCTGTACAATTCCTTCCCATATTTAAGTATTTTGAACATAGGCCAGGCCTGCTAGACGCTACGTAGATTAGTAGAATTAAGAGTAAGAACACAACAATCGCCAACCCCAAAAGGCCTAGGATCCACATGCCCCAGCTCCCCTAGCTTACCTGTATTTTTCCCAAAATCCTGATTTGCCCATTTCATGCACATTTTATGAAACATTTGAGATATACATAATATCTTGCGTACTCTGTATATTGTCAAGGATAAAAGTGCAACACTGTTCATTTCCTTGCAAATCCCACCCTCCGTTGGTGGTAGAAATGGATGTTCCTCAATTGTTTAGGGAGATATATATACGAGGAGATACTAAAGCTAAGTGACAGGATCCATCTCAGTCCACAGGTAATGAGAAGTTGGGATTCTTTTCACAAACATGATACATGTCTCAGTAACTCTCTATATTATTGTAGTGCATCAACTGCTGTATCATGCTAAAAGTATGCTTGCAGTTACCTTCACCTACCTTTAAAGTTTTCTTGTAGGCTATGCAAACCGCCCCTACCTTTTCATGCCATTGGTTGAAAGCTGCATGCATTAGCACCAAAGCGTTTCCACCCAAAATAGGTTCATTATGGGACCTTAACACCCCCCTTTGTATATGCAAGTTATAACTTGTATTGTTTTCATATGCAGCTAAAATATATTTCTTCCCTTCAGATAACATCTTTAGGCAGTGTAAATGAAATTTCCCTTGACTTCTCATCTAACCCTTTAAATTCTTGGTTCTCTGCAAAATATCTCCGGTACCTGTGTGTAAGCAAAGTAAGGTAAATGACGCATGGTAATGAAAAAGAAAGAGGTCTTTGCGTATATGTATCTCCATTAGTCAAAGAGGCTGGCATATGAGTGCATACCCAACAGTTGGGACACATTCATAATCAAGTAGTAAGTTTTGATGACCTGGACATGTTTTTTCTAAAATTCTCATTTTGGCGATGAGAACACATTTCTTTTTCATCATTTTCTTTCATGTTTTCAAGCATCGCTGGGGTGGAGGACGTAGCATTTCTTACTGGGTGGATCATTCGCGTAAGCAACGCCAGTATCAATTCGATTGTGCAAGTGACATGATGACCAGGATAATCTTCTCCCTCTGACCCCCACCCCTCATTTGTTCTTTCTTTCTTTCATTTATTTTATTTTCATTTTTATTTATGTATTTATCTTGCAGCACCTTCTGTTACTGGCTTCTGATGATTCAGCCACCTACCTCTCTTGTGCCTTTGCAGCCCTCTGGTGCTTTCACTTTTTTAGTTTGGGATGAATTTAGCCAAGCTGGCAGTTTTTGACACTTGACAGCAGTGTTTTTACTAGTAGGACCTGACATGGCCCCTTCCAGCGAGGTTGAAGGCAACTTTTCCAGATGGGGTTCATCACTAGGACCTAGTCTTCAGGTCATAGACTGACTGACAGGCAGCAGTCTAAGGTATTGGGATTTCTTGTTGAACCTGGTGAGTGACCTAGCACAACACACAAGATGATGGACGGAATGCTGCACATTGGCAAACATTCACCCCCAGTCGCAGATCTGATCCATCGTTATTTTGCTTCACCACGCCACCCAGTTCAGACATAGCCATATGCAAATCAGTCTTGACCCTGTGCCTCATGGGAACAGTCCAGACCGAACTGCCAAGTCATGTCTTCCCTGGACCGGAATCAAGCATCCTAGGACCGGTTTCAGGCTATCAGCCTTCATCAGCCAGGATAGCTTGACTCCAGTGGCGTAGTGAGCACGGGACCCACGTCTGGGCATACCCTTCCCACTTAGGGCGAAATGCAAAACACACAAGATGATGGACGGAATGCTGCACATTGGCAAACATTCACCCCCAGTCGCAGATCTGGGTTTAATCCATCGTTATTTTGCTTCACCACGCCACCCCAGTTCAGACATAGCCATATGCAAATCAGTCTTGACCCTGTGCCTCATGGGAACAGTCCAGACCGAACTGCCAAGCCATGTCTTCCCTGGACCGGAATCAAGCATCCTAGGACCGGTTTCAGGCTATCAGCCTTCATCAGCCAGGATAGCTTGACTCCAGTGGCGTAGTGAGCACGGGACCCACGTCTGGGCATACCCTTCCCACTTAGGGTGAAATGCAAAACACACAAGATGATGGACGGAATGCTGCACATTGGCAAACATTCACCCCCAGTCGCAGATCTGGGTTTAATCCATCGTTATTTTGCTTCACCACGCCACCCCAGTTCAGACATAGCCATATGCAAATCAGTCTTAACCATGTGCCTCATGGGAACAGTCCAGACCGAACTGCCAAGCCATGTCTTCCCTGGACCGGAATCAAGCATCCTAGACCTACACCACATCAGACAGTCTGTTGCAATAGTCCATGATCAAATCAGCAGTTACTGATAGCAATGCAGTTGCAGGCATGTAAGGAATCCTCACCGGTCACCTCATTAGTATTTCATGGGGGAACAAACCTGTCTATTTGTTGGGTGTGTAACAAATATTTACTAGCCCCAGAGCTGGGTCATCAGGCCATTTCATGGGCACATCTACGCCAGCTTGTCCTTAATGACACCATTCAAGTGCTCCACCATGCCCGAAGTTTGAGATTGAGCACAATGCAGTCTCTGTGTGACATCCACAGCCTCACTTAAGCCGCGGTCCGTGCAGGTAACAGCGGTGGGGCCGGGTTAGGGGGGTTTTCAAGGGGCGATGCCGAGGGAAAATTATTTATTTATTTAATTTTCCCTCTGCATTGTCCCTCGAAATCCCCCCAACCCGGCCTCACCGCTATTACCTGCACGGACCGCAACTGCTCACTTATTAGTTTCATGATGTAATTTTTTTTTTCTTTCAAATCTGTTTATTGTCATTTTTAGGAGAGAACAAAGGTCACCATAATCAGCATAAAACACGGGAGATGCGTTATGCCATTATAAAGCTTCCTACAATAGCAATAACTTGGGCAGTGTGTAGGAATCGTACATCATCAGGTACATTTGAGTTAGGAGGAAGCATCGTATAATAGCTGTAACATAGGCGAGACTCTGGCAGGGTTCCTGGCTCCGAGAGGTCAGCAAATTAGAGGAATTCAGGGCCTGGAATCTTATTGGCATTTCACAGCTTGGGTACATATGGACAGGCGACCACATGCGCACTTTTCAAGACTTGCAGACTCAGTACTTCCTACACTTCTCACAATTCTATAGGTACCTGCAACTGTGCCATGCCCTTCACATGCACATACCAAATGGCACTTCCCTACCAGAATACAGTCCCCCTGAGGCGCAAACCATGACGGGCAACCTGGGAAAGGGATGAATCTCCTGCATTTACCGCTCCCTAACAAATAACACTCCACATACGTTATGTCGACTGAGGAGCCAGTGGGAGGGGTGGATCGGGCCTCTTGAGGAGAAAGACTGGAGAGATGCACTGATGGCACCCAAAACAGTCACCACTTCAGACAGACTCCGTCTGGTCCAACTGTATTATTTACACGCTGCTTACCTAACACCAAAACGCCTTCATAGCGCAGGTCTGAAACCAACTGCATCATGTACACATTACGAACAAGACCAAGCAGATTTCTTTCACATGGTATGGACTTGCCCCATCATTGTACGATATTGGGACTCCATAGAAAAGGAACTCGCAGAGGTTTTGGGCTGGGAGGTCCCACACTATCCGTTAAATGTGCTCCTGGGAATCACAGATGGATTAGACGGCTCTAGATTTGCCAAACTATTTCTGAACACACCCATGGTAGTGGCCAAGAGGGACATTGCTGCCAGCTGGATAAACCCTGTCCCACCCACCATAACGAAATGGCGCAGAGTGGTGGACTGGTGCGCAGCACAAGAGAAGCCTATGTATGAGGCCAGGGGGTGCCCGGCAAAACATCGTAAAGTCTGGGGCAAATGGCAGGGGCAGATAGAATAAAAGTACCTCACTTCAGGAACTGTGAGCATTGTGTGAGGTTTTATGAGACTATGTATTGCAGGTGCATTTTCTATATATGTAACATGAAGACGTCCTATAACTGCTGTAGCATGCTGCATTTGATTACTGCTAGTTTTTCCTGTTTTAAAAAACCAATAAAAATTGATTACCAAAAAAAAACATAGGCGAGACTCGGGTATCATACAACATAAGGCATATTTGAGTAGAAAGCTCAACACTTCACCAGTGGTACAAGCGTAATGTTCGCAGCAGATGGTGGAGTTTCTTTGATGATGACCGAATAGCAAAGCTTTGGGAATAAAGAGGAAACGGGGGTAGGGGGGCGGGCAGGAGCGAGCCTAGAGACGAGTCGAGAGGGTCATGTGTGGTGTTTAGGATTTTGTGGGTCTGTCCTTTGAGCAACTTCTTTGCCACACACTCTTTGCATCACACCTGGACATTGGACGGGCCTCCACCCGTTTCAAGAACATGCACACTACCACCAACATAGTTCAATAAAATCCAGTTGCACTCACAAGAGAAGTCCAGAAACTAATGGGGAATTACTCATTGAAAGCTATCTGTCATCATATCTCTTCCTACGTTAGTTTGTTAGTACCACCCTTCCTGCTGTGTCCATCCACAAATCTCTTTGATTTTGCCGGTAACCTTTCTTTTTCTTCTTCATTCTTCTCTTCCTGCTCTACACTTTCCTGTATATTCTTTACTCAAAACTTTGTACAGACTCTCCTGAGGTTCTGTACATTTCCCAACAGCTATCTGGGCAGGCATTTGCAGAGTTCATAACAAGTCAAACATTCTGGGACTATCACTGATGGGTGCTCACTGAAATGCCAAGAACCCACCTCTGGAACCACACCTACCGAAAATACTAAATTAGACAGCATGTTTGCTATATATATATATATGATTTCTCCACACCCACTGATGGTCCTGTCTGCACAAGCAGTCTTCAGTTATCTAGCATTGTCTCTTTAAATAAGAGAACTGTCTTTCGGCAGTGCCTCCTTACCCCCCTCCCCTTTTCCTGGTCATAATGCCACTCAATTAGTAGAGGTTACTAACACATATCTAACACTGGCCTCAGCTTTTTCAGCCATTGATTGAGCACCTGGAATCAGTTCTGAAGAATGACCAGAAAGGTTGTTTCGGCATACTTGACGAGGGCGCACTTGACTCTACAGCACCTTTTTTGGGCAGTTTCACACTCAATTTGTGTTACTGGGCCCAAGCAGGCAGTCCTGGCACATGGCTGTTGCCTAATTTATCTTCGGATTCACAAAATGTCCATTCAAGGGAGGAAAATGGGTCACCATTATCTCAGTCCTTTTCCTATGTTACCCTGTGAATATACAGCACACTCTAATCATTATTTGTTTTGCAGCAGTTCCAAATACACATTATACATTTTTATTAAATTGGCCCATCCATTCTCCACCCTTCCAACACCTGTAGGACACTCTGAGGCAATCAGGCTATGCAACCTAATGAAAAATGTCCTAGCTATCGTAAAGGGAAGTTTCATTTCTATTAAGGACTCAGAGGCGAGGATTAGGCATTTCTTTCTTTGTTTATTTGCATCTAGCAGCCATCAAAAGCATATAACAGTCAACAGAACTACATCTTCCATGATGCTTCAGGAAATAGAACTCAGTCCAACAGCCAATCAATGCCTACACCTTCCCCCGAGTACACTCTATCCTCCTCTTTCATCGTGTGAACACAGCCCGGAATTGTCAATCTCAGTCCTGCTTGCCCGATTCCATCCCTGAGAAGAAATAGAAAAACTTTAACTTTAGGAAAAAAGAAAAACAGGCCTTCGAATCGTTTATTCAGTTTGGAAAACAAGTCAAAACCTCTATAGAGAGCGAAGCATTGTTTTGTAGTAGCATGGTACTCAAAAGGAAAACCGGTTACTTACAGTCTCAACGTAGACAGTTCTTGGATGGTAGTTCCCAAACTAGGGTGGGTAAATCCTCACCTCAGAGTCCTTAATAGAATTGAAACTTTCCTTTACGAAAACTAGGAGTAAATACTCTACCTGTCAAATACAGTGCTCTGACGTCTGAAACTCTACGACAGCAGATCAAACACAACAAGGTAGCCAGTTTGGCCGACATTTACTTTCCAGAAAGGGCTAAGTCTTAAACAAGTGTAAGACCGTATTCACATCCCATAACTCAGAATATCGAGGTTCCAGGGGAAAAGAGAGTCTAATACATCTAAGAAGTTTGCACAACAGGGAATGTCCCCCCACTTGATGTCCTTCCAAAGGCATGTGCCGTGTCGACACAGGCAAACGAAACGTATTGATCATCCTGAAACCCAATTCCTCTGACGCTAAAGACGCCAATAATTCAAGATGGGAACAACTCCTGCCCCCATGGGATCCAACTGTCGTTGATAGCACCAGCTCCCCCATCTGGTCCAAGCTGACCGCTACCTCTTGTTGGTACTCTCCACCCAAGCCTTTGTAAATAAGGCAGCAGAGTCCTGGCACCACCCAGCGTTGCCGCTAACCCGCCATGCCATGAGTCGGAGTGAATTCATTAGCAGAAGGTGATGGGGGTACCCCTGGGGATACCAAAGGAAATCCTGAAAGAGGGGTAGAGGGATTGGAAAATCCCATGAAAGTTCCATCAGAACCAGAAACTAGACTTGCGATCTCCAGATCAGGGTAATGACCACTAGATCCGCCCTCTGGCGCTGTAGTTGGGTCGATACCCTCATGATCATCTCAAACGGAGGGAACGCATACCCTCTTTCCCTGCTCCAATGCTGAAGGAACGCATCCACTGCCGATGCCCCAGGATCCGGTCGCCAACTGCAATACCTCTCCAGTTGATTGTCCAGACGAGAGGCAAAGAGGTCGATCGAATCAGGGCCCCATCGACTCTGGAGACTTTGAAACACTCTTGGATGAAGTTTCCAGAGGCTTGAATTGGACCAATGACGGGAGTGCCAGTTAGCTACCTGATTGGAAGCTCCCCAAATATGTTCAGCTGACAACGCAATCTGGTTGGTCAGGGAGTATTCCCAAAGATCTCGAGCCAGATCTGATAAGTTCTGAGAATGTGTCCCTCAGATGATTGACATAACGGACCGTCGCCACGTTGTCCATCTTGAGAAGTACGCAGCACTGAGCTCTGTCCTTGGTCCAGCATTTCACTGCAAACGACCCTGCTAAGAGCTCTAGACAATTTATGTGAAGGGAAAGCTCAGCAGATAACCATCGTTCTACTGTGGAAAACTCCCCGCAACGAGCTCCCCAACCCGAGCCGCTGACATCTGACTTTATCACTATCTCGGGTTGGGCCCCGAAAATCGCGCTCCCATTCCAGGCCTCCATATGCGCGATCCACCATTGAATTTCCGTTCTCGCCGCCTCCTCCGTAAGGAGAACGAACCAAGAGTGAGTCAGGCCTTTGCAGAGGTGGGAGATCTTGAGAAGCTGCAGGGCCCGATAATGTAGGGGACCCAGAAAGATGGTCTCTATCGATGAGGAGAGATGGCCTATGATCCTGGCCAGATGGCGTAAAGAGATGGTGGATTTGGAGAGAGTTCGTGCTTGATCTTGGAAAGTTTCCATGAAGGGAGGCTCAGCGTAACTCTGACCGAATCCACCACAAAGCCCAGAAATTGTATTTGCTGAGTTGGAGATAGTACCAACTTTGTCCCATTGATCACGAAGCCGAGAGATTCCAGCAAGTCGATTGTCAGCTGCAACTGGGAAATCAGGCGCTGACGACACTGATTCATGATCAAGATGTCTAGAGAGACTATCATCCGTACCCTGAGTGAGCGTAGATGCTCCACCACCAGCTTCATCACCTTGGTAAAGCACCAAGGAGCGGAAGACAGACCGAAAGGGAGGGATGCGAACTCTTAAACCTGTGACCGCCACTGGAATTGGGGAAAAAGCAGATGCAGCAGGAAGATAGGGATCGTGAGATAGCCATCGCGAAAGTCCATCCTGACCATCCATTCCTGGATCTGTAAGAGGCCCCTGAGGATGTGTATCCCCTCCATTTTGAAGTGGTGATACACCACCCACTCATTGAATTCTCGTAGATTTATGACTGGGCGATACCCCCTGTCCCTTTTCTCCACCAAGAATAGGTTGCTGAGGAAGCCCTAGGGATGAAGGGAGGAATGCAGAATAGCCCCTTTCTCCAAAAGACTGGATATCTCATTGTCCACCAATTGCATGTGATCCCCCGGGAAGTGTAGGGGTTTGGGGCGGGAGGGTTGAAACTGAGAATCGTAAAATTCTGTTTGGAAACCACTGATAGTCTGCAGTACCAAAGAATCTGATGTCAGGGTCTCCCAGACCTGTGGGAACAGAGCCAGCCTACCCCCCACCGTGACCCCGTCCTGATGGTGCACACTCACCTTGTTGGGAGGTAAAGGTGCCGTTGCCCCGTCCTCTGCCACCTCTCTTGCGAGGGTATGCTCTCATTGGATAGAAATTCCTGAATTTGGCCTGGTCCTGCCATTGCCCTCTGCGGGATTCTCCACCTCTGTAGAAGGCTTGATGGTAAGCGCGGCCGGTCGAGCGCCCCCCCCCCCCGCCACGACCGGCTCTGGCAAAAAGATGGGGTGTAAATATTTCCCTGATTGAGGATTGGGTATTATCTAATGAGTTTAAAGTATTCACAAATGTTCTTAGTTCCTTGACGAATGGATCACCAAAAAGGTTACCCTCTGCCGTGGGACCTGCCCTGAGGTAGAAAGTAATTTTCTGAAGAGCTACAATACATTACTAATCAATCGCCACTCTTTCAATTTACTGTGCACCGCTTGAAACTTGCAGTCCAATCACACTATACGACGTTTCCTGCTGAACCTCCCTCTCTGACCTCTTTACAGCTATTACTGGTAGCACCCACACAGCGCCAGCTGGTTACCAAATTATATAGAGCGGTGAGGGACGAGAAAGTGAGAGATTCTGACAGAAGCCTAGCTCGCTGGAATGATAGGCTCGATCCCCCCTTGACACCGCCGGAGTGGGAACACATTTGCGCACTTACCAGCAAACTCACTCCCAATGGTAATCTGAGAATCATTCATTTTAAGTACATTCACCAAATATATCACACACCTCTTAGATTGTATAAATTCGGCCTCCGAGACACGAGCAATTGTAAACGATGTGGCCAATCTGACGCGGACTTCTGGCACCTGGCATGGAGTTGCAGACTCGTCTTTAAGTTCTGGGGGGAAGTAGTGGAACGTATGCAGGACATATCAGGCACTCCGTTGCAATGTACACCTTTGATTTGCCTACTATGCTATGTACCCCAGTTAAAAGGGACCCTAGGTAAATTTGTGAGAATTGCTCTATTATTGGCAAAACGACGAATAGCAATAACATGGGAGAGCACTCTGGCCCCCCGTGTTGATCACTGGGTTAAAGATATGGTGTATTGCAAAGAAAACCTAGAGCTTTACGCAGAAGAATTCCCCTCGTCTTCCAAGCCCAAGGACATTTGGGAACCATTACGTCAATATCTGTTGTTGCAGGCTCAAGGTGAATCCAACCTCGTTGCTGTGTGATATCAATCTGTAAATGTGTTTATCTTCTGAAAATGCTTGTCAGTATGTGGAATCGAACTTCATGAGCAGGAATATTGTGAAATGTGGTCAATCACAACTGTTATGATGTTTTTTTTCTCATTTCCTTGTTGTACTGCCTTGCATGGCAGAAATGACGATTGTCTCTTTTGAAACTCAATAAAAAGAATTGGGGGGAAAAAAAAGAAGAAAAAAACTTTGGATCAATTTTGATTAGTAAGAACCTACGCCTCTCAGTGGAGATATCGCAGTTCGCGTTTCCTAGGAAAACGATTGATCTCTGCGCCCAGTTGGATAAAACGTCAGATGATATCAAGGATCCCGAAGCCTTTGCGTCCTCCGCTAAATCCAGTATTTTGGCTAACGGGGCCTGTCATAGCCAATAATGTATCTTGGCACGATTTCCAGGGGCGATCAATGCCTTTTTTGGGGTCATTCACAAATTTGGCCAAGAATGTGGCCATCTTCGTGTCCACCTCTGGGGTGAGCGCCACTTTCCCCTCTAATACTGGTCTGGGGCACTCCGCCTACAGGCAGCTCCTAACCTTCTTATCAAGGGGTTTTCGCAACCGGTCTGCTATATAGGACACCACCTTAGGGGCCGGGGTCCATTCAACCGATCTAGGGTGTAAGAGATCATCTGGATTCAGCATATCTGAGGTCTGATCCTGGGTGTCCCCTGATGCGGGTACCCCCACTGCCGGCGTGGGACCAGTCAGCCTCCAGGGCCTGCTTGGTTCCCCACCTGATGTCTGGGTTGACTCCGCCAAGTTGGCTGGATCCCCTGGAGAATCGGGAGGGCCAGAGACCCTTTGGGATAAGTGAGAGTTGGGACTCCATGAAAGCTTTCTCCAGGCATACGACAGTGTCCAGATCCACTATGGACTGCTCATCACGCTTGCGTTTGAGCTCTGCGGAGGCTGTGGAATGCTGCCCTGGAGGTAACTGGGCCAGAGGCCCTGACAGGTCTTCCCTCTGCTCGAGGGGTCGTTGGCACAGGGCCTGTAATTGCTCAGTTTTCCTCCCCAGAGGCGCTACCACGTGTGATACTGCCTTAAGGATGGTAACATCCATCAGTTGGCAGAAATGATCCTCTATGGGGAGGTAAGTAACATCCACCTCCTCATAGTAGTCTTCATATTCTTCCATATTGGAGTCAGACTGATTACCAGATTAAGACATCGGGGTCAAGACAGGGATTCCCTGTACAATATATTCCACAAACAATCAATCAATCAATCAATCAATCAGGGGTTTGTTAAAGCGCGACTACTCACCCGTAAGGGTCTCAAGGCGCTAGGGGTGGGGGTGCAGGTTCCATCCATCAAGGAGGGGGTCTGTCGAAGAGCCAGGTTTTGAGGTTTCTTGCGAAGATGGGGAGCGATGTTGTCTGTCTGAGGTGGAGCGGAAGGGCGTTCCATGCTTTGGCCGCGAGGAAGGAGAAGGAGCGGCCTCCCGATCTGGTCTTTCTGGTGCGGGGGACCACGGCGTAGGAGAGCTGGGCTGATCGTAGGGTCCTTTGGGGTGCGTGGAATTTGAGTCGGCTGTTCAGGTATGCTGGTCCGGTGCCGTGGAGGGCCTTGTGTGCGTGGGTGAGCATCTTGAAGGTGATTCTCGCCTTGACAGGGAGCCAGTGGAGTGTGCGCAGGTGCTGGGAGATGTGGCAGTGTTTTGGCAGGTTGAGGACCAGTCTTGCGGCGGCGTTCTGATGTTCTGTAGCTTGCGGGTGAGGTTTTTGTTTATTCCGGCGTAGAGTGCGTTGCCGTAGTCGAGTCTGCTGGTGACCAGGGCGTGAGTGACGGTCTTTCGGTGTTCGAGGGGATCCATTTGAAGGTCTTACGAAGGAGGCGGAGGGTGTGGAAGCAGGAAGACGAGACAGAGTTGATCTGGCGGTCCATTTTGAGCTCGGAGTCCAGGATGATTCCCAGGTTGCGTGCGTGGTCCGTGGGGGTTGGCGGGTTTCCGAGGGCGGGGGCCACCAGGTGTCGCTCCAGGCATCGGGTTTTGGGCCCATGATGAGTACTTCTGTTTTGTTGGTGTTTAGTTGTAGGCAGCTGTTTTTCATCCATTTGGCGACGGCTTCCATGCCTTCTCGAAAGTTGCGTCTGGCGGTGTTGGGCTCGTTGGATAGGGAGAGGATGAGCTGGGTGTCATCTGCGTATGACACGATGTTGAGTCCGTAGGTTCTGACGATGGGGGCGAGTGGAGCCATGTAGACGTTGAAGAGCGTCGGGCTGAGGGAGGAGCCCTGGGGGACTCCGCAGGTGGTAGGTGTGGGGTCCGAGAGGAAAGGGGGAGTCTGACCCGCTGCGCCCTGCCGGAGAGGAAGGAGCGGATCCAGTCGAGGGCCTTGTCCTGGATTCCTGCGTCGTAGAGTCTGCGTATTAGGGTGCGGTGGGAGACTGTGTCGAACGCTGCTGATAGGTCGAGGAGGATGAGGGCTACTGTTTCTCCTTTGTCCAGTAGGGTGCGGATGTCGTCTGTTGCGGCGAGGAGGGCGGTTTCCGTACTGTGGTTTTTTCTGAAGCCGGATTGGGAGGAGTCGAGGATGTTGTGTTCTTCAATGAATGTGGCGAGTTGGCTGTTGATGGCTTTCTCGATGACTTTCGCTGGGAACGGGAGCAGGGAGATGGGTCTTTAGTTTTTGAGGTCGGTGGGGTCCGCTGAGGGTTTCTTTAGGAGGGGGTTGACCTCGGCGTGTTTCCAGTCGTCGGGGAACGAGGCGGTCGCCAGGGAGCGGTTGATGGTGTGGCGGAGCATGGGTGCGATGGTGTCGGCGGCTCTGTTGTTTAGAACAAATGCTCAAAGCTTGGGACCACTCCTCCCCCTTATTTTAGTAGGGGTTAAACAAACTGCCTGGCTCGGTCCTGCAAATGGCAAGTGCAGTGTGTCTTACCTGTTAATACGGGTGTCTTGCTCCAGGCAAGGGCTCTGTTAATTATGGGGATTTCACCAAGTGCAAAATCAAGGAAACACCTTCCCCTGCCGGAGATCGCAGCCGTACGCGCCTCAGCTACGGTGAATGATGCGGCGGCCGCGTGGGGGTTCGAGACACACTGCGTGCGTCGGATTTGTAGATAGAGGCTCCCCTGGCGGTCCGAAGACCGCGCTGCACTTCAGAGCCTGACCGGAATGAAACAAGTGGCCGCGAAGGAACGCAGGATGTTCCCGCGGCCGCGCTGCAAGTGAAAAGCACTGTTAGATGAACACTGGCAGGCGCAGCGCGAAGCCAATAACGATGAAAAACACCTCAAACGACATGCATAACGCGCATAAAAATAACAATTAAGGTGACAAGAAATTGAAGAGCCAAACAAACTTATCTTAGTGCTGCTGGAGCAGCGAAGAAAGAGGAGGATAGAGTGTCCACGGTGTAAGGCATAGGAGCGGACCTGCACTGATTGGCTGTTGGACTGTTATATTTCCTGAAGCATCATGGGAGATGTAGTTTTGTTGACTGGTATATGCTTTTGATGGCTACTGGATGCAAATAAAGGAAGAAATGCCTAATCCTCGCCTCCGGTCCTGACATAGAATTAATTTCACCTCTGAATTTACCTACAATCCATTTTGTTCCTGTTTGCATCCTGCCTGTCTTCACTCAGTCAGTTCCTCAAATTACTAATCTTGTTATCAAATATTACTTGAGGAGGGAAATCAGAAAACAGTACCTCTTCGTTATCCAGCATAGGATTCTCACTGAGGTCATGACCATAGAATAGCCCTGCCTGTGTGCTGGGACCCTGGAAAATTTCGCATCCATGGTGAGCGAGAAAGTGTCAAAGCCTTTTGCCATTTTAAAAATATATATATATATATATATATATATATATATATATATATATATAATATATATATATATATATATATACATACATACACACACACACACACCCACACACACACACATATATATATATATCATCTACCCCTGTTGCCACCATCTGGACGATCAGCGGATATACCCTCAGACCGGGGCATTGAACTACCGGACATTCCAGCGCTTCAGACCAACTTCCACTGAAGAGTCCCTCCTCCATCAAAGTTAGGAAGCTAGGCCAGATGCTGTGCCAACACCACCTTCCAAGACCACGAATGCACTAGCGCCTGTTATCCAAATCTCCTCCGAAGAGTCCCTTCCCCAACAAACCCCCAGGGGGGAAGCCAGGTCTGTAGCTGTGGCAGCATCGTCACTCAAGAGCACGAGTGTCGCACTACATAATCTCGGGGGGGCGCTTGGGCAACTCCTTGGAAGCACCACTGACCCCCACTTCAGGGACACACTTTCGGCCACCGCCTCTCTTTGGCCTACTAAAGAGGATAGCTGAGCAAAAAATACGGCCTCTGCAACAAGCGACATCAGTGCAGAAGGTGGACCTTGCATCGATCCTGCCCGGATCGCAACCAGTCGGCTGCTTACCCCAACAGATAGCACCATGAGTAACCATTGGTGGGAAGTAGGTACAATTAACTAGGGACCTCGGACCAGAAGAAATGCTTTTCTCTGTGCAGGCTGGCATTTGGCCATCAAATAACAGCTCCATTGCCATAACGGCAGGCCTCCGGATGCCAGGGAAATGGGCACAACCCACGCCAGGAGGACACAGCTTAACTATCCAGCACTTGAGAGGCACGAACTATCCAACACAGGTTTTACCTGTTCTTCTGCTTGATACAAATACTTTAATCTTCAAACCTGAGTACAAATCCAGAGAAAACTGTGACGTCCTAAATGGAGGCAACATCCTACTGCTGTTGTCTTCCATTGCAAATTTAGTCGGTCTAAGATCAACTGATCTATTGTCAATAGAGTTCACCTATTCGTAAATACCTTCTGCATGTGAAGCTACCAAGGCTTCCTGGAAAACACCCACAAATCGCCCAGAAATTTCTAGCAGAAAGCCTCGTTTTTAAAAACTGGGGGATAAATATCACTCCGTATCGAGAGCCAGGCTACCCCTCACCCTTGCTTTCGCCCGCTTAGCCAGACGGTTTGCAGGCTCTAACAACCCCATCCACTCTGTACTTAAAAGGGGCTTTGGGGCCGTCGCCAATAAAGTTGGGGCCACCAACAGCCCTACACAGCTGACACCGGAGTACAACTGAGCCACATTATTTGGACACTGACCTTACGTGGAATACTAGAACTAAAACCGGCCCACCAGGCACCCAGTGACAAGACTTGAACAATGATGCAGCTGTCAATCAATCAATCAGGGGAATTGTAAGCGCGCTACTCACCCGTGAGGGTCTCAAGGTGCTGGGGCGCTGTCAAGAACAGTAAAGGCCTTCTTCAATTGCACTCATGAAATGTCAGTGGCCTTGCCAGTAAAATATCAGACCGGTACGTCATTCATTATATAAAATCCTTCAATATTATTCTAATGCAGGAAATGTGGCTGGCTGAACCATACCACTTGCAGGGGTTCATGTGCTTCTCCACGCCAGCAGCCAAGGAGGCAAAACACGGTCACCTACTCGGTGGCTTAGCAACTTATGTTTTAATAGCTTGCACGGCCTCAGCAGGCTTATTACATTCTGCCTCGCCAACTAGCAACACAGTCAAGATTACCCCCTCTCTTCAAAACACTGAAACTGAGATAATCATTAACGCCTATATTCACCCGAAAAGCAAAGCAAAAGCCTCACAACAACTGGTGGAGCAGTTTCTGAAACACATAAGCGTGGTGGAACCGCCAGCTTTGCCCTCACAGGGGATTTGAACCTGCACCTGCTGGGCTCCTCATCGGACGACTCTGTGATAGCCCAATCTTCATTCTGGAACATACCGGTGCAAGGCAGAAACCTCCACGGCATATTTCTACTGGACGATCTAGAGCATCTCAACTTCAGAGCACGCAACAGCAGGTTTCGTGAAGATACCCCACCGGCAGCCTCTTTTTACACCTCTTCCACAAGTACGACGATTGATTACACCTTCATCTCCCTCTCACTGTTCCACCAGGTCTTGTCGTTTCGTCTAGGAGATAAAGAAGACAGCAACCATCACCCTCAAGAGGTATCCCTTTTAACAACTCCGCCCACACTCAGCCGTTCAGTGGAGACACCCTACTCCACCTTTACGGTTAATTACAAAAGGATCAAGTTTGCACAGTCTGCCATAGGGGATCTGTCACAGTCCACAATGGCGCTGTTACAAGCACAAATGGGTACTGTGCTATAGGAAGGTGGGAGTGCTTCACAGGCTGTCTAACAGAAACATTTGCTGCGCCACCTAAAGTAAGGCCTTTCCGAACACCCACAGAGGTGGGGCACATTCCAAAGACCCATTGGGAACAACTGAAGCAAACCAAAAAAACTCATAAACAGCACCCTAAGATCTTTTCAGTACAAACCTGAGGACAGCATTCCACAAGCATCACTTCGACAGCAGAAAACAAGACTCAAGCTGAAGTGGACTGCCAATAGGTCTTGAGAAGACGAAGTTTGGGCAAGGCAATTCGCAGACATTAAGCACAACGATAGTGTACGCTTCTGGGGGGCGTTCAATAAGCTAATGCGTCATCCCATGGGGGAGTCACATTTCGCATATCGGAAGGAACTTGGGGAGCGTTTCTCAGGGACCATTTTAATCACCATTCTGCTGCTTATATCATGGGCCAGGCAACCCTAAAGCTGTCAATGGACACACTTTCTGAAATTTTCCCAAAGGTAGGTAGCCCTTCAGTACTCTTCCCACAACCAGCAGGCAGCCTACAGCACCACCCCTAGGTCATCCCGGCTGAACTTAATCAGACGACAAATTGCAAAATGCAATGTAGAAGTGGCCCGAGCCCTAACAGCATCCCCCGGCGCTTTTCAAAGTGGTTGCAGAATTCTGGATGGAATCTTTAGAACCACTCTTTAACGAAATCAGACTTTGAGGCACAATCCCAGCTTCATAGAGAGGCTCGATAATCTCTCCAATTTACAAAGGCGGAGATAAGTCCCAGGCAAAAAACTATCACTTGGTTGCCCTCATCGACAACTAGGCAAAATACTTTGCAGGGACATTACTGGAGGAACTCTCATCTTGGGCATCGGAGAACGCAATAATTCCACTCAATCAAACAGGGTTCTCTAAAACATCAGGCACTTCAACTAACATCGCTGGGACATTCCCCAGACTCTGCTGGACTTGCTCATAATGCTCCAGATGGACACATGGGTGCAGGTAAAGTTGGGTGCAGGAACACACCTCTCTCACATCTCTCAAGACAAATACCAACAGACAGAGGGCAAAAGCAGGGTGCGTTTTTGCTCCCACTTTGTTTAACCTTTTTATAGCTGACCTGACTCAGGCACTCCATGCCTGCAACTCCCAAGCCCCTAGGCTCGGAGGTTTGTCATTGTCCAGTTCCCTCTATGCCAACCATGTGGTCCTGGTTTGTCATACTCAGGTGGGCCTACTACACGATACAGGAATGCTCTGCCGAAAATGGTTTGAACGTCAACTTTGACAAGACATACATTATGACGGTCAATAATAACAGGAAAAGGACACCGGTCTGGCCTTGGGGTAAAAGACAAATCCAGACAGCAACAGAATACAAATATTTAGGGGTAATCGTCTGGCAGTGAGGCTAAAGAATCTAAAATCAAAACTGACGGTGCCAACGCTGTCACCCCCTCCTCCAGGTAGTGCAAGCCAAACTTTTACCAACTAAAACATATGGCAGCGAACTCCTGAGAGGTAGAGATGCCAAAACTGGACAGCACCCTAGTTAAATTGTACACAATCATCTTCAGCCTGCCAAACTACACCTCGTCAGCACAGATCTGGCTGTAGTTCAGTCTGTAAAGAAAGGCCCTGGCCAGGCAAGGAGCATTTATAATCTGCTGGGGCAAAATCAAGAAGGCAGCCCCCAGCACTTTAAATTACTATCTGTGGCAGTAGCTGCAACAGAGAGACACATCGCCAGCCATAACTTATCTTCAAGAATTCCTGATTAAGACCGGGCTGACCCAGCTTTTTGTAGCCTCCACCAGCCATACAGTTTTAAAAAAATCAGTATGGAATTCAGTAAAGCTCCTTTCACCAGTTGAGGCCCTAGTGCGAACAGGAATTTTTTCTTACAAGACACAAGTTAAGTTAGCAGCCACACATTCATGCAATTTGACCTTTTAATTTCACAAAGAGAGATTACCTTAACATGCTCTTCAAGTCTCTCTATTAAGTGTTATAGTTTCACAGGGAACATTTGTGATTTGCACATTTCAATTAGCAAGTTTACAGCTTGCCCTCTTTCATCATAAATGCATCCAAAAATAATGCAGTTCGATTAATTTGAAGGTAGCAATTTCTGGATCCATAACCCTGGGCTAGCATGTGACATTCTGCAGCAATCATTCATTCACAGACCTTCCTAAGCCAGCATATTCCTTTTGTTTCTGTAGCGCATCTATTCTCACACATCCAACACTTTGCACACTTGCCCCTTCACCTCAGTCTCATTCACTTTGCCGTTTACCTCTGCCAGTTGGGGCAACTTCTTGCGCACTTTATACTCCTCTGCAAATAATACAAATGCTTCATTTCCAACGTACCATGTTCAAAAACTGTAAGTACAGATCCTTTTTCGTGAGCTCATGCCATTCTTTCAACCACAAACAAATATGCATACCAACCTTTATCAACCTTTTGTGTGCTAACGTTCCCTCGAGTGGGTTGGGAGAGGTTACAGCTGTCTCGTATAACCTGCCTTTACTGTTAAACTTACAAATGACTTTGAGTGGGAAGCCTACCACTCACACCTCAAGGGGAACTACCCTTTCTGTCGTGTAGTTCCTATATTATCCATACAGGATCTGCGCGTTCGGATAACATAAACTGTGGGACTGGTGGCAGACTGGCTCTGAGCACCCCCACCGAGAATGTTAGCCTTTCTGTTTTAGCTAGCTCACAGTGCCACTAGAATCTCCTCTTATCGGGGAGAGAATAGTATCTGGCAACCTCAGAACATGACAACCCTGATCCCCCAGGATCGTGGAAACAATATACTACTTTTCGCCCAGTCACTCGTGCTCACTTATTCGGTCTCAGAGAGTTACACAGAAGAAACAGTCGGGCGTGTTACAATAAGAATTTATTGCACAGTTGTTCTTCTAGTGTAAAATAGATGTGCTGCAACAACCGTTAGACAGTAGCAGATATATATGATTAGCAGTACAGTGAAAATAAAAGGATAGTACAGTTCTACCATCTTGCAATAATCATGAATACATACATGAATATAAAATGCTTGATAAAATGCGTGTACTCCTACGATGCCTATCTAGATGCGCCTAAGTGTACCTAGCATGTGAGTAGGTGTGAAGCCAAGAATCCCTCTAGGATTTAGTCTAACCCCATTACCTGAAGTGAGAGAGTGTGGGACCCCGTCCTGGTCTCGAGTTGGACACCCCGCGAGGGATGTGTTAGACCACTGTCAGCTGGAGCGTCTGCATGCAGGAGCCTCAGCGTCTCTGGTCAGTGTGTCGGCCTGGAAGTCTCGTTCTCCTCCCTAACCCTAGCAAGATGTGCTGTATTTATACAAAAAGTATCTAGGGTTTCTTTGTCCCTTGTTTCTTGTATTAGCCATTGTTGGATTTGAGGATGACGTATGGGATGAACCTTGTACGTAGATATTATGCAGGTGGTGTAGCCCCTGCCTGGTTTCCAAGAACCCTCATGAATATTCATTCATACTGTATGAGTCCATTGATGGAGTTATAGGACGCTATTGTTCAGGGAAAACCCTCCTTCTGCGCCCAGGACTAAAACTAGGTAAAGGTTCAATCCTAAAGGCTCGTTACTGTGTAGTGTAAGGGAGATAATGTAGGTGAAGGTGTATGGTATTACCCGGGCCTATATTAGGGTACCTATATGAAACATAACACCCACTCCTCTTCCGAACAGTCAACAATGATAAAGATGCTAGCGAACTACTGTATTTACTAGGTAGCAGCGCATAAAACTATCAGTGAGCTTCATAAAATATTGTCATTAAAACCAATTAAAAACAGTCTAATCGGGGGGAAGAAACAAATTATTTTTGAAAGCTGGTATTGGAAATGTCACTTCAAGCCAAAGTCCTAGTTGAGTTCGTTTATATAAGCCGAACCACTACAAGCGTCAAAAAGGCCATGCTTTTCCAGCGAAAGTTTCAATTTTAGGAAGTGTTCCAAATTTAGTTGAGTCTTGAAATTTAAAAAGAAAAATTCCGAATTCTTTCCCAGCACACGATGAGCCAATTGTAGATTAAGTGTCCCGGCCGGGAGATGCAACATCGTTGTTGCTTGCCGCTGCAGAGGACAGTCCCTGTAACACCTCGCAGAGTACCTCAATGGAGCACAGATTATATTCAGAGCTGCCAATAGCTGGTGCAGAGGCAGCTGGTGCTGTAGTCGATACCTGAGTGCTAGTGGAAGAGCTGATGCTTAACCCAGTTGTAGTAAAAGGTACCTGCGGGTTCTCGAGGAATGCAGCCATCAGTATAGGAATACGCTGGGGACATTGCCGAGCATGGGACCCAACGGGTTCCAGCCTGGTATTCAAGTCCGTAGGCGTGTCCAATGCAAGTGTCAGACAGAGATCCAACACGCATTCTTCTCCGCAGAACAGGCATCGAAGAACAAGTAAGATGCAGTCCATCCAGACTGGTCTAAACGATAGGAACCAAGAGGCGCTCAGTTCCCGTAGGCGAGGTGTGCCCAGATGTTGTACCATGCGCTCACGATATTTGCGCTCCAGGAGTGCTTTTGCCATCTCGTTGGTGATTGGGCCGTCCATTGCGTAGCAAAAATATGACAATCAGGATACCTGCTATTGAGAGCAGGATCAGCGGAAGACCTCCAAAAACGCTTCCCAATACGGAGTGTATAAAATTTGGAATAACTCAGAGGATTGTCTGAAAGGTTCTTAGAAATCCTGACCCTTTGGTCTTAAATAGGTGTACAATACCACTCGTATCAGACATATTAAAGATATGACCCACCATTTCTGCGAAATGAAAGGGGCAGTTTGTACGTATAAGTGCCTGTATCTCAGTCGAGGTCCTTGCGATTTGAAGATCAAAGGTCTCTCGAGCGGAGGTTAAGGGTACGGTTTGCTGTAAAAGCATGGCTTTCAGTCTGCTCAAAGTATCAAACTGTATAAAGGAAACATTCAACGAAGGCCATAACGGCGCCTCCCTGACTGTATTTACTGGGGAAACAATACTTGCATACAGCAAGTAACCCTGGAGTTCACAGTGACCAGATAGGCAATGCCCGGAAGCATCCCACAGCAACCTTGATCGCTCAGCATCAAGTAACTCCCATTCGAGAGTAGCCTGAATACCGGCGTAATCACGGCCGCTGGAGTCCCTTTCATGTGGCAGGACAAGTTCGCTACTGAACCATTACAAGCCCCGTGCAGGGAAATATCCTGGCACATGAGAGAACCGCTTAAAGCGTTCTTGCAGTTTGTACCGCTTAGAAACACTTCTCGATCCCCACTCCGACATCGAAATCTGTACGGTAATTCCCAAGATTCCTTAATGTATTCCTTACTCAATTTTTCATATTTGCCTGCCTGTCTTTGCTCAAGGCAATATTGAAACTGAAAAGTAGTGACCGGTAGAGTTATGTGGCCATGGATTAGCCATTCCGTTGATGGTGATTCCGCTACCGTAAATGGTAATCTATCCAGCTTTTCAATGCACAACATTGTATATTTTGCTCCCCTTTGTGCCATTTCTATCTGTTTATCTGTTAGATTATATTCAGAAAACAGAGACGTACTGTTGATAAAACGCCCAGGCACATAGCCTTCACGCAAAGATTGCAGTGTCTAGCTTAACAACATGATAGAACGTAACTGCGATTGCCCGTATTGTAATATGGCCAAATCTTGTTCCAGTATGTCTATTGCAGAAGATACAATGTTGCCTAAGGAATAGATCCTGGAGGTCAAAGTTGTTAACCCATTATCCACTACTGCTAATGCCTTCTCTAAGTTAATACGGTCTATTTCCCGTATTCTCTCTGCGGCCTCTTGTTGGGATATTTTCCAATTTTCATTGTAGGCAGCATAAATGCCAGCATATATGAAACGTTTCTGACGTGATTTCCTGGGACCTAGCAAAAGATCCCTAAGATCCATGTCATGTGTGAGTAAGGATAAGTGTTGTTTCACTTCTGTGAGTGTTGAGGTCTCTAGCTAATCAAGGCACATCTTCCCAACACTGTAGGATGTCACTACCCCTGGTTGTTCTCTTTGTACATAGCGTGGGTCTGGCCTATGGATACTGAACCCTTCTGTTATACCCCAGAATCGTTTCTGACGTGTTCGTGTCTAATGGCCAAACCACCCATTTCTTCCAATTAGGGTCTGATTTATTGTACTGTAAAATGTCATCCACTGTTGCCCCTTCTTGTGAAGTTGAATTTTGCCACCCCTCCATCTGTAATGGTGTTGGAAACCGAGGTGTGTTCAGGTCCTTGTTCTTGGCTAGTCCAAGACAGGATGTCTGTTGCACAGTGTCATTTAGGAATATCATCTGCTGTGGAATGAGGCACGCTCTAAATAGTGCCTCTGTTCCCTGGACTTGCCAGTCTCTAGAACCCCAGACTGATTTTAAGTCTATTGTGTCCTTCCATAGGTCAAAACCCTGTTCAGACAATTGGGTGATAAAGGAAGCAGAGTATATTTGTTTGGTGTTTGTCAACATAATTTTCAGTGCTGATGTCGGTGCAACCTTGTAATAATACGAGGTCGGGTCAGTGGTGTTAAACCCTGAAAAATATGAAAACCTCTGCGCAAATGTATGCAAACTACCTTTTGGTGGTGTAGGGCAATGTTCCCACTGGTGGTACACAAAAACATTTCTAGGTGATATAGATTTGTGCAAGAAATGATGACCATAATGTTGGTAACAGTACAAAGTGTCATAGTCTGAAGTACCTTCTAACATTTCAGTGTTCGGAAATGCGGCAGTTTTCTCTAAATCAGACAACATATCATTAACAGTTTCAGAGTCCCAATCATCAGAGAATGTACTGGAGGTAATGATATCACTCAATGAAATTTTATATACATGAGAAATTTTTAAAAGTTCAGTAGGACCGAATATATCGAAATCAACCTTGTCCCAGACTATACCATCCGGTATAGGAACTGCTGTAATGTTCACTGATGACAAGTCTCTTTGTTCACGATGAGAAGATTGATGTGGTTTCAGAATCAAATTTACTTTTTCGGCCTGCAGGTCTTTGTTGAAGGTATCGTCCATTAATAAGCATGCTAAAAGTTATAACTAAGCCTAGCAAGAAAAGAAAGAACAGTATCCCAGTAATTACCCATAGTTCTACCCAAGGTGATACCAGGTAAGTCTTTTTGAGAAAGTTCAGAAAGTTCGTAATCTGCTGCTTGCGTGTTCGTTGGGCTGGCGTCGTTTCCGGTTCACTTGGATCCAAGGAAAACGTATCAAAGTTCATGAAGTAGCCAGAAGCAGTTCGATCAATTGTTAGAATTGCATCTGGATTTGTTGAAATCGTAGTTTGCTCTCGTCAACGCATGTTGACGTAGACATCTGTATTAGGTCTTACTGCAACTTGTGTGTTATTTTGAGTTTGAAGTTGAACTTCGGGTTCAAGGGGAACGAGTTCCATAGCATTGTTGCTTAGTCCTTCATTCCGTGTTGGAGGCTCTTCGAACGTGATGAGTCTTTCCGTTTGAACTTCTTGGATTGTAGCGAGAGGAGGGCGTCTGCTACTTTGGAGTCCACGTGGCCTACTACTTAGTATCGGCCACATAGTGTGGTTTGATTAGGTCAATTGAGACAAATCTTTTCTCCTTTTTCCCGGCAAGAGGCGGTAGAAGTACAGTTCTTGTTCCTTGAATTGCTAGGACCGGTACAGGTTTTCTGTAGGATGGCCCAAATTCTTTTTTATCCGCTATTTTCTCTCTGACCAGATCCCCGACTTTTGGGATCCAGACAGGTCTTGCCGTGACTGCCTTGACTTCCCCAGTGGCGGTCTGTTTCAGGTGGACGTTACTTTGTTGTGTCCTGGATTCATTTAGATCCTGTAAAACAGCCAAACGATCATGGATATCAAATGGTTTCTCATCCGCCACTGTGCCTTCACAATCAAGATCAGGTGCCCACATTCTTGTCCCAAACAGGACCTCGTAAGGAGTGACACCCCCTAGAGAGCTTCTTGGCTGGTTATTGAGAGCTCGTTGTACCCCATATATATGATTGACCCAACTACCGCCCTTGCCTAATACACTAGCTGTTAAAGACTGCTTTAGGTCCCGGTTTTTCCTTTCCACAACCGAATTTCCCTCAGGATGGTATGGAGAGGAGTACCGCAATGCTACGCCCATACTTTCCATGGCCTCTTTGTAAGCCCAAGAGCTAAACGCCGGGCCACGGTCAGAATGTAACGTGCCAACTGCGTATGTCCCGATATAGACTCGCAAATCTTTTATAACAGTTCGAGCGTCAGCCGAGCGCTGAGGCCAAACCCATAGGAATCTTGAGCATGAATCCACTGCAACCATGATATACTTGTAAGCCCCATCTGATTGTAAGCGGCCGCAGTGGTCCAGATATACACAAGCGAGAGGTCTGTATGATTTTAATAATGGTGTCTGTGCCGGGCGTGCTATGGTGGAGCCTTTCATCTGCTGGCAGATGTCACATTTCAAGACGTAGTCTTTAGTTTGTTTTGTCAGACCTGGCCACCAATAGCGCTGTTTCAACAATGAAATAGTCGCTGTAACGCCTGTATGCGCAGAGCCCAAACCCTCGTGTGCTGCAATAATCAAACCTTGCCTACGATCCATATTTGGTATTACTCTGTCCCCCACTCCAGGAATCTGAGCATATGGAATGTTGTTTGCATCTAACTTGTAGGAGTACTTGAGTGGAAATTTCTTTGGTACTGCTGAGCTGCCTTTGCCTGAAGCAATGACAGCAACCATAATCTCACCGTCTAGCCTCGTTTTTGAACGAGTGATTGCAGCTAAGGAAGCTGTGCGTACAGTCCCCTTTGCGGCTTCATCAGCCAATGAATTCCCTTCAACGTGAACGCCATCACGCTGATGACTCAGTGTATGTATCACGTGAGCCCTTGGTAGTTCGTTTCTCAACTCAACTACCTGTTCCCATAGCATTTTATGCTTAATTGTGCCACCTTTTGCGTCTTTGAACCCGTTTAGTTCCCAATGATGTAAATATTCATTGTATGATTGCACACAGTAAAAAGAATCACACACTATCAGTGTGGGGAATTTGTGATCCGTATTCACCAGTGCCAGTATCAGTGCTTTTAACTCTGCCAACTGAGCCGTGCAGTCTCCTAGAGACTGCGTTTTGGTGCAACTTGGATGGAACTTTCCATCCCGCATGCGACCTTTAACGATAGCACATGCTGCGCTGTATTGTTGCTTACTCCCTATTGCCGGTTGAGCAGATCCGTCAGTGTAAATAATATATTCATACTGATCTAGAGGCAAGATGTAATTCGGCAGAGGGTATTCTTGTTCGTATTCTAGAAATGCTTGTGTTTTTAGACTTGGATCAAATCTGTATTCAACATCCGTTGCAGTAAGAGAATTAGCCCATTGTATCCATCTCGGATGTAAGGCTTTTGCATTTGGAATGCTAGCCTTTGTAACAGCTTCTAAAGCCGGTACCGGTGTTACGACAATTATGCGCTTTCCCTGAGCCAGTGCTCTTTCTCTTGCTACAGCGGTCTGAACTGCTGTCAGGATTTTTCTGTTGAAGTGAAATGCATTTCTGATGTTTGTGTACAGGTGTGATTTGTAGTGTATTGGTACTGTTTCGCCTTCATTGAAGGTTAAGTAGGTGTACCCGCATTGACCCGCTATTACACGGATCACTAAGTTGCGTACGTTTACCCGCGTCTAAGTGTTTTGAAGCTATCATGTCTTCTTGTAGTGAACGTAGGATGTTTGTGTGTTCCTGTGTCCATTGCCTAACTGAAAAGTCAGGTTTTATTAAGTCTTCGAAAGGTTTTACTCTTTCCGCGTAATCCAAAATGTATGTTCTGCCGAAATTTAGGAATCCCAGTATTGATTGTAAATTTTTCAATGATTTTGAAGTTTGGAGCAGCGCACACTTTTCTAAAAAGTTGGCTGCCAGACTTTTCCCTTCACTTGAAAGCTCATATCCTAAAAACAGGACATTGAGGTGGGCAATTTTTGATTTTTAAAGTTGAATTTGTAGCCCTCAGATGCAAATCCCAAAATAATAGTATTCACTCTGTTCAAGTGCTTCTCTAGGTCATCGTCCGTGAGATAAATATCATCCACATAGGACAATGCTTCCTCATCAAAATTTTGGAGTAACTCAGTTACTCTTGCTGAAAATAACCCCGGGCTATTCTTATACCCTTGGGGGAGATGACAAAATTGTCGCTGGGACCCCCAACGCCGAGAATGCGGTCAAATACCTGCTTTCAGGCGCTATATTTTGGCAGAAAAATCCATTTGAGATATCAAGTGTTGTTTTATATTTTTTTCGCACAATGTTATTCATTAATGCAGCACTGTGTGCATTTTGGACTGCAAATGTCTTAGTGCAAGTGTTTAAATGTCTGTAATCTAAAACTAGACGATATGTATTGTCAGGTTTCATGACAGGAAACAAAGGATTGTTCATTGGTGAGGTAAATGTTTCAATGACCCCTTGATATTCAAGTTGATCTAAGATCTCCCTGACCTGTTTTTTAGCTTCTTGCATTATTGGATATTGTCTCTGTGCATTTGGTGAAACTTTTAACGGGATCACGTGATGGGTTGAATCCTCATCCCATCTGGCATGATTTTTGTACAATGCTGGAGCAAGGGCAACTGCCCACTGCCGTGCATATGTGTGTTTTAAATGAATGGGAACGAGGACGGAGAAGGCTGGAAAAATTACCGTTTCTCCCCTAGGGCACTCCATAACGAATGCTGGCGGCCAATCTTGTTCATTTAATAGGATGTCATAACCAGATGACAGATTCTTCCAAAAAAGACCTTTAACTTTCCTGGGCTTATCCCCCTCCATCCGGAGTGTTATTTCATATAACTTATGTGGGGCGCTTACCCTCGTATCTGGTGTTTCCACCGTGATGTAATCATTCAAGTCCGCTGTCACCAGAAATTCCATCAGGTTCTGGCGAGCTATTGTAACTTCTGCCGCACTGTCTAGCATCGTCTGAGCCCATTCCCCATTCAGAAGTTGTGTCCTCAGAATTCTGGGCATTTCTGATCTTCAGGCCTGCAACTTTCTTCTTAAACTGAGGTTTTGATTTTGGCTTTTCTTCTTTTTTGGAAGTGTAGTCTGGAGCGTGCTGTTTGTCTCTGGACTTTGTACGCTCTTGATTTTCTGACCGTCCTTCCCTCTCAGAGTTTTTCGATGAACCCTGAAAGGAACGAGAGGAACGTGTATCAGTATCCTGATACCTGTCAGGTTTCCTAATGTTATCCCTATTCCTGAGATTATACCTCTTTTCGGAGGGCTCCTGTGGAGGAGATCTACCTCGGGATTGAGATCTGTTTCCCTTTAAAGTTTTGTTGTCTTTTATTATCCCACTTCTTTTTAGAAGAAGCTGGTGTCTGCTTGGAAGTGTCCTTTTCAGGACTGCCTATCAGTTGTGGTTTTAAAGCTTTCCCACCTAAACTGTCTCTGCCTAATACTGCATATGCAGTTTCAATTATTTTGGGTAGTTCGTGTTGTTGATCTATAGGATTGAACTCCCTGAGGCATTGGCGGATTGCCACTGAAGCTGCTTCCCCTTTAATATTAGCTAGTATTATGGCTGATACCTGATCATAGTTACCTAGTAACTTCATCCCTAAGTTTAGGGCAGGCTCTGCTCCGTACTCATTTTGTATTTGTCTTAATACATCTGGTACTACAGCTAATGATGGTATACCATGTGTTCTGGTATAAATGGCAGCAAAGACTGTACCCCAAGTGGTACAATCTTCTATTTGTGGTGTGATCCCTATGGGCAAGCAGATTGTTAGCATTCTGTGTTTTTCATACGGGGTAGTATTCGGGAATACTGCCTCGAGCTGAGGTTTTTTCTGAGCTACCCAAAATTGGCATTTGTTCACGTTTCGTGGGCATTTTGCCCATTACCGCGTGTAATGTTTGTGGTGTGATTTTTAGTTGCTGTACCTTGAGATTGAGTACCATTTGTTGCAACTGTTGCAGGTTGGACTGTGAAAGTCCTCATGACGAATTGCGTCAAGTTTCTGTAGATTTTAATTAAATCTTTGTGTTGTATGAGTAAGTCTGCCTGTGGCATTGTGTCAATGTCAGGATGTCGTATGTAAGCCGCTAATATCGGCCATGTTGCCCCCTCTCCTCCGAGTGGGCCTAATCTTACTCTTCTTCTTGTGTGGGGTAGGGCGCCTTTAAACCAGTATAAGTGTTCCTGGTACGTGAGTGGAACCTCTATGTCCTCAAACGGACCATATTCCAATGGTGCATCTCCTTCTGTATAGTAGTGAAATGTCTGTGTTCTCGCATCTGCTTCCGGGAATGTAACCCACGAATAAAATACCTCTGTTTTGTTTGATTTGTGTGCCTCAATCACGAAAGCTACTATGCCACCCCTAGCTGATAAACCATTTTCTAATAGTTTCAGGGTGATCGTACGTCTGAATTTTGGTGCAATTTGTATTGCGTTTAAATCTTCTTCTCCGGCTGAGAGGTGTAGTTCCCCTACTGGGTTAGTTTCGCCCTCAGTCATTTTTGTAACAAAGAAGTTTTCCAAGGGAACTAAGATAAGGTGTTTTGCACAATTTTAGGAACACAGTGTCCTTCAAGCTTGATTAACCAACAGCTAATAAATAGGATGTTTTCGCCTACTCAGCTGTGGCGGAGTTTGTGCCCACCCACTCCAGACGTCTCTGGTGTTTTGTGAGTATGGGTCTCTGAGAATTAGCACGACTGAACTACTCAGATTCTACTGTTAAATAAGTACCCAACCAACGTTGGCGGCGCCATGTCGTGTAGTTCCTATATTACCCATACAGGATCTGCGCATTTCGGATAACATAAACTGTGGGACTGGTGGCAGACTGGCTCTGAGCACCCCCACCGAGAATGTTAGCCTTTCTGTTTTAGCTAGCTCACAGTGCCACTAGAATCTCCTCTTATTGGGGAGAGAATAGTTTCTGGCAACCTCAGAACATGACAACCCTGATTCCCCAGGATCGTGGAAACAATATACTACTTTTCGCCCAGTCACTCGTGCTCACTTATTCGGTCTCAGAGAGTTACACAGAAGAAACAGTTTGTGCGTGTTACAATAAGAATTTATTGCACAGTTGTTCTTCTAGTGTAAAATAGATGTGCTGCAACAACCGTTAGACAGTAGCAGATATATATGATTAGCAGTAGAGTGAAAATAAAAGGATAGTACAGTTCTACCATCTTGCAATAATCATGAATACATACATTTTTTTTTACTTGTTTTTATTAAAACCGCTTCCACTGTATCAGGTACAAAGGACATGCACATACAATTTGGAATCTTATAAGCAGTGTACAGTCTGTGGTGTCCACATATCATATCCTGTTCACAGACAGTCTCACCATCACATGAGCGTACTATTTGTCTATTGCAACAGTGAAAATGCAGTTTATATTTTTATGTTCGTAGGACCTATACTCTACATAACAAATAAACAACACAAATGATCATCCCAACTAGGGAATTAAGTCCCCTCCCCAATCCAACTCCCACCCCCCTCCCCCACCCTTGTGACAGCGGCAGACCGGTGGCCCAATCTGGTTAACCTTAGTAGAAAAGCTGGTGGTGCACTCATAACTAGCATGTGAATCATATGTTCATGTTGTGAGAAGGTATAGGAAACGGCGACTCTTCAGGGTGTGTTGAGACGAGTATGGTGCTCTGTGTGCCATGCGCGCTGTCTGTCTCACTCTCATTTGTTGTTGTGGACATTGCGGTTAACATTTGCCCCCATTCCAGGAGATCACTCTCCACATTGTCATCTGTCCGCACTATCTTAAGACGACACTCCTCGGCTACCCCCCATTCCTGTAAGTCTTCCTTTCATTTTTTCCATGCCGGTGAACCTGGTTGTACCCAGTGAATAGCTATTCGTCGTTTTGCTAGGACCAGTCCGAAGAGAGCGAACCTATAGCGCATCTACGTCCCTTTCTTAGGTATCGGAAGTACCCCCAGTAGGAAGTGCTTTATGGAGATATCTATGCGCACCGCAGTCAATGTGCCAAGAGATTGCACCACCTGGTGCCAATACCGCTGCAGACGGGGGCAGCTCCAGACCATATCATGAATACATACATGAATATAAAATGCTTGATAAAATGCGCGTACTCCTACGATGCCTATCTAGATGTACCTAGCATGTGAGTAGGTGTGAAGCCAAGAATCCCTCTAGGATTTAGTCTAACCCCATTACTTGAAGTGAGAGAGTGTGGGACCCCGTCCTGGTCTCGAGTTGGACACCCCGCGAGGGATGTGTTAGACCATTGTCAGCTGGAGCGTCTGCATGCAGGAGCCTCAGCGTCTCTGGTCAGTGTGTCAGCCTGGAAGTCTCGGTCTCCTACCCTAATCCTAGCAAGATGTGCTGTATTTATACAAAAAGTATCTAGGGTTTCTTTGTCCCTTGTTTCTTGTATTAGCCATTGTTGGATTTGAGGATGACGTATGGGATGAACCTTGTACGTAGATATTATGCAGGTGGTGTAACCCCTGCCTGGTTTCCAAGAACCCTCATGAATATTCATTCATACTGTATGAGTCCATTGATGGAGGTATAGGACGCTATTGTTCAGGGAAAACCCTCCTTCTGCGCCCAGGACTAAAACTAGGTAAAGGTTCAATCCTAAAGGCTCGTTACTGTGTAGTGTAAGGGAGATAATGTAGGTGAAGGTGTATGATATTACCCAGGCCTATATTAGGGTACCTATATGAAACATAACACTTCTAAAATAGTTGTGCACTCTTAACTAAAGGGGAACCGCCCCTCCTAAGGCACTACTGCACACACAACCTCCTAGGGAGAAACCTGGCACAGTTCGTCTATCTTCTCTGCCTGTGAGATTACTTGGATATGGGTAACGTTCTCAGTGACACCTGCCATGAAGGACCTACCCCTTGCAGACTCGTCTCTTACCCCGGGAGAGGAACCACCCCTCCTGTGAAGGAAAACACGCACAGTTTTCCTTCACCAGTCTGCCCTTTTATATTCACACCATTGTGATGGGGAAAGGGAAGAAAAACCTGGCAGGCATTTCACTTCTCACAGGAAACCTGTCTGTGGTCTGTCTATTTTTCCTTGGTAAACCTTTACATTCCCGTCCCACACCCTACATCTTTAGTCGCTCTCAGAGAACTACTAGGGTTACGTCTGTGCCACTTACCAATGCAGCCAGGTCCAGGTCTTGAGCAGAGGTGAGAATTTTAGGGGAATATGCCTCCATTTGGCACGTCTTCCGCGATCACCACGGCTTCGCTGCGGAGGATTCACTGATCTATTAACAAGTGCCAATGGCATGCCAGCCTTCCTCCACCAAAACTGGCAATGCCGGAACCTTAAATAAAATTTATAAGCAGGATCATTCTTTGAGAGTAAGTTTTTATTCAGCTGAATGAAATTAGAGCTCCTAATGGTCCAGTAAAATGTCTTACAAAAAGCTCTAGGTACACATAGTTATACCCTCATCCAGCAATGGAAATTTACTCAACAGTTCAGTTCTCAGGCATGACAAACAAATGTGCATTCATTAGACGTGTAACAGATCCTTCCTGGTACATTGCAAATGCCAGAACAAGAACATCATATCTCACTCCCCAGTCTTCTCATGCCATCTGGAGCAGAGCTCTGCAAAATTCCCTTAATTATCAGTCGTTGAAGCTCAAGGTTGTTTTACTACTATAGCAATGCGTTCATGTAACAGAAGCAATATAGAGTTGGTTTAATTTTTACGTTTGCGACCCAGGTGCCCACACTTCCTCAAAGCCAGTAATATCAAAAGATAGGGGACCTCTTTTGGTTCTGACTCCAAAACAGTCTAGTGTTGTGATGAATGTCAAGGACCAGGTCTTCTTATTAGCCTCTGACTGGGCCAGGAGAGTGTGGTTCCCAGAGCTGCTGAACATTTGCTATCAGAATCAGCTACCCCTTCAGGGGACCTCTTGTGTCACTGACAGGAGAGCATCCTAAGCTCAAGTTTCCACAACCTACACCTCCATGCATGGAGATTGAGCGTACACATTTGCCTATTATTGGTTTAAGTGATAGATGTCATTCTTGCAGCCAGACGCCTGACCACGATGTCCATCTACACGGGGAAAAGTATGTGGCCTGGTTTGGGGTCCGTCATCTCGACCCTCTGCTGACCAAATTTCCTGATGCATTGATATTCATGTTGTCATTGGCATAGCATGGCCTTGCAGTGGAAACAGTTATAGGTTACTTGTTGGCTTTTTTATGTTTGCCCGATAACCCCTCTTTCTTTAAATCACTGGTTATGATGTGTTTTCTGAAGGACTTGTTGCAAATGTTTCCTCGTAAGCCATTCTTCATGCCTAGGTGGGACCTAAGTTTAGACGTCATGTTCCTTTTGTGCACTCCTTTTGAGCCTATCCACGGTTGTGTGCTACAGTTTCTGACAATCAAAACAGTCTTTCTTGTTTCAGTCACTTCTACACACCGCGTGCGTGAAGAAAAGACGCTCTCTGTGTAACTTCCCTACTTTCTTCCCAGGCAAATTGGTGCTGAGGAATAACTAGGTTCAGCTTCCTGACGAAACAGGTATCGCTCTTGCATGTCATCCCAATCGAATACCCTCCTGAAAGATTTTGCTGTGCCGCACCCAGCCGCGGTTCGTGCAGGTAACAGCGGTGGGGCCGGATAAGGGGGGATTTTGAGGGACGATGCCGAGGGGAAATTATTTATTTAATTTTCCCTCTGCATCGTCCCTCGAAATCCCCCCTTACCCGGCCCCACCACCCGACCACTGTTACCTGCACGGACCGCGGCTGGCCACACCCCTTGAAAGACGAGGCGAAGCTCCATCAGCCTGACCCTAAGACAGCTTTGATCTTCTACATAGACCATTCGAGAGACCTCAGGGTTTCTGGAGACCTAGAAGGCAATCCGTTTCAGAGGGTAATCCAGGTGAATATACATCTGCATTCAAATCTGCTATGGGCTGGCCACGAAGGAGCCTCCAGAAGTCATGTAGGCTCATTCCACCAGGGCCAAGATGCTCTGAAGTCATGTGCCCCAGAGATGCAGGGGTCATATTTCTAACCCTCTGGTGCAAGGACTTGGTTCAATGCACCAACCCAAATTACAAATCCAGTTGGACTGTGATCCACACCCAGCCTACAAAGCAATACTGTGAGGATGCTGTTTTCTGGCAACAGTTAGTCCCTCTAGATGAGTTCAGGGACACAGCAGAACTCCAACCCTCTTTTATTAATGAATAACACTCAAAATAGCACTAAGAAACACAGGATAAAACTTTAAAATATATATTTCTAAGACCCAAGTCTAGTACATACAATATGAACGGTAACCATACGTATGAGAAAATAAGCGCAGTAATGCATGACATAGCCATCAAACACCATATGATCAGTCCTAAAATGGTAAGTACGTTCCTAAAATCCTATTGCTACTTCTAAGCACTAAGTGAAAATTTAGCTGAAGCAGAAAATAGCAAGCATTTAAATTGACTTTCTTAAAATGGATCACACAGCATACCTTTCTTAGCGTGAAATAGCTGTTTAAATACTCTCTAACACCAGCCGTATTGGATGCCACTTCTCTACACCAATATCAGAGCCCTGGAGCAGCCCCTGATTGGGATTGGTTTGCAGCAAACCAGCATGACTTCTTGCCTGATAGTTCTGTCGCAAAGCCTATCTGCCAAATTCAGGGGTTTTATAGTACTTGATCGCCAATTTTTGTTTCACATTTGTAACTTTTGCAACACTAAAGTCTCAACAAGACAAAATAAGTATGGTGATACACGTGTTATCTCAATTCACATGTTGACATTTTAGCCTCCACTGTAAATGTCTATATCTGATAGAGACATCTAGCCGCAGATTCCTTAACTTTGAATTCTCCCCAGGCGCCAGTCTGGATCCGGAAATTTTTCAGCAGTACCTCAGCGCGCCGGGGTACGGCGTCCCATGGCTCTGCTGTGACGACGTCTTCGGATATGACATCAGTGGATTCATACAAGTCCCCTCCGGCACGCAGACGTCAGTTTCTTCTTTTCCGCGCTGTAATGCGGATCCGGAGAAGCAGTTCCTCGGGTCCTTATTTTTTTCCTGACCTGCTTGACACCCGGTGTCGAGGGAACAGTGTGCCTTTGTCTGATGTCGACAGGTTTCAAACCTTGTGGGTCTTGTAACCGGCATATGTCGGTGACGGACCCGCATACAATTTGTATGTGGTGTTTAGGTGAACACCACGACGGCGAGGATTGTGGTTCCTGCAAGAAGTTAAAACCGAAGTTGTTGAAGGAGCGGCGTTTAAAAGTTTATGGCAGCGCGGGTATCGCGATCCTCGGAGGCTTCCCAGCCTCTGTCTTAGTCGTCCTGGGAAGAGCATGTGCGGGGTCGATCTAGGAGCCGAAGCCGGTCTAGAGGACGTCGTTCTCCAGGGAAGTCGAAAGGTAAGGGGCGGTTGAAGTCACAGCAATCTTGAACTTCACCGCGTGGAGACTCCGTCTCACATGGCTCCTCCCGCTCGACGGTTGAGGAAGCCAGACGTGACTCCGCACCGGGTCTCCCCATTTTTCCAGGAGCCGGGGCGTCAATGGCTCAGATGAGGGAATATTATGATTCCTTGCACCTCATTTTTGGGACCCCATCTCCCTCTGGAGTGCCTCCAGGCCCCAAGGAGGTGAGCGTGACGCTGTCCGAGGAATTGTCCTTGACGGTTGGGCCATCGGAGTCAAGGGATCGGCATTGGTCGACGTCGGCTGATGTCGTGTTGGCAGAGGCTCACAGTCCTTCAGGATCTTTGCCGTCTATGCCGTTCTTTGACCAACCGACTCGTACATTGACGGCGGCTCCGGTCGAAGAAGCCTCTCCTTCCTCTGTCGACGTCGTGATGGTGCCGATTCTGCAGCATATGGCGTCAGCGGCGGAATCGGCTATGCTGCCTGAGGGGATTATACAGTTTATGGCCCCTTTTCAGGAAGAGGCGTCAGGAGGTCCACCTGTGTCGACTGGGGCAGTACTTTCTCAGCCCATTTCAGACACCAATGTGTTTCAGGTTTAGGAGAGCTGGCTTACAGCTCTTGGTGAGGCTAGTGGACTGGATTCTTCACCAGCCTTGGGGTTGCCAGCCTAGTCTTCCTTTACAAACATGCTGAGCAAAGTGGCTGCTGTTTTAGATTTATCACTGCCCACAGTGCAGAGGTCTACAGACCCTTTGTTCGAGATTCTTTGCCAGGGGCAGACGGGAGTAGAGCCTGTTCTTCCGTATAGTGAGGCCCAATTTGATATTTTGTTAGGTGCCTCGGCCAAGCCAGAGTCAGGGGTCTCAGTGGACCGTGATGTTGCGCGTAGACATTTGCCTGAACCTGGGGACCAAGTTTGCTTGCATAGGCATCCCTCCACAGGTGGCCTAGTCACCCGTACTGCAACGTCTTCTCAGGACATAGATTCTACTCCTAAGACTCCAGTGGGTAAGAAAGCTAGGGGTTGTGACGCTTGTGGTAAGCATATTTTTGCCTCAGCCAGCTCAGCATTGAGAGCCACCAACACGTCTTGTGTGCTGGGGTGCTTTTCCTATGCTTTATAGGATTCTTTACAGAACATGCTCCCATCCCTTCCGGATAAACTCCGGGCTGAGGTAGGCAACATGGTTAGAGATGGTCAGCAAGCTGCTAGGCTTGCCTTAAGGTGTGGCATGGACACAACGGACTCTGTGTGTTGGGCCATGGCATCTGCAGTGGCACTAAGGTGTCTGGCTTGGTTGACATCTTCGGGTTTCTCAGAGGCTGTCCAGTCAGCTTTGGCTGACATACCGTTTGACGGTGCCCATCTTTTTAGAGATCAGGCAGATGCGGCGTTAAGACGCTTCCAAGGAAGACGGACAACTACAGAGTCATCGTCCTGCATTTCTGTCTCTGTGATCTTTGCTTGCCCTTGGGCTTGAGATGTGTTTTTTTGTTGGGCAAGGTGAATCCTTATTAGGACGTTGTAAAGGTCCAGTTTTGGACTACCACGTGTACTCCAGTGAGGAGGGTGGGTATAACCTCAGTGTCATTTCTTTTTGATTGGTAATGATTTCAATGTCTGAGGGAGGTTCCCTTTGTTTTCTGGCCTCTGAGGATGAGCTTTCCGCTCAAGAGGCTATCATTAAGAGAAGTGACTTCCTGTATGGAAGCAAATCTGTTGCATGCTTCTTAGAAGCAGTTCAGTATGAAAGTTATATGGCCTCAGTGTTCATTTAAAGACATATGTTATGGCAGTTGTAGGCTGGTGTATAGTGACTTTTTGGCTCTACTCTTAAAGTGATCGGTACTTCATCAAGTTGAAGTGTTGCTCTGGTTCAGAGTATATGCTTGCATTATTTAAATGCTATTTGCTTGCAAATTCTTCCTTTATGGCAAAGGGACAGTGTCTAGCGAAGACATAAATATTACCTCAACTGCAAGCAATTCCTATCCCTACTCCACATTGTGGTGCTGTAAATTGCAGCCAAAGGTTTATGATGCACAGGTTGGGCCAACTTGTCCCAAGTCCGATGTAAATTTGATGGCTTGACTTCAGACAATATGTCCTAGGGTGTCGGGCCGTTTTGGCCTCCAACCGGGCCACCAGTCATCTATAAAGGTCTGAGAGAGACTTTTACAATATAAGGATTTTTTGACTTTATCGTAAGTTTTTCTTCTTCCTATGATATTCTTGATATACTTGATTTTGCCTGATCGGCAGTACCTGTCTTCTGGAGGTGATGTACCTATTATTTTCTGCACTCCTCAAATTCGTTCGGAATCATGATTGTTGTTTCTTGTGGGGTCAGTTATTTAGGATACCATTTGACAGGCAGCTTTTTCTTACAGCAAGTCGCTGGCGGTGTTGTGTGGTGGCACAGTACGCCCTTTACTCTCTCTGGGTTGTGTATTTTTTTTGCCGAACCTCTCATTTCAGATTGTTTTTTTGGTATACGGTGTATACATGATAGAATGTGCTGCTATGTTTCATATATTGTCTTGTATCACAGGTGTTGTAGATGCCTGTTGTTGTACAAGGATTTATTTTATGAGTTGTTGAGGATCTGCATTTTTAGGTTTGTTACCCTTTTTCAATATTATTGAAAGAGCGCTTTTGGAACTGGTTTCTCAGTTCTAGTTAGTACTTAGGTATACAGAATATACATGACTGTATTTATATGTGTTACACATATTAGTAAAAAAAAAAAACGGGGGAAGGAAAACGATTTTAATCAAAGATGCGGTTGATTCTCTTTTTCTAGCTTTTCTTGGTGTTTGAGTTAATTCAGAGCTCGAAATTGTGTTTAGTCTGTCGGCCTATGCCACCGAAGACTGTACGGAGGCAGGCTTTATACATTCTTGCGAACTGGCCAGTGAACTCCTGTGAATTGCGAGTCAATCAGAGTGTCTGATGACACATTTACGTTTATATATATATTTATGTCTATATATGAATCTTTGTGGCAAGATGTTATACAATTGGTGCATAGAATGAATATGATTTTTCATTTTGTCCAGACTAAACAATTTATACCCAGGAGGTGTTGTAGTTAATTTTGTCCCTTGGGTGGAATGAGTTTTGAAAGTCCTGTTTTGGGATTTTATCAGGACAGTACTTTTTCTGATTCATTATTGTCATGAACAATGCAGACTATATGAATTTTATCATACATTGACTCTTTTTGGTCATTGAGTTTTCTTACCCCTTTAGGGGACAGGGGTTAATGTTTGTCATCTGACACAGGGTTCTTCAGGGGTTTTCAACCTTTTTTCTTTCTAGGCCGATTCTTTCGGACCTTTAAGCTTGTTTTTTGTTTATATATTCTGTGACAGTGATCATGGATTCTGTTAAGAGGCTTGCTCTTGTTCTGCTACTCCTACATACATTTGGCTGGTTGTTAGTTTTGACCGCCTAGTTCTCTATGAGAACCTTTGTAGGATTAGTTTGCAGACCCTCCTCCAGTGGGGTATGGCTATGGTATTTAATTCAAAGTTAAGGAATCTGCGGCTAGATATCTCTATTAGATGTAAAAGTTACTTACGTTCGGTAACGCTATATCTGGTAGAGACACAGTCTAGCCACAGATTCCTTAATGCCCTGCCCATCCTCCCCGCTCTGCGAATTACTTTTGGGGTAAGGGTTATTCCCTTTCAGTGCGGGGTTTATGTACCAGTGATCATTATCTTAATCTATGTTGGTACTAAACAAATCGCTTGACCTGGCCGCGTAGCTTTTGTTTAGATGTTGCAATAACATCCATTTCAAAATGTGTGTGGTTGGTAGAGTGGGGGTGTGTTTTTTCTTTTCCTCTGGATGACACACCAGCGAGTAGTATTCATTTCTTTGTTCTTTTTATGAAAGTCTTCTTCGTATCTTCATACCTTTACATTGGTACTGGCAATATATCACGTAATGGTGTGATTTGTCACACAACCTGGTGGTGTTGTAGGTTCTGTTTGGCTATTGCCATGCCATTTATTCCCTCATATGGGGGTTATTCTCCAGGGCATAGAGTTTCATGTAGCCCTGTGTTTGTTGATTTTATTGTTTTTTAACAATTAAAATCCAGGTCTGGTATTAATATACCTTTTGATGTTTCTTCTTTATTAATGTTTCAAAGATTTTTGATCGTTTTTGGCACACTGTTTCCAGTTTCTGTATTGGCTCTGCGTTCTGGCACGGAAGGTTTCACAGAAGAAACTGATGTCACCGCGCCAGAGGAGACTTATATGGCTTCACTAATGTCATATCGGGAGACAACGTCACTGCGGAGCTGTACGACGGCCTCCCCCGGCGCGCAGAGGTACTGCTGAAAAAGTTTTTGGATCCAGACTGGCGCCTGGGGAGAATTCAAAGTTAACGAATCTGCGTCTAGACTGTGTGTCTACCAGATATAGTGTTACCGAAGGTAAGTAACTTTTACATAAGCATGGCAAAAACCATAACATAGACAACGAAAATGTCAGCCTGTATAGGAGGCAGACAGGATGCTAACACTTCTGTGTCTAAACTCAACATTTTATAATAGAAAGAGAGGAGTTTGGAGGTAAGCATATCATAAAAATAGAAGAGCTTTAAACTGACCCTGTCACTGTGTTCATGACCGACCTTGGCTAAGCAGTTGCTGGTGCTGGGTATCTGCAAATCTGCGGCATGGGTGTTGGTGCACATTTTAACAAAATACTACTAACTTGACCGTCTGGTCCGGCAGAAGGGCCATTTTGCCTGCTTGGTCCTGCAAGACTTCCTAATCTGAGTTCACTCCTCAGACCTTCCACCTTTAGGAGGTACCAATGTGGTATCTATTCGAAAAGTGAGGAATTTACAGTTAGAAGTAATCATCAGAAGAGCAAGTTGTTTACCTTTGGTAACACTCTTTCTGGTGGATACTTTATCTAACCACAGATTCCTCACTGCCTTGAGACCTCCCCATTCTGTGAATTCCAGAAAGTCATTATAAGGTTCTAAGTTCGATTTTAGCATTTGTAACCTGAAATTTATTCAAAGTGCTCCATGCCTGAGGGTGCTGAAAGAAAAAGATTGAGCACCTGACATAAGTGCGCAGGGATGGAGTTTATATGCGGCTCTGCTTTGTCACTTCCGGGGCAGTGTGAAGTCTCCACGAAGCCATGCAGCATCACCTACCAGCACGTGAGCAGCATGGCTAAAACAAAAACTACAGATCCAGTCAGGCTCCTGGGAATAAGCCAAAGGTGAGGAATCTGCAGTTGAATAGAGTACCTACTAGAAAGGGTTTAACAAAAGGTCCTGAAGCTATCTTTGATAATCTGCCCCTAACAGAATTAAAATCATCAGTAAAATAGGAAGCATGGTCAGTTAAATACGCCTTCTTGAGACAACTCAAGTTAGAAACCATGAAGGTTTAATAAAGAATCAAAATCATTACAGAAGGCAGAACTATTGTTAGCTTGTCAATATAAGGATTAAGCCTTGGGGGCGCCAGAGGGCGCGCAGCTAGGTGGCTGGACCTTAGTGCAGCTCTGCCGTCTGAACTTATCATCCGCCCATAATCCTATTCTAAAGCGTGCCAGCCAATACATTAAACCCTGGCACAATACTGCTGGGACGACCGGGGTGCAGCGTTGCGCCGCAGAAGATTGGCGGAGAGCGCAATCTACAAGAAAGAAGCTCGGTGCTGCGGTGAGGCCGGAGACAACATGGCGGCTGCCGGCCGCGACTGAACTTCGCGGCCAGATCACGAATAGTGTCGCAGAGTCTTTGGTGCCCTGGGGACCCGAGCGGAACTGTGAGGCGCTGCGGAGACTGTGCGCCACCGTTACTGAAGGCGCTCAAGCGGCGCGCATCCACAGCGGCTTCGGTGCACTGCGGGCGGCCTGATGCCCCGGTCGGGGGTGCGGCTCTGCCTCTCCACTGCTGCAATGCTGAGGGATCTCTTGATAACCTGCAGAGCCTGTTGGAATGAAGCGGAGGTCGGGCGGTGAGAGGTGATTTGCATTGCTGGGTGCTGTCTCTGCCTGGATCGGCATCGCAAAGTGGGGCCTGCTGCGGTGGAGCGGAGGCCTGCTGGGGTGCTCCTGTGTAACGTGCGGCTGGCGAAGGAGTGTGCGTCCACACGTTAGATGTATTTGGAACGTTCTGAACTGTGAGGCACATGTGAGTACATTGCTCTCACCCAGCTTGGTGAAGCTTTGAATTGTGCCGGCTCCCCTTGGTGGAACCCGTCATGTATAGCGTGGAGCAGTGGGGGCTGTTAGCCCTATGAGACTTGCGGAACCTGGTGAGGCCTGTGGCTGCTGCTGGTTGCGTTGAAGGAGTTGTGTGGCGGGGCTCTAACTCCCAACGCCTAACCGAGAGAAGTGAGAGCCTACAAAGAACTGTATGAACTTGCTACGGCACTGAGCAGGTGTCTGACAGTGGAGGCTCAGTGTGGATAGTTGGTTTGGACCCAGCTGCGCCCTCAGTAGGCAGATCGACCGCAGCCTATTGCTGTAGCCGCTGTGGTGTGGGTACACAGCGCCGCAGAAGGCCTGGAAAAGAACACATAACGCTCATAAACTTTCCCGGCCATAATGCCCGTTTCTACTGGGTCCTTAGAGGTGAAGAAAAGGGGCAGCTACTGTGGACCCTGATGAAACCAGATGGCACAGTGTGACGGGCGGCCACAATGGGTAAGATGGACAAGAACCAACCCCGTCCCACTTTTGATATGCGGAAGCCTGGTAGGTCGCAGCAACGGACGCCCTCTGACTCCGAGCAAGATGCTCCAGAGGAAGGAGCCCCATCGCTGGAAACAACACTCCTGGCTATGCACTCAATAGACGGGAAGATAGACGCTTTAAATCTACGTTTGGATCATATGTCAGCGAAGCTTGATAAACAGGGCGCCAGGCTGGGCGAAGGGGAAAAGCGCATCTCTGATGCGGAAGATAGCCTACAAAGTGTCTCAACCAAAGCCCTAAACATGGAAAAGGTCATGGCTGTCATCCAGGCCAAGAATGAGTACCTGGAAGCTAGGTCGAGGCGTAACAACCTGAGGATCACGGGCCTGCCGGAGTCGACCAATACAGGCAAATTGGAGCTCTATGTGGAGGAAATGCTCAAGGAGATTTTTGGTGCAAAGAACCTGTCGGCCATGCTAATTATAGAGAGAGCACATTGTTCGCTGGCGGCGCGCCCGATTCCAGGCGCCCCGCTGAAGCCGATCATCATGGGGCTGCTAAATTATAGGGACCGCGATGCAGTCCTGTGCCTTGCACGCGAGAAAGATACTATAAACTATCAAGGGAATGATCTGGCTTTTTACCCGGATTTCACTGCATCGGTCCAGGCAGCGAAGCAGGATTTTCAGCCTGTCAAGAAGTTGCTAATGGCGGAGAGCATCCCGTACGCCATGCTATACCCCGCCCTCTTACGAATCGGATCAGACGGTAATGCTAGAATATACACCAACCCCAAGTCTGCCATGGAGTATGCTAAACCATTAAAAAAACGCCGACGAGACACAGCAAATGATCCGGACGATGAGGAGCAATGAGGGATAGTGTACCATCGTGAACTTTGAATTAGTGTCTGTTGCCTTGTTGGTGCAGGGGTGGCAGCCGGCGGATGGTGGCGGTGGTCAGCGGCTGGAGAGGACAAGGAGAGCGGCGCCGCCTCAAAATGGACCTTGTTTATTAGACCCTAACACTGTGGTTCGTGAGTATTGCAAGATTGCTGTTGGGAGAGACTTTAAGTGAACTAGAGTTTCACAGGGCACATGTAGGTTTGGCACGCTACCTTAATGTACAAGTTCAGCCACCTCCCCGACACGTGGGAGGATGACTGCGCTCTACTGTTCCCCTATGGGTGTAGCCCACTTACATATTTGGGTAATGTTCTGTAGGGTGGTTACGTTAATTTCTTACTGGGGTGGCTTTAGCATGTTGGAGGTGGTGAAGTGGGTGGGATGGGTGTGTGTGTTATGTTGCGGATGCACTGCAGACTACACGTAGTAGAGAATCAAGTGCAGTCAGACGTTGGGGCATCTCTGCAGCAGTGGAACTGGCGGGCTAGGAATAGGCAATGTGGTGTCCAGGTGATACTATTAAATTGATAACATGGAATGTGCGAGGCCTTAATGACCCCCAAAAAATCTGTAAGGTACTGGCATACTTGGATAGGCAAGATATTCAAGTTGTGTCCCTGCAAGTGACGCATCTCACTAAACACACAGAACAAAATGTGGGGGCCCGCTGGGCTGCCGTACGAGTGGCAGTGTCGTATTCGGCGTATTCCAGGGGTGTTCTTGTGCTGGTGAGGAAGGGAACTCCGTTCATTCTAACCCATTCTGAAGCAGATGAGCAGGGAAGGGTGCTCTTGCTACAGGGAAGTCTGGGTGGCACAAACCTACTATTTGTAAACACGTATGGGCCCAACTTAGATGATCCCACATCCTATAATTATATTTGGAGGCATTTTGCGGCTTTCCGTCCTTCCGCAGTGATTTGGGGTGGTGACCTGAATGTATATCTAGATCCGCAGCTCGACCGCTCGGCTAACACGACATGGCATGGGAATCAGGCTGCGCTAGTGATAGGAGAAATAATGGAGGCAGAAGGGCTGGTGGATGTATGGCGGTGCTGTAACCCTGCTGTAAGGGAGGGTACATATGTGTCGACAGTGCACGGATTGTGGTCCAGACTGGACTTCTGGCTGGTCACCAAAGATGTGTGTACATGGACAGTGTCAGTGAAGCATCTGGCTAAAACACTATCTGACCATGCTCCTGGAGCTCGCTATACCTTCTCATACGAGGCCACCATTTCAGTGGAGTCTGCAGCCGTCGTCCCTACTGGACCAAGTATTTCGTACCATGATTGGGGCAGCTATCACAAATTTCTTCCTGGAGAATGAAGGCACTGTAGACGAAGCTGGAACACTGTGGGAGGCTTTTAAAGTCACTATGCACGGAGAATGTATTGGGGCGCAGGCAGGCGTTTTAAAATCACTGAGGAATAGGTTACGGGACATAGACGCCAGGATACGCACGCTGGCACGCAAGTATGAACAGCGTCCCTCATACGTACTGCTGGCCCAAATAAGAGAGTTGATGTCAGAGCATAATCAGGTTGCCGAGCAGGAGGTGCAGCATAGGTCCAGGAGGTGTAGAGCACGACTGTATTGGGGGGGGGGGGGGGGTAGGCCGAGTCGCTCTCTGGCGAACAAATTGACAATGCCAAGGGTGCAGGAACACATCGTTGAAATAGTAGACAGTGAGACTGAAGCACATTATACCACTCCAGAGATTAGTCAAGTGTTTATTAAGTTCTTCTCTAACCTGTATGGGCATAGGCCAGCTATTAAAGATTGCGAGATCTCAAGCTATTTGAAAGACATCGTGCTGGGCTGGCTGTCCTGGGTCAGCGAGAATATTCGACTCCGCCTTGGAAGGTTGAAGATGTTAAGGAGACTATAATGTCAATCCCAACTGTAAACAGCCCTCATAACGAAGCCATCACCCCGCATGCAATTACAACACGGTCGTTAGAACGTCCGCATTGTAACAACGCATACCATTACCCCGCAAGTCGAAACAACGACTTGCGGAGGGGGGAGAAGGTGTTGGATTTAAAATCCAACACCTTCCCTACTGTCCACACAGACTGGAGTTGGAATAGTAAATTATACTATTCCAACATCCCAGCGCCCCCCTCGGCAAGTCGTTGTACCAACTTGCGGGGTAATGGTATGCGTTGTTACAACGCGGTCGTTGTAACTGCATGCAGGGTGACGGCATGCGTGAAAAGGAGGCATATTCACTCACAACTGGCAAAGCGGCAGGGTTGGATGGGCTGCCAAGTGAGTTTTGAAAAACGTATGTGGATACTCTAGCCCTGAGACTACTAGAGGTGTTCTCTGAAGCAAATGATAAGGGTGTACTGCCTCCTACCCTGCGGGAAGCGCTCATTGTAACGCTGTTGAAGCCAGACAAAGAGGCCAAAAGGTGTGAATCATACAGGCCGCTTTGATTGATCAATATAGACACAAAACTTTGTCGAAAATCATTGCCAACAGACTTCAACCTCTGGTCCTGCCGGATCAATCGGGATTTGTGCCCAAAAGATCCACCACACATCTGCGCACTATATTTGCTGTGCTTCATCAGTTAAACCCCGAGCTTCCAGCCACGGCAGTACTACTGGACGCGGCGAAAGCGTTTGATTCAATACATTGGGGGTATATGTTTGTTGTCCTGTAGCGTATGGGGATACCGCTGTTTTTTTTTTAAAGTGGGTACACCTCCTGTACACAAGCCCGGTGGCCAGGATATGCATCAACGGAGTGGTCACAGCCCCCATCGATATATGTAGGGGTACCCAGCTGGGTTGCCCTCTCTCCCCGATGTTGTTCTCCTTGGCACTGGAACCAGTGCTTTAAATGAGGGGAAAAAAGTGCAGGTACTCACTAAATTGAGCTATGACCGAAGGGGCGGGCAAGGAGGCGGGCTTAGGGGTGGGACCAGGGGCGGGGCTACCCGCCAGAATTGACAGGAATCGGTGTGGTATGTAACTGTTGGTGCATAGTGTGGTAGTGCACTGTCATTCAGAGACAACACATTTTCCATTGTCATTACCACTAAATTTACACAGACATAGTTTTACTGACAAAAACTATGCAGCGCACCAAGGATAATGTGTGGAATTGGGTACCAGCCAGTGACATATCCAATGTACCATGGGCCTGAGTGCAAGGAAGGAAATGGATCACTAACCCCTGTTTGATCTGTGAAATACAGCAAAAATCTGGTTTCAATGGACCCCATGCCTCTGCACCTGCTGCACCTATGGAAGCTAGACCCCTGGCTCCAGAGAATATTTAGCTTTCGGGCATCACCCAGTAAAATATCCTATTAAATTCTTCCATGACACTTCAGAATAACAAAACAGCTGCTTCGTTTGCCCTTTCCATTTCCAAAATTGAAATATTTGTACAGTTCATTCACAGGTATTTATGTTTGCAAACTTTCAAAAATGCTCTCACCCTGCAGTCAGGGAAGGAAAAGTAAACATCAGTCTCCATGTTAAAAGAATAAGCAGCAATTTGTCCGATGGTATCGCCTGACATTCAACCTCCGTGGCAAGAGAAAACACAAAATTTAAAGGCATCTAATTGCTCTTTCATCTTAACTCGAGTGCAGTATTTTAACAGCTACAAACAAATGTAAAAAAAAACCAAATCTGCCTGACAGTAACAGATTGTGCTCACTGAGCATCAGCATTGGCATCGCTGAAAGTGGCGAGTCTTACTTACCTTTTTCTTTCCCCCTTTGTAGCAGGCAGAGTCAATTGGGATCAGAATGCCCCACGGCCGGAGAACTCTCAGTAGAAGAGAGACTGAGCGCTGCCGGGTCCCGAGCATATGCAGTCTCCACCAGGGAAGAGGCTTCCTCCAATCTCACCTGGACTCCAGGGAGGGTGCTCAGGCCATCTCCCCAGCTCCTCCTCGCCCATTATGGGCTCAATGTCGCAGCTCAGCAGGGGGCAAATGAAGTAGGTGAAAGACCCTGTCAGACCCTAGTGGCAGGCAGGCTAAGGGGTTAAAATGGCCCACCTGGTGTTCTGCGTCCTCAGCGACGCTGTATGGATGGGGGGCCAAACTGCAGGAATATGATTGCTGCTTCCTGGGTCCCGGATGGCGCTGGATGCAGGAATACAGTCCTGGGCCCCCTGCCTGGCCCTTGAGTGAAATCTGATACTCAGGCGCTGCACCTGACGTGCTCCTTGTCCGTGATCCTCACTGCTGTATGGCAAAGAAGGAAGGGAAAGCCATTGCAACTGCATATTTAAAGGGCTTCCATTCCTTCCCGCCACACAGCTACGGGTGGTGACTTCACACTGTTGCTGATGGCAAGATGATTGCCACTGCCAGTGTGAAATGCTAATCATGTGAGCATACACTGCAGAGTAGAAATGCTGTGCATGCTCTCATGATGACCATTTCTTTGGGATCATTGGGAAATCCCAACATGCTGCAGTGAGTACCGGTACTCTCCTTGGGCACGGAGAAGTTCCGGTACTCCGAGGGGGGAAAAAAAGACGTGCCAGTACTCAGTACCAGTGAGTACCGGCCCATTTAAAGCACTGACTGGAACCACTGGCATGTAAGATCAGACAGCGTCCGCTTGCCATATCACTGTATGCAGACGATATGTTGCTATATGTTAGAGAACCTGCAACACACTTGGCGTCACTATTACAGGAGTATATCTGGTTCGAAAGACACTCAGGGCTATGCATAAACTGGACTAAGTCCACGGTTTTCCCTCTAACAGAATGCACTAGTGGGCTTGAGTTGGAGTTCCCACTGGCTTGGTCGAGTGAACCGGTACGATACTTGTGTGTCTGGGTTCACAGAGACCCCGAAACAGTGATCAGCATGAATTATGGGCATGCGATTGCTAAAATAAATTATCAAGTTGCTAGGTGGACACGCCTTCCACTGTCCTTGGCAGACAGAATAGCTGTTGTGAAGATGGCTATTCTCCCCAAACTGTTATACCTGTTCGTGAATATCCCAATAGTTCTGAATAGGGCTGTATTTAAGACTCTTCAGTCGTGTCTGCTGGCATTGTTGTGGACGGGTAAACAGCTGAGATGTAGCCGGGACACTCTTACACTGCCATTTGAATGGGGGGTTTGAGGCCCCGGATTTGCAACTGTATTACCTTTGTCCGCAAGCGCAATTTGAGCACTACTGGTACTTCACACAACGCTATCTACCACACCTAGCCGTGGAGGAGGATAAGGCCTACCCGGTCCCGTTGACTGCTATGGTCTGTCTTGCACAATAGAACTGAGGGGAATAGGAAAGAGACACAGTCAAATGCACTATTAAAGCATTGGGCGACCGTGCAGGAAGGGAGTGTCTGTATGCACCGGCTATGCCAATTGCTGCACACCTGGGTAGATGCATTGAGCATTATGCATAATGCAGGGATTACTAAACTAGGGGACATGTACATTAGTGGCAGTTTCTATCCCTGGATGCCTTTATATCTGGGCAACCTTACAAGGCGATGCAAGGGTTTGTCTACACTAGATTGTGCATGGCTGTCAGAACCTTATACCCTGAGCTCCCTACTGAGCAGCTGATGTTAAAAGCATTACAAGTTGTATTAACAATGGGGGAATGTAAGGGGCTGATCACCAGACTACATAATGCCTCCCAAAGAGTAATTGATGTGTCTAGCTCTGCCTCCCTAGATAAATGGAATAGTAAGTTGGCTGAGCCTATGGTCTGGGAGGACTGGGAAGCATGTTGTGCATTGACTGGGCGCCTAACCGCCATTTGTACCCTCCGAATAATACATTTTATGTTTTTGCACCAGATGTACTATACACCTGTGAAACTGCAGAAACATGGATTGCGGGAAGATGCTTGATGTGTTAGATGTGGGGAGGACGGGGCGGATGTTGTGCACCTGGCCTGGGCTTGCAAATCTATATACGACTTCTGCCAGCGTGCAACTCAGGCATTAACATCCATGGTACTGGAAAATGTGGAATGTACACCTGAAATCTGTTTGCTGGGATTGTTAAAAAAGCTCAAGCCATGCAACAGGCGCTTAGTGGCCGTCGCCACCCTGCTGGCAAAACGTGCGATTGCAACTCATTGGGGGGTAGAATGGCCCCAACTGTGACGAAATGGTTTAAGGATCTTGTGTACTGCAAAGAACAGCTAGATATCTACGCGGAGGAATTGCCTGTGGCCCCAGACCTAAGGATTTCTGGGCACCACTGACAGCGTAACTACTGTAGCATCCGGATTTGATATAACTGCGTGCACTGTGTAACTGTTGAATATGGGTGAATAAGTGGTCTAGATAAGCCAGGTCACGCTAGATACTACTGAATACGGAATGGTAGTCGTTGCACTGTACCGCACAAGTTGGGTTTTGTTTGTTGTTAGTAGTGAAAAACTGCACACTATGTAAAATCCTGATTAATGTGCAGCGCTGTGTGTATTCCTTAAGCTCGACTATGCAAAATTCAACAATTTAATAAAAATAATATAAAAAAAATAATAATAAGGATTAAGCCTCAATCAGCTGTATAGCTAACAAAATATTCTAAGTCCTTAACATAAGACAGACTGATGTGGGTCTGCTCTCTAAAGTTGGAGAGCAAACCATGCAAAGCCTCACCCCGAGATTTGAGCCTTTTTACACCAAAATGCACAGTGTAAAATCACTTTGTCAGCACAAGTTGATCAAATTGTTACCCAGGTTTAACACATTGGAATGCACAATAAATACAATACCATCCTCTAAATGAATATTCTATGAGCACTCTTTTAATCTAATGTCCAGATGTGACAGTACACAGCTAGTTACGTACAAAACAATGACAAACTCATTATGAAAAGGTTTGATGTAGCAGGCAGGAAAAGAACTTGAGTCAGTTAAATTTCCACGGAAGAGGTCTTCCAAGGTCACCAAGAACAGAATGTCAACAAAGCATCTCTGCATTTCTGTTGTGCACATTCTATTGTGTGCGGAGACGGGGTGAGGCAAAAACACGGACGGTTATGAATACAAGATGGAGTCTAGGCAGGTTTGACCAGTGCTTTGAAAGCACAATTATGTAAAGTGCTGTCTTCTCATTTTCGGTGCAAACCATTTGTTATTAAGCAAACCATATTTATTAATCAGAAATATCTTTATCAATTCCTCCCTTTAATGATGAATCATCATCACAATATAGAAATACAGTCTGCATCATCTGCAGTTTCTTGCTTCTCGATTCTTTCAAAGTCGTAACATCATCATAAGCACAAATCTTAATTTTCTCCAGCTCAATTGTATCGATTCTTCTACTCTTTCTTGCAGACAATGCTGACAACATCTTTTTAAACCCATAATTTACAAATTGCTTCTAAGAATTTTAGCAAGAGAATGAAACTAATGAGACATAAAAAAAATAATGATTAGTGGGATTAAGATTGTCCAAAGGACACTCCCACCTATATTGATAAAACCACTCCCCAACGTTTGGAAATATTTTTTCACTCTCACTGAACCATTTAGCAACTGACTCCTACAACCCATGCTCCTCAAGAGCATTTGTCTCATCTGAACTATTAGTACTGTTATCTATCTAATCATTAATAAGCTTACTATTATCAGGAATGAAGGTACAACACTGTTGAAACCTCGCCACACGATAGACTCCGCCCTCTTTCACAAGCAAACTATCCAAGGCAAGACGATTTTGCATGATCATCGCAGGCATTGCCATTATCTCCTTGTTAATTTAGGTTAATGCACAAGCAGTGCTAGAAGCCAAACGATCCACTAATGTAGACAGCTTCCTGATTTTCACATAATTCAAAGTCACACCAGCACAAGTTATCATAGCACCAAGCACATCCAATACAATTTGTCCAAAACAATGGTTCTCTCTAGAGTTTCATATCTTTTTCTAATTTCATCGGCATGGTAAATCCGAGGAAATGCTAAGGCAAGATGGCAGCTTCCCACCCAATTACAAAGGTGGTTAAAATAAGAGGTTAAAAAATAATTCTGTTCACACCATTTCTATTGGTTCACTGTTTCCAGGATTTTCACACACCATACACATCACTCCTTTTCTCGCTTGCTCCATTCTTTTTTTTTAAATATCTTTTTATTAATTTCCAAACATTGAAAGTCACTTACATTCGTTGGTCAACAGTTCGGCAAGTTACATAATGCATTACATCATTAATGAAAATATATCAAACTTAGTCACGGTACCTCTAGTAATTGCGCTCTAGTGTGTTGTAGTTCCATTTCCACCGTTGGGGAAATACATAGGTCTCCCCGATACACATTCCACCTTCCCCATTTTTTATCCCATTTCTTGGGACATCCTCTTGATTTAAACACCTCTTTCTCAGCAATCATGCATTTGTCAAATTCCTTCGCCCACACTCGGTGAGATGGTCTATCAGCCGCTCCCCACTGCTTGGCCACCTCCCGCTTCACCAATGTGTACCCCAGTGTGGCAAGTTGTTGTTCCACCTCCGTGAGGTCGGTCTCTTCCCATATATTAAGGAGGCCAAGTCGTGGTGTGAGAAGTAGTTCCTTCCCTAGTGCATCTTGGAGATTTCGTGGCCCCCTTCCATATGGGTCGTATGTGTGGACAGTCCCATATAGTATGAAAAAAGGTTGCCTCTTGATGACAGCCACGAAGGCAGAGCGTGTCAGGTCTCGAGCCTATTCTCGCCAGTGTAACCCCGGTGAGATGGGATCTGTGGAGGATTTTAAGTTGGATCAGTCGGAACTGGAGAGTGATGGCCGCCTCCCTCGGGGACATTAGTGCCGCTTGCCATTACTCATCGTCAATGGGCCCGAAGTCTGTCTGCCATTTCTCTCGGAGTATGTGGAATGGGGCTGGTAGGTTGTTGCACAATTTCTTATATGTTAGTGATATGGCCTTATTGAGAAGTGGCCCATCCAACAGCCGATCCTCCAGTGGGGACGATTCTGGTATTTTGCTCATGTCTGGAAGAGCGGTGGTGAGGGCATGCCGAATCTGTAAGTATCTAAAAATCTCCCCTTGAGCCATTTCATATTTCTCTCTCAGTTCCCCAAGTTTAAGGATGGAGCCCTTTTTCACCATGTCCCCTACGGTGGAAATTCCAATGGTATCCCACTTATCAAACCCTGGCTGATTACATAGTAGTCCCAGTCGTTGGGTGAACCATAATGGTGTGGCTAGGGTCATTACGTTCGACCATCCAAGGCGGTTAGTCGCCTGGTGCCATATCGCTACTGTGTGAGCCGTGGGGCCGACGTATCTCCCTCTTCGGGCTTTCGTGTATAGCGCCCCCATGCATCCCTCTCTGCCCATTTGATATCTGTCTAACATATAGGCCGGATCCAATGGGGAACGATATACCCAGTGATTTACCACCATTAGCTGCGAGGCCCAATAATAGAGTCTTACATCCGGGAGGGCAATTCCCCCATCGTACCAACCCTTAGTCAACTTGCGCATCGCTATGCGAGAGGAGCCGCCATCCCACAGTAGCGTCCTGACCTCGCTCTCCACTCCCGAGAAGTATGTATCCGGGACTTTATTCAGACAGTTTTGAAGAATATATAGGAAGCGGAGGAGGGCCAGCATCTTAAACAAGGCCGCACGGCCCAATAAAGAAAAAGAGGCAGTGATCTCCAATGTCTGACATCATTACGCAGCCTGTTCAAGGGCGCGGCTAGGTTTTGTTCATAGAAAAGTTGGGGGTCTGGGGTTATGAAGACTCCGAGATACCAAAAGCCCTCAAGGGCCACCTCCACGTTACAGCCCGGGGGAAGTCGGGGAACCGGGCCTCGAAGGACAAACAGTACCGACTTGCTCCAATTAATCACATACCCAGAGTATTTCCCGAAGTTCGTGAATATATTTAAAACTCTGTGTATGGAGGTATATGGGGAGGCGAGATATAGTAAGATATCGTCTGCATATAAAGATATGGGGTCATCATGTCCCTCCGCCCACTTCAGCCCCCTCACCATTACATCTCTTCTCACCCAAGAGGCCAGTGGTTCCAGCATCAGGGAGAATATTAGAGGGGACAGGGGACAACCCTGTCTAGTGCCCCTCTTTAGTTGAAATATTCTTGACGTATGGTTGTTGACCCGCACTTGGCCCTTCAGATCCGTGTACAACAGCTTTACCCAGCCGAGGAATTTAGGGCCGAAACCCAGACGCTTCAGGACTTCGAAGAGATATGGCCATTCGATAGAATCGAACGCCATTGAGGCGTCGAGGGATAGCACCACTGCTTCTTCCTCTATAAAGTTTTGGCGCGCGAGGACATTATGGAGACGTCGGATGTTTAGTGCTGTATTCCTCCCTGGCATAAAGCCAGATTGGTCGAGGTGGACCAATGAGGGAATTACTGAGACCAAGCGCGATGCCAACAATTTCGCAAGGATTTTGGCTTCGACATTGATTAAAGAAATCGGCCGGTAGGAGCCACAGTCTTCGGCGGGTTCCCCCGGCTTACGGATAACTACTATCGAGGCTAGTCGCTTTTCTGCCAGCAGAATCCCTTTATCATAACTTTCCTCATACATGGCCCGCAGGTGAGGTGCGGTTTGGGATGCGGTCGTTTTCAGGAATTCTATCGGTATCCCATTTGGTCCCATCGCTTTCCCTGACTGAATACTGTTAATGGCCTTCTGAATTTCATCGTCTGTGAGGTCCTCGTCTAAAGAGTCTCTGTCTGTTTCTGAGAGTGTAGGCAAATGGATGTCTGCCAGCAGTTGGCGGGAGTCTTCTGCCGTGTATGTAGTTGAGGACGTATATATTTGTTCTAAGTGGTCAGCAAATGCATTTGCTATGTCTTGTGGGTTGGAGATCTTCTTCTCTTCCCTAAGGGTCAGCCTGGGTACCCATCTCTCCCCTTGCTCCCTCTTCTCCAACCAGGCCAGTAGTTTGCCCGCCCTATCCCCCATTTCGTAGAGCTTATGTTGCGTGTGGAGGAGTTTGTCTCTCATATGTTCTCTCACTTAAGTCCTATATTCTAACTGTTTGATCGTTAGGCGATGTATTACCGCATCTGAGGGAGATCTGACGCTTTCCTCCTCCAGCTGTTGGAGTTCACTTTCTAGTTGTGTGATCTGTTGCTGTTTCTTTTTACTATACCCCACTTTTAGCGCCAGTGCCTGTCCCTTCAACACCACCTTGAAAGCTTCCCATATGGTCTGCGCTGAGTCCACTGACCCCACATTTTCTCTGAAATAGTTAACCGTCTGTTGGAGTAATTCCGCTCTAATATCTGGGATTTTAAGCAACCATGGACTGAGGACTATGTTGGCTCGTGGACGTTGGCCAAAATATGTGAGTTCCACCCACACCGGGGAGTGGTCTGAGATGCCCCTTGGCAAGGCGCGGGGATTCCAAAAGTAACCCAGCGCTGCCGAGTGTGTCAAAAAATAGTCAATTCGGGATGTGCTCTTATGTGCATTTGAATAGTAGGTGTATTGGGTGCCGTCTGGCTGTATCGACCGCCATATATCCGTTAGGCCCATGGCTTTCGTAAACTCCTCCATGCGTGTATGGGGTCTTGTCAAAGGTCGGTGTGGATGTCGATCTCTTTGGTCGTCCATTGTCAAGTTAAAATTGCCCCCTAAAATCAGGGTGCCCATGGGGAGGTCCACTATTATTTTCCCCAGGTCTACCAGCGCTTCTTTACCTAGTGCCGGGGGGAGGTATACTGAGACCACATTTAGTGCTTTCCCTTCCCACCGCGCCTCCAGTACTGCAAATCGGCCCCATGGATCCGCCCAGGTGCGCGTTGGTGTGAGTGCCAGACTTTTTTTAACTAGGATACCTGTCCCACGGGATCCCGAGGTGTATTCTGCGTGGATCAGGAGCTTATATCCCCATCATGTGAGGGCTTTACATTTGTTGCCTACCAAGTGTGTTTCTTGCAGCAATACTAGGTCGAGGGCCTGCCTTTTGAGATAGTGCTGCACGATACCACGTTTAATTTTGTCCCCCATCCCATTCACGTTCCAAGGTTAGCACGGAGAGTGAAGTTTCTATCTTAGCCTCCGTCATATGTGCAGTGAGTAAAAAGACAGTAGCACTTGAAGACACCCCTGGGCTCGCCTCTGATGGTGCACTGTTCTAGCACCCTATGTATACATTTTCTCAGATAGTCTGGCACATTAGCAAAAACAAGACCCGTGAATTTCCATCCAGTACATCTAGCAACGGTGACCAAAATTAGATATGACTTTTTACACACTGTGACTTGTGAACATACATGAACCTGTACACCCCATCCCCCCTCCCATAACTGCTGCACCTCCCCCCTCCCTGCCCCCCTGCCAGTGGATTTTGAACTACCCACACCCCAACCAGGCAGAGTGCATATCTCCCCCCCCCAAAGTACTAGTGGGTGCTGGCTGTCAGCCCTCCCTCCCCCGCCTTGAGCTAACATTGCCCAATGTTTCGGTACATCTGAGGGCTTATGTCCGGCCCCTTTGCATTAGAACTCGTCCCTTTGTATCACAATACTGTTCATGCGTACACACCAAACCACTGTACACCCAACCCCTGAGGTGCAGGGGATTGTCTGGAAGTCCCCCCCACTTCGCTGCATCCTCTCAAAGTCACTTTTCTGCGACCATTGTGTCCCTGTCCACATACGGGAAGCCTTCTTTTCAACTATGTGTTGTTGTTTCCGTCTCCGTCCTGGACGGATCTTCGCCTGGTTCAGTCCCCTGGGTGGATCTATTCGTTCTGTGGCCACCATTTCGTTCTTTGGTTGGTTTTTCGACTCTGCGCCAGCCCTCCAGCCAGTCCCCTGCGTCATCTGGTGAGGAGAAGAACCACGTCTTACCCCCCGACTCTATTCGAAGCTTTGCTGGGAAGAGCATGGCGTATTTCACTTCCCTCTCTCTCAGTTCTCTTTTCACTGATAGGAAGCTGCGGCGTTGGGCTTGAACTTTGGTGGTAAAGTCAGGGAAGAATGTGACCTCACTGTTCTCCAGTTTAAGTGGCGGGTTGGCCCTTGCCGTTTGAAGTATCATGTCTCGGTCTCTATAGTTAAAGACGCGGGCTATAATTTGACGTGGGGGAGCCCCTGGTTTGGGTCGTCCCCCAGGGACAAGGTGGGCTCTCTCAATGGAGAAGTAGCTCGAAAGCCTCTTCGGCTGTAGGTGCTTCAGGATCAAATCCTCCACAAAGAGGTCCGCTGCTGGCCCCTCTGCTCGCTCCGGCACGCCAAGGAGGCGTATGTTGTTCCTGCGTGCTCTGCCTTCGTAGTCGTCCAGTTGTTTTTCCATCGCGGTGTGTTGTTCTTGTAGTTTGCGCACTTGCTGTTGGAGCTGGGAAGTGTCTGTCCGCAGTTCCGTTGTCGTCTCTTCCAGGTCTTTCACCTTGGTGTCCATTTTACGAAGGTCCGCTCGGATGAGGGACACTTCTATGTTCACCGAGTCAATGCGGGCTTCCAGGGATGTACGCACCCCCGTGATTGCTTCCATGATGTCATGGAGCGTTAGGTCTTGCTGCGGTTGGGAGCTGTTTTGCTTGTCTGGGGCTTCCAATTGTGCTATGTCCTGCCCCTCCCCCGCTTTATTCCAGGCAAATTTGGCCAGTTTATTTTGGGCCGTAGGTTTGGGCCCCCTTCCACTCGCCATTTCTCTGCCCTGCTGTGGCGGTGTGCGTAGGCCCTGAGCCCCGGTTGTCCCCGCCGCCTGCCCAGAAGGGAACTCCGTCCCACTAGCGGCCTGTCGGGTTTCCCACTTGCTCCATTCTTAATCTAGGATACATTCTTGACTTTCTGAACTTCTCTTCGTTCGCATCTGCCCAATTTCTAATAATGTTTACTCTTCTTGCATTGTATTCTTTAATAAACCCAAGCTCCTTGTCACTCAACTTGCACACAAACTGATTTTTAGTTATGTTAGATTTCAGGTTTGTCAGTGATTGTATAATTGATCTCAAATGATTAGAAAAAGATTTTTAATTTTCAGCTTTAGGAAGAACTTCCAAAGAAATGTTGACGTTGGTTAGGTAGGGCGCTAGGAATTGTCAATCAAGATGAACATTGACAGAAATATTGCACGATAGAGAATATGTCAAAGGAAGTTCCTATTGTATCTAGAGCAGACTTTTGCTAGTGTATTATTGAAGTGACTCCTATTGCTTTGCATAAACCCATGTTTTGACAGTGCTGTGACCTCATATGATGTGTTTCACAGGGATCGTCCCTCAGCCCCTCTCTTTTCAACATAAACATGACACTGCTCGCCAACATTATGCGATCACCAGACATCACCGTCCTCTCCTACACCAGTGACGCCCAACTCATCCTCTCTCTGATGTACAAGACAAACAGCAGAACCAACTTCACCAACTGCATAACCATGGTAGCAGACTGGATGCAAATCAACTGCCTGAAGCTCAACTCTGACAAAACGGTAGTACTGGTCTTTCGGAAACAAGACCTCCCCATGGGATTCCACCTGGTTGCCGTCAGAGCTAGGATCAACATCCACATCCACAGACCTCACAATAAATCTAGGGATCATCCTAGATGGCAAGCTTAACATGGCGGCTCAAGTCAACGCAGTGTGCAGCTCCTGCTTCCACATTCTACCCATGCTGCAAAACATCTTCAAATGGTTGCCTCAGAACACCAGACGGACCGTCATGCAAAGCACTCATCACCAGCAGGCTGGGCTATGGCAACACTCTACGCCGAAATTACCAAACAACTCATACACTGACTCCAGACCATCCACAGCGCAGCCGCAAGACTCGTACTTGACCTCCCACGCCGCACACACATCTCATCTCACCTCAGGAAGCTTCACCGCCCCCCCATTCACAAGCGCAGCCAATTCAAACTTCTGACCCACACATACAAAGCCCTACACAACATAGGACCAGAATACCTGATCATCCGCATGCACTTTTCACCAACCCACCAGACACCTAACCTCTGCCTCACTCTCACTCACACTTGCTCCCTGCATCCACAGAAGCAAAACTGGAGGTCGCTCATTCTCATACATCGCACTTAAGACATGGAACGACCTCGGTCAACACATCAGAACCTCCTTCTCTCTTCTTGAGTTCTGCAAGAAACTAAAGACCTGGCTCTTCACATAGATGCACCATAGGCCCACACATCTTGCCCAAGTGCCTGGATACCCTTTCAGGTGATTAGTGCGCTATACAAATCAGCATAACATAACATTGCATTAACTTCATTTTGAACATTAGGTTATGTGTCTTACAATCGATTGTTGTGCCTCCCCCAAGACAAACCTTATCACTGCCTTTTAACAATATCACTGGGGTCCCAAGTTAAACCGGTTTAAGAACCCTTCCTCTACATAATGTTCTTCCTCGCACACCTTTTAATCATCACTCCTAGGCATGAGAAATAACCTCTTCCACTTAACAATATTACCCATGACACTGATTTGACTTGACTTACGTTTATTAAGCATATGTTTGCTTTGAGTTATCAGAAATTTACCTCTTGCGAGTTTTTTAGCAACACAAGGATGAGCTGGCAAAGATCTCCCACCTTCCCCCACCCCCACGTTACCATTGTATAAGTATTTGTCATGCAGCCTCCTTCCCCCTTGGGTACTCTAATCCATATGAAGCAGCTTCTGTTTTGCTACCTTCCTTGCATGTTTTGAGAATACATAAGAGGTAACAGCTGCATTATTCCAACTATCCCTCTATTTTCTTACATCACATTATCAGCTATTTCTTACTTCATTCCAAAGGTGTCTCTTTACTCTTCTCTGTTATTAAAAATGTTTTGAATCCCAAATGTACCTAATTTAAAATTTAGCATTTTGTCGAGAGATTTTTTCTTGTGTGACCTCTAGACGGGTAGGTTTCAAGCCATGTGACGCCAGTCACTGCACCAGGCCAGTAACCGATCCCCATCTTGTTTGCTTGTGGTGTCTCGAGCACAACCACAAGTCCTGCTTGGACTGCTGGGTCATGGCACTGAAGGCCTTGTGGGAGTGGTCCATAAAGCTCCTTGCGGCCCGGCAGTCGACACAGTCGAGCACAACTCCTCAGAGGTCCCGATCAAGGAAGAGAAGGTCGTGGGACCGCTCCAGGAGGCCCAAGTCCTCTTCTTCGTACTCGAGGACACTCGGGGAAGATGCATAAGACAAAGAAGAAGTCCAAACGGACTTGGACTTCACCTCGTCTGTCGTCCTTCGACAAAACAGGTGGGAGCATCGACGCTCCAAGCACGGTTCCGCAGACTCGTTGCCGGGTCCGATTCCACACCTACCCCCATTACCGGGAGCCGGAGCGACCCCCAGTCAAATGAAAGAGTTTTGCAAGGCCATGCGCAGCGTATTTGAGAGGGCCGACCATTCCGGTGCGCCTTTGTGTCCCATGTGGTTGGAAGAGGCCCCACAGGCTCCACGCCGACTGCTCCGGCGCCGGTGGGGTCTCATGGATCCGATTCCGGATCCGGGTCGGTGCCAGTCGTGCCAACGCAACCTTCTCCGGAGCCGGCCCCATAGTCAATGCTCCCAGCACCGGCAGTGCCAGCCCCATTCTGATACCCGACAACTTAGAGTCGGATCGACGTCGGTCAACTCCAGCGCTGATGGAACCCCATCGGTTTTACGTCATTGCTTGTTCATTTTGAAGAGGTTTCAGGCATGGGAGAACAATGGGAGGGGTCTCTGGACCCTTTGTAACACCAGTTGGACGCTCCTGGTGAGCAATTGGAATGTGGACTGGACACATTTCCAGATACTGGTAAGCTCTCTCTGCCTAGTGTGGCTACGGAGGTGGGGGCATCTTAGGCCATGGTGGTGAGGGCAGCGGAGGTCCTGGACCCGGAGTTGCACTCGGTGCAAGTCAAGACGTCTCTTGCCCTTTAATGAAGCACTGACGGATGTCCTTCTAGGCACGTGGTCCAAGCCTATCAAAGGGGCCCCTGTGAACAGGACAATAGCACACCGCCGTCGCCCAGCTCCGTGTGATCCAAGTTTCCTCAGCCAACACCCCACTCCTGAGAGCTTGGTAATTCAGGCATTCACATCACATGGCGCTTTCTCTTCCAGTCCCCCGGAAAGAGAATCTAAGAGGCTGGATGCACTTGGGAAGAAGATGTTTTCTTCCTCCAGCCTTGCGTTGCGGTCGGTGAACACCACATGCTTAGGGGGCTGTTTCTCGCACACCCTTTGGGAAACTGTTGCGCAAGTGCTGCCACAGGTCCTAGAGGAGGCCCGGGCCATGCTTTCCCAGGCAGTGAAAGATGGGGAAGATGCAGGAAAGTTCACAATTATGTGTGGCTTAGATATGACTGACTCGCTCGGTAAAGGAGTTTCGTCGACGGTGGCCTTACGACTCCACGTCTGGCTAAGAACATCTGGCTTCCCGGGTGATGTCCAGCCCAACCTCATGGACATGCCTTTTGATGGGATTTGTCTCTTCGGAGAGAAGGCAGACTTGGCATTGGAGCGATTCAAGGAATCTCGTGCTACGGCCAGATCCTTGGGCCTCACGGCCAGTCTGCCTTTCGCCCCTGTCGTGGCAATGGGAGGGGTTTTCAGCTGCATCAGCCAAACCCCACCCACCGTCCCCAAGTTGTGCGAGGACGTGGACGCGGTACATTCAGACCTCGTGGGAATGGTAGCCAGAAGTCGTCTGCCACCCAACCCCCAGCAGCTGCAGCCTCCAAGCATTCCTAGTTTGGTTCTGCAGGACCATGCCCGTCAAGTTGAAGGGAGAATTCAACACCATCTCCTCCGCTGGCGGTCCATAACATCAGACAAATGGGTCTCGCAGATCATTCAGGATGGCTATTCTCTTCCTTTTCTGTCTTTTCCTCCCCCTTTACTGCCAACTCAAGAACGGCTGGCAGAGGATCATCTATTATTACTCCGAGAGGAAGTTCTGATAATACTTTATTCAGATTAAAACAACCATAAAAGCATACAAATAAAACAAAAAACATAAGCACTGTTGATCTTAAAAGATATACAATTAATCCATCTTAAGATACAAATCCAATTAAAATGCTTCAGTGCCAATTTAAACAGTTAAATTAAATGATTAAAACAATTAATTTAATAGGGTTAAAACATGGGATACTCCTTAAAATGTGTTATTATTTACCCACTTTTCATAGCATAGAAAAACATCTGTAAACAGTTATGCAAACTTGGTCTGTCTGGAGCAGTTGTAAATACTAGAAGCCTCCTTACACTTCCTGATATTTAAAATGTTCATGAGTGGCTTTAAATTCTGATTCCTTCGTTCCTTATAGAGCTCACAGAAAAAAAACACGTGCATTTGTGATTGGGATGTAATTTAATTGCATCGGCACAGATCCAAATGTTTCTCATTAAAAACTTGGGAAGGATAAGACCCTAGAAAATGAGTTAGAACAAGTCTAAACCTTATTAAAAGAAATCTCTGGTGGCGAGGCACTTTAAACAAGTATGGCTCAATTCCAGGTATGGTGCGCAGTGGGAGGTACATCATCACCTTACGCTTCTTCTGTTCACCCTCCCACCTCTTCTCAGCTATCTGATGCAATAATTAATTTTTAGCCAATAATCTGATCTGGCAGGTGATGGACGTCGGGTTAGTGAACAGCTCTGACCTGCCTATTGACTGTAGTCCATACTTCACATAGGTCAACCACTTGATCTTATAGGCCTTTGACAGATTTAGACAGTCATTAATCACTGACTGTGTCAACGCTTCCTCCGGTCTAGACCAGACAGAGAGCCAAAATAAGGTAGCTGCCAATTTTACTATATCCCCAATATACTACAATCCTAGTTCCTCATGCATTATTGATGAGGGATACTATGGGTGAGTGACAATAGCCTACGCAAAAACGTTTTTTCACTGACCTGTAATGGTGTATAGTCTGTAAACCCCAATACGCCAGCACCATAGGTGACTTTTGCTATGGGCCTGGCTTTATAAATAGTAAGTGTAAGATCCAGCAGTATAGACCCTATATTGGAGCCAAATTTAAAAAGGTCAGCAAAAGCCTGGTCAAACTGTGTGGCCCTTACAACTTTCAAATGCTCCCACGTACTAGTAGTATCAAATGGGATCCCAAGATATGTAAAAGTAGGAAGGCATTTAAGCGCGATGTCACCAATATGACATGGGGTTAGTCAGCGACATGGGCACTCACATATCCTAGCATAGGATTTAGTTATATTTGTTGTAAGTCCTAAATCTGACTTAAATCTCACAAAACAATCTAATAGTTTCTGGAGTCCCCTCCCTGTACGGGCTATTAGGACGCAATCATCTACGTACATTAGAACCGGCAACTGGTGTGTCCCTATCCTAGGGGCTGACATCAAGTATTGCTCTAGCTCAATATAAAAGCTAAAGAGAAAAGGGGCCACAAGCAACCTTGTCTAACTCCTTTTATTAATCTTGATACAAGGTGTGCATTCCCCTAGTGGGCCAAACCTAATCCTGCCCTCCACATCAGTATGCAACTGCGAAAGAAGATGAACAATTTTAGGGTTGGCCCCTTTGTTCAATAACATGGACCACAATTTCCCTCTCAAAACATTGTCAAAGGCTGCTCTTAAATACATGTACGTCAAGTAGAAACAACCCTCCTTAGCAGTCACTTATTTACTAAGAACCAAATGGAGATTCAGGCACTGGTCTACCCCCCCTAGACTTTGCCTAAATCATACTGAACTTTTGTTAAAATCTGGTTTTAATTTGCCCATAGTTCCAGATGGTCCAGCAAAAGCCTACCCAATATCTTTGCGGTCAAATCAAAAAGTGATATGGGACGTTAACAATGAGGTACGCTCCTGTCCCCCTTTTTAAAGACTGGAACAATTGTCGCCAATGACCAAGACTTGGAAGGGGCATCCTTAACTGCGCTCCTGAAAACATTCACCAAGACAGGGGGCCATAGAGCCAAATTGCCCTTAAAAAGGTCAACAGGAATTCAATCCTGGCCTGTCGCTTTTTGGCTATGGGATCTATTTACAGCAGAAATAACATCCCCAAGGGTAATTATGAGGTCTTCTGTACTTGCTCGACTCCCTATGACAGTAATAATAGAGCCTTCTGTAAGCAATTGTTCATGAGAATCATGTAACTTAGAGAAGTATTCAGCCCATTCATATTCAGAGATGGTTACCTCCATGCCTACACTAGAGCAAGCTGAAAATAAGGGAGAATTAACTATCTTCCAGAATTGCATAGTGTCATTCCTAGACAAAGCACTAGCCGTTGCCACGCAGCCCCTCTAATTTCATCTTTCCTACACTTGACTGCTTCTTTACTCTGAGAGGAAGTTACAGCTCTCCTGGTCATGGGAGCTATCGAGAAGGTTTCGGTTTCAGAAGTAGACAGTGGTTGTTACTCCCGCTACTTTCTGATACCAAAAAAAGGACCAAGGTCTACGTCCTATTCTGAACCTCCGGACTGTCAATCTCTTCCTCAGAAAGGAGAAATTCAAGATGCTCAAGTGGGCTCAGGTCTTGTCTGTTCTAGACCAAGGAAACTGGCTGGTAGCGTTGGACTTGCAGGATGTGTATTTTCACATCCCCATCCTGCCAACCTACAGGCGATACCTGCGGTTCAGGGTAGACCACGAGCACTATCAGTTCTGTGTGCTACCCTTTGATTTGACCAGTGCCCTTCGGGTGTTCACCAAGGTGATCGCAGTGGTTACAGCTCATCTGTGCAGGTTAGTGGTATCAGTCTTTCCCTACCTCAACGACTGGCTGTTGATGGCGTCCTCGCTCCAGGCTGTCGTCTCCCACCTCCAGATGACGGCAGACCTCCTGCATTCACTGGGGTTCTCTATAAACGTGCTAAAGTCACACTTGACTCTCAGATGCTCCCTTTCATCTGAGCTGTTCTGGACACAGTACAGTTGTGGACTTATTCTGCTGAACAGCGAGTGCAGGATATTCAGGTTATGATAACGATGTTTTGGCCTCTATCCTGGATTTCGGTGAGAATTACTCTGAGACTGCTGGGACTCATGGCGTCCTGCACCCTATTGGTAAATCATGCCAGATGGCATATGCGGGCACTGCAGTGGGACCTTAAGTTTCAGAAGGTGCAGCATCAGGGCAATCTCTCCGACATGGTTCAGATCTCAGAGGGAACTGCAAAGGATCTGCAGTGGTGGTTAACGAACCGCGATTGGGTCAGAGGCAGACCCCTCTCCCTTACCCAACCAGATCTCACAGTAGTGTTAGAAGCATCATTCCTGGCATGGGGCGGCTATCTGGGAGCGGTTAACATTAGGGGACACTGGTCTCTGGTGGAGTCAGGGCTCCACATCAACTTGTTGGAGCTTCGTGCAATCCAGCTGGCATTGAAAGCATTTTTTCCCTCTGTCAAGAGGAAGTTGGTGCAAGTGTTCACAGACCACACGACCGCCATGTAGTACTGCAGCAAGCAGGGCGGGGTGGGGTCCTTGACCCTTTGTCAAGAGGCCCTACATCTCTGGACATGGCTGGAACAGCAGGGCATGACCCTGGTAGTTCAACACCTGGCAGGTTCTTTCAACACCAGGGCGGATGAACTCTGCCGTCAGTGCCTAGCGAATCACGAATGGGATCTCCTGCTGAGGTGGCTCAAGGTCTCTTTCAACAGTGGGGAGAGCCTTGGTTAGATCTGTTTGCCTCCGAAGAGAACTCGGAATGTCAGCAGTATTGCGCGCTGGAGTTTCCAAAGCGACTATCGCTCGTCGACACTTTTGGTTGCGAGTGGCGCCCAGGCCTCCTGTACCCATTTCCGCCCATACCACTTCTGTCCAGAGTCCTCAAGAAGATCAAGAACGACCGGGCACAAGTCATCCTTGTGGCTCCGGACTGGGCAAGGAGAGTCTGGTATCCAGAGGTTCTTCGATTGAGCATCAATCCTCCGATCAGGCTGCCCCTTCGGGAGGATCTTCTGTCGCAGCAGCAGGGGAGGTTCCTTCACCCAAACCTGTCAACTCTCCGCCTCCTTGCGTGGAGATTGAGCGGCGACAGTTGATAGCTTTTGACCTTCTTCCTAAAGTATGTAATGTTATTTTGGCGGCTAGGTGGCTCTCCACTAAGACGGTATACGCCTGATGTTGGCATTTTGTTTAAAAAATATTATACAGAAAGGTCTATTGACCCACTTTCTGCTTCTCTATCTAATATTATTCTATCTGAAAGAGACACGTTAGTGACAGATTCCTTACCTTAGAATATCCCCAGGCGTCAGGCTGGATCCGGAAAGTTTTTGCGTAGCAGTACCCTTGCGCGTCGGTAGGCGGCGTCGTGCGGCTCCGCGTCCGTCGTCGGCGTCGTGATCGCCGGGATGACGTCGCGGGCAGTACTTAGACGCCGCCCCTGCGCGCTGACGTCAGTTCTTCTTTTTCCGCGCCAGCAAGCGCAGATCCGGGAAGAGCAGTGCCCTAGTCATTTTTTGACTAACTTTTTGGGTGAATTATTTCACTGTTTTTCTTCGAATCGACTTCAAGGTGTCGTAGGGATGCCCGGTTTTAAACGTTGCGGCGCCTGTGCTCGGATGATGTCCATCACAGACCCGCATCGGGAGTGTCTCTTCTGCCTCGGCCGAGGCCACGACACGGAGTCGTGTTCCGACTGCCGGGCCCTCAACCCGAAAGCTTTGCGAGAGCGGTCTCGAAAGCTCCTCGAGGCCCGGCATTCGGCTCCGCGCAAGCCCCGGTCGCGTGAGAGGTCCAGGGGTCGATCGCGGAGTCCTCACCGGTCGTCGGCATCGAAGTCTTCTTCGTCCGGTAAGTCCAAGCACAAAAAGTCCAAAAAGCATCGTCGCTCTAGGACTTCGCCTCGCCGGTCTCGCGACTCGGCTGAGGCCCCTCCCGGCATTGTCCCCGCCCCCGCGGCCCCGGACATGCCTGTGGAGTCGCCCCCGCAATACCCGTCCTTCTCGGGTTCGGGGGCGGATCCGGCCCAGATACAGGAATTCCTGTCGGCCATGGCCCGCCTCTTCGGGCCTCAAGGTCCCTCCGGTGCGCCTTCGGGCCCCGCGGGCCCTGATGGGGTTGCTCCGGCGTCGCCGACGGCTCCGGCCCCGGCGTCGCCCGTGCCTCCAGCCTCGATCCCGGCTCCGGCCCCGGCCTCGATCCCGGCTCCGCAACCCCCATCGACGCCGGTCGACCTAACGACACCTCCGCCGATGTCTCCGGTGCCGTTCTCGACGCCGCCTGGGGCTCCAGGCGGCGTTGTCCCCCAGTTCCTTCCGGCTCCGGACATGGACCCGGACCGACGTCGCTCGACGCCGGTTCCGGCGCCGATGGGACCTTGGGTCCCAAATGTCCCTCCTCCTCCTTATTTTGAACCAGAGGAGGACCAGGAGGACTGGGAGGGGTCTGATGACCCTCTGACACAATAGTGTCAGTACGATGAGGACTGGACAGAGGGTCTAGGGGATGCCAGTGGTCTGGATACTTCCCCTGACACTGGCATGCTGTCTCCTCCCGTGGCTACGGAGGAGGGAGCCAATTTTGCAACGGTGTTGCGTAGGGCGGCTGGGGCCTTACGTCTCCAACTCCCTACTGTGGCGGTCAAGACTAATATCTTGACAGAGGTGCTTCAGCCGGCAGCCTCCTCTACGGAGACTGTGCTGCCGTTTAACGATGCCCTCACTGACGTTCTTTTGGGCGCCTGGTCCAAGCCCAACACAGGGGCTCCTGTGGATAGGAACGTGTCCCAACGCCATCGCCCAGCTCCGGGCGACCCCCTGTTTCTCTCTGTCCACCCCACTCCTGAGAGCTTGGTTGTCCAAGCCTCCGCTTCCCAAACCGCCTTCCCTACCGCCCCTCCGGATAGGGAATCCAAACGCCTGGATCAATTTGGGAAGAAGGGTTTTTCTTCCTCCAGTGCTGGCTTGCGGTCCATCAACACCGCTTGTCTTTTGGGCCGATATACCCTTTCCTTGTGGGATTCGGTGGCGACTGTTTTGCCCCAGTGTTCTGAGGAGGTCCAGACACTGCTTTCCCGCGCCATTGCGGAAGGAAGGGATGCGGCCAAATACACGATACGATGTGGCCTTGATACCGCCGACTCGCTGGGCAGGTCTATTGCAACGACGGTGGCGCTGCGACGCCACGCCTGGCTGAGAACCTCTGGTTTTTCAGGGGATGTCCAGAATACTCTCATGGACATGCCCTTTGATGGAGTCGGTCTTTTTGGGTCCAAAGCAGACCATGCGTTGGAGCGCTTTAAGGACTCACGGGCTACTGCCAAGTCCCTGGGCCTTTCTGCTACACGCCCTCCGCTGACTTCTGCTTTTCGCCCCTATCGTGGCCACGGAAGGGGCGCCCCGTCACGTCAGCAGCCCAGCCACCGGCCCACGCAGCAGGCGTCTTCGCGTGGCCGAGGACGTGGATTCCGCCGTGGCGGATCGGGCAACCAGCGTGCGGGTCAGGCCACCACCTCCAACCCGTCCGCGGCCTCCAAGCCCTCCTAGTCCCTCCTTTCAGGTGCACAGCACGCCAGTAGGGGGCAGGGTCCGCCATCACCTTCCCCACTGGCGTACCATCACCTCGGACAGGTGGGTCTTGGACATTGTCCGAAGGGGCTACTCCCTCCCCTTCGAGACCACCCCCCAGCCATGCCACCTCAATTCCACCGCATGTCAGGGGATCACTTGGTACTTCTGCAGAAGGAAGTCACGGCCCTCTTGACCAAGAGGGCCATCGAGCGTGTTCCGACCCCAGAAGTAGGGCGTGGTTGCTACTCCCACTACTTTCTGGTGCCCAAAAAGGACAAGGAGGACATGCGTCCTATCTTGGACCTCCGGAACGTCAATCGCTTCCTCCGGAAGGAGAAGTTCAAGATGCTCACCCTAGCTCAGGTCTTGACTGCCCTCGACCCTGGAGACTGGTTGGTAGCGTTGGACTTGCAGGACGCATATTTCCACATCCCCGTCCTGCCGGCCCACCGGCGTTACCTTCGGTTCACGGTAGGCCCCGAGCATTTTCAGTTCACCGTGCTCCCCTTTGGCCTTACCAGTGCCCCTCGGGTGTTCACGAAAGTGATGGCGGTGGTCGCAGCTCCTCTGCGCCGGGCAGGGGTTTCAGTCTTCCCCTACCTCGACGACTGGCTGCTGAAGGCGGGCTCGTCCCAGGCAGTCGTCTCCCACCTCCAGACTACGGCCGAACTCCTGCACTCGCTGGGGTTCTCCATCAATGTGCCGAAGTCACATCTGATTCCTTCTCCACAGCTCCTTTTCATCGGAGCAGTTCTGGACACGACGCAGTTTCGGGCCTATCCTCCCGAACGGCGAGTCCGGGATATTCAGGCTATGATTCCGATCTTTCAGCCTTTATCCTGGGTTTCGGTACGGATGACCCTGAGGCTGCTGGGCCTCATGGCCTCCTGCATCCTGCTGGTCAATCATGCCAGATGGCATATGCGGGCTCTGCAGTGGGACCTGAAGTTCCAGTGGGCGCAGCACCAGGGCAACCTGTCCGATCACGTCCAGATCTCGGAGGGGACTGCAAAACAGTTGCAGTGGTGGCTCTCGAACCGGCAATGGGTCATGGGCAGATCCCTCTCCCTTCCCCAGCCAGAGCACACAGTTGTGACGGACGCGTCCCTTCTGGGATGGGGCGGTCACATGGGAGAGGCGGAGATCAGAGGCCTCTGGTCTCCGGCGGAGTCCCGGCTCCATATCAACCTTCTGGAGCTCCGGGCGATCCGACTTGCACTCAAGGCATTCCTTCCCTCTGTCAAAGGGAAGGTAGTGCAGGTGTTCACCGACAACACCACCGCCATGTGGTACTGCAACAAACAGGGCGGGGTGGGGTTGTGGACACTCTGTCAGGAGGCTCTGCGCCTTTGGACATGGCTGGAACATCAGGGCATGTTCCTGATGGTTCAACACCTGGCAGGTTCCCTGAACGCCAGGGCGGACGAACTCAGCCGCAGGTGCATGATGGATCACGAATGGCGTCTTCACTCGGAAGTGGCGCAAGGACTCTTTCTACAGTGGGGAGAGCCTTGGTTAGATCTTTTCGCCACCAAAGAGAACGCGCAATGTCAGCAGTTCTGCGCGTTGGAATTTCCAAGGCGGCACTCGCTCGGCGACGCTTTTCGTCACGAGTTGAGTTGCGGTCTATTGTACGCCTTTCCGCCTATACCACTTCTACCCAGAGTGTTGAAGAAGATTCGGCACGACCGGGCCCAAGTCATTCTTGTGGCTCCGGACTGGGCTCGAAGAGTTTGGTATCCCGAGCTACTCAGTATGAGCGTAGATCCCCCGATCCGTCTGCCTCTTCGGGAGGATCTTCTGTCGCAGCAGCAGGGGATGGTCCTCCACCCGAACCTGTCCAGTCTACACCTGCTTGCGTGGAGATTGAGCGGCGGCAGTTGATTCCTTTCGACTTGCCTCCCGAAGTTTGTGATGTGATTCTGGCAGCCAGGCGTCCCTCCACTAAGGTGGTATACGCCTGCAGGTGGAACAAATTTGTGGCATGGTGCACAGCAAAGGCTGTGAATCCCCTTTCTGCCCCTCTTTCTGAGGTCCTTCTGTTCCTTCTTTCTCTGGCCCAACAGGGTTCTGCCCTGGGTACCATCAAGGGTTATCTTTGTGCTATCTCGGCCTTCCTCAGGCTCCCTGATCAGCCCTCCCTTTTCAAGTCCCCTGTTGTTAACAGGTTCTTAAAAGGCATTACACACCTCTTCCCTCCTGTTCCGTTTGTGATGCCTCAGTGGGACTTGAACTTGGTTCTTACCTTTTTAATGTGCGCTCCCTTTGAGCCTCTACATAACTGTCCTCTTCGTCTTCTGACTCTGAAAACAGCCTTTCTGGTGGCCATCACCTCCGCTCGGCGGGTGAGTGAGCTCCAGGCTCTATCTTGCAAACCTCCCTTTCTGTCTGTTCATCCAGACAAGGTTGTTCTTCGGACGCGTCCGTCCTTCTTGCCAAAAGTGGTTACTGCCTTCCACATTGAGCAGACCATCACTTTGCCTACCTTCTTTCCGCCTCCGCATCCTTCCAGAGAGGAAGAGAGGCTCCACCGTCTGGACCCAAAACGTGCGCTCTCCTTCTATATCGACCGCACAAAACACTTCCGGGTGGATGACCAGCTCTTTGTTGGCTACGTGGGCGCCAAAAAAGGTCGGGCGGTGCACAAGAGAAGCATCTCCCGCTGGGTTACCTTGTGCATCAAGACCTGCTATTCTTTGGCTAAGAAGGAGCCTCCTGTTGGGCTGCGTGCCCATTCCACCAGGGCAACGGCTGCTACCACGGCCTTGGGCCGCGGTGTTCCGCTGCCGGTTATCTGTCAGGCAGCTACGTGGGCCTCGCTGCACACGTTTACAAAGCATTACTGCCTTGACAGTCAGGTCCGGAGGGACGGCTTCTTTGGCCGTTCTGTCCTCCAGGACTTCCTTGTCTGATCTTTGTTCGCAGACCCACCACCGGGGTTGGTATTGCTGGGGTATCTATTCTAAGGTAAGGAATCTGTCACTAACGTGTCTCTTTCAGATGCACAAGTTACTAACTTGTGTAACGATATATCTGTAAGAGACAGTAGTTAGTGACAGATTCCTGCCGCCCCACCCATCCTCCCCGTTCTGCGAACTGATTTCTAGGGTTAAGGACATCCCTTTCAGGGCCCTAGTATTTTTCAGACACCTATGTCAGCTTCTTGCATGGCTCTGCGTTCCTGGCGCGGAAAGTCGTGTACAGAACTGACGTCAGCGCGCAGGGGTGGCGTCTAAGTACTGCCCGCGACGTCATCCCGGCGATCACGACGCCGGCGACGGACGCGGAGCCGCACGGCGCCGCCTACCGACGCGCAAGGGTACTGCTACGCAAAAACTTTCCGGATCCAGCCTGACGCCTGGGGATATTCTAAGGTAAGGAGTCTGTCACTAACTACTGTCTCTTACAGATATATCATTACACAAGTTAGTAACTTGTGCTTTTAGTCTTATCCTTGCCCAGCAGGGCTCTGCTTCGGGTACTCTCAAGGGTTATCTTTCTACTCTGTCCGCTTTCTTGCAGCTGATGGACCACCCCTCTTTATTCATGTCCCCTATTGTAAATAGGTTCTTGAAAGGGCGGCTTGTACATATGTTTCCCCCTACCCCCTTTAAATTGCCGCAGTGAGATCTCAATCTGATTCTCACATATCTCATGTGTGCTCCCTTTAAGCCATTACTTAATTGTCCCCTCCGGCTGCTTACCATCAAGACAGCTTTTCTAGTGGCGATAACATCTGCCCTTATGGTGAGTGAGCTGCAGGCTTTGTCATCTAAGCTTCCCTACCTTATGACATTCCTGGATAAGGTGGTGCTTCTCATCCATGCCTCATTCCTATCTACAGTGGTGACCCCATTCCATCTGGGTCAACCGGTCACACTGCCCACCTTTTTTGCTCCTCTGCAGCCCTCTAAGGAAGAGGAGCGTCTCCACTGTCTGGACCCAAAAAGAGCGCTGTCGTTCTACCTTGACTGCACAAAAGAGTTCCGGGTGGACTACCAAGCTTTTGTGGGTTACATGGGAGATAATAAGGGTCGGGCAGTTCAGAAACATTTGCGCGGGGTCGTTATCTGCATTGAAATTCTGCTACGCCCTGGCTAAGAAGCAGCCTCCTGAAGGCTTACGAGCTGCGGCCACGGTGTTGGCTAGTGGAGTGTCAGTCCTGGATATCTGCCAGGCTGCAACGTGGGCTTCACTGCACACGTTTGCAAAACACTACTGCGTGGACAGTCGGGTCCATAGGAACGGGTATTCCACCCATTCGGTCCTGCAGGACTTTTTAGTCTAGTAAATCCGTCCACAGCCCATTGCCAGGAAGTATGGCTTGGGTATCTATTCAAAGGTATCAGATGAACAAGTTACTTACCTTCGGTAACGCATTATCTGGTAGAGACAATATCTAGCTGCAGATTCCTTAGAGACCCACCCATGCCTCCCCACTCTGGACGCGCGAAGTCACAACCAAAGCCGGCGACGTCACGCAAAAGTTTCCGGATCCAGTCTGACGCCTAGAAAATTCAAAGGTAAGGAATATGCATCTAGTTATTGTCTCTACCAGATAATGCATTACCGAAGGTAAGTAACTTGTTCATTACCTACTGGCAGTTGCCAGTAGGTAGTTATAGTTAGAATCATGTTTCCATAGGAAAATAATTTTTTTACCTGCCTATATCTTTGGCGCCATTTGACGAATCTTTACGAACTTTTCTGAAAGAAAAAAGCCCTGGAATCTTGTTCTGCATGTAAAGTTTTGGGGTGATCTGTCATGTGGGGACCAAGAAAAGAGGGGGGGGTTATGGGTCAAAGAAGTGTTTCCCATGTTAATTCCCATAGAACCTTTAGACACGCCTACAGCCCAAAGCGCAGGACAGAATTACATCACATTTGGGAGAAAGGTAGATTTGGTTACGCAAATCACGCTTTCAGTTGTTTGGTGTAAATCTGTTCAATAGTTGTTGAGAAATTTAAGGGAAAAAAGAAAGATATCTGTGGCCGCGACGACGTTGCGAACAATACCGAGCTCGCGCAGGGAAATGCAGAGCTCTGATTGGCTGTCAACACTTCAACAAGGAAGTGTTGGCAGCAATGTTTGGACTCTGCTTCAGCCGAGTGCCACAAAAAAGTAAATAAAGAAAGAAAAGGGGACATATTAGGGATACCCTCACCCACAAGCCTTGGTCTTGAGATCCCCCTGGGACCTCGCCAGGCGAAAAAAGCATTTTTTAAACAAACAAAATTGCGTCAAAGTCGCAATATTCACAAATTAGTGGGGGGGGGCAAGCTCAGATTTTAACCCCTTGACCGCGATCGGAATTCCGCTCGTGTGCTTGACATTCCGATCGCGGGTGGGGTCGTGACGAGCTCTGCTCGTCATGCGCACAGCGCTGCCGCGCAGCATGACGAGTTGAGCTCGTCATGAGCACGGAAAGGGTTAATTAACCCCCAGGGTCGGCCAACTCCCGGGGGCATACCATAAAAATAGGAAGGGGGGCACGTAGCCCCCCTCCTAGGGCTTATGAATGCCCCGGGGACCGCCAGCTCTCCGGGGCATTGCTTTTTATGTATGCAAGGGGTGCCTGCGGGCCACTCCCGCACATCAGAGACTGCCACCTTCCCAGGGCAAATGTTTATTAAGTAATGCGGGGGCCCGCATAGCCCCCTGCAGCCCCAGGGGCCCAAGCCTCTCCGGGGCAGTTAAAAATATGTATGTATGCGGGCGGGCCCATGGGGCACCCCTGCTACCCCAGGGACCACCACCTCCCCAAGTCTAAGTACTGCAATAGACTGTATAATGTCCAGGCACCAGGGAATAGGGTCCCCGGGCTGAAATCGGCCCAGGGAGAGCGGCTGCATGGCTCCCCTCCCCCATTTGTTCATGGCCGGGCCCTGGGAGATGGGGTCGGGGGCCACACCTTCCATTAAAAAAAAAAAAAATGTAAACGTTGCATCTCCACCAAACAAAGAAGCACTTACTTCTATAAAGTACAAATCATCCAAGTGTGTTTTCTCTTCATTTCCACCGTGTGAAGTTATCTAATCCGTGATGGAGGTGTTTGCATCTTGCTTTTCTCGAGTGCAGTATCTTACGTAGTGTCTGTGATGAGGGGGTTCTTTCTTGTCATCTGCTGCTGAGACCAGAGATCGTGTTCTAAACTTTTGAAAACTAGAAGTATGTAAACGTGCCTAGAAACCCTGCCCATTTGGCCCCACCCCATATACATTAGCAGTGTGCAGCGTCTTCCCGCCCTTTTCTAGGGATGATGAACAGCCTACTAGGTCATTTGAGATGTCATCACTGATGTCACTGACCATGTCATGAGTGATGTAAAATGTGAGATCATAAGCAGTGCATTGCAGGGGGCGTTCATTATAGTTAGCTCAGCTAACTATAACTGGTGAATTTCTCTGGTTTTGTATCAGTGAAATGTGAGACTAACTAGAACGTCCCTGTAACCTTCGGTGTTTTAGCGGAAAAAAATAATATATATATTTATGCATATAGACTATTGTAAAGATATATTACTTTGTTACCTCTCATCCTCTAAGGGTACTTAAATTACCTACAATACCGCTTGCTACTCTGATTCAAGCATGTAAATCTATGAAAGACTCAATACTGGATAAGAAAATAAGTTAACTTACCTGTAACTGCAGTTATCCAGTATTGGTATCTTTCATAGATTCACATGCAACTCACACCCCCCCCCCCCACCCTCCCTCCCCGGAGAGGCTTCCCTTATAGCTAAGGATGTTATTACCACTTGTGCTTGAAAATCTGAGGGACTCAGCCTCTCTTGAGAGTGTTCTTGAGGGTCCTGGCGCCTGATTGGTTATAGTTCAAGTTTAGTCCTTTAAAAAAAAAAAAAAAAGGACATAGGCTATTAAACTAATGGCCCATTGCCATTATAGCCTATGATAGTTATGCATACTGCTTTACTATGATACCATGGGACTCCCACTTCGACGGGGAATGATTCTGCAGTTACAGTTCGAAGCTTATTTTCTTCTGCGACACCAGTTTTTACTACCATCTGATCTGATTTGTCCTATGCCTCCAAAATCTGTGCAAAATCCTCTACAATGGCCCTCAAGTTTACAGTGACTGACTCTTTTAGAAGTGATCATTGATCAATTAATATCCATGTCTTTTGATATGCACTTATTGATATTTTAAATGATCAACTCTGTTCTATGGTATTAAAGGGTTCTCTTTGTAAGAGTATTTTTCCTCTGATAGGTATGGCAGGAAAGAAACAATAAGAGCAAGGCCTAGTGGCACAACATTTAGTATAATACTAATCACTGTTTGATTGCATTTTATGTTGTTCACCCTAATATTGGTGCATGCCCTTCTGCTTTATATTTAGTACACAAACTCCTACACTCTTAACCCTCCACTATTTAGACAAGTATCTGATGATTTGAGGAGTTCTTGTCAACTGCACAGCTCCAATACTGTATTGTGTGAAACTCTAGTTTACAACAAGCAAAATGTACCGTCTTACTTTAGCTTTTCATCCAAATCTAGAATTCTGTTCACCTGTGTAAATAGTCATGACCGAGGATTGTTGATCCCTGCACTTGTTCTTGACCTTTTTGTTGTTCAGGTTATGCCTGAGCTCTGCACTGTGCTTTTTAAGCTCTGTTCTTCTTGAGCTCTGTTTTCCTTAGCCTTGTATACACTATATAAAAATACTCAATAAATAAATACGTTTAGCTACACATTCATTTTTCCATATCTGTGATGCCTCGAATTTGTACTTATCCTATATTTCTCTCCATAGACCACCTGAAGACAGAAAAAGAGCTAACTGAGGAGAAGAAGATCCTGAACGAAATGCTGGACGTGGTGGAACAAAGAGATGCTCTGGTGGCGCTGCTGGAGGAGCAACGTCTACAGGAAAAGGAGGAAGACAAGGACTTGGAGTCTGTCATGCTTACCAAGGGCTTCAACTTAAACTGGTCCTGAGTTTGCAGCACTATCGCGTGTGTGAATCATCTCTTAGCCAGGCAGATCCCACTCGAATCTAAAGTTGTGGGATCTGTTGCTTTTTGTCTGTGGCCCTACTTCTAAGCAATGGGGTTTGAAGCATCCTGGAGCCTTGCAGTGGTTTCTTCTAGTAGGCGATCAAGCTTGCATATTACCATCTGGGAATGCCTTGCGCAGTGAGGGTCATACAGAAATAGTGATGAAGATGCAGGTAAATTGGAAAATGTTTTCTTGGAAAACGCCAGTGACGAGATCAAAGTGAAGATTTCCCCTACAGCATATTTTTTGCTACTCTTTATACAAATTAATAAATAACTATCTAAACTACAGAGCAAAGAAAAACAACCTTGTGAATGTTCAAGCATTCAACTGCCTTGCGGAGTATCCCTTTTGTAGAGGACTTTGAACAGGCTACTGAAGCAGCAGCTTGCTTTTCATTTTTCCCTTTATCCACCAAAGAACAAGCCAATGGATAATGGAGTGTGGATATGAACAGACAGTGGAAAATATTGATCATGCTTTTAAATGTGCATCTGTGCTTTTTACCCTGCCACTCCCAGCAAAACCTTGCTAATACCCATTTAGGTAGTCAAGGAATTGCGATTCTGAAAATACACATCAAGGTTCTCATATTATTGTGAGCATCTGGTGGCCTTGGAGAAGAAGAGAGGAATTTATCAACACTACACAGGAATAAAATGATGAAAGTTATATCTATCTACCATATTATAAAAAATCCTCACACTTGCTGGGTTTCATATATCACGAAACTCCAGATGATGACTAAATATGTGCCCCAGCCACAGCAAAATAGTATCGATTTATGGCTTTTATTCATTATGAGTTTGCTGATTCTTAGCCATTTAGTTGAACATAGTATACGATGGGGACTTTCAGTTTGTGAAAATCTACAATTTGCTTGCAGAAATGCAGCTGCACAGAACAAGATGGACATGCAACATGGCCAATGCAGCTGGCTTTGACTGGCCAAGAACCTTCATCTATTCGCTAGCTAAATCATGCTTCCATCGATCTAGTCAAACCTGTACACTTTTGGGATTTTATTTCTAAGTTGCATTTAGTGGGTTTCGACACTGGAAAATGTTGCCTCTGCTTGATGGATGATTGTTGTTGTTATTGCATTAACAGGGTGGAGCAGAGTAGTCTTTCCAGGACGCACTTGAGAAGAGAAGGCCATTGGCTGCTGCTCTAGCGTATATATAGTCATTTTGTGTTCTACACTTTTCCATGTCATACAAGCCTTTAATGAACCATTTCAGAAACTAATTTTTATTGTATGCGTATTTGTTTTTAATGGTCTCAAGAAGAAAAGCTTCCAGCCTAGCATCACTTGCCCTCAAGAAACTCCTTTTTTGTCTATTAACTTATTTTTTGATACTTGAAAAAGTCTTTTTTTTATACTGAGGGAAAAGACAACAGCATTTGAGTCTCTGGGACGTGTGCTCTCTCATCGAATTTGTTTTTAAAATGCCACTCAAAATTGTGTGACTTATTTATTATTTATTGATGTTCTTGCTCATGTTCTATTTCTGTCCTTTTGAATTTCTTGCGTTGTGTGAAGCTTGAGGCACTGATCTCAATTTTAGCACAGATTAAAGGCAATGCTTGTCAGTACAGATCACTGGCCATAGATGGCTGTAACCAGTGGTTCACCCACCGGGCACAGGTGGATAGATCATTCTGTGGCCTTATAGGTTCTGTGACATGGATGCATCGTAGTTTCCTCTCCATTGACAGAGTTTATAAAACATAAACCTGATGGCATGCATACAGCATTATACATTTTGCACCACAGAGCGCGTGTCTTTTAAGAGACATGCTGTCAGTCATGGGTCACAGCAGATACCATCCTTCATCCGAAATTGTTTTTGTTTGCTGTTGTACCGAGTAGATTTCATACCACTGTTAAGTCGTTTTTGCAAAATTCTAATTTGTTTCTTGCCTTGCATTTATTTGTGTTATGGTCTACAACTTGGAAATTGTTATTAAACTGCACAGACAGTCCCACAATTTAAATTCAGCTCAAGTTATCACGTGGTGACATCCCTTTGCCTTCCTGTAATGATGTTACAGTATTAGAAGCCAGGATTCTCTTAGGTGTACAGTGCTAGGGGACTCTGAAATGGCCCTCCAGTTGTATTATTGTTTTCAAGTTGAAGTTGATTAGACAGATTTGTACGGGTGGGTGTGACTGAACACTTTTTTTCAAGAAGAGCAAATGCGATTTCTCCTTCAAGCACTGAGTAATCTAAAAGATTTTGTTATCCTTGAAGGAGTAACAATTTGTTTATTAAACCTGACATCTGTCACGTTTTCTTGTGTCGGCCGTTTATTTTACCACTAATGTGCTGGTTTGAGCAATCGGCAAAATAAGAGTTGAATTGGAGAGATGAATAAATGCTTACATAACACAAATGACTGGTTACCGAATGAAGAGCAACAAAATAAGCACATTTTTTGCAACACATCGACAGAGTATCACTTTCTTCTCGTTAGTCTTTAGGACAAAACGGCGAGTTTAAGATATTTCAGTGCAGTGGCAGAAACAAATGCAAACATTAACAATGGTGTTTTAAATATTGCTGAATCTGATAGAGACTGTTAGTTGTAGATTCCTTACCTCTGAATTTCCCCCAGGCATCACTCTGGATCTGAAGACTTTTCATTAGCAGTACCCCTGCGCGTCGGTAGGTGGTGTCAGTCGGCTCCTCATTTGGCGTCGTGGGCGCCTGGATGACATCACTGGACCTATGTAGACACTGGCCATGCACGCTGACGTCAGTTCTTTCTTTTTCCGTGCCAGCCTAAGCGCAGATCCGGAGAGAGCTACCCCTTAGCCATTTTTTGGCTAGCTTTTATTGACTTTTTATTGACTTTTTTCTGGAGTCTGGGACTCCTGGTGCGTTGAGGATGTCTCAACGTCGGACCGGCTTCAAGCCCTGTGGCTTCTCTCATCGAGCGATGTCCGTGACGGATCCGCACCTCATGTACCTTTGGTATCTGGAGCACGACCTGAAGTCGTGCTCCGAGTGCCAGGCCATAAACCCGACCGATTTGTGGGAGTGGTCCCGATAGATGTTGGAGGCCCGGTGCTTGGCTCTGCGTCGCTCCCGTTCGAGGGGAAGGTCTCGAGGACCGTCGTGGAGCCCACA